>OX439483.1:442094366-443294366 GCA_949320155.1 Melangyna quadrimaculata
ATAACTTTTAAGCACTACTGTGCACTTTATTACAGTTTTGTTTATATAATAAAAGTCTAAACTCACGTCTATTATAATATAGCAATGCAATTCTAGAATGATGTTCTGATTTGTTTTAGGTTAGTTTTTATTACATTTTTTCTGTTTAATTTTGTTGTAAATTTTTTTAAACTGTCAATTATGGTAGACAATCTAAATAGTTTCCTACAAAAAGTGTTAAAGGTAAATTCTCAAATTCGGCTTAGTTTTCGAGTTATACCAAAAATATTGAAAAATGACCAGCATGACCATTCTCTCAGAAATGCATGGGTGAACTTGGGCGGATTGATCAAGTTTACGAAGCAGACAAATATATTCAAACATAAAAACCCGTAAACACATTTGTTCCTTTCTTCCTCTCATGTTCGGTTATATTTACTAGCCTATAAATTGGTTTTCCATATTGAGTTTCAATATGCTTCGGTATTCTGTGTTTTATATGTATAGTTCCTTACGAGTTACATCTATGTAACTATTGAACTATCATGGTGATTGATAGGTCAGGTATAAGGATTCGTATACTTGCCTTTAATATATGAAGAAGGTAATTGAAAAGATTAAAATCTGATTATCTGTATTGTATAATACTATATTTACTATTAACAAGACAATATTTATCTACAGTGTTGCAAATTAAGTCCGGATTTAAGTGATTTGATTAATTTGAATTCGAACTTGTATTGATGCACAAAATAGCAAAATACCACAAGTGATCCCTGTTATGCAGGAACAATTATATTCATTGCACACCCAGAGGTTATATTATTCAATCACTAACATGATTTCCACCCAGGACCAGGGTTGTCAGGTTTTAAAAAGCGAAAGCGCCAAAATTAAAATTTAAATCGCCCAAAAATCGACAAACTTCAAAGTTTCCAGCCCAAGAAATCACCTAATTTAAAAATGAAAAAAAAAAAATAAATAAATAAACAAAAAACAAATAAAAATTCTACATAAAAACTTAAAATTAAAAAAAAATACTCTTTTGTACTTAGTCCTCTTAAATATATTCGATATACATAATGTATCCATAGTATTTTATCAATGGGATCCTTTTTATAGCCTTTGCAACATGGCTAGATCTTACAGCATGCCGTTCTTAGTCAGTTTTGAGCGAACGTATATCGCAGTCGCAAATTTATTTTAGGATAAAATTTCAGTTTTGGGGTACGTTCAGGGCAAATAGCGATGAAAAAGATGTAAGGTTAAAGTGAACATTTGAGAAAAGAATATAAGAATTTCGATACAAAAAATTAAAATGGCCAAAAACTAAAAATATCGCCTTTTTTGGGGTACATCGTCAAACCGATTTTCGTGTCGCCAAATGAAATTTCAAATCGCACATTTGGCGATAAATCGCACAATCTGACAACCCTGCCCAGGACTATGCATACAATCTTGTATTGAGATGTTGGCCATGTATATTATGTTTTGGCACCTTAGGAATTTATTGCCACAGGCATTGAGAGTTGAGGTACATATTGTGGAATTGAATGATAGAATAAATGAAGAGAGGATTGTCTTGCAGTTGCTCGTCGTTTTTAAAGATTTTTACAACTAACAAATTATGAAAACCCCTCTTGAACAATTTATTGTAGCGCACGGGCCTTTGCCCAAAACAGTTTTGACCAGTGAGGAAACCCGTTTATTATTCCGGGGTTGTTCTTGCTTAAGAATATCATACAGGATGTAAGGCGTTCTCGGTTGTAGCTCTCAAGAAGCATTTTGCCTTGCCTTAGCTTTGGAAGTTCTGGCCATTATCTGTACCATTTGGCCTCCTCTCCTGTTTTGATTTTGTTTTCAATAACATTTTCTCCTATTAGGCTCAGAACCTAATAATTGGCATAACAGTTTAATGCTTTGAGTTCCGATTGGCTGTCCTAGACGATGGCAATGTTTTGGTTACGTTAGTTTCTTTCGAGATTTCGTTCGACAAATTTTCCTGTGGCATTCACCTCCGCCTGAAAAATACTAGTGGACTGCCCCATCAGATAAAAACAACTGTTTTTTGGTCGCGATACAACTGAATACTGAACAAGTCAATATTTTTCAACTCAAATTACTTCCAGCTTCTGCATTATTACTTTACTGGTTAATATTTATTTGTCTTTCTAATTTAAATCATTAAAACAAAGAAAAGTTAAAAGAGAGAAAAAAAAAAGACAAATACTTTAGTCCTTTTACATACTTGTCCTTGGGTTGTCTCTTATCAAGGCATCAGTCCCTATACCCCTATTATAGGCCAGTCGAAATGTAAATTTTAATTAAAAAATTAAATAGTGGATTTTTTTTCTTTTAATCGTTAGAGGGGTTCATAAAGAGTGTTAAGTACGGTTTTCGACCGCCTAGCTCTTTTGCGTTAGCCGCCATTTTGAATTTTCGGAAAATCGGTTTTTGTTAAATAACTCGTTTATTTTCAACTTTTCATTAAAAACGCCCTTGACAAAAGTTGTTTAAAATTTAATTATCTACAACTTTGGTGGAAACAATTTTTTGTCTTAGATTGATAGTTTTCGATATAATCCGGAAATTGTGAGTCCAACCCGCTATTTATAGGTTATCCGCAATAAAGGATATTTTTGTATAAAAACAAAAGGATAAAGTTTTTTTTTTAAATAATTAAGGGAGCCGTAAGGAGTCTAAATAAAAAGATTCGACCTCCTATCTCTTCAACTTTGGCCGCCATCTTGAATTTAAAGCAATTTGGTTTTTGTTAAATAAATCATTTACGAACTAGCTTTTTGTGACTTGATAATTTTCGACTTCAGTTGAAAATCAATGTATCCGAACTAAGACTTGAATTCGTTTTCGCATCACCGCTGGGTTTTTAAGTTTATATATTCCTATTTTTTTTTATTTTTTTTTATTTTTTTTTAGATTGTAATGAGGATTATTCTTTTTTATTTTGTAGTTGGACCTACACTTAGTTCAAAATTTTCGTTTAAGGTGGAATGTGTGTGTAATGTAAGGCAAATTGTGGGAAAATGTGTGGATGTCAAAAATCCGGGCTGAAATGTTCCGTTTTAAGCCAAAACTACACTAAAGAGACTTGTGAAAACATAACCGAAATTCGAGACCTACTCGATGATATTGATGATAGTTGTGATGATGACAACTCCCTTATGGAATCAACCTATGACATGAGCCGTACTTATTTAAACTTACATTTTGAAGTAAGCGCAGGTCCATCTTCAAAAAAATAAACGTAAAACAAAAAACAATACAAAATAATCAAAAAACAAAACAAAAAAAAATTGCTATGTATCATCTGTGGACTAGGCATCCTGGGGGGTGGGGACACCACCTTAAAAATAAAACGCGCCTGAACCTCTACCCAAACGGTGGTGTGGAAAAGATTTCTAGTCTTAGTTCGGATAACTTGATTTTCAACTGAAGTCGAAAATTATCAATTTTAATCCAGAGTCGCATAAGTCACAAAAAGTTAGTTCGTAAATGATTTGTTTAACAAAAACTTAATTGCTTTAAATTCAAGATGGCGGCCAAAGTTGAAGAGATAGGAGCTCGAATTTTTTTATTTAGACTCCTTACGGCTCCCTTAATTATTAAAAAAACTTTATCCTTTTGTTTTTATAAAAAAAATATATTGCGGATAACCTCTAAATAACGGGTTGGAATCACAATTTCCGGATTATATCGAAAACTATCAATCTTAGACAAAAAATTGTTTCCACCAATGTTTTAGATAATAAAATTTTAAACAACTTTTGTTAAGGGAGTTTTTAGTGAAAAGTTGAAAATAAACGAGTTATTAAACAAAAACTGATTTTCCGAAAATTCAAAATGGCGGCTAACGCAAAAGAGCTAGGTGGTCGAAAACACTTAACACTCTTTAAAAAAAATTAACTATTTAATTTTTGTAATTTCAGCACTAATTTTTGTTTAATTCGACTGGGCTATTATGAAACCTTACGCAATTACATCGTCTGTAGCTATTCGGGATTAAAATGTATGTATACACAATAAAATTTCGTTAAATTAAATACTACTATTTGAGTTTAAAACACTTTTGCATTTATTCTTAATCATGTTCCTGGCTCTGTTCTCTGTCAGTTGTAGGTTTCCAATTAAAATATTTGAATCTATTATGTAATAGGACTCCGTTCAGAGAATGAATACAGAAAAGTGCTTGTCTCAGGACTGCTTTGGAATAATCATTGATTTTAAATGCAGATGAGATTAAGTTAGTTGAATACTTCCAATTTGCAAGTACAATACAAGTATCTGCACTCTGCAACATGGGTACGGGTACGAGTTGAATTTCCATTTTCTGCCTTTTAAAATATTTCATTCAAATGGGAAACAATCGCAGTTTTGTAATTACAACTTGGTTGACAAGAAGGAAAGTACCTACTTCTCTTGTCTTAATTCAAAATAATCAGGATGGGTAGGTCAAACAATGTCTTTGTGTCACAGAAGCTCTTTGAAATTGGTGCGATGTAATGATACCAATCTCTGTTTAAGATGTCTATCGAATATCGATTGAACTTTTCAATTCAGCTAAATTAAGTTACCCTTATCAAAGCCGAGGTATGACCGTTTTTATTGAACACTTTCTGACTATGGGTTGGGTACATCTTTTTCTCGCTGCCTTTTTAGCCATGACATTGAAAGGGTTCAAGAACTTGACTTATATGTGGGACTCCTTTCAACCATTTCAAATCAATTATTTTTTTTTTTAAGTTGGAAGGAATTTTGTAGAAAAAAGTCGAATCTTTTATGTGATTAAATTGTACCTACCATTTGAGAGGAATTCGAACACACAAATTATTGCGCGCAGAAATAACAAACCAATATTCTAGAGTGTAATGCTTTTGCCGCGACACATACAAATATTTTTCACAATGTACACTCCAATTCACTCGTTTAAATACAGATTTTTTTTCAATAAACTTTAAAAGATTTCTCTTTAACCTTTTATAATTATGACAAATTTAATTATAGAATTTATTAAGTGTAATATGGGGATTAAGATCCAGTGAGAGTTTTGAATCCTTCTAAAAAATTGTTAGTCTAATTGCTCTTTGAACAATTTTAGTCAAAAAATCGACCTTATTTTTTGTGCCATTCGTTTAAATACACCTTAAAAACAACCAAGTAGCTCAGAAAATCTATAAAAATAGTATGCAAAAAATCAAATAATCAACAGTTAAAGACATTTTCGCACGAATTTAACAATTTTGCCAAAAGGATGTGCTCTGACCGAAGAGAAAAATGCTCAAATTTGCGACCATCAGGACAATGGTCAATGCAGTTTATGTGAAGCTCACAACATTGGACTTAGTATGCAGCTACCTTCGATATAAGGAAAACGATGAAAAAAAAACAAACCGCTAGCGGACATGGCTACATCACCTCAAGAAAGACAACCCATACTCCGAAAAGTCTCAAATTCAACATTATCAGCAAGCAAAATCAATGGTAAAACCGTAGTTTAAGCCACCAAAAATGCTTTTTATCAAATTGTCCGGGAAGCGACACATTTAAACCATCTGAAAATTTAAAAAGATCTACCGAAATCAGGCCGGAACAGATCTGTTTTGTGAGCTTTTAAAGTTGAGTTAAACTGGGTATTAATAGCATTCTGCGCATTATACCATTCAATGGCCTCCCTTCTTGTGTCTACTACCCAAGCGTTTTTTTTTATCTTTTTTCATGCCATTTTAATAGAAAGTTTACCCGCTGGGACCATCCAAATTGAGCTTATTTTTTTTAGTAAGAACATCGCTTTTTGTATTAAGGCGCAGTTTAACTCAACTTTAAAAGCTCACGAAACAGATCTATTCTAGCCTGATGTCGGTGGATCTTTTTAAGTTTTCAGATGGTTGAAATATGTGGCTTCCCGGACAATTTGATTAAAAGCATTTTTGGTAGCTTTGACTACGGTTTTATCATTGATTTTGCTTATTGATAATGTTGAATTTGAGACTTTTCGGAGTATGCGTTGTCTTTCTTGAGGTGATGTAGCCATGGTCGCTAGCGGTCTGTTGTTTTTTCATCGTTTTCCCTATATCGAAGGTAGCTGCATACTAAGTCCAATGTTGTGACCTTCACATCGACTGCATTGACCATTGTCCTGATAGACTCAAATTTTAGCATTTTTATCTTCGGTTAGAGCACTTGTTAAATTCACGAGAAAATGTCTTAAACTGTTGATTATTTGATTTTTTGCATACTATTTGTATAGATTTTCTGAGCTACTTGGTTGTTTTTCAAGGTGTATTTAAACGAATGACACAGAAAATAAGGTCGATTTTTTGACTAAAATTGTTTAAAGAACCATAATACTAACATTTTTTTAGGAGGATTCAAAATTATTCCTGATTCTTAGTCCCCATATTACACTTAATAAATTCTATAATTAGATTTGTCATAATTATAAAAGTTTATAGCGAAATCGTAAAAAGTTTATGCCGGATTTACACGAATGGCGAAGTTACCAATATTTCTCCCAAAAAATGGAAAAGTAACGGCAGAAATATTTTTTTATGACATGCATTTACACGAGTTCAAATAATGGCAGATTTCAAAATACTGGCAACATGCCATAAAAGAATGAGCAAGTTCATTCTTATCCAGAATGGCATAATTTCGGAAAATGGCGTCAGAAAAGTGTTTACACATAGTCATATTAATGGCAGCATTTTATGCCAAATTATCTCTGCCATTTTATTTTGGCAAAAATATTGCCAGTATTTAGAGCGTTTACACGATGAAAAGAAAAATGGATATAATTTGACAGATATAATGGCATTTTGCCATCCGTGTAAATGCAGCATTATTGAAAAAAATCTGTATTTATACGAGTGAATTGGGGTTTATAGCTATGTACATATTTGCAAATATTAAACAAACAAACAAAAATATTTTAATGATGGACAAAATAAAGAATTACAACTACGGCTTTCTTAAAATCAGTCAAGGAACACATCAATCGGTGCCGTTTGACGACTGAAAGTAGCCTTAAGTATACTCATGAAAATGAAACATTAATTTTTTTGAATATTTGTAATTATTTATTTAAATTTATTAATTATCAGCTTTTTAATTATTTTTCTTAAACCGTGACATATGTACATATAAAATATTTAATTTGAAGTATGACTAGTGTGAAATTCTCATAGCTATGCAGCTAAAAATTGTACCATTTGATTTTGTCAAGCAAAATCGTAGATGGACAGTGATGGAGCAGAATTTCGCAGCACTCCCGAGTTGCGACAGCTGTCACTTTAAACACCTGTAACTTTTGACAGCTGTTTATTCTGACATATGTCACTTTGACAACTGTCACTTTGAAATCTGTTGCTTTGACAAATATAACCTTAACATCTGTCACTTTTTCACATGTCACTTTAAATAGCTGTCACCTTTGACATCAGTTACTTTAAACAGTTGTCACTTTGTCATCTGTCTTCTTTTACATTTGTCACTGTTGTCAGTTGTAACATTTGACAGCTGTATCTTTGACATATGTCACTTTTAAAAGTCGTCCCTTTTGACAGCTACCACTTTTGACAGCTGTCTTTTAATAGGTGGCACTTTTGACAAATGTCACTTTTGAAATATATCACTTTGACATTCGGCACTTTGATACATAGCTGTAACTTTTGAAATCTCTCACTTTTGACAGCTGTCACTTTGACATCTGTCACTTTTGAGAGCTGTCACTCATGACATCTGTCTTTGAGATCTGTGATAATTGCCAGCTGTCACTTTTTACATCTACCACTTTTGACGGCTGTACCTATTTTTTGACAATTGTCAAAATACAAAAAGAGCTTTTTCGTAAGCTGTTATCAAATCATATGAGTCATCATATTAATGGCCTTAGGTTGTGGTTTGGGAAATAAAATGTTCAATGCACAACTGAATGGCTCTAACTTGCTTTGCGACTTGAAGCTCTAACGAGGCTAGACATTGCAGAAAGAACAATAATGTAGTGAAACAAACAAATTTTGGAAAAGTCAGAAATATTTAAAAAAGAAGGAAGGACTTGGAAGGACTACAAGTACAAAGTTCAATCAAAACCGTGAATAATATATGCTCAAGGTAATTAATCCTGAACGCATAGAAAAATCAGCGCGACCGACACGTGACGACGACGACGCGTCGCGTCACCACAATCGACAAGATATGACAAATATATATGACAAAAATCCACTATATCCGTTTTTAGTATCGATTTTTTGTTTATGACACGTAAAGAATATATCTGTGTGGAAATTCAAATATACCTACCTAATCCTTTCATATAAATATTTTATATGGATATACCTTTCAAGCTATATTGTGTATAATGTTAAAATATTTTGTATTATGCCTATAGTCATTATGATAAGAAGATAAAGAAATTTAAATGTTAAAATATTAAAATTACTTCTGTTTTAAGTGGAGTGAATTAATATAAGTGACCTTAACTCTAGAGATTAGGATGACCGACTGACTGAAGACCCGACTGTCATATCTGGGCGAAACACATTAATTTCTGGAATTGAGGTCACTTGTATACTTTTTAATTGAATTATAGTCATTTCACAAACCTACCGTGCCTTAATAGTCGTTTTCCTCAAACTAATCAATTAACCATTTATAGCCTGGTTTTATGCTCGATCAGATATCCACAAACCAACAATCCCTGGCCAACAGGCTGCTTCATCAATTAGGTACCAAATATATCTGTTTCATTATAATAAAAAACATAATGTTAGTTCGACATAAAAATTTTAGTTCAACACAACCGCATAGAAACCCACGTAATTCCCTCATTACATGGGCGTCTGTTAAGTACTCGAATTATACATACCTTCCCGTTTAACATTTTTCTGATTATTATGTACATATTATGGAAATTCTCAGCTAGCATAGTTCGTGTATCCACGTACAGGTACCTATATAGTCCGGATGGTTTGACGATTTGGCTTTCATTTATATATAAAGACAGAAATCCCGTGCCTATCGCCATCCATGTGGGTTTTGTGCAATCATTAATGATTATTGAGGTTAATGAGTTAGAAACAGCAAATGGCCTTTAAACTCGCGATGACAATGATATCCATAGGTATAAGGCTGTTGACTGTTGAATCCTTTTTGGTTTTAAATTTTAAATTGTATCTATTTAATTTAAGTCACACATTAAAGATAGCGCCGAAGAGTTATGCGATCCAAAATAATTGATTAAAGAAAAGAAATCGATTCTATTTTTTGGGTTTTTCGATGGTCGCTAGTTAAAATGTTGATATATATTCAACGTCGTCGTTTTCGGGTAGGATTCTACAAATCAGGCTGGCATACACATAATAGATACGTTACCTATACAGGGTGGCCCACGGTCACCGCCCAAGGTGAAAATGAGGTAATTAAAAGTCGAAAAACTGTTGAGGTAATTTTCTCGTTATTAACTATATTATAATACATTACGTTGATTTCCAATCGGGCTTTTTTGGTCACTTTCTCTCTTTAATAAAATAAAAACTTTATTTCATAATTTTATTCTACGTTTCGTCTGATTTTCCCGACTTCTCCAGGGGTAGTTTTACTAAATCTGTTAAGTTATTAAAATTGTTTACATTGTGTATAGGTACCATTTTTAGTTAACTTACATGAATAAACACACATTACACGTTACATTTTAGTTGAAAATAATGAATTTTTGGTATAAAATTTAACTCTTATTGATTGATTACAACTGTAAAAATAAATAAATAAATACTTTAAAACAAAAGCAAGCACTATTGAAGAAAAAAAATAAATTAAAACAAACTTTTAACAAAAAGTTCAAAAGGGTAGTTATGTGCATTCAAGAGGACACAAGCGTCCACAGGTTTTTCTCAAAACCCACCCCTGTCTACCAACTCCTACTCTCACCTTCTAGTGGTGAACATCGGGTGTCTAGTACCTCAGCTGCAGACGGGGTTTAAATCCCCGTGGAAAGCTGTTGGGGACAGCCAACGAGAGAGGGGGGTGGGGAGAAGTGTTCCCACTAAGACACTTCTCCTTTAATCGAGGCGGCAGCGGACGAATTCTCTAGATGGAATCAACGGTGGCGTATACAGTTCCAGTTAGGTTGAACTACTTAGTGAACACCTTATATGGGCTACTACGACATATTTGTAGCTCAGGCCTATAAGGAGCGGTTTATCCGGCTCCCTACCCTTGGAGTTATACGAAGGGTCTGGTCCTCCGGGTCGGGGGTTGTGCGTCGGGGTAACTTCCCTACCACGTAAAAAAAAGTTGTTCCGAAACAACAACAAGCCTGGGATATGGATGATTTTAAAGTTGACGACCCCAGCAAACGAAACAAGGACAATGAATTTCGGATCTGCACGTGGAACGTCCTGTCCTTATACAGAACACGTGCAGCCGAACAATAAGTGGAGAACCTGGACAGGCTAAAGGCTGACGTAACAGCCATCCAGGAAGTAAGATGGGATGGAGAGGGCATACGGAGACTGTAATCGTGTGACAGGGTCAGCGGCTCTTTGGTTGTGGTTTTGTGATAGGGGGAAGACTTAGGCAAGAAGTATTGGGCTTCCGAAGTGTAAGCGAGCGCCTGGTCACAATCCGCATCAAAGGCAAATTTAAGAACATTTCGCTGATCTGTGTTCACGCCCCCCATGAAGGGAGAGAGGACTCAACCAAAGAAGCATTCTACGATCTCCTGGAGACAACGTATGATATGTGCCCGAAGTACGACGTGAAGATCATTCTTGGTGACTTCAACGCAAGATTCGGAAAGGAGGGCATCTTTTTTTCGATAGTCGGAGGACACAGCCTGCACGACGAAACTTCCGGCAACGGACACATGCTGGCAGACTTTGCGGCGGGGCGAAATGTCATCATCTCAAGCACCTACTTCCCACACCTCAATATACAAAAGGGGACTTGGCGGTCGCGAGAACAACTAACCGTCAACCAAATCGACCACGTTGCGATAGACGCGAGACATGCTTCCAGTATCTTGGACGTCCGAACGTTCCGAGGGGCCAACATTGACTCAGATCACTACCTGGTGGTAGCAAGACTACGTATGCGGATATCCATGACGCAACAACGCAGAGCAGATGTTGTGAAAAGATTCTATGTCGAGAAGCTTAAATCGCAAGAGACCGCCAGAACTTTTGCAGACCACGTAACTCTTAATCTCTCAGGAGGTCCGCCACCAGCATCAAGTGCAGAGGACCAGTGGGAACACTGTCAACAAGCCATCAGCAGTGCCGCCTCTGATGTGCTGGGTTTCACTAGGCGAATACAGCGAAACCCCTGGTTCGATGAAGAGTGCCGGCTAGCGCATGCAGCTAAGGACGAGGCCTACCAGGCAATGCTGCAGACTCGAACAAGAGCTGCTGAGACAGTGGCCCGGGAGCTCTACGGGCTGAAACGAAAAGAGGAACGCCGACTTCTCAGGAGGAAAAAGAGAGAGCACGAGAAGCGGGCGGTAGAGTCTATTGAGGGTTGTAGCGGTAGGGGAGATGTTCGAAAATTTTATCAGAGGGTGAAGCGATCCACCCAAGGATTCAAGGCTAGAACGGAAGCCTGCCGAGATGAGAGTGGGAATATGGTAGTAGACACACAGTCAGTGCTGAGGATCTGGAAAGAACACTTCTCGAGACTGCTTAATGGCGTAGACAGCCAAGATGCCGCTAATAGGCAGAACGCTCCATTCAACTTGCACGATATTGGCCAAGAGTTCCGTCCACCCGACCTAACCGAAGTGCGGCTGGCGATATCCAAACTTAAGTCTTTCAAGGCTGCTGGTGCGGATGGCTTACAAGCCGAGCTATTTAAATCAGCGGGAGATGAATTGGCTAGGAGCATACACCAGCTCATTTGCAAAATTTGGTCGGAGGAAAGTATGCCCGATGAATGGAACCTCGGTATAATGTGCCCCATCTATAAAAAGGGAGATGTTCTGAAATATACCAACTACAAAGGAATTAGTCTCCTAAACGTCGCTTATAAAATCTTGTCGGCTACTCTGTGTGACCGCTTAAAACCTTTTGTCAACGATCTGATCGGCCCCTATCAGTGTGGTTTTAGGCCAGGCAAGTCGACCGTCGATCAAATGTTCACACTCCGACAGATTTTAGAAAAATCCCGGGAATTCCAGATCGATACACACCACCTTTTTATCGATTTTAAAGTCGCTTATGATAGCGTGAAAAGGGACGAATTCTACAGAGCCATGTCGATTCTCGGCATCTCTGCCAAACTCGTCCGCCTGTGCAGGATGACGATGGAGAAATCTCGCTGCTCCATCAAAATTGGTAAGAACACCACCGATTCCTTTGATTTTGAGAAAGGATTGAGGCAAGGTGACGTGTTATCATGCAACCTATTCAACATCGTTCTTGAAGCCATTGTACGCAACGCACATGTCAACACCAGCGGAACAATCTATCAAAAGTCCTTTAAATTGTTTGCATATGCGGATGACATAGACATTGTCGGCAGAACAAAGCGAGCTGTGGCAGGGGCATTTGCGAGCATTTAATCGGAGGCGGCTAGAATGGGATTGGCGGTTAATGAGGACAAGACGAAGTATATGCTGTCATCGAGAGAGGAATCTCAACATCGTCGACTCGGGCAAAATATCACGATGGACAGATATAACTTCGAAGTTGTCAAGGACTTTGTCTACCTGGGCTCCGCTATTACATCGCAGAATGACATCAGTGCAGAGATCATGCGAAGAATTACGCTTGCCAACCGCTGTTTCTTCGGTCTAAGAAGGCATTTATGTAGTAAGGCCCTCTCTCAGAGAACCAAGGAGACTTTATACAAGACCCTAATCATCCCGGTCCTGCTTTATGGGTCAGAAGCATGGACACTGAAAGATTCGGATAAAAATCTGCTAGGGTGCTTTGAGAGGAAGATTCTTCATGTGATTTTTGGTCCGGTGTGTATCGAAGGAGTATGGAGGAGAAGATTCAACGACGAGCTATACGGGCTATACAGCGACGTTGACCTGGTCAAAAAGCTGAAAATACAGCGGCTGAGATGGCTGGGGCACGTGGAGCGTATGGACAGCAACTTACCTGCCCGACGAGTCTTCGAATCCAACCCCGATGGGGTACGCAGCAGAGGAAGAACCCGTAACAGGTGGCGCAATCAAGTGAATGACGACATCAAAGCACTCGGTGTGCGTAACTGGAAGCGGCTAGCTAGGGACAGAGCTGGCTGGAGGGGCTTGTTAGTTGAGGCCGAAGCCCATTCCGTGGCTGTGAGCGCCATCAAAAGTAAGTAAGTAAGTTTAACAAAAATTATCACAGTGTATTCCGTTTAAGAGCCAGAGAGTAAGTTGCTATCGTATTGTCCCTATCCTCTTGGGTATTCATTGTTTTGTCTAGGTTCTGTTGATACATTACCTTTGTTTAAAATAAGGTTAATTAATTTCAAATCATTCATATCCTTCAGAAAGATATCTTACCTTAACTCATTTAATTTCAAAAACAGTCAAGAATCAGCGTGAAAAAGCAGACTACGAATGTAATACTACATTTTCACTTCGCCAAGTTAGGCAATTTCGTTGAAAATATATATTTCGAAATAAGATAATTTCAAACAAATTTTCACGAAAATAGGTGAATAAGTTACAAACGCACTCAATTGGAATCCATTTTAAAATCTTTGAAAATCCTTAATTGAACATTTTTGGATTCGCTTGATCATTTTTTTTTTTTTTTTTAATTTTATTCAGAAATTATTTTATTCCTATCAAAATTTTTATTTCAGCTAGTTCTTATTCGAATTTAAGTAGCAGGAAAAATTATCAAAATATCATTAGGTACTGAGCAATGTTTTCTATTTCTGAATTTTAAGTAGATAGTTAAATAAAAATATTCATTACTGAAAATGAAAACAATAGTTCCGATTGTAAAATGACCACTTGTGTAAATTGCTGTTTTAATACAATTAGTGCTAAAACTAAAACATACAAATTCGTATTTTAATTGAATACAAAGATTCGTTTTCGTTGCTTTTCAAGAAAACTGTGAAAAAAATTCACGTGTGATTTTTATATGCTTCCGATTTGAAAAAAATGTATGTCTCTAATAGCCCTTTCACACTACCGCACTGAGTATTTATACATGTCAAATTGAAAGTGGGAAAGAATTCCACGCGACTGCATGACCCCGTGACCCGACCCCCCTGTATACGCCGTTGCCGTGACGAGACTGTATATTTGGAGCGAAATTTACAGAGATTTTAATAATTTGAAAAAATCAAATTTCAGTTTAATATTTATTTTCTCCTGCACATATTCAAACTATTTTTTTTTTTAAACTTTGCGCGCACAAAAGGGATTATTATTACCCTTAAAATATTTACACACAGTGCGAGCGTTCAGGAAATAGGAAAGGGTTAAAAAGGAGATACCGATGAACATTTGTTTTGAATGTCTGAATACTGTAATAAGAGGGAAACACAGAGCCAAGTAAAGAATTCCACATTCTTGTGGTTCGACTAAAGAAATAATCTCTATACTTAACAGTACGTCCGAAGTTGGGCTCGAGGGTAAACTGATGGGCATTCCTAGAAGCGCGAGTATTACGGTTGAATTGTTTAAGGGGAGGAATGCAACTGGCTATTTCACTAGAACACTGTTTATAAAAATAACGGTAAAATAGGGAAAGACATGAAACATTACGGCGGTGTTCGAGAGATGTAATTGTTTCCGTTATAGATCCTTCACCTATCATCTTTAAAGCTCTCTTTTGTTTTCTGTCCAACAAACTTAAGTGAGTTTTTGGAGCTCCTGCCCAGACATGAGAATTGTACTCAAGTTTTGGACGAATAAAGGCTTTGTAGATCACAGCCAGATCGGAGGGGGAGAAAAATTTCTTGCATCTACGGAGAAAACCTAAACACCTAGCAGCGTTTTTGGCGACATCAAATATGTGGTCATTCCACAAAAGGTGGTCTGTGACACACATACCGAGAACTGAGAGCTGTTAGGTTTCCTCGATGCAAGTGCCGTCCATTGATAGCGGCATTGGGAGTGGGTTTCGCTTTAACGACAAGAGACAGCATTGAGTTTTAGAAGCATTAAATTCTACGCGGTTTTTGATTCCCCATTGAACGATGCTGTTTAGATCAGAATTTAATGAGCTTATCATACGCTGCCGTTCAAGTTCCACATCCGAAGGACATGGATGTGAATCTGTAAACGAATATGAAAAGCTGAGGGTACTGTCGTCAGCGAAACAGTTAAATGGATTAGAAGTTTCAGACAAAAGATCATTTATAAAAATAAGGAAGAGAGTCGGAGACAAAACGGAGCCCTGGGGCACACCAGCATTTATTTTGTGGATTTCAGACTTGAAACCGTCCAATACGACTTGTATTGAACGGTGCGAAAGGTAGTTTCTAATCCAACGAAGAAGAGGTTCATCGAAGCCAAATGCGTGCATTTTCGATAAGAGAGCTTGGTGCCAAACTCTATCAAACGCTTTTGAAATATCAAGTGCAATAATATTACTTTCTCCAAACGATGTAAAGATTTGTTCCACTGTTCGGTGAGATATACCATCAAATCACCAGTGGACCTATTGCTACAAAAGCCGTACTGCCGGTCATTAAGAAGCTTTCGTTCCTCGAGATATTTCTTGAACTGAAAATTAATCAATGTTTCCATGACCTTGGAAAGAAGGGACGTAAGTGCAATTGGTCGATAATTAGAGGGTGAAGAAGATACGCCTTTTTTAGGGACAGGCTGGACAAATGCTGTTTTCCATCCACTCGGAAAGAGACCAGTAGAGTAGGACAGATGGAAAAGCTAACGCAGTGGTTTTGCCAGCGTTGAAGAACACCTCTTCAGAACAATGGGAGGGATACTATCCGGGCCAGCGGATTTGTGTATATCGAGATCTTTCAGAACTCCGGCAACTGCACGAGTGCGGAAGAAGATTTGTCCCATAGAAGCATTTGCGCTCTCAAGTACAGGAGGAGTCATAACACTTTCTGGCAGCGTCGAATTAACAGCAAACTGTGCCGCAAGCAAATTGGCTTTATCTAACGAGAGTTGGAACCGAGGACGAGGTGGTGTTTCGTATGTTTTTTACAAATGACCAAAAATGTTTACTATCTTTGGGACATTGTAGAATATTTTGCCGTAATTTTTGATCATGTAAAAATTTGGTTTGTCGAATATGAACGTTGCAGGTCTTTTTAGCTTGTTGAAACTTTTTCCGGTTTTCCTCAGTAGGGTTGGCTTTATAACAACGGAAGCTTACTTCTCTAACCCTAATAACCTCCTTACAGCTCGAATCAAACCATGAGTTTTCTTTGGGTTTGATAGATTTCACCCTATTCGGGATAAAATTTCTCATTCCACAAAGAATTAAATTTGTGATCATATCTGCACTGGCGTCTACGTCACTATCGAGGAAGCATAGTGACCAGTTAAAGTTCCTGAAGAAAACATTGAGACCGTCCCAGTTGGCTTTCTCGTACTGCCAAACGGTTCTCTTGGGAGTTTTTTCTTTAACTGTGTTTTGGTGGAACGAGAAATTCGCAGATATGACACAATGGTCTGATGTGCCTAGAGGTGATAATACACTAATGGAGTATTTACCAGGGTCGGAGGTAAGAAACAAATCTAGAGTGTTGGCGGATTGACCTGAACCTCAGGGATCCGAGTAGGCTCGTCAACAAGCTGAGTCAGGTGGTTTAACTCAGCAAAAATCTCGACATACCTTCCTTCGGGTGTTGTCTGGCCTGAATAGCGCAACCACGTAGAATTGTGTACATTGAAATCGCCCGTAACAACGATTTCACTGTGCGGATAATGGGAAACAATTTTCTGGATAGAGTCAGATAGCGCATCGAATTCGTTGGAAGTCGAATTGCCGTCCAAACTTGGGCTGCGGTAAATAAAACATGTATGAATAATGGATGGTGAACTTGAACCACATGAACTTAAAATTTGTATTTATACATTGGCCATATTGTGGTTGGAGCTGATAAGCAACATCATTACGTACATAGACGGCAAGACCATGATGTGGAAAAAATAGCGGCCCTAAATTATAACCTTGGAGGCTGAATTTTCACCAACCTGGGTTTCGCTTAGTGCGAAGACTGCTGGCCTGTTTTTTACCCTGTTTCGACCCTAAACTTACCTTCCTTTACAGCATTCAACATAAAAAAAAAACAAAACTAGACAATTAACTATGCTAAAATTAAATATTGGGTACCAAAATTACTTCACAATAACAATTACCATTAGTGTTATGCCTTAATGGTAGGTTGCATTGAGCCGCCCCTGGTCACCCAAACAAAAATACAGCAATTTATCCAATATTACTTTGATTTAGTCCATTGCACACATTGTATGGATTTTAACCACATACAGCCGTATTTATTAGATTTCATTAATACTCGGTTCAACCTCGGAATAGTTAAACCGAGTCGAAGCACTTACTCCGGGTTTACGCCAGGTCAAACTAATCCATATTTATAAAATATTTCCTCATCGGTTTTAGTTACACCTGCCTTATGTCAAATATTCTATCAAAAAAAATCACCAATCTAAAACTCTGGTTATTATAAACGTAAACAAACCTCAGCTGATTTCCATTATTATTCGTTTAAGTAGTTTAGTTATTGGTAGAGTTATATGTTGTAGTCATATTTTGGTAAACAAAAAATAACTAATAGATAATAAAAATAAATCAAAACGTTCTGAAAAACTGGGATAGCTCAAAAAAAGGTATATTTAAATTTGTAAATATATGTATGTATATAATTTCCAGATCACAACAGACAAAACTTAATATTTTTGTTTATGTTCATAGGTATTTCTCCGAAAACTAATCATCCCTCAGTGTCATGCGAGTTTTATACTGCTTTGGCCTTCTCCTTCTTCCAGTAATGTTTAACCATTTAAAGAATTTAAATGATGTATTAATATAAAATAAATATACACTCTTTCTTAGTAACAAAAATGAAAAAAATTGTTTGCACTCCTCTTTGTAAATTTCAGTCGATGGCATGTCAAAATGACATTTAGATACTAAAACGGCTTTACTCCGGCCTTAAACCTCCTAGGAACCAGTTTTAGCTTACTCCGCCTCTATTCCTGGTATATATTTTTTTTAAATAAGCTTTCCAGGTTTAGAGGCGTTGTAAAGTCGGAGTTACTTTACGCTGCCGCTAAACCGATTTCATAAATAAGGCTGATAGTGTATGCAATGGCCAAACCAAAGCAACTGCGATAGATGTTGGGAAGGAGTGAAATGAGAGTACCGCTCGCTGTGGCTATGGGTTATTTAGTTTTTTTTGTTGTTGTGGATTATGCATGACTTTTTTTTATGGGTGCACTTTTTTTTTTTTTCTATTACACACGCACTGGCACTGATATGTATTTGGTTGATTTTTGTTTTGTTTTTATCGCCGCGCGATATGTTGTTTAATTATTAGTTTGTTAGGTATGATAAATTGATAATTATTGCAATTTTGCGCTATTTATTTATTTTGTTTTATTTCACTTTATGGGAGGTGATGGCAAAAACTTTATATGTTTGGGGCTTTAGGCAAACGAACGAAAAATACCGCACTCAAACTCGCTTCACGTGTGTTCGCAGTAGGATGTAGATCGGTACTCCCTATAACTATAAGGGGGACAAATTATATTTTGACGTATCGAAAATATTTCGTTCGTTCCAATAAACAACAAGTTGTCTGGAAATCGTATTACTTTGGAGACGACACCACCGGGACGAGACTACGACAATAATCAACAGGTTATGAGGAAATCGCATTTTTCGGAGACGAGACCGGGACGAGACTGCAAATTAATATTTTCTCGTGAAAAAGGTAAGACTGAGACCGAGATGAGACTTAATTATACAAGACCGACATGAAACCGAGACGAGACTGAAAATTTTCGATTTTAACGAGACCAAGATGAGACTTACCTGCATAAGCCTCGCCGAGTCTCGTCTCGTGGCCAGCCCTAAAGTTTTTACCTATACATCTTTTTTCTATGCGGATAACAATTTTCTCGCAATTTTTTATCAAAATCATTTTTTTGGCATTTCAGATTGTTTTTTTTTTTTATTTTGGAGTCATTTTTTTCGCAATTTTTTTTTTTCATTTTTATTGCATTTCTATTCCCAGTTTTGCAGTTGATCATATTGTGGGTGTTATCGTTTTACTGACTTGAAAGTAAGTTACAATTTGTACACTTGTACAAATTGTGTACAATTCGTACTCTTGACTGTGAAGTCTACTTCAAATTTTTGACCTAGCATTTCCTTCAAATGCAAAAGAAAAATGCAAATTTGGAGACTTACTGCAACTTTACATCCACTATTTGATGAGCTGCAAACATTGCAGCGGTGTTAAAGAGGAGAAATTGCTTCCGTGGCATTTTTATTACCAATAATTTTAATAATTATACTCCAAAAGACTAAAGTTGGTTTTTGGATCACCTTCTCAAATGTGAGAATTGTATTCGAGTTTTTGACGAATAAAGACTTTATAGATAACAGCCAGATCAGAAGGGGAGACAAATTCTTTGGAGCACCAAAGAATCAAAAACAAATACTAACCAGCATTTTTAGCGACATCGAATATGGTGATCGTTTCACAAAAGGTATTCTGCAGACTGAAAGCTTTTCAGTTTCCTCAATGCAAGTGCCAGTTTAACGTCCGTCATGTTCTGTCGGTGTGACTTCCCGATCACGTAAAGCTAATAAGTTGCTAAGCAAAAACTAGCAGTGTTACCGCAGGTTTAGCTTTTAAAGAGTTACAGAGCCTGGTTAAGAGCCAGTTTAAAAATATATGGGTCCCAATAAAGAAAAAAACTAAGGTTTATTATAAGGCTTTTTTGTCCGATTATCAACCTAACTAACTAATCATAAATCACATGTATGTAGGTATTTCCTTTTTTATTTTTTATTAATAAAAAGATTAATACTTTGAAAACATAAACAAAAAATATTTAATTCATAAATATTATTAAACTAACTATTTTTGCATAAATCATATTTGTATTCTTAAAAAAATGAGTCAAATCTTCAAAAGATGAGTCCCTGATCCAAGCCAGAAAAAAGAGTTCTTTTTGGCTCAAATGAGTTCCAGTATTAACACTGACAACAATCCTCGGTTACGGACGGATTCACTGACGACTGCTACTACAAAGAGTTTTTTGATGTAGATTCGCCGTTGGAGGCAGACTTGGACAAAAAATCTTAGCTTTAATTATATGAACGATCGCCTAGTGACAATTCACATAAAGTTTAAATTCACCAACATAAGCCTTATATGCGTGCATGCCTCATATGAGGAGAAAGAAGGAGACTCCAAGACGAGTTGTGAGAGCTCCTGGATAAGACGAATGAGCAGTGTCCCTAGCTATGACATTAAAACTGTCCTAGTTGATTTTAACGCGCAGGTAGGAAGGTAGGACGTTTTTGATGACATAGTCGGGAAGTACAGCCTGCACGAAACAACCTCCGACAGCAGAATCAGTCTCATATTGTCAATATTGGCAGGAAGCTATCAGAGATGCCGCATCTGTCGTGCTTGGTTCAACGAGAACAGCATATTGAAACCCATGGTTTGACGACGAGTGCCGACAACCATGCCAGCATACAAAGCGTCAGCGTCACTGCTCAGAACAACCAGACCTGCTCGCGAGCTCTACGAGCAGAAGAGGAGAGCGGAACACCGGCTTCTCAGAAGAAAAAGAAAGACCATATGAGAAGCACTCGATCGAGGAAATTGAGGGATATCATAACTGGAATGAGGTTCGGAAGTTTTATTAAATAGAAGTTCCCAAGGACATTGTAGTGGATTCGCAGTCGACACTGAGTATATGGAAAAAAAATCACTTCTGTAAACTGTTAAACGGAGATAACGTATCTAATTCCGTTGTCACGCAGATTTCACCATTCAACTTAGATGCTGCCGATCACCTATTCCGTTTACCCGACCACAAAGAAGTGAAGACAGCAATATCAAAGCTAAAGTCCAACACAGTTGCTAGAGCCGACTCCGCCGACACGGCCTCGCTGCCGAGCTTTTCAAAGCAGCACGAGATAATTTAGTTAGGAGTATACACCAGCTTATCTGTATAGTACAGTCAGAGGCAAGCATGCCCGATGAAAGCATTTTCAGTATTGTTTGCCCGATTCGCAAGAAAACATATCTACCTTCTTAACTGTCCCAACTACATAGGAATTGCCTACAAGATCTTCCCTGATAGGTTCATATCAGTGTGGCTGTGGCTTCAGGCCAGAAAAGTCCACCATCGACCAAATTTTAACACTATTGCCGATCTTGAAAAGAAACCACGAACTTCAAATCAAAACTCTCCACCTTTTCATCGATTTCAAGGCCGCGTATGGCAGCATTTATAGAGATGAGTTATATATAGGAATGTCTAGTCTTGACATCCCTGGCAAACTCGAAATAACTCTTATCCGCATAAAAAAGATGTAGGGTAAGTAAAAACTGCTAAATGCACTTTTAACAATACAAAAAAATTAATAATCGGTTTCAGTTTGACTGAGTCAAAGCCAGTTAAAAGTTATGACAAACGAGACCAAAAATAATAATAACCGTCATTACTCAAAAAAGTAGCAAAACCGAGGAAATAAGTTTTTCGAATTAAAATGACTTCATCAACCCATGGTTTTTGTGTGCTCCGATGACCGTTGGGACACCCTGTAAAGTTATGTATATTTAGTATACATTGCTTGGCTTTGTTCAGGTTAGGTAGTTAACATTTGTTTGTATCTGTCAGAGTGGCACACATAAATTATTTTTACTATGAAGATTTTTTGTTTTGTTTTATGATTGTGTATGACACCATTTCAAATGGTCAATAACTTATTTATGAGGACCAACACGTGAACTGATTCACTTGAATGGGAATTTAAGTATATATAAGTTATAGTAATTTGCTTTGCAAATGAAACAATGTATTTGGCTATTTGGCCACGTTTTTGTAAATAGAGTACCTACTAAAGAAATAACTACTATTTTCTGATTTGCTTGTTTAATTAGAACGTAAAAGTAATGAATGTATTTTAGATTGAGAGACCATCAGGGCCGCCAAACATACGTTAATTTATCCAGAGCAAGATAATTTCTGTGAACTGTGCACTATGGTAGATAAGAAGAATTAAAATCTTTAATCTTAAAACAAGTATTATAGGAGAAATCGAATGTTATAGTTGCATATACACGAGTTGCAATATTCCGTTATTTTATCAAAACGGAATTTTTAATAAGTTTTAGGGATTGTGTCAATATTTTTACTTGACACTTACCAGACCCCTATATAGTGTCTGCCGAAATCTCAAAACTAAACTAATCGTGCCATTCTCGTTATTGGATCAAAGCTAATTTTAATATGTGCTGTCTCTGTGGACAACTTATATTAAATAAAAATAAATCGGGTGGCACAACGGCTCATGAAGAACCAGCGCCTAGTGACTAACAACCATTTCTGTGTGCGCCTTTCGACAGGAATGGAAGGGATCTACAATTTTATGCCGAATCCGAACGTCTAGACGAGAAGCACTTATTCGTGACAAGTGATACTCTTGGAGGATTTGTCAATTCCTCGCAAGAGGCAGAAGCCCTGAAAAAAAACTTTTTAGTTTTTAGGTGGACGAGGCTGGGAAGCGATCCCAGACCTCCAGCGTGACAGTTGAACGCACTAACCATTACGCTACGGGCTACTACAACTTATTTTAAATACCATGATAAAATAACGTATGTCTGGCGGCCCTGGGTTCTCATCAGTCTATTTTTTTACGCTAAGGATAACAAATTAATGTAAATAAAACTCCTCTGAGATAACATCCAGTTTTTAGAGAGCAATTCAGAATTAATCTAAGCATCGCGCCGAGATAATAGTTATTTCTGAAATACCTACTGGTTCCTTATGTAGGCAATTAATTGTATTTAAAATTTATTACGAAATGCAATTCATAAGTTGTCAGTTGTAGCGGATCTAGCATTTTATGGCTGATGTTGTGTGCTCATCATTGTGTCCGTTTTGCGTCATATGGGATATTCACAAAAAAAAAAATATTTTATGAAACAATAAACTTCTCGGGAGTTATTAATGGTGTTTTCAATTGGTAAAATAAATCAATTTATTTTTGATTTGGAGCTGTCAAGACGCAGATTTTGCATTCCAATGGGCAAATAAATCGATTAATTTTTTGATGTAAAATCAATTTTTCAGATTTAAATTTTTCGGCAGATTCACACCAATACAATGCTAAGTTGTCACTTTACAAATTTGTTTTTTGTTGTTTCAATTTATTTCGATTAAATAAAAATTGTGTTCCAAATATAAAGAAAAGCATTTCTGATATAAAATATAAGCATTTAAAAATAAATTGGTTATCGACCTTTTTGATGATAGGAAACAGACATAAAATAACACGAATACAATCACAAAAATAAATCTATTTAAAGTGGTTTTCCATTCAGCACGAAATAAATCAATTTTTAGATTGAAATCTGAATTTATCAATCGAAAACACCATAAACAAAATAAAAAAAAGAAAAACATTTTTTTCAAGATGGCGGCATTTCCCTTTTAGTACCACTCTTAAAACGTTAAGTGTATTCATGCAACGTCGTAAAATTTAGCCGGCGCCGGCGATTGTCTTTCATTATATCTATTTGAGCTAATCACCATGCCTGAGGCCAACTAAATGCAGGTGTCATTGTATTTGTTTCTTCCAGGAGTGTTTGCGCCTGCCTTGCTTCTGCGATAGTGTTGGAACATCTTGTGCTATTGCCTTTTGAACTGGGTTCTCATGGCATCTTCTTTGTATGACATCTTCTTCATATATGACATTGACAGTACCAGCTAAGTTGGTCATGCTGTATTTTGTCCAAGATGGTATTTTTGACGTGTAGGCTTCTTAGGATTCTCTTGCTTCTTATTCGATCGCGCTTTGTCACTCCTGCTGTCATGTGTGAAGCATCTTCATTTCAGCTGCCATCAATTTACTCTCATACTTCTTGTACTTTGTCCAACACTGTGAACCGTATGTAAGCCTTGGACGAACAACTGCCGTGTTGTTTACGATTCGGTTAAATTTATAATTTGGTTGATGAACTGTCAAATTTCGAATGGAAAATGGTTTACTTAGTTTGGGTAAAATTATTTAAGGACAGCTAAATAATTGTACGAAATTGCCGATACATTTTGTGAAAATTTTAGGATTTGAAAAATATCCTGCAAGTATTTGGGGAGATAGCATAAGGATGTCTAAATCTAAATATGATCTCAGGTCGGCTGATGGTAAATAGTGTCACCCCAGATTTTGGTATGCGACTCCAAATATACATCTAGAATTTTGAGAGAAAATGGACTTGGCAGATTTTATTGAAGCTTATGCCAACCAGGCGCATTTATATTATGTCAAAATGGTAGGACTTCCAGCATACTTTATCCATGCTCCAAATCATCTGCACAAAGGTATTGAAAAGACTGTGACTCTTTCCTCGTCAACTCTTCCCAATGATTTCTCAAAATAATATCACACAAGAAGTTGAAATGAATGCACTTTTAAATATGGTTCGTTCCGCACATACAAATGCAGTATTGCGACTTTAATAAGTTTTTTTTTATTATTTTAAGGCTACCGAACTATTAGATCTTCACGCAAAAACTTATGGCCGATCTAGCATCAAAAAATATTGTTAATGCGGAACAAACATTTTCTGCATTTAGTTTTGTTAATTAAATTACAGTGATTTTACAATGGATGTTTTGAGTTATCAAATCCATAAGAAGTTATGTGAACTGAGTGGAGAATATCCAAAGGAACCTCTGCATTTATGTGGTTTAAATAGATGCAAAGATGCTGGAAATGGCTTGAAGTATATGTCGAAATCAATTTAATAGCATCATATTCATTTAATTAATTATTCCTTTCTTTTGTGTTTTTAACAAAAATGATGCGACTTGGAGCCTCAAAACCATTTAAGGAAGTACTTGGATCTATGTTTCCTGATAATCGAACTGTGCGGGCTGATGGTCTTTTGGAGTACTACAGTCCAATCACGAAATTGTCAGTTGAGAAAAACAAAGAAGCAAATGTAAAGTCCGGTTGGAAGAAGTTGGTTAAGTAATCGAAGATTATTTTAAATTAACAACATACTATATTTCAATAATATTGTCATTAAAGTGCTTATGTAAAAAAAAATAAAAATTGTTTAAAAACAGGCGCAGATAAAAATTGCTTCTATTAACAAATATTTAAAAATAAATTAAAAAATGTTAACCGTTATCTTGATATGGTAGCTTTCCTTTCTAGATGATACAAAATGAAACTTGCTTATTTTAGATGGCGCTCACAGCCCGGGATGAACTTTGGCCTCAACCAACAAACCCTTTCCGACATCTCTCTCCCTAGCTAGCCACTTCCAGTTACGCACACCAGGTTGGTTGAGGTCGTTCTCCACTTATGCGCGCAACCTATTATGGGTTCTTCCTCTGCTGCGTAAACGATCAGGATGGGATTCGAAGACTCATCGGGCAGATACGTTGTTTTCTGTATACTCCACGTGCCCCGCCCATCTCAGCTGCTGTATTTTCAGCTTTTGGATCAGATCAACGTCGCTGTATAGCCCGTAGAGCTCGTCGTTGAATCTTATCTTCCACCATTCGATACATCATCATCGATGCATACCGGACCGAAAACCACCTGAAGAATCTTCCTTTAAAAGCACCCTAGCAGATTTTCATTCGATTTTTTCAGTGTCCATGCTTCTGCCCTATACAGCAGGACCGGATGGTATGATTAGGGTCTTGTATAAAGTCTCCTTGGTTCTCTGAGATAGGGCCTAACTACTTAAATGCCTTGTGAGACCGAAGAAACAGCGGTTGGCAAGAGTAATTCTTCGTTTGATATCTGCATATAGCCTTGTCCTTATTTATCCCATGTAAGCCGCCTAGGAGATTCAATACTCTCAAATGTGCCAGTCCCAGCTCGCTTCAGTGTGCCGACAATGTCTATGTCGTCTGCATAAGCAAGTTGTTACACCGAATTTAAATAAATTGTACAACTGGGTGTTTGTTTGTGCGTTGCATACAATTGATTCCAGAAAAATGTTAAATTATTCGCATGATAACGCTTCGTCTTGCCTCAGATATTTCTCAACATAAAAGGATTCGGTGGTGTTCTTTCCAATTTTGAGGGAGCAGCAAGATTTCTCCACTGTAATTCTGCACAAGCGGACAAGTCTGGTAAGTCACAATCCCCGTCACAAAAAAAGAAAGTACTTCGAACTACTACTGACAAAATAAAATAATAAAAAAAACCGTTAATTTAGTGATTGGTTGTATTTCAACTTTTGCAATAGTCTGACAGGTGACAGAAGTAAGCATGTTCACTTTCTTTATTTAAAAAAGAAATCTGTTTATTATCGTGTCAAATATACAAATTTATAACGTCTGATACCTTTTTTTGTTTTGTTATAAAAAAAGACTTGTCTGTGTACAATTTTTTTTTAAGAAATACATACATAAATAGAAAATAAATCACCCACTAATTGAGCGAAAAACAATATAGGCATTCAACCACTTTTCAAAGAAAAAAAAAATCAATTCCATTGAAAATAGAGCATCAGACAACTTTAAGCTGAAAAAGATCCCTGATAAGGGATAACAAACGGATTTAAAAATCAGACAAAAGAAAAACAAAATGGTAACACAAACAGGAACCAATAACAACGAGACATAATTTCGTTGAAAAGGTATTTTTGTGTACATGAATACTTACTATGGCAGCTCATTCCAAATCGCAGTGTGAAAAAAGTTATTGGCCAACAAAGATTGAAGTTTGGTGCATATTTTTTAAACATAAACTGCCAAATTTATAAACGTAGAATAGAGAAGTGTTAACCTTTTTCCATGGACTAAGTACAAAATGGTATTTATAAAACAAAATTTTGTCTGAGTGACGTTTACTTAGTTAAACCGTGTCAAACAAATGATAACTTTTACAGAATTATAAGGTGTGTTCGGTAACGTGATCTACGATACTTACTGTAGTAAATTTTCGTTTTGTTTTTATTAATAGGAAATTTTATTCCATGGACTAACTCTTGTTCCATGGTTTTGTAAGCTCATGGAATAAAAGTGGAATACGCGTTTTTTATTAATACGGCTGATAATGTTATTATAAAGGGTAGGCAATAACAACGAGACATAAATGTTTCTGTAAAGGTGATTTTATTTTCTACAATATCTACTTTGACAGCTTACCTCAAATCCCTGTGTGAAAATTGTTATTCCTTAATTAGGATTTTGATGTGGTGAATTTTATTTTAGAAAATGTATATTTTGTAGATTATGTAGTAGATACGGTGACCATCCGTCCCTAGTTTCCCGTGTTTCAAAAGCCTGCCGGGATTTTTATTTAATAAACTCGGGACGTACAAGTGCCCCTTATTAGTTATTTGTCCCGTATTTGTCTCATATATGCACATTTTCTGATGTTTATTGATTTTCTGATAGTAAGACAAAAATGGAAACTGAACAACTCGAAATAAAATTAATAAGCCAAAAGAAATAAGGAAAATATCTTTCAATTTCTTTTATGTATCTTGTACGAATATTTAAATCAGTGGGAAAGATCTTTTAAAGAACTTGAAATATTCAGTTGAGTAATTCATAGTATTGTACCGCTGGCCAGAAATACATAGAAGCATGTTTGGCTTTTGTGAACCAAAACCGAACCGAAACAAGAATTAATAACTCTCAGTTGTTTGATGAGTTTATTTGCTTTAAATTTGTCTTAAGTTTAGAAACTATTACAGCCATATTTTTGAGTTTTTCAAAACTAGTTTAAAAGCAAAACAATTTTTTTTTTTCAGCTGAAAAGTAAAGGACCAATATTTTGTACATTGTAAGCTTGGCTTAATCTGCATGACGAAATGTTATGCTTTTGTAGTTTTAAATAATGAAGCCTTACTTAACATCAAAGTTACAACGGGGAAAATGAGTTTTGATAAGGAGCTCCATTGATTCTCCACATGATTTATTCCATTGATCATTATCTTTCGTAAAACGACAAAACTCGCTTCATCAACTGCAATTTCGTTGGCCCAAAGAAGTTTTAATTGGCTCAACAAAGTTTTGCGTTATTGTAAAATTTAAAAATTTCATCAATTAACGAAAGCACTTCATCAAAATTTGTATGTGTTAAAGGGGGACTGAGATTTTTTTATTAAGGGTTTTATCTATGAAAGAATATTTTACGAAAATAATCTATTTAATGCAATTTTTCCATAAAGTGATTAAATTTTACATCACTTAATTATTTATTTTCATACGAAATTTCACAAGTAATGGAAATTATTCATCTTATAATTAAAATTTTACATTGTTTTACGAAAAACTACATAAGATAATGAAAAAAAAAATCGTTGTTTCATTAAAATGTTTCATTCACTGATGAAGAACTTCATAAGATTAAGAACAAAATTCCATTGATTGATGAATTTATTTCATTAATTTACGAAAAAAATAATTTAATTTTCACAGTCATCGACTATCTCCCGAGCCGACAACATCGTCTTCCGATCGTTAGTAATCTGCTCTCTTAACAGTTGGTGATTTTCCATTCCCTATCCCTACCTAACCACAAATCCGTGCCTAAATTCATTTCCCATGCCGTGCAAAACAGTTAGTGAAACATATAGTGCGAACACTTACTTAACCATGGCCGGTTCAGGCTGTTAGATCAGCCAACCGACCCCCAAAAAGTAAAAAAAAAACTCCTATTCTCCATTAAACCTTAATATAAACTTGCCCTCTCATTCCACAAACCCCAATCCCAAATTCATCGTTGTTTCCCCTGCCGAAACTTCCAAGCCCCTCACATCCTTCAGTGTATTCCTAGTTAAAAAAGCTATCGATAGCATCAGCACCTCATATGAACACATCACACAACTTCGTGATAGTAATCTCTTGATTTTATTAAAATCACAAAAAATAGCAGATATTTTCCTTTCCAACAAATGGCTGTCGAATCTCTGTCCGATAGTGGTCACTCTTCACTCCCATCTAAATTCCTCGAAGGGTACAGTCTATGGATCCTGTCTAATTAATGTATCAGAACAAGAAATCGTGTCTGAAATGAAAGACCAAGGTGTTACCCAGGTTTATAAATTTGTAAGAAAAGAAAAAAAAAAGAAAGATGAAATTAAAGAAGGGGAAGAAGAATTGGTCGACAAGGCCACTGACCTTGTATTGTTCACTTTCGATCGATTCCGACCCCCTACAACTGTCAATGTTGGATGGTACACTCTTCAAGTGGAAGAATACTTCCCCAATCCGATGCGATGCAAAACCTGCCAACGGCTTGGACACACTTCTAAAAGATCCAACAGTAATCCATCATGCGACATTTGCAACCTACCTCCACACTCCCCTGAAAAATGCAAACGAACTTCTTGTGCTAACTGTACACAAGAACACCCTGCCTCCTCAAAACTCTGCAAGCGCTACCTTCAAGAAAGAGACATTTTGAAAATAAAAACAATACAAAAATGCAGCATGGTCGAAGCAAGAAAACTGTACGCTGAACAAAATCCTATCCCATTCTCTTCTTTAGAATATTCTTCCGTGGTGAAAAACTCAATCAAATCTGTCTCTCCACCTCAAGCTCTGAATTCGAAAGATAATCGTCCTCTCCCTCCCATTGACAACAATTCGACCACACCAAACCCACCTAAACCTGTTTCTCAAGCAAACACCACCAATCTAACACCCATCTCACTCTCTCCTAAAGCAACAAATCCTATAATACCCTCTTCTTCACCTTCATCAGCTTCCACCTCAAATAATTACGACTTAAAGCCTTCTAATTTCAACTCAACCACAAATTCAACTCAAAAATCGACAAAAACAAATCAAAATCACATGGAAAATGACTCAATCGTTCCAAAGCCTTTCCTTACAAATTATCAAACTCTCTAACCTCAAACTCAAAATTATAACTCAAAAACTACTACATTTAACTCAAAATCTCTAACAAATAATACCCACTCGAACACAATGCAATCCGCCATACTAATGTCTACAGAAACCTTATATCAATATCATGACAATATATCAGAAAATTATGACGACATATAAAAATAAAAATTATTCTCCGAATACAGACTCTGCCGTCCGGAGGTTGAATCGCCTAAATTCTATCCAGAATTTGAGGGATTCAACTTTTGGGGGGCAGAGTCATGATCAATACAACAAAAATAATGTACCCGCTGACTTTTGCCAGTGTAACAGTGATTATACTGCCAAAAGTCCCTTTTTTTCTATAATTCTATCCTTAAAGTTCTGCAATGGAACCTTAACGGATACTTTAATAATTATCACGAACTTGAGCTTCTTATAAAAGAGCTCAAACCTTCTATAATTTCCTTACAAGAAACCCATGTACAATCAAATTACCTAGTCAAAGCACCTTAAGAATACTCTGCATACTTTCACAACCTTGACACAAACACATCAGCAACTATGGGTACGGGCTTACTAATTCTTAAGTCTATCCCTCACAAAGTTATAAACATCAATTCAAATATATCTGCAATTGCAGTAGAGATTCAGCTTGAAATTAAATTGGCAATAATCTCCATTTACATTCATCCTTCTCAACCATTTTCGTCTTCAGATATAGAAAGTATCGTAGACAGTTTTGATATTCCCGTCTTGGTTACAGGGGATTTCAATTCCTGGAGTCCGCTTTGGGGTTCCCCCATAAGTAATACAAGCGCCAAAGTAGTTGAAAACTTCCTGGCCGATAACAATTTCTCCCTTCTTAATGATGGCAGTCCTTCCCATTTTACAACCCACAAAACATTCACACATGTTGACCTTACGCTAGTTTCTTCACATTTATTACCTGAGCAGGGAAGAGAAACGATTATCTTCATGGAAGCGATCACTTCCCTATACTTATATCGTTTAAACTTGGCATTCAATCCAACTTTGCTAAACCCAATCCCAAATTCAAAACTGATCGTCAAAAATGATTAAGCAAGCGATGTTTTAAATACCTATCCTCAATCCCAGAACGTTAACTGTGAAGCGGCATCCATAAAAAAGAGTATTCTCTCTGCGGCAAACATCTCTATTCCCCAAACTTAACAAATATTATACAAAAAGATGGTTCCATGGTGGACCCCTGAGATCAATTCTTTAAGGGAAACCAAAAAAAATAAATGGAAAATATTTAAAAAGTACCCTAACGACAACAACCTCGTTAATTACAAAAAAGCTAACGCTGTTTTCAGACGTCAGGTAAAAATTGCTAAGGCCACGAGTTTCCAAGAATTCACAGAGAAAATAAATCCTAGTTCCAGCAGTAAAAAAAATATGGTCAGACATAAAAACACTTACCAGTAATTATTGTCCGTATGGTATAAAAGTTATTGTAACAGAATCCGATACCCTAACTAATTGCGATGTGATCTCGGAACATTTTGCCAAAAGTTGGTCTTCCTATTCTCAAGATTCTAATTTTAGCCCCACCTTCTGTAATTCAAAACATTCAACATTAAGCAACCACAATTTCTGCAACCCCAGTCCCTCTGCGAAATTATTTGAAACTACAATCAACCTTATAGAATTTGAATGCTGTCTCAATTCAGTAAAAGGTAAAACTCCTGGACACAATCGAGTTTCGTGCCCAATGCTCATCAACGCACCTCCAATAGTGAAAGAACGCTTAATATCACTTTACAATAATATTTTTGACCAAGGAACAGTTCCACAAACATGGAAAACCTCAACAAAGATACCAATTCCTAAACCTAATAAAAACTCAACAGCCACCAACAGTTATAGACCAACTTCTCTTCTCCCATGCACAAGTAAATTGATGGAAAAAATAATTTCAAAAAGGTTACTTTATTTTATTGAAAGTAATAATCTCTTCATCAAGTTGCTTTCAAACAGGGTCGTAGCACAATAGATTCTTTACTCCACATAGACGAATACATTTCATCCGCTCTCTCCTGCAAACATCATGTTTCCATTGTGTCGATTGACTTTGAAAAGGCTTTCGACCAAATAGGCATCCATATTGTTCTTGACAAATTAATAAAATGGAAAATTGGGCCAAAGATGTTCAAATACATCAAATCATTCCTCTACATAGAAAATTCCGTGCCAAGGTCAATAACTACTACTCAAATATTTATACGCTTGATAATGGTATTCCACAAGGATCCCCTTCTCGGTGGTGATCTTTATCATAGCATACGATGATATAAGCAACATTATTAACCAATACAAAAACATAATACATACGCTATATGCGGATGACTTATATATTCTATCAAAATGCAACGATGTCTCCAGAACAGAAAACCCAATCAATCAAATCCTTCAAAACATAAATAGCTGGTGCACTCGATTTCCCTCAGAAAAAGTAAACATCTGCACGTCTGCAGAAAAATCTATTGTTCTAAGCACGTTATTGAGCTCAATAATATAGAAATACCCTCTGTCAGCGATTTAAGTATTTAAGGAATTATATTTGACAATAAGCTTAATTTTAAAGTACATTGTTTAGATTTAAAAAAAGAAACTAGCTACCAGGCTTAATATTATAAAATATCTTTCATGAACAAATAGTAATATACATGTAAATAGTCTTATTAATGTAACTAAAACAATTATCTTATCTAAATTAGATTATGGACATGTAATATACGGGAATTGTGCAAAATCGACACTTCAAACTCCTCAATCAACATACAATGCCGCTATAAGATGCAGTCTCAATCTCAATCAAAAACCTGCTCGCCGAAGGAGGCTTTTCATCCATTGTAGACCACAGTTGCAAAAGTCGATACAATTGTACTTTTTTCGATATACTCGACAATGCTAAAGTACACAAACACACTTTTATAAAATTCAGTACACTTTTGTCCTGCCACTAACATTATAGCTATTGACTTCAACAATGTACATTCGATTTTATTCAATTTCAAAAGTACCCTTATTGTGTCGAATCAATACAATGCAGCTTAAACTAATAAAACTTATAACTTTTTTATCTCTACCTACCTAGTTATTTTTTATAATAAATTTTCACGATATCTACCTTTTTTAAAAAGTTTATATAATGTAAATTTTTCTTAGAAAATATGATTTATCTTCCTTTTAGGGTAGAAAGTTTCTTTTTTACACGAAACAATAGCATTATGGTTGAATTGTTCAAGGGGTGAATTAGAGATTGCAATCCCGGGAATTACAAAATATTTTTAAAAAAGTAATTCAGAATATATATTTTTTTCGAATTAAAAACGCTTCTCTTAGTTTGCAGAGAGGTAAGACTAAATCGGTCTAGAAAAGTAACAAACAAGTGGACATTTTTTTTTTAAAGAAAAATGTTGGATATTCGTTGGAATTTTTATTTTATTTGATTAACAAAACATTTACTTCCTCAAACTAAGGTATTCGTAAAAACTCTTAAAAACATTAACTTATAATATTTATTTTTCAAAAAAAATTACATTAAAAACTAATTCATAAAAACTACTGTTAAAAGACAAAACAGAAAAATAAAAATATTAGTTCAGTCAGAAGGTATTAACTATTAAGTATTAAAAAAAATAAATAAGAAGATACATTTTACCAGAAAGATAGGTAAATTACATTTTAAATCACAATTTATTTTTGGGTTAGGTACGACTGATCGACAAAATAAAAGATTGACTGGTCAAAATGTCGACTTTTACCGACTTTTTTGAAATTTAAAATGCCGTCAATTTTTTGGTCGACTAAAAAAATGTCGACATTACAAAATCTGCACTAACTTGACAAAATGTCGACTGCGTTGAAAAAAGTCGAGCAAAATATCACCTTTTCGATGTTTTTTATCAACAAAATTGTACGAAATGCCGACTTTTAAAATATCGACTTTTATATGATCGACTTTCATAATCTCGACAAAAATTGTCGACACATGTTCAGTGTTCAGCCTAAAACAATAGCAAAGACGTGCGAAACCAGCCAGTGAGATTTTAACTGTCGACATTTTGATCAGAATATGGTTTATGGAATGATGTTGACAAGCGCGCGCGCGCTTGTTGGTTGGTTGTTGAAGGAAAGTATAAAAAATGCAATCAGGAAAAAATTGTGTGCGAATATTCAAGATTGGAGCATTCAAATACCGGGATTTTCGGGATCCAAAATGGACCAGGATCCATCAGAGATTGCGCGATATAGGACCCCGGGATTGCAATCTCTAGGTGGAATGTACTTGGCTATTCCGAGATCACTGTTAAAATAAGCGGTACTACTAAACAAAGAAAGTTATATTGTAACATTCCTTTATACTTAATTTTGGAGAATTAAGTGTACTTAGCTGTTTCCCACGCCAAACATGCGATATGTTTAATTTAAAAAAAAATGCTCCTGTTTATTTATTATTCTTCATAAACACTGATTTGTTGGAAAAAATCAAAAGGTACAATTCGATACACTTTTTTTTTAACATTCGATACATTGCTGAAAGTCGATTTTTCATCCCTGTTGTAGACAGAATTTTACCTTACATCCCGACTTTTACCAAAGATCTACCATTCCTTCCACTCCCCCACCATATACGCCGATGCAACCAAAATTATAAACAGGAAAAAAACTAAGATTCCATCAGTTCTGTACAACGCTTTGCATTTTGCGAATTACATCAGCCTCAACCCAGTTCTAAAAAAGACAACCCTCGGTAAACACCCTCCATATGGCTTTTGAATCCTACCTAATTCAAAACCACACTCTCCAGATTCAAAAAAGATGACACACCAAAGGAAACTTACCAAGTAATGTTCAACGAATTACTGAACTCCTTCCCTAACACAACCTGGGATATCATTTTTAATGACGGTTCAAGACATGAAGACAATGCCGTATATGCTGTAGTTAACTCAAACGGTGATCTTAACCTTATACAGATATTGGTTGGTGATCTGAATAGGTTAGCTCATTTACTTCAAAATCCTCAACACACTCAAGCCATTTCCCTTTAATCAAACCGTAATCAATAGTTGAGCATGCAGCACCCCTTATAAAAGTTAAACTGCCTTCTTTGTCACTTTTTGAACGCCCGTTTAGTAAAGTAAGTCCAATTGTTTCACACATTTCTGCTATTTTTTTCCCGTTTCCATCTATTTTTTTTGTCTGTTGAAACCCTTAACTCTGCAAATAATTCTGGTAATCTCTCTGCTTCAGTATTGATTATTTGAATATCTCTAACCCTGCCATTAAAGTCTCCCATAAGCATAACATTTTCTTTCTCAAATTCTAGTAAGAAGTTATGTAAACTACAATTTTTTGTAACAAAAGTTGGTTCTCTACCCATATTTGCTATTAATAAATTGTTCTTAATAATAAATTCAAATACAGACTCACCTCTATTATTGATGTCAGTGCTACCCCATTGGGAATGATGTGCATTTGCATCGCATCCTAGCACTATTTCGTATTCTGTTTCCGCAACATGTAGTACTAACTGGCTGGTTAGGTGGCATGATGCTAAAATGAGCGGTTGCAGCCCATCTCTCTCCATCTTGACGGCCGTTTGGTCAAAATTACTGTATTTGGATAGAAGAAAAATGTTAAGCTGTTTTCTAGCTACGATGCATGTTCTAAAGCTACTGTTTCTTCCCACCTGAGCAGTTTTGTATAGTAAAGTTTCGTTTGTATTCCACCTGACTAAAATATAGACAACTCTATATTCAAAGTCAACTAACTCTGATTTAACTTATCACTGTCGCTAACACATTTTAAGTTTTAACAGAATATTCAAGAATTTCCTTATTTTGAAGTTTTATAGTACCTACATAATTTGAATGTCATGAAAAACAAAGTAAAATGGTTGTTTATTTTTTCTTAAGCTATTTTCATTCCTTTAAAGCCTGAATTTTAGAAACAAAAATAAACCTATAAAACTTATCCTTTTCATTAATGTCTATACAAATTCATTGAGTAATTAAACCCGTAACTATTTTTCTTAAAGTTAGTAAACGCCCATCCACGAAATTTGCGGGTTTATACGCTTGAAGTTCTTCGCCCTTAAGAGCTTTTTTTTCAATTTAAGTTGAACTGTTTATTTTTGCAAATCAAACACTTTCAAAGGACATTGATTATACATAGTTTGATGGTTTAACATAGATGAGACCGGAGATGAGACTCTGATGGGGTATAATTTTTCTTCTGGAACAGAAAACTTGATTAATGAGTTTGTCTGTCTTAAACTAACAATATACTCCAAAGGGATGAAAACACCCAGGAACTTTCTCTTTTTAAGTCCGACGCAGTTTAAAGTTTATTTTAATTTTCTTATCTGTTGAGGTGTAAGCTCAGAGTAATGAATTCAAATGAATGGATTTTAATGGAGATCTAATTAACAATTAACTTAAAGAGATCGAGAAGATCTAAAATAAGACCGCTGTTTTTGTTTGTACATACAAAAAAGAGGGCGAAGATAGAAATATATTTTTTTGGCATGATAAAAAAAATACTTTTAGTTAACAAAATCGGTTATAAGGGGAGAGTGGGGCAAGAAGCACCACTAAGGCTTTAGACGCTCCTCATTTTTTTTTCTATTCATTAAAGAGAAGCAAATATTTTTTTAAATAATACTTTAACCTTTGAACTCCATCATAGTAAACAATAAGAATAGTTAAGCAAGTATATATAGAGATATACACATATATACAACCTTACCTAAAAAGTCCGTTTTGCCCCACAAGCGGGGCAAAGGGGACTTTTGAAAGGGGAAAAATGAACCACTGATTTAATTTAACAATTATTTTAAAAACTATCGGTATTAAAAACACTTATATTTTATTCAAAGTATTAAAAACTTAAATTCCTTCTTGGAAGGATACAAGGAATAAATAAACAAAGGAAGCGTTGAAAATAAATAAATAAAAAGGAACATTAAAACGAAACAATACAGACCGAGAGTGCACAGCAATTTTTGGGTGTAAACTATTGCAAAAAAATCCTTTTGTTTTAAGATATGTCTCTACTATAAAAATGCACATATGAAGACTGGCAAGTCGGGGTTGGGGCCTGTGTACGTAATGCTGCATTGAAAATGCATTTCTTTCATAAAGCCCGAATTACAAAGGGTAGGAAAATTGTATTTAATTATAGAGCTGAGCGCCCTAGATATGAATATGGGGTTCAAGATCTTTTCTGTGGGTCCAAATGTCTGCAGCCATTTGGCTCTTCAGAAAATGTTTTGGACTCCATAGCCATGTCTATATGGCACTCAGTTCTAATAAATATGATTTTTAAGTTCCTACACTGCAATTTAAATGCAGTATTGGTATTGCATACAAAGGACCCAACCCCGACATGCCAGACTTTCATACTTGCATATGAATAGTATGGAAAACAAATGGAATTGTTGGTATCGTTCACACCCAAAATTTGCTGTGTGCTCAGACTATAACAAATTAATATCAGTTTCAGAAATATGACAAAAATAAAAAAAAAAAAAAAAAATATAGCAAGAAAAAAATAATAAAAAACATAAAATAAATTCATTGGAATGACAGTCAGTTTTCTATTTTCTCACTGCGGACAATTTTCGCAGTAGAAAAACTCGTCAATTTGTTAAATAAGAACTAAGTAGATCTTCTTCATCTTCGTGAATGTCATGGAGCAAAACAGACTTATCTTAGGTAGTTGTTGTTTTGCTTTAAAATTGGAAACAGTACATGGTGGGGCAAAACGGACTGATAGTCCCTTTTGCCCCCCGACACGTGCTGGTTTCATTTACCCCTCAAGGAGTTTCTTAAAACGAATATTTTTATTTTTTTTTAATATTATTTATTAACCTTTATTTCCAGTATTTTTAAAGAACACAAACGATCACAAACAATATAAAATATACTAAGTTTTGGAAAAGTTCAACCTGTCGTCTTGGATCGGTTTTGCAAAGAGGTTGTTTTTTTAGCAGATGAGCCGTTTTCGAACTTTCTTCATTTAAACCACAACTAACTTCAGTTTTTCAATGAAACTAAGGGATGTGTTGACAAAGGAGGTTTTTCATAAGTTCTCATTATTGAATATAAGATAAGAACCACGCCAAAAATCGGTTTGGTTCTTTTTGCCCCGAGATCCTTCTTGCCCCACTCTCCCCTATTTGGTATTCCACTATGTGGAACATTTTTCCTGGAAACGAAAACGGAATGAATATATTGAAAATGCCATAAGAATGCTTTTGACTCCCTTTTAAAAATCATAATCACAAGGAATTTTCAATTGAAATTAGCTATTCTGGTTGAAAGTTATGAACACACCAAAAATAAGTGACCTGAATAAAAATATCAATTAATAGCAGTTTCTCATTTTTTGTGAAAAATATTTTCCAAATCAGGAACAGAAATTTAAAAATTATGACTTAAATGAAACCAATTAACAAAGTGAGTGCATTTGTATAAAAAGCAGTGTTATGCTCAATTGCTCGCATAGAAATACTTTTCTTAATTTGTTATTGAATATTTACCTAGCTATGAAGGGATGAAATTAACAATTGCGTTCATGGGTTTTATTATTGAATATGTTTATTTTTGGAACTTAAGCTTACTTAAAACACGAAATTCGCCCCAATTCATCCATGCATTTCTGGTAATTTTTCCATATTTTTAGTGTAAAGCCTAGTACGCTGCTGATGCGAAACGAAACTTTCCTGTGATCTACAAAAAGACAACGAAATGGTTACGAAAACACAGCTGAAAAATATTCATGGAGAGTTTCACAAATTGCAAATAAATCCAAATTTAACGAAAAAATCAAACAAAAACAGTGCTTTAATGAAAGAAACAACAAATAAAAACACGAACGAACACAAATTTCTATTTTCCGCACACAATTAATTGTCCTGGCAATTAATTCTGTGCGAAAAGAGAGTGGAGACTTGTCAAAACAATTTGGTATAATCATCAATTTCGCTGGTGGAACAGCGTAACACAGAATAGAATGAGAAGCACACATTTTTCGTTTATGATTTCGTCATGTTTTTTGTTTTTGTATGGAATATAACATATTTTTTAAGGTACCTACCTATATGCGTATAAAAATTATCAATGTAAGGCTACATTCTCTTTTTTAAGATGACTTTTTTTAGTTTAAGTACAAGAACAAGATTTTAACCCTAGCTATAAAAAAAATTTAACTAAGATATGCCTATTAAATTCTTATCTCCCAAATAATAAAAACATTTTCCTACTGTGTATTTATTAAGAAATTTACGAATCCCCAGGTGAAATAAGTAGCACAAGAATTTTAAGATTGTGGTTTAAGATTCATTTTCATTGTTTGGTTTGAAAAGAATTCAGTGTGAAAAGAGATTCTTCCACTTCAGAATTTTCAAGTAGGTAATTCTTTTTCGTCGAAAGGGAGGGTGCTTTAGAAAGCTTCTGAAATTAAATCTTTCTCTGTTCTGTGGTTTTGCTATTTACTTTGAATTTTCCGGTCAATAAGTTAGTTGATAAAACAATTAAAAAAAAACATCCCAAAATCATTTGATTTCTTAAAAGGGAATATTAAACATTTAAGTAATTGTGTTTGCTGAAAATATGAGCTCCCTATAAATAAAGGTAGGTAGGTAGAAATGGCGGCCACGGGCAGTCTAGCCCATAGCACAATTAGCGCTGAAGTGCGCCGTTTTGATACCATAACTCGTTTGCACCTGTGGATGGAATTGAAGAGAGAGAATATGGACATATCCTCAGGATATCGTCGCTTTTTATTTGAGTTTAGAATAAAATTTTGTTGTAGCATTTAGCACAATCATCAGAAAGTGGATCACTCACTCAACCAGATCAGCACCCGCACCCGCACCATCCACAGTTAGCCCACTAGGCTGTTCGTTGGCTGGCACTGGATCTGATTGGATGATCATCCAGCCGCTGTGCACCACAAACCCCCACCAGAACCCTAGTCCACTATCTTGTGATCATAGGGAATCGACGGAAGGTATAATGCAGAAGTTGCCGAAATTTGTCCTAGAGCTATTTCGTCGCGTTGAGAAAAGAAATCAAGTCTTTGATCTTCATTTCAGAAAGTTCGTTAATGTCGTCAAAGAATGCTCTTCCGAGTGACTGTTTTCTAGCTTTGGCCAGAGCAGGGCATTTGCAGAGGAAATGAACTACTGTTTCCTTTTCCTGCTGGTCCTCACAGCTCCGAAAGTGAGTATTGTAAGGTATGCCCAGCTTCGCAGCATGCTCTCCTATTGGCCAGTGTCAGCTGCAGGTTGCAACTACCCTGGCTATGTCTTGCCTGGGCCTGCGTATTAGATCAATTGTTCGGTTCTTGTAACAGGTGGGCCAAATCTTCCTAGGTATAATACAGTTTGATAAACTGCTCCATCTACGGTTTGCTTTAGTAAGATAAATTGAGAGAATGTTGCCCTTCATAACTCCAAGCGAAATGTTGACTCTTTCCGAAAGTTAGCCATGAAGGGCTGAACCTTGCCTGGCCAGCTCGTCAGCCCGTTCATTGCCCTCAATGCAAATGTGACCCGGGACCCAGATAAGAGTGACATTGAGGTCAGTGTTCAGACCCGCAAGCTCATTCCAGCATTGCTGGACTAGTTTGGAGGATGCTGTAGCTGAATTAATGGCTTAAACAGCCGCTTGACTGTCTGTAATAATAGCTGCATTACGGTTTTGGTTTGGATCTGCTTTAAGTAACTTGCAAGCTTCCTTGATTGCCAGCAATTCAGCTTGAAAGAAGCTAGCAAGGTCAGGTAGCCGTAAGGCTCTAGATACATTTAGAGACTCAGAGAAGATTCCTGCACCAACGCCACACTCTATCTTTGAGCCATCAGTAAAGATCGTTGTGTCGAAATCTTTCGTCATGACGTTATCATTCCAATCCTTCCTGGATGGAAATTTAACTTTGAAATCCTTACTGATATTCATTGTAGGGGTGCAGTAGTCAGTGGGAGTCGAAAACATTTCCATTGGAATCAAGTCTGTGATGTTGCTGTGACCATAGGGCTGGGCAAACCAAGAGTTTGATTCTTTAAGTCTTAAAGCGCTGCAAGATACTAGATATTTAAAAATGTAAACCAAGTGGTAGAAGGTGCAGAAAAACACTTAAGGCATCAGTCGGGCAGGATCTTATAGCTCCTGTCGTGCCAATGCTAGCAGTTCTTTGAACCTTCCTAAGTCTATCGATGTTATAGTTTTTGTTAAGTGCAGGCCACCATACAACCGAACTGTTTGTGAGGATCGGTTGTACCACGGCTGTGTACGTCCACAGGATCATCTTCGACTGAAGACCCCACTTTTTACCAAAAGTTTTACTACAGGCATAGAATGCTATGCAGACCTATTTCACCCTTTCTTCAATGTTCAACTTCCAATTTAATTTGGGGTCGAGAATAACACCTAAATATTTAGCTTTAGAGGAGAATGAGAGTGTTTGGCTGTTGAGTCGGGGTAGAGTGAAGGGGTGTATCTTAGTCTTGGTAGTAAATAGCATCAGTTCAGTTCTGCTTTGGTTAACTCCTAGTCCACAGCTCGTGGCCCAGTTGCTGACCTTCCTTACAGCCATTTCCGTGATCTCACTTAACACAGGAGTAAACTTCCCTGACACTAATATCACCAAATCATCAGCATATGCCACCGCCTTTACTCCACATCTTTCCAACTTAACAAGAATTTTATTCATGACTAAAAGCCATAGAAGAGGGGACAGAACCCCACCCTGGGGTGAACCTCTACTTACATGTTTGGTCGAGTTTGTATTACCTAACGTAGCTTGAATCCGTCTGTCTCTGAGCATGGATATTATCCACTCCCTTATGTAGTCTTCTACACCAAAATCAACCAAGGACTCTAGAATGGATTCAGTAAGCACGTTGTTGAAAGCCCCTTCAACATCTTAGAAAGCGGCAAGAGTATATTCTTTATAGTTTATATTTTTCTCAATAGTGCGCACTACCTCATGCAGGGCCGTTTCAGTGGATTTGCCTTTAAGGTATGCGTGTTGAGAGTTTGCAAGTGGACATCTATCCAGGATGTCTCTAATATGGATGTCGAGGATGTAATCTAAGGTTTTAAGCACAAAAGAGGTTAGACTAATTGGACGGAAATGCTTCGCAGATTCATGCCCCCGCCTGCTGACTTTGGGATAAAAAGCACTCTAACATGTCTCCAGGACTGGGGAACATAGTTAAGAGATAAACATCCTTTAAACATTTTCTATGGAAGTTATTTTTGGTCTAAAATAGATACAAATTTAATTTTCTGTTCTTAACAGTAAAATATGATTACAAATTTTCCACCAAAAATCCAATTCAATAATGGTACGTCTCTCAAAACTTCAGACTTTAACAGCTACATACAGACATAATTTTGGTTTCTGCATATCTGTGGGGCAAACCATTTCCAACGTTATTTAATTTATGTAGTTCCATTGAGTATTTACAGAGAAAAGTATAGCGTTTGGTTTTGCTTAGGTTTTGTACTTACGATACGAGAATTTAGAGTTAAAATCTTATCAAAAGCTGAAATGAAATATTAAAAACAACCTTGTGTTCCTATTCATACTTTTATTTTTATTTTATTTTCTAAATGTATCTAGGTCCTTGCTAGCGTCTTTCAAGCTGAATTGCTGGCAATCAGGGAAGCTAACAAGTTACTAAAAGCAGATCCAAACCAGAACCGTAATGCAGCTGTTATTACAGACAGTCGAGCGGCTGTTTAAGCCATTAATTCAGCTACAGCAATCCTCCAAACTAGTCCAGCAATTCATAACTGTCGTTGCTGTGAGGATCAGCAGGACAAGGAAACAGTAGTTCATTTCCTCAGCAAATGCCCTGCTCTGGCCAAAGCTAGAAAACAGTCACTCGGAAGAGCATTCTTTGAAGACATTAACGAACTTTCTGAAATGAAGATCAAAGACTTGATTTCTTTTTTCAACGCGACGAAATGGCTCTAGGACAAATTTCGGCTACTTCTGCATTATACCTTCCGTCGATTCCCTATGACCACAAGATAGTGGACTAGGGTTCTGGTGGGGGTTTGTAATGCACAGCGGTCGGATGATCATCCAATCAGATCAGTGGACGCTCCAGTGCCAGCCAACGAACAGCCTAGTGGGCTAACTGTGGATGGTGCGGGTGCGGGTGCGGGTGCGGGTGCTGATCTGGTTGAGTGAGTGATCCACTTTCTGATGATTTTGCTAAAAGCTACAAAGAAATCCTATTCTAAACTAAATAAAAAGGGACGATATCCTGAGGATATGCCCATAGTTTCTCTCTTCAATTCTATCCACAGTTTCAAACGAGTTATGGTATCATAACGGCGCACTTCAGCGCTAATTGGGCTATGGGCTAGACTGCCCGTGGCCGCCATTTCTCCCTACCTTCAAAATTTATTTACATGGTGATAAATGAGAGTGTTCACACCATTCCGCCGCGCCGAATGTTTCGTGTTGCTTGGGGGAGCCTTCAACGTTATGTTTCAAGATCACCTCCGACTTCGCAAAAGTAAACAATCAATCAGTGCTAAAATAATTACGATCTGATTTTACTATTGAAGCACATTTTTGGTAAAATTTGATATTATTGCTGAGAGCAAACAAAGAGTAAAACAGATTCCAAAAGGACCATATTTGCATGCACAAATGGGAATTGAATGTGACAGTGATTGAGGATGTTTACTTTCACTAAGACACCAAAATAAGTAAATTCTAGAATTCAAAAATTTAAAATTAGTACAAGTTTGAAATGTTGAATGTTTTACAGTTTTTTCTTACAGGATTTAAACTTCCATTTTGTATCCTCTATCCCGCTCATGCAAATTATTTCATGCAATAAAAAGAGCAATGGTTGTTTGAATTTTTTGTGTATGTGTATTCGCCAACAAAATTTAGCACAATATTTGGTTTAACTAAAAGTAAGGGTTATGTTTGCTTGACATAAATATTGTATACTATAAAAAGGGCAATAAATCAGGTTAATTATATCCGTCCCTTTTGAACGTACTAAGTGGAAACATATTTTCATATTTTTTTATTTGAAAGCTATTTAATTTAGAAATTAAAAAAAAGTACGTATACGCCAGTGTGCGCAATCTCGAATTTAATTTAGAAATTCAAATTTTGATAACTCAAGCAGAACAAAATTTGGTTAATCAAGGCCCATATGCTGATACAAAATTTAAGCATTTAAGTCAACATGAGAAGGTATGTGACAGTTTAAGCTTAGGAAATAGGAAAAAGTAGAACATAAGCGCTTATGTTGAACTTAAACATTGATGTTTCGTATCAGCAAACGGGCCTAAGGAAATAAGTAGTGAAATGTGTGCTTAAGATGAATTAAGGTTAACTGTTGAATAGTTAATGAACAAATTATTTAAAAGAAATTACTAACTGAGCCCTTTTTTTGTTTTGAAGTTCAAGACAAAATTTTAAGGAACGATATTTAAATTAACGTACCCGTGAATTTGTTTCGTTTTCTTTTAATTAGTTTTGCTTTTCTAACATTTTCAAAATTGTCATGGAACCTATTTAAATTAGTAAAAAAAGAATCCATAACTTATACATGAATTTGATGTCTGTTTCACTGGCCGAATATTCGGCCACTGGCGATGCTAATATTATTTTAGTTCCGTTAACTTCCTTAGGTGTACAAGAAATAAACATGTACCTACATACATACCTACACAAAGAAAATGTTAATTGGAGGGTTTGAACAACTAGGGGAAGGCGGGGCATAATGGCCACCCGGGGCAAAATGGGCCCCCTTCGTATTTCTATATAGAGTAAAGTGGCAGCTTTGAAACGGAATCTACCTGCTTTAATATTTCACTCGCTATTCGGGGAAAACCCTTTTTTGAATCAAAATGACAGTTGGGTTGTGTTTTGAGCTAAAGAAGTTTACGCATAGAGTTTATATTATTTAGAGGTGATTTAAAGTGTATTTTTTGGAAAACTGGGCAAGTGAATATTGGAAAATCTTTATTTGAAATCAAGGTAAGTGAATATAGTTTATATAATTATTATTTATTTCAATTTGTCCTTAAAAAGAGGTTTGGGGCAGAATGGGCGAGGCATAATGGGCATGGGTGCCCATTATGCCCCGTTTATAATCTACTATTATAACGTTCATTCGTATATCATTCTATCAACAAGTAGGATCGTTATCTTCTTCAGAGCGTGGGCAGCTCCTAACCGTGGAAATATGCAGCCATCAGTGCGGCTCATATATGCCACCAATGTTCATTTTCCCTAGAAAGAGAATGAAGGCTGAGCTGATGGATGGAACACCGCCAAATTCATGGGGTGAATGCAACAAAAATGGATGGATAACTAAGGATCTATTTTTAAAATGGTTCAAACGATTTATTGAATGGTCACGCACAACAAAAGACCGACCTGTTTTGTTGCTTTTAGATGGGCATGCAAGTCATGTAAAGAGCATTGAAATTGTCATGCTCTGTTTTCCACCACACTGCACTCATCGATTGCAACCATTGGATTAGATGAAGTTAAAAAATGGCTCAGACAACACCCTGGAAGAACTGTCACACACTATCAGGTAGGACAATTGTTTGGTAAGGCCTATTTAAGAGCTGCTACAAGGCCAGTTGCGATAAACGGCTTTCGAAAGACCGGAATATGGCCGGTAAACTTACATATATTCGAAGACCATGCCTTTTTGCCTTGCGAAATCACGGACATCCCACATGAGGAGCAACGTAACGTTCTTAAAGAAGCAACTTTTGCTGACACATGCTTACATTCTTCACAAGTGCCACCAATAGGCTCAACAACCACAGATCCCTTGATGACAACAGAAGCTCCATTAATAGCTATGACGGCAATGAATGATCCTTCCACTTCATCAATTTCTGCGCAGAAATCCGTTGAATCTCCAGACCCTGTTTTGACAACTAATGATGCCCCAACGCCCTCAACTTCATTCCATAATTTTTCACCATCGCAAATTGTAGCAGTTCCAAAAGCACCACACAAAAAAAGACCTTCTAAACGCCGGGGAAAAACCGCAGTAATAACAAGCTCTCCATACAAAGAGCTAGAGGCGTAATCCACCAATTCCAAGCCCCCCACTATGAGAAAGAAAAAAAGCATCAACAAAGTAAAAAAACAGAGGAAGAAAGAGACATTAGAAAGCGAAGAAGACGAGGAGTCCTTGTATTGCTCTCAATCCACAGAAGGATGGGTTTCCTGCAGAGCTTGCGGCAAGTGGGCCCATTGTTCTTGTGCTGCAGAGGACGAGGTTGATGATGAATCCATACACATTTGCTCACGATGTAATCCAATTTAGGTCCATGCCCATCATGCCCCATTTATGACCATTGTGCCCCAGCACCGGGGCAGAATGGGCAAATTGAACGATTTCTTAAAAGTACAAAAAAATACTAAGTTATTTAACTTAAACAAACTGTATTATTTATACGTATTCCTTAATAAACTTTCCTTCAAATAAAAAATCCTCAGATATTCCTTATACATTTTTGGAGTTTTTATTAACAATAATCCTTAAGGGGCCCCTTATGCCCCGGCTTCCCCTACAAACATAACATATTCATCAACATTCTTTTAGTTTACTCAATTAAGATTAAGTTATCATGAAACTGTATGACCCAAAGGGATTTCTCGACATTTATACCTACCAATGTGTGAGTCGGTAAGAACCCGAAGCGATTCCCTTTCACTTGTATGTATATGTGATGGATATGATGACTCATCTTTTAAACAAAAATCATCAATGTTTAACAACAGTGAGATTATGTTTGATTTCCAAATGATATTATTTTACAGACAAAAATTTCGATTCTGCTCTACATATATTTTTATCTATACCTGTAACTTTTATAATACACAACCATAATAATACACCAAAAGCAACCCCGTAATCAAATAAAAACACAGGATGATGGAGAAAACATGGAAAGGTTTCAAATAATTGTCTAATTAAAAAGTTGCCAGCTTGTAAGGGAAGTGCTCAATGTGAAAATCACCATTAAACTCTCTTAGATATCAATTTTATGCACCTGAGCTCCTGAAGCTAGCTATATAGATCCTTTACCTTTGCGCACTTTCCAAGTAGATATTAATTAATCTTCCCATCAGGAGCTTGAATAATTTATGTGACTTGTAGGTAAGGTTAGGGAGTATTATACTTTATGCCAGGTGTCTTTTTTTACCAAAAGAAAAACACAAACTATCACTGTTGCCATTTTGGTTTTCATGTCGATTTTAGATTTAAGGATATTTCAAGACATTTTTAAATAAGCTGAAAATATCTAGAAATTTCAGAAAAATTATGAATTATTAATTATTAAAATTTTTCGAATAATTAATTCCTAACTCAAAATTTTGAATTAAAAAAAAAAATAAAAACTTTAATAAGCTGTTTTTTGAAAATTTTACGTAATTTACAATTATTTTGGATTTTAAAATTCAATGCTTTTATTAATTTTAAATTAAATCCTGAAAACATGATGATTTTAGGGCTTTTAATTTTCAAAATATTCAAAAATAAAGGGACAAAATTCCTCATAAAAATTAGAAGAATCTGTATCAATGAACATTTCAGCAACAGGTTCAGATTATTATGAGCTTAGTCGTTTGGTTTTATTAAGAAATTGGATCTTTAATTTTTTAATATTTTGAAAACTAAAAGCCTAAAATCATCATGTTTTCAGTATTTAATTTAAAATTAATAAAAGCATTGAATTTTAAAATTTCTGGCCCCCCTTTACAGGTGTTATTTTTGGGGTAGTTTTTTGGAATTTTGATAAGATATAAGATACTTAAAAGTCACAGGATTTTTAAAGCGTGCAGATAATTGCTAAATGAACCAAGTTTATTTTTTTCAAATGTTCGAATTTTTAAAGGGGGAGCAAATAAAGTGACATATTTGATTATATGTGATAAGGCCATCAATTATTTATATTTTTGGATACAATTTCGGAGGATATTAGGCAAAATAAGCTTCGACTTGGAACAAGTTATGGATTTTTGTTTTTTTGAAATAAGGGGGCCAATACATTTTATTAAAGTTGCAAAAACTTAAAGTATTTTTTTCAAGATATAGTGTATTCTTAGACCCAAATTTTTTCAGCACATGTATTTAATGACAGATATTTGGAATCAAATCTTTTTAGAAAAAGAAAAAAATTTGGGGAGCCGTATTTTCCATTTTTGAAAAAAAGTTTCGAAGGCCATATCTTTAAAAATACACACTTTTCAACTTTAATTTCTTGGAACCATTGTGAGAACACTTTTTGAAACCTGAAAAAAAATATAAAGATTGGAATTTCGAAAAAAGGGGGGCTTGAATTTTTTTGAATTTTGCCCATAACTTTTGAAATTGTGAACAAAGAGATCCAAAAACTTGGAACGATGTTCAGAACAACTTTTAGAATCTGGAACAACTTTTAAAATTTCGATTTTCGAAAAAAAGGGGGGCTAGGTCAAAAACGGTTTTTTGGGTCTAAAACCCCCATTTTTGAATATTTTTCAAAAAAAACTTGGAACAATCCGGAACAACTCGGGAACAACCTGTAACAACTTTCAAAAATTTCAAATTCGAAAAAAGTGGGGCTAACTTCACACACTCCACTTTTCCTTTGTATGGAATAATTATTGTACTTTTTATAAAACATTTGATTTTTGTTAAAAACACTTTCATTTGCTGTTCTTTTTTGACCAGAAAAATAAATTGTTCCATAAATTGAATATATTATGCGTTTTATTTGCGTTTAAACTATTGAAAAAGGTAAAAAAAAAATCTCGAATGAATTTTTTTTTCGAGATTTTTTTCTAGATTAGTCTTTCGTGAATTTTGTACGTTCTAGATTTTTGTACATTCGAGATTTTTGCATTCGAGATTTTTTTTTGTTTTTTTCCAGATTTTTGCCATTCGAGATTTTTGACATTCTAGATAACGTCATGATTTTTTCCCTGTAGTTAAATTTATTTGCTTAAAAAGTTATTATAACTAAGATTTTCTAAAAAAAAACTTACATTTTAGTTCTTTCATATTCAATTTCGTTATCACATTAGTTTGTAGAAACAAATTATCCGTATTAGAATGCTTCTGACGTTCAAAAACGTGTTGCCAGGAACGAAAGTTCCAATTTCGGAATCGTCATTCCGAAAGTAGTAGATGTCGTTCCGCTTTAGAAATACAGATTACAAAATACTCGTTTTTGGAAAATTTCACTTTTGGAACGAAATACAGAGTAGGCCCCCTGGTAAGTATTATTTTTCCCGAAAACGACTCCAACAATTTTTATTTAAAAAAAAACAAGCTATTTAAGTACTCCTTTTTTGATTTTCTGGAAAACGGGTTTTCTTTTGAATTTTCAGCTTCTTAAATGTACAAATCAAAGCATACACTTTGGAAATTAAAAAAAATTTTTTTTTTTGAAAACTCAATATTTTGAAAACGAGTTACATACAATAACGGTACCTACCAGACAAAATGTTGAAAACCTGTTAAGATCTAATTTTTCTCGAAAACAGCTGTAATGATTTTAATAAGAAAATTTTTCTGTTAGGTAATTGTTGCAATTTAATTTTAAGAAAAACACAATTTTACATGGTATTTTTTTAAAAGTACTTCCCATAAAATTATATTTCACATTTTCGACTTTCTCGTTATCAAATAAACCTATTTAAATTTTTTTTGTTTTGCTTCTAAAATGTCTAAATAACATTTCATGTCTAAATTTTGCAAACAAACGTTTTTTTTTTATTTAATCTTTATTTTAATTTTTTTTTAATTCGAATTTTTTGAAAATGGATCGATGAAATTTATTTTTTTTTTTAATTAAATTTTTATCTTTATTTTAATATTTGACTTACATTTCCGCCTTCGAAAATCTTATACAAATATAATAAAACATATTCTTATAACAAAAACACAATCTTAAAAAATCCACCACCGGAATGCACGAACTTGCTCTTGCAGTTAACAACTAGAATGCAACTCAATGAATTGTCTATGTGTGTGTGTATGTATGTTAATGGTTCAAAAATGTAATGTTAAAAACGAATTAAAATACCCTTTTTCAAAAACATGGAATTATTTTGTTTTAGTTGCTTAAATTCCTTAGGTAAGTGTGAGCTAAATAAAAAAATGCCAGTTGCTCTCTTGAACTATGTAATATGAATTTATGGAAACAAATTTTTAAAATTGTTGCAGCGTTTTTTTTTCAAATTTAATTTTTAATTAATATACATAATTTTGAAAACATTTTTAAGAAAGCAATTTAAAATGCAAATTTAAAGTAATTAATTATATATGTAGTAGTCCAGGAAAATTAGTTAAATAAGGTACCTACTTATTCCGGAAAAAATCCCAGAGAGCTGGATTTTGGTATACACGTTCTGTGGACCTTAATAAATAAGTCCGCCTTGATATGTTGGGTGCTAGCTTTTTTATAACGGTAGAAATTCAAAAAAGTTGTTTTTTTTTTGTAAAGAAAATATTATCAGATTATCAGACTTATTTATGTATATGTATATAACACATCAGTTGCAAGATATTGCGACTTCAAAAATGGTACAATTTGAACATTTTTGATTGAATAAAAAAATTTAAAAAATTATATTGTTTAAAATGACATTATAAATATCATTGTGATTAAAAATACATACGTAAAAACATAAATATGAAAAAGGTAAGGTGAAAAAAATATTAAATTAAATTTCTAACGCTTAATAACTTGGACACGGTTAAGTTTAGTTATATTTGTATGTTCTTTCATTTTGAACTTCAGTGTTTTGGACGAAAATCCGTTAGAAATGGAGACATATTGATTTTTTGGAAAAAAAAAACTTTTTTTGACTTTTTACCGTTATAAGAAAGCTGGCACCCAACGTATCAAGGCAAAACTTTGTAGGCCTATTAAGAAAGGTTCACAGAACGTGTATATCAAAATTCAGCTTTCTGGGATTTTTTCTGGAATAAAAATCTAATTTTCCTGGACATGAACGTTAAATGTCAAAAAATCTAATCTTAAAAAAAGTTTGAAATTTTTTTTAGGTGGATCTTTATAAAAAGAATATAATTAAAATCTGCTAGTATAATAATGAGAAAGTCGAAATTATGAAAAGTTGTTCAATGGGAAGTACTGTTGATAAGTATGCAAACAAAGTATTTTGTATTTCAAAGTAAATTTTACTAATTTATTTTTACCAAACATTTTATTTTTATCAAAAAATTGTTTTTTTCTTTTCCGTTTTCGAAAAAAAATAATTTTTTTATAACGGGTTTTTTACCATTTTTGTATGGAAGAAAACGTTATTTTTGAATTTGGAAATATGATTTTTCAAATATTGTAGCTAATAATAAAAAACTATTTTTAACCAAGTTTTAAAAATTAACCAAATTGAAAGGTGTTTTCTCGTGATAACACTTGCAGTTAGGCTGCACAGCTTTCGCTCCTTCATATTTAACATTGAAGGTTTTGAATGAACAACAACCACTTGTGTTGGCTACCACCGAGTATTACATTTGGCTGGAATTATTGCAATTTCATGGCTGCCACACCAATCATCAGATTCCTTTTAGTGGTGCTTAGTCTATAGTTCCAATTTTAATTTATAAATTGTTTTGCCGTCAACTGGATTCGAACCTAGACCAAGAAAAGAACCAAAGAAAGAACCAGAATGAATAACATCTAACTTGTGTGTGGCTTGGAAAAATGCTAGTTGTCCAAATGCAATTGTAAATTAGAAAAACCTTCATTTGGATGGGCACGATCAGGTGATCTCGGTGGTGCAATGCGTAGTGGTCTAGGTTCGAATCCAGTTGGCGACAAAACAATTTATAAATTAAAATTGGAACTATAGACTAAGCACCACTAAAAGGAATCTGACGATGGACAGACAGACAGAATTAGTTTTTTCGCGGTCTCTATATCATCGTTTTGTTTAGGTGAAATTAATATCTCGAGTACGGATCCATAACTTGCCGTGTGGTACCTATGTATTGCAAGTAAAGGATTAAAAAAGCCAGTAAAAACGGCTAACTTCTCTTGTGAACAAACAAAATCAAGAATCCGATGAAGCTTGGCAATATTAGAGCTAGTTAAAAGAAAATTGAATCTTATATAATGAAGGAGCATAATATAAATTTTTTTTATTTTATATTTTTGTACGAAAGCAACTGGCAACCATGTCAACAAAATTTATTTTTGTCTTTAAGTTGAGAGTCAGTTGAGAGTTTCTATAAACATTTTTCTACTAAAAGCCAATCTGCATTCTATGTTAAGTACATATATACATAGTTTTCTAATGACCAGAAGCAACACCAACTTGATAACTTTTTAACAATTTGGCATCTTATATCTTCTACATTCTACTACCTACTTACTTTCTTTAAAAATTCCTTCACAAATTTTTTGTTTCGGATATTCTTATTTAACACTTAAAATATTTCCCACCACAGCTTTGGAAAAAAAAACATAGACCTTCTTTGGATAATTTCTCAAGGAGACAACTTTTCTCGTTTTTATTTTTTTATTGAGGTCAGAAGATATTACTTCCTATTAAGTTTTGTTGCCTTGCTTTTCCGTCAGTCTTATCTAAACGTTTAAATAGACTTAGGGGGTGTTTTAATGTAATTGGTTTTGTATAGACCAAAAGGTTTTTATACTTTTACCTTCAAGAGCAAGGAAACTCTACCCTTGTAACGGAAATGTAACGAGTTTTTAGTTTGAATTTGGTCGTGTATTAAATTCAATGCGACAATATATACGAGTATTCAGGAAAATGCTATGCCTTTGGTGAAAAATGGGACCTTTTGCTTACGTTTTTTTGTTACTCCATCCTGTGTGTTGACACATGTCTCAATTGAAGATAATAGATATTTTTTTATTTTCGGTGTTCGTGTTGCGAGCCTGGTTTTGGGATCTTTATTTATCAAATGGACAATTATGATAATTTGTGTCTCCTTTCTTATTCGTCCAATCTTTAAACAAGGCCAACCTAGAACTGTCGAGGCTCCTAAACGTCGTCGTCTCATTCTATCCAACGAAATCTATGAAAGCCCCTAGCTATTCTGCAATGCTATAATCGGAAGCGGGAAGTACCAGTGTGGCTTTCATGAGATGTGTCACGTAACATAAGAAATGAGTAACTAGGGAATTGTTGCTCCTCCGAACTATTGCAAATATCGACAGGGTTTCAGCAAGGAGATGCGTTGAAGGTTGAATCAATTTACTTGTTGGTATCATGTTCTGGAATAAAATATTGCAATAGGAAGACGTAAACACGCAAGCCACTCACATAAACGGATCCGTTAAACTTCTAAGGTACTGAGTAATTCTTAAGATATCGACAACATTGCGGTCAAACCCTTATCCGCCACCACAAAGTCCTTTTTCTGAAGAGTGAAACTGGTGAAATTTGTAGTTGGTTTTAAAGTAAACGAGGATAAGACCAAGTATACTTTCAAAGAACAATCAAAGTGTTTATCCAATGGCTAGGATAAGATGCTATACAATTGATAGCTGTAACTTAGAACATTTCTGAACTCAAACAAAATCCGTATTGTGAATAATTATTATGAGAATCCAGAATTTATAAAAAAATGGGCACGACTTGATCGCAAAAACTTGTTCTCGTAGCTATAGCATATGAATTCATTCAAAAAAAAAATTAAGAAGTGTTGGAGCCGCTTTTTTATAAATTAATTTTGTATATATAATTTTTTTGGCACTTTTTCAAAAATAAAATCTTGTATGCCAACATTTAGTATTTAATAGAATACATACACAAAATATTCACTAGCCCGTTTTTAAGACAATGAATTTTCTCCTGTATAAAAATTTTGGTTGAAATCGGTGCAGCCGTCAACGAGATTATAACGGGTGATTTTTTAGCTGGTTTGTTTTGGCAGCACTGGTTTTGACAGCTGACGTGTGTTTAGTACCTTGTGTCACTGTCAAACAGCTTCAGTTTGGGTTGCAATTTAACCATGGATCGTCTTACAAATGAACAACGCTTGCAAATTATTGAATTTTACTATCAAAATTCGTGCTCGGTTCGAAATGTTCATCGCGCGCTGCTTCCATTTTATGGTCGGCATTCTCGACCTTCTGAGCAGTCTATTCGGAAGATTGTGACCAAATTTCGCACCAAATTTACTTTGTTGGACATTTAACCACCAACACGTTTATGTACTGTGCGTAGTGAAGAAAATATTGCGGCCGTATCAGCTAGTGTGACAGAAGACCGCGAAATGTCGATTCGGCGCCGTTCCCAGCAGTTAGGCCTTTGTTACAGCACTACGTGGAAAATTTTGCGGAAGGATTTGGGCGTAAAGCCTTTTAAGATACAGCTGGTGCAAGAACTAAAGCCAGCCGACCTACCACAACGCCGAATTTTTGGTGAATGGGCTCTTGGAAAGCTGGCCGAGGATCCGCTTTTTTATCGAAAAATTGTGTTCAGCGATGAGGCTCATTTTTGGTTGAATGGGTACGTAAATAAGCAAAATTGCCGCATTTGGAGTGAAGATCAGCCAGAAGCATTGCAACAGCTACCAATGCATCCCGAAAAAGCCACTGTTTGGTGAGGTTTATGGGCCGGCGGCATTATTGGGCCATATTTCTTCAAAGATGATGCGAATCGCAGCGTTACTGTCAATGGTGAACGCTACCGAGCGATGATAACAAACTTTTTTTTGCCCGAAATGGAAGTTCTTGACTTGCATGATATGTGGTTTCAACAAGACGGTGCCACATGCCACACAGCACGCGAAACAATGGCGCAATTGCGAGGCGAGTTTGGTGAACAGTTAATTTCACGTTTCGGGCCGGTCAATTGGCCGCCTAGATCGTGCGATTTGACACCATTAGACTATTTTTTGTGGGGGTATGTCAAGGCTAATGTCTATAGGGACAAGCCCGCTTCGATTGACGCACTGGAAGCCAACATCCATGCATTCATTCGTGAGATACCGGCCGATATGTGTGAAAGAGTACGCCAAAATTGGACTCAGCGGATGGGCTACCTGAGACGCAGCCGCGGTCAACATTTGCATGAAATTATCTTTAAACATTAAATTGCAAGGTTCAAACTATCGATTCAAATAAATATTTCATTCATTTTTTCGAATTTTTTGTGTTTTTTTTTTTAAAGTTCTAAGCCTCTTAAGAAATCACCCATTAAAACCAAAACAGCGCCAGCGGTTCTATGACAGGTACCGTTAATAACCGTTATTCGTTATTGGTAATTTTTTTATCAAAATATTGACCATACCTAAATGCATATCTTTTTATAAAAATTCTTGGCGCCGTTTTCGAGAAAAATAAGTTTTTTCCTAACGGTTTTTTAATATTTGTATGGAAGGTACCGTTATTTTTGAATTTAGATACATGATTTTTCAATTATTCTACAAAATAATAAAAACTATTTTACGCCTAGTTTTGAAAATATTGACCAAGTCGTTTTCAAAATATTTGGTTTTCAAAAAAAAATATATTTTTTTAATTTTGGTTAAAAATAATGTTTATACTTTTAAGAAGTTTTACTATAAAAAAATTAAAAAAATTCAACTTAACTGTTTTCGAGAAAATCAAAAACCAAAATATGGCTGGAGGTACCAAAAATCACCAATTTTTGAAACTAAACAAATTATCAGAAAGTAGTTTTTCCTTATTTAATTTGTTTAAATTTTCTTTTCGACAAAATCCTCGGACCCGTTTTTGAGATAAACAAAAAAATTGTATGGCAATTGTATTGGTCCTAAGAAAAATTTAAAAAAATAGTGTGGGAATATTAGTAAAAAAAACACTTTGGTTGAAGAAAATCCCTCCAGCCGATTAGGCTGTAGGGGGAGGACAGACAGAATTGCGAGACCCACTTTTTTCGCGTTCTCTATAATCGTTATGAAAAGGAGAATTAATATTTCGAGTTCGATTTTTTTTACGAATCGTATGTTTATCGTAAGTAAAAAGCAATTTAATAAAAGATCATAATTTTATTTCCATTATTTGATTTTGTTGGTAATATCGTGTTATGCAGAACTGGTCTGGAGATTACATGTACAAAGTTTAATCAAAATCTTTAAAACCGTTCTTGAGAAAACTTGATAAAACCGAAATCATTGTATGGCACCTATCAGTTTAAGATGCGCTTAAACAAAAATTCGAATAGAGAATCACATAAAAATACTTCACACCAAATTTGAGGCAAATCCATCGAACCGTTTAGGCCTAAGCTCGATGTATGATTTACATCAGGCCATACAGCCAAACAGACCGGTGCGACGGACGTCTTGACGAAAATCACTTTTTCGGACTTCTCCATCATCGTAATGTTAGTTTCGATTGAAACTTCGAAATGTTTTTTGAACACAAAAGACCAAGTGAAAAGTTGTAAAATTCAAATGAAAAATTTAAATCAGTTAGGAATGAATGGCACAGGTGAAAATATACTAAATTTCTAAGGTGCCATATCAGCTTTTTGAAATTGCTACTCTGTTATTCAAAATGACAAGAACATACTATACATACATATAGATTATGTATGATCCGCTATAAGCAGTAGAAATAAACAGACTCAATTCCATCTTTTAACTTAAAATTAGTTCGAAAAAATAATGATTATGAAAATGACATTTAACAGAAGTTAAATTATCTCAAACGATACACATGCCAGTATATCTAAATACGTGTTAGCTTCAATTTATTTTGTTCGGAATTGGAAACAAACAAAAAATGCCAAAGGGAAATGTACAAAAAATAAAATTTCTATGAACGTGAACACGTTTACATTGGTATATTGTAGGTTCATATGAGAAATATGCCATTATGTATACAATATACATACACTACTTTCTTTAGACAAAATTCAAGAAGTAAGGTTTACGGGTATACAAATGGGAATTTTTACATTTATATTTTTTTCAAGAAGGTAAATATGTACCTAGTTGTTGACGAAGGTAAATCGTAAAAGAAAATATCGCAAAGGAAGCAAAAAATTGAAGGCAAATACCAAAAGTAATATCCGATTTGATATTTTTTTAAATTCTATTTTTTTTTTGTCATGGTATTGAGGTAAAGAATTTTGTATAGAAAAACAATCTGTTGTATCTCTACCTTTATCTCTCCCCTATCGTTATGCCAAGAAAATGAAAATAAAATTGAAAATCCTTTTTGATTGAAAAGATAGGTATGTATATTTCTAAACTCCAGGAAAAGTAAAAAAGGTTTCTAGGAAGTTAACAACATTTTCCTTTAAAATGCAGGCTGAATGCATGTTATGATTTAGTTTATTGATTCTTTAGCTATGCAATCTGTCATAAATGTGCGAAAAAAGAAGGGAAATACTCAGTGGCGGACTAAGCTTGTTGGAGGCCCGGGGTGGCAATGCTAAATTAGGACCCTTGTATGCTCAGATACTTTTGTAGTCTTAATAACGTCAGCTTTTACGACGGAAAAAACATAAACCATAGTTATTATAATACACTCTTTATTCTAATCTTTATTCGCTATTTATATTGCATACAATAGATATATACTAAACAAATTGTGTTCCAAAATAGATTTACTAGTTGTGGGTAAACTTCAACCAAAGAATATAAAGTTACCAAGAACACGCATCTCCTACAAACTTTGCGGGTTCCAATATCAGAGCTTTTGCTTTCTTATATGCTTTTCTCTCAGCGCTTTTACAATGAGATACACACACATAGCCTACGTTTTTGTCCTTATTTTACCTACCCATCTCCTTATAAACATTGTATGTGAGTTGTTTGGCAAGATTGTATGAGTAAGAGCTTTTCGCTCAAATATTTTTTGTTTCGTTGTTTTATTCTTCTTGAGAAAAGAACTTGATTTTATTTTCAGATGCTTCTTGTTAACTTTATATTCTTTGGTATAACCCAATATGGCGCTTTTGAATCGTAATTGAGACCTAGTACAAGATAGAAACATTAAATAAATGTTTGCTGGAACGTGTATTTGCAAAACTTGCTAATATTTTTAGACTTGTACCTTCGATGTTTGAACAAGGCTGCGCCCCTTTCCACACTTCCAAGTCAGGTAAAATCTGGATTTAAAATACAAAAATGGAATTTCTACCGGGACCGCCCTTTTAACTTGGCTGGAACTTCGTTCTAAATGTTTGGACCTGGCTACTTCCAATAATCGAAAGTTTGTCCGGAAATCGTATTTTGCTGAGACGAGATCGAGACGAGACTTAGTTATACGAGACCGACACGAGACCGAGACGAGACTGAAAATTTTCGATTTTAACGAGACCGAGACGAGACTTACAAAAGTCTCGCAGAGTCTCGTCTCGTGGCCAGCCCTAATTAAATATCTTTTATTTTGTCACAAAATGGTGGCCATACTCAAATATTCAACAAATATTGAAACAATTTTTGTATACAAAATTAAATATTTTTTTTTTAAATTTTGTCTTTTTTTGAAAGATTTCTGAAGTGCCATCAATCAAGTGAGGCAAATATTTATGCCCTATTTTTGCAGTCCTATTTTGAGCCCGGCAAGAATTCGATAGGGGTTTCTGGTTACCCCTGCAATTTGATGTCATTACTTTAACAAAATGTGTTTTTAAACACAGCTTGTAAACTTTTCCTGGAAAAATTATCCAACAAAACATTTTGGCGAAGAAAATGTTGAGAAAAGAGTGCTACTAGAACGGGCACAGAAATTACGAAAACACATCAGCATTTATAGACATACCAACCAACACGTAAAGTGCAAAAAACAATGAATAGAAATCAAAATAAAAGCTTTTATTCAAAACAAGCGACCGACCCCATGTATGGGAAACACTTTATTTTAACCAAACAGAAATTCTGTTGTTACAGTTGGGCTAATCTGAAGATTTCCTGCAAATTTCATCCAAATCGGTATCGTCATTTACAAGACAAAAATATGAGGGACAAAATAAGCCAATTTTTCAAAAGAGGGTAACGTCACTTTTGGACTCAAAGCCTCATATATACTTACGAGGGTGGTCCTTATACATGTCATTGTCTTATTTAGAATGACGTACCCCCCCCCCCCCCTAATTTGTTCTAAATTATATAGAAAAAATTCTTGTAAAATTTTAGCTCATTTCATTAACGTTAACCTGACCCTCAAGACGACTGAAGTTTTATATGGGATATCCCATGTATTTTTTGTACATCCAACTTTAAAAATTCATAACTTTAGTAATAATTGATAAAGAAAAAAAACCGAGGAATCTCCTCTGAATAGCCTCAATTCTCTTAATATGAACAAGGTGATAAGGCGACCACACTTGGGTGGCATATTCAAGTAATGGCCGTACGAAGATCGTTTAAAGTGCTTTTGTAACGAAAGGACCTGAAAATTCTTTCGACCAGCGCTTAACAAAGCCAAGAGCAGAGTTGGCCCTAGACACTATGTTGTCATAATATGATCTGAAATTGAGGTCACTATCACAGATAACAACCAAGTCCCGAATGTTCGTTACTCTGGAAATCTGGGCGACAATTTATTTTTGACGCCCGGCGTCATTTTATTTTTGACGGCCGGACGTCATTTTATTTTTGACGCCCAGGATTCAATTTAATTTTGACGCCCGGGCGTCAATTTATTTTTGACGGCCAGGCGGCATTTTATTTTTGACGCCCGGGTGCAGTTTATTATATTTTTGACGCCTGGGCGTCAATTTATTTCTGATGCCCGGGCGTCATTTTATTTTTGACGCCCGGGCCTCAATTTATTTTTGACGCCCGGGCGTCATTTATTATATTTTTGACGCCTGGGCGTCAATTTATTTTTGACGTCCGGGCGTCATTTTATTTTTGATGCCTGGGCGTTATTTTATTTTTGACGCCCGAGCGTTAATTTATTTTTGACGTCCGGGCGTCATTTTATTTTTGACGGCCGGACGTCATTTTGTTTTTGACGCCTGGGCGTCAGTTTATTTTTGATGCCTGGGCGTTATTTTATTTTTTGACGCTCAGGCGTCATTTTATTTTTGATGCCCGGGCGTCATTTTATTTTTGACGCCCGGGCCTCAATTTATTTTTGACGCCCGGGCGTCATTTATTATATTTTTGACGCCTGGGCGTCAATTTATTTTTGACGTCCGGGCGTCATTTTATTTTTGATGCCTGGGCGTTATTTTATTTTTGACGCCCGAGCGTTAATTTATTTTTGACGTCCGGGCGTCATTTTATTTTTGACGGCCGGACGTCATTTTGTTTTTGACGCCTGGGCGTCAGTTTATTTTTGATGCCTGGGCGTTATTTTATTTTTTGACGCTCAGGCGTCATTTTATTTTTGACGCCCGGGCATCATTTTATTTTTGACGCCCAGGCGTCAATTTATTTTTGACGCCCGGGTGTCAATTTATTTTTGACGTCCGGGCGTCATTTTATTTTTGATGCCCGGGCGTTATTTTATTTTTGACGCCCGGGCGTCAGTTTATTATATTTTTGACGCCTGGGCGTCAATTTATTTCTGATGCCCGGGCGTCATTTTATTTTTGACACCCGGGCGTCAATTTATTTTTGACGTCCGGGCGTCATTTTATTTTTGATGCCCGAGCGTTAATTTATTTTTGACGTCCGGGCGTCATTTTATTTTTGACGCCCGGGCGTCATTTTATTTTTGACGGCCGGACGTCATTTTATTTTTGACGCCCAGGCGTCATTTTATTTTTGACGCCCAGGATTCAATTTAATTTTGACGCCCGGGCGTCAATTTATTTTTGACGGCCAGGCGGCATTTTATTTTTGATGCCTGGGCGTCATTTTATTTTTTGACGCTCAGGCGTCATTTTATTTTGGACGCCCGGGCATCATTTTATTTTTGACGCCCAGGCGTCAATTTATTTTTGACGCCCGGGTCTCAATTTATTTTTGACGTCCGGGCGTCATTTTATTTTTGATGCCCGGGCGTTATTTTATTTTTGACGCCCGAGCGTCAATTTATTTTTGACGCCCGAGCGTCAATTTATTTTTGACGTCCGGGCGTCATTTTATTTTTGACGCCCAGGATTCAATTTAATTTTGACGCCCGGGCGTCAATTTATTTTTGACGGCCGGGCGGCATTTTATTTTTGACGCCCGGGCGTCAGTTTATTATATTTTTGACGCCTGGGCGTCAATTTATTTCTGATGCCCGGGCGTCATTTTATTTTTGACGCCCGGGCGTTAATTTATTTTTGACGTCCGGGCGTCATTTTATTTTTGACGCCCGGGGGTCATTTTATTTTTGACGCCCAGGCGTCATTTTATTTTTGACGCCCAGGATTCAATTTAATTTTGACGCCCGGGCGTCAATTTATTTTTGACGCCCAGGCGTCATTTTATTTTTGACGCCCAGGATTCAATTTAATTTTGACGCCCGGGCGTCAATTTATTTTTGACGGCCGGGCGGCATTTTATTTTTGACGCCCGGGCGTTAATTTATTTTTGACGTCCGGGCGTCATTTTATTTTTGATGCCCGAGCGTTAATTTATTTTTGACGTCCGGGCGTCATTTTATTTTTGACGCCCGGGCGTCATTTTATTTTTGATGCCCACGTGTTATTTTAGTTTTGACGCCCGGTTGTCAATTTATTTTTGACGCCCAGTCGTCATTTTATTTTTGACGCCCAGGCGTCATTTTATTTTTGACGCCCAGGATTCAATTTTATTTTGACGCCCGGGCGTCAATTTATTTTTGACGGCCGGGCGGCATTTTATTTTTGACGCCCCGGCGTTAATTTATTTTTGACGTCCGGGCGTCATTTTATTTTTGATGCCCAGGTGTTATTTTAGTTTTGACGCCCGGTTGTCAATTTATTTTTGACGCCCAGTCGTCATTTTATTTTTGACGCCCAGGCGTCATTTTATTTTTGACGCCCAGGATTCAATTTAATTTTGACGCCCGGGCGTCAATTTATTTTTGACGGCCGGGCGGCATTTTATTTTTGACGCCCGGGCGTCAGTTTATTATATTTTTGACGTCCGTGCGTCATTTTATTTTTGATGCCCGAGCGTTAATTTATTTTTGACGTCCGGGCGTCATTTTATTTTTGACGCCCGGGCGTCATTTTATTTTTGATGCCCACGTGTTATTTTAGTTTTGGCGCCCGGTTGTCAATTTATTTTTGACGCCCAGTCGTCATTTTATTTTTGACGCCCAGGCGTCATTTTATTTTTGACGCCCAGGATTCAATTTTATTTTGACGCCCGGGCGTCAATTTATTTTTGACGGCCGGGCGGCATTTTATTTTTGACGCCCGGTCGTCAGTTTATTATATTTTTGACGCCCGGGCGTCAATTTATTATATTTTTGACGCCTGGGCGTCATTTTATTTTTTGACGCCCGGGCCTTAATTTGTTTTTGACGCCCGGGTATGGCGTTCCAAAAAACAGTACTTAATCTTTTCTAATTGTGTTCTTTCAGGTACACAAAATTCAGCTATTCTATATTTCGTTCAACAAAGCAATCTATCTTTCCTGTGCTAAACTGAATATATTTTAATAAATCTTTTAAAAATACATACATTATGTAGCTCTACATAAGGAGCTACAAATACTCATAAATTTCAATAAAATTAGAAATTTTTCAACAGATTGGCGGTAGGCCTCTAGAGCTCCTACAGAGACACGTGTGAATCTAGACGTGCACTGCACATGCACTTCATTTATTTCCAAGAGATAAAACTTTTAAATCAAAAAGTTGTGTGCATTTGAAGATGAGCATTTTCACCGAATTCTGTTAGTCCTTTCTACACACAATTCAAAGTTCATAAATGTTCATCAATCTGACAAGTTGCACTCTTAAACTTCATAAATAATTGGATTCTATCCTTTCAAGACGATTTTAAATTGATTTCGAAGTGTCAGAGTCATTTGATTTGATTGATATGCGTTAGAATGTTATGATTGATCTATCATTGAACATTTCATCACATCATTATGGGAAAAGAGGATGATTTATATTTATGAATTTTTTTTTTCATAATCTTAAAGCATCTAGAGGAGGTATGCACCTACTCGGAAATAAAATGTACAAGTCGTGTGAAGGACTTGGAAAAATCTTTTTCGAAAGCCCAGATACCAAGCAAGTATACGATTACGTGTGTTGCATTCTCAATGTTTTAAGCAAAGTATCCTTGCTAACGTTGAACTGTTGAATGCATTCATTTGGAATTTCAAAAGGATTTTCTCTTGAACATTCTTCTGGATCTGATATTCTATGGATGGGTATTTTCTATGGTATGTAGATATACAGTATAGCTCTATATTTATGTTGTTGTAAAAGAAGCAATTAAGAGGATAAGATCCTTATGAGAGTTATGTTACCCTTGCACATATTTTAGAACAATAACTTTTTGGCAAACTGCCCAAGAGATATAGGAAGAGGCACTCTTTGCTTAAAACAATTTTACAGAAATAGGTGCACTCGAGTACACAATAAGTGTTTTTACAAAAAGCATTAAGTTTTTTGTACGCAACCAATTAAAAGGAAATTTGTTTCTTCTGCTAAAAGTTCTCTTTTGGTGATGGGTAGTAGGAAAGAAGATACACATAATTTAAATCTCTATTTTGGTACTTAATACCATACCCAAAAAAAAAAATTAGGTAACTCATGAAGACCAAAAATGTAAAGTGACTGCTTTAATATCTTTAATATATGTCAGCCGGGGTAAAGCCTTATTTGCCGTGCGCAGTGTTTTTACGGGCCCCTTTTTTATTTTGCTTGTATATACTACATATTTACCGAGCTGGCAAATAAAATAAAATGGTGCACTACGACGTATACGTAATTTTAACTTGCTCTACAAAGAGAGTATTGAATTCATGTACAAACAAAATTTCGAGGTTTTAATCAAAAATAACATTACGATGATGGAGATGTTTAAAAAAGTGATTTTCGATAAGAAGTCCATGGGTCAGCATAAACGGCTGTAAGTATTTTCCTTAAACTTGGCGGTGCCACCGCACTTTTTTTTATTTTTTCTTAGGACCAAAAATAACGGTAGGTATCTGAGCTGCCATCCACTTTTTTTTTATCAAAAGAGGACAACAATATTTTTCTGTAAGACGATTTGCTTAAAAATTCAAAGAATTATAACAAAAAAGGCTACTTTTTAGTATTTTGTTACGGTAAAATTTACCGCAACAAAAGTCATCCTTCGATTCCTTCCTTTCCATTCTTCACTTTTCGTTAAGGCTGCAAAATACTGGCAAAGTTGAGAGCAACCATGGTACTATCAAACAATGGTGTACTTAGCCAGTGTTCTGCAAAAGTAACACAAGCAGGTGTACGAGATATTTGGAGTTTACGATTGGAACAGGCGTTTCCGAATTCCATTTGTGCATAGTTATCATGTAGACGAGTAGTCTCATGCAACGAGGAAAATGCCGGCGGATGAGCTGAAGAGGTTACGAGTCAGGCGGACTCTAACCTACTCTAATATCATCAACACAACATCCTAAATACATTTGCATTCAACTAAAATTAAATGAACTTTAATTTACTTAAAGTAACTTATCTTAGCTTAACTAAATTTAACGTAACTTAATCATGTATTTTAATGTGGGTCATTAACGCTTAATTCTTAACGTCTTAGATTCTTGATTCTAATTTTTAAATAGTAAATTGGTTATAGAAGAACTATCGGAATTGACTTAATAGAGTAGGGTTCTAATTTTGAAAATATGCCTTCCTCTATTTTATTTCGAACAAAATGTATAATAGTTTCAATCGCGCTTCGAATCGCGTGCGAATAGTTTTTGTTGTAACTGAGAAAATGCTCAGATAGTCTTTTTCTCGATTTTATTTCTTTTTGGTTTTTCTCGAAAAATTTAGTTTTGTGATAGGTCTGAACTCGGCCATTAAGATTCGGCAAGTTTTGGAAAGACATCCAACAACTTGCTGAATCCTTGTCTGTGAGCGTGAGAGTAAAGTTTCGTTGAGATTCAACTACGGTGGCTTCCTGCGGAGCGAAAAAGGTTTCCAGGAAGCCGGTGTCCCGTGACCGATGATCACGAAAACGAATGGCTGAATGCGTGAATGTGTGTGTGACTGGAATGGTCGAGGGAAGAATAGGTTTGTTTTAAGCTGAAAAGCCACTCTTGAGAGAGCTAACCCAGCGAGTAGATCAGTTTTGTTGAGATGAGAAAAATTAAAAAGAAAAGAAAAGTCGAGCCAAAAGTTTGGAAATTATATCGAGGAAGTAATTTTCGAGAAGATTTAAAAAAGGAAAATGTGATTCAAGGAGCGAGGGAAAACAGTTGAAAAAGTTCGAGGAAATAGAGGAGGCGAGGAATACCTAGCCAGAGGAAAAACAGGAATACAAAAAAAAATATAAAGATAAGTAGAGTGGACATTTTGGTCAAAGTATTTAAATTTTTGTTTGTGTGTAGTTAATTTTGATAGTTCTTTTTTTTTATAGATAATTCGAGTTCGCGAAAGCCGCTTTAATCTCAGTTAATTGATTTCTTAACTGCGCGTTAACCACCCATTTTTTTTAAATTTGTTTTCTTTGTTTGCTTTTTTTTCTGATTTAACGGCACACCAAAGCCATTTGAAATTTCATATATAATGCTTTTTATAGTGGAACAGATTTTGGGTTTCTATCCTGGTTCGTCCAAGGTTTCCAAAATAGAAGGAAATTTAAAGACCACTTCTGGGCATATGACAAAACTCTGTGTTGTATTTCATGTTCATTTACTTAAGATATTAGATTTGGAATTTTGCTAATAAGCCCAATTAAAATTCCTGGCACCCACTTTTTATTACAAGTATCCCACTGTAGGTACTTGAAATAAAACACTTCGATTGTTTTATCAGTTCGATAAAACGAAACAATCATTTTTTTTATAACAAATTCTTCGACAAGAGAACCCAACCCAGCTGAGCAGTCGTGGTGGTAGCTTTTTATCGTGCTACAGCTTGCACTTTTTTTGTCTCTTTTAGCATCTTCTTTCGTGTATCGTTCGGTTAGTGTTAGCTGTCAAACGCTAAACTAATTTGTATTTTTTTTTTTCATTCGGTTTCGTTGCACATCGTGTGCTTTTGTTTATCTAATAATTAAATTCGCATCGCGTTATTAAATCGATTGGTTTTATTATAATTTATAAATATAAATAAAAATGTAATATAAATACCTACCCAAACCCCAGTGAGAAGAAAAAGTGCAACAATTTTTCTTTTTGTTTTCAAAAATTGTTTTTTTTTTGGTACCTCTAGTAGGTATGTATGTTTGTACCAAGCAAATTTTGGTTTTGGATTTTCTCGAAAATGGTTGAGTTGAAATTTTCCATTTTACACTTTAACACTATTGTCAAGTTAAATTTTTAAAGAAACTTTTTTTTCAAACGAGAATGTCCAAAAATGTATGGGCGAAAAATCCGGAGTCGATTAAGAAAAGGCATACATGGTTTGAAAGGACATTAATTGTAGATAACACATGGAATCATTTTCTTAAAAAGTTATCCCCGGGACTGGATATGACACAGAGTGTTTCTTCATGCAAAAAAAGTCAAAAGTGACACATCATCATATTGTGGTTGCTTCATGTTATTAAATAGGTTCACCACAAGTCACTAAAGTCAACCGTCATAGGATGATTCTGTCTGCATTCATAAAATGGCGGTTATCACCGTTACCGTTACTCAACAGTTTCGAAAAAAAAAATAGTAACCTACCTAAGCATGCCGGACAACAGTTTGGGTAAATAGTGTGCGTAAGAATTAAGCACAACTTATCAATCATTCGCATACTGTTGAACTAATGAATAATTAAGACCTGCCTTTTCCTTATTAAGTAACTTTAAAACTCCGAATTGAATAAGAAAACGGGAAAAATTAGGAATTTTGCAACGTCAGTGGTAAAATTCCGAAATGTTTTGTTTTCCTAATTTATTCCGGAATTTGTTAATTAATTTCTTCGATAAGAGTTCTTTAAATATATTGACGAGACTAATAATGCACCAATTTATAACAGTTAATACATTTTTTCGCATTTAAAGAATGCAACATTCAAGTCGAATTTATTTCCTCCTATACCTTCCCTTCTATATATATCTATGGCAGGAGAAGAGAAACGAAAGTGTGGACCTTGAACAATGATATCCTGGAATAAGTGGAAGAGTACAAGTATTTAGGTGTAACTTTCTCATCGGACCTGAAGCTGAAAAAGCATATAAAAGCTAAATTTACGGCTGCAAAAATGGCTATTAATACTATATAGAAATCCTTTTACAGTAAACAATAATAGATATTTACCTCTTCTAAATACATAAGGTCTTAAATTCCGGTATTAATACTATGTGGAAGAGTTCGGGGACAGCCAACGAGAGAGGGGGAGGAGTGTTCCCACTAAGGCACTTCTCCTTTCATCGAGGCGGCAGCGTACGAATTCTCCAGATGGAATCAACGGTGGCGTCTACAGTTCCAGTTAGGTTGAACTTCTTAGTGAACACCTTATATGGGCTACTACGACATATTCGTAGCTCAGGCCTATAAGGAGCGGTTTATCCGGCACCCTACCCTTGGAGTTATACGAAGTCTGGTCCTCAGGGTCGGGGGTTGTGCGTCGGGGTAACTTCCCTACCACGTAAAAAAAAGTTGTTCCGAAACAACAACAAGCCTCGGATATGGATGATTTTAAAGTTGACGACCCCAGCAAACGAAACAAGGACAATGAATTTCGGATCTGCATATGGAACGTCCTGTCCTTATACAGAACACGTGCAGCTGAATAAATAGTGGAGATCCTGGACAGCCTAAAGGCTGACGTAACAGCCATCCAGAAAGTGCGATGGGATGGAGAGGGCATACGGAGACTGAAATCGTGTGACATCTACTACGGTGGGTGCTTCAAGGAGCAGGGTCAGCGACTTTTTGGTTGCGGTTTTGTGATAGGGGAAAGACTTAGGCAAGAAGTCTTGGGATGAGCTGATCTGTGTTCACGCCCCCCATAAAGAGAGAGATGACGGTATGATATGTGCCCGCAGTACGACGTGAAGATCAATTTTGGTGATTTCAACGCAAGATTCGGAAAGGAGGGCATCTTTGGTTCGATATTCGGAAGACACAGCCTTCCCGACGAAACTTCCGGCAGCGGACACAGGATGGCAGACTTTGCGGCTGGGCGAAATGTCATCATCTCAAGCACCTGTTTCCCACACATCAATATATAGGTACACAAGGGGACTTGGCGGTCGCGTGATCAACGAACCGTTAACCAAATCGACCACGTTGCGATAGACGCGAGATATGCTTCCAGTATCTTGGACGTCCGAACGTTCCGAGGGGCCAATATTAACTCGGATCACTACCTGGTGGTAGCTAGACTACGTATGCGGATATTGATGACGCGACAACGCAGAGCAGATGCTGTGAAAAGGTTCGACAACGAAACCCCTGGTTCGATGAAGACTGCCGGCTAGCGCATGCAGCTAAGGACGAGGCCTACCAGGCAATGTTGCAGACTCGAACAAGAGCTGCTGAGAGAGTGGTCCGGGAGCTCTACGGGCTGAAACGAAAAGAGGAACGCCGACTTTTCAGGAGGAAATAGAGAGAGTACGAGAAGCGGGCGGTAGAGTAAAGAAAGTCAGTGCTGAGGATTTGGAAAGAACACTTCTCTAGACTGCTTAATGGCGAAGACAGCCAAGATGCCGCTATTAGGCAGAACGCTCCATTCAACTTGGATGATGATGGCCAAGAGTTCCGTCACCGATCTTACCGAAGTGTGGCTGGCGATATCCAAACTTAAGTCGTACAAGGCTGCTGGTATTTAAATCAGCGGGAGATGAATTGGCTAGGAGCATACACCAGCACATCTGCAAAATTTGGTCGGATGAAAGTATGCCCGATGAATGGAACCTCGGTATAGTGTGCCCCATTCATAAAAAGGGAGATGTTCTAAAATGTACCAACTACAGAGGAATTAGTCTCCTAAACGTCACTTATAAAATCTTGTCGGTTATCCTGTGTGACCGCTTAAGACCTTTTGTCAACGATCTGATCGGCCCCTATCAGTGTGGTTTTAGGCCAGGCAAGTCAACCGTCGATCAAATGTTCACACTCCGACAGATTTTAGAAAAATCCCGGGAATTCCAGATCGATACACATCACCTCTTTATCGATTTTAAAGTCGCGTATGATAGCGTGAAAAGGGACGAATTATACAGACCTATCTCGGCATCCCTGCCAAACTCTTCCGCTTGTGCAGGATGACGATGGAGAAATCTCGCTGCTTCGTCAAAATTGCAAAATTGGTAAGAACACCACCGATTCCTTTGATGTTGAGAAAGGATTGAGGCAAGGCGACGCGTTATCATGCAACCTATTCAACATCGTTCTCGAAGCAATTTTACACAACGAACATATCAACATCAGCGGTACAATCTATCAAAAGTACGTTCAATTGCTTGCGTATGCAGATGACATAGACATTGTCGGCAGAACGAAGCGATCTGTGGCAGGGGCATTTGCGAGCATTGAATCGGAGGCGGCTAGAATAGGATTGGTGGTTAACGAGGACAAGACGAAGTAGATGCTGTCATCAAGAGAGGAATCTCAACATCTTCGACCTGGGCAAAATATCACCATGGACAGATATAATTTCGAAGTTGTCAAGAAGTTTGTCTACCTGGTCTCCACTATTACCTCGCAAAATGACATCAGTAAAAAAATCGGATACAAATCTGCTAGGGTGCTTTGAGAGGAAGATTCTTCGTGTGATTTTCGGTCTGGTGTGTGTCGGAAGAGTTCGGAGGAGAAGATTCAACGACGAACTATACGGGCTATACAGCAACGTTGATCTGGTCAAAAAGCTGAAAATACAGCGGCTGAGATGGCTGGGGCACGTGGAACGTATGTACAGCAACGCACCTGCCCGACGAGTCTTCGAATACAACCCCGATGGAGTACGCAGCAGAGGAAGAACCTGTAACAGGTGGCCCAAACAAGTGGATTATGACATCAAAGCACTCGGTGTGCGCAACTGTAAGCGGCCAGCTAGCTGGCTGGAGGGGCTTGTTAGTTGAGGCCGAAGACCACCCTGGGCTGTGAGCACCATCTAAAGTAAGTGAAGTAAGGAAGAGTTCGAAAAGCTGCAAAGATATTTCTTCAAACGACTTTTCATGTTACCGGAAAAAACACCAAGGGTTCCCAAGCATTTATCTAAAAATTCTATATTCTAACAGCAACTACGTCATCAAAACTATGAAAAAGAAAAGCACATGTTTGCAAAAACAAAACATGATGTTTCTATTCAGAACAATCGCGGGAATTTTCAAGGAATGGAACGAGTTAGTCAGGTCTCATAATTTTATATTGAGCCTATCAGTAAATTCTGAGGAATGGCAGAATACTTTCCACGATTTAATTGCAAAAGTTGACGAAAACTTTTATGAGAATAATTTAAATTCGGCTACTTCATCAAACATATGAATGACATACAAAAAATTGAACCATCAACTCGGTGAAAATAACTACTTCATGGATAAGATGAGTATTGATAAAATAAATATAATTTTTCGTTTAAGAACAGAAGTTATTAATCTGAATTTTAATTTATATAGGGCGAGGATTTGGCAGAAGTCTGTGGACTTTGCAACTGCAACGGCATAGCGAGATGTCCAATGCTGCAGGAAATAAGAAGATATCACTTTTGAAACAGCTTTCTTGATTGCAACGAACTAGACGATGTCCTTAATGGAACCAAAGGTTGGAACTGTTTATATAACTATGCCAAACAACCCCTCGTGTATTGAAGTGAATTTACCTAACAGGAACCTCTTTATCCTGCTAAACTTGTTTTTTTTTTTTGTATGGTTTTGCAAAGTTTGAAATTACCAAGTGTAATTTTTTTGGTAATGGTAATTCAAACCCGCTATTTGTACTATGTAGACACTAAGGCGACAACAACAATCGAAATGAAGCACTTGGTGTCAACAAAACCCCCACCGTATTGAGTGAATTAACTCTCACTTATGCCTAAGTTTTCATAGAAGGGTTATTTTTGAGCGAGTTCGTAAAGTTACTTTGTATTGATTATTTCTTTTTTTTGTATTGCTCAGTAAATATAACAGAAAAATTTGCACCCTCGAACACCGCCGCAATGATTCATGTATAACATTATTTTACCGCTACTTTTATAAAATTGTTCTAGTGAAATAGACAGCTGCATTCCTCCCCTAAAGAAATTCAACCGTAATACTTGTACTTCTAGGAATGCACATCAGTTTACCCTCGATACCAACTTCAGACGAACTGTCAAGTATAGAGATTTTTTTTTATCCGCACTACCCGAATGGGATTGCTTTACCCGACAATATCATTTCCGGCCATTTTAATATTCAGATGTTCAAAACCTCTTAAATCCTTCCCTATTTTCCCAACGCTCGCACTGCGTTAAAACATTTTAAGGGCAGCCAAAATCCCCTTAGTGCGCGCTCAACTAAAAAAAAATTGCATAAGCATGAAAGTATTTCTTGCAGACGCTATTGTTATTGTTGAATTATTGTTATAATCACTCTGGCCACCATACCTATTGTATATATATTTTTTTATATTCAATAAGCATTGCCTTATAAAAATCATTTTTTTTTTTCGAAAAAATAGTTTTCGAAGCCTGGTTTTAATAAAAAATTTGTTTAACGAAACTTTTGCGGATTACCATGCACACAGAAAAAAAAAACGCAATGTAAAATCAACATGCGAAATTATTGATTTCGATAAAAAAGATGAATTTTTCATTGATTGGATTTCATTTCGATTTAACAAGTTTTCGTTTTATTTTAGTATTTCAAATCATTAATTTAAGACTAAATCCTGTTAATTTAAAACTAAAATACAAATTAACAGGAATTAAATTTTAAATTAATCCGTTTTCGCCTTGTTTTAACTTTAAAGTCCTGTTAAATGAACATAATTATTGTTTAAATTCCAAGTTAAAAGAACTTCATATTAAAACTAGCGTTTTTTATGTAAACACAACAGGCCGTAGACTTATATAACTTTTCTCATTTTGATTCAACATGATTTTTTTTTTTTCACGGAAATATTTCTAAATCATGAAGATAACTTATAAAAATTAATTCATGTGTGAGATCATGATGAAATAACATGATTGAACTTTTTTTAACCCTGAAATAGTATTAAAATAAAATGATTTACATATTAATTCTAAGTTAAAAGTACATCATGTTAAAACAAGCGTTTTTCATGTTAGAACAACAGGAAATACACTTAAGCAACGTTTTTCATTTTGAATCAACATGTTTTTTGTTCTAAGGGAAATATTATTTAATCATAAAAGTTTCACATACAAATTAATTCGTGTGTGTGATAATGTTGAAATAACATGATTGAATTTATTTTAACATTGAAATAGTATTGAAATAAAATGATTTACATATTAATTCTAAGTTAAAAGTACATCATGTTAAAACAAGCGTTTTTCATGTAAGAACAATAGGTAATACGCTTGAACAACGTTTTTCATTGATTCAACATGATAATCATGGTAATTTATATTGATGCTCACTTTGATTCAACATTATAATCATGGTGATTTTACATGCTGACCATGGTGATTCAAAATGATCATCATGGTAATTTAATATGTTGATCATCGTGGTTCAAACATGATGATCGTGGTAATTTAACATGATGATAGTAATGATTTAACATGATGGTCATGGCGATTCAACATGGTGATCGAAGTGATTTAATATAATGACCATGGTAATTCAACATGAATATCATCGTAATTCAACATCGTTCATGATCGTTGTAATTTAACATTAAATCAAAGTGGTTCAGCAATAATTTGCTATTGATTCCATTTAATTTTCACTTTTTTTCATATTATTTCAAAATGAAAACATATTGATTCAACTATAAACACGATGTCATTTTAACATGATCTAATATTGATTTACTTATACAGAAATCATGATAAAATAATACGAATGCTCTATGAAGCAAAAACATTGGCAAAACATGTTGATTTATTATTGTTTTTGTTGATTTCACCTTGTTTTTTCTCTGTATGTGTGCCGAGTAGATATGTAGGTTTGTTTTTTAATCAATACCTGTTCTTTTATGTACTGCCCTTACTAATCTTGTATAGGTACATGAAAAACGCCTTGCTATTAAAGATAAATAAATTGTCATAGCCAGTCCTTTAAATAACTTTTGAAGAAAATAATTCCATATTTGATATCTACAGTCAATGCCCTTTCAAACAATTATATGTCATTTTCCTATCGACTCTGGGTTTTTTTGGGTATTCTCCTTTGTATTAAATTTTATTTTTGAAAACGACTTGATAAATTTTTTAAATTTGGTTCAAAGTAGTTTTTTTATTTTCCTTTAGAATATTTGAAAAAAAAAATAAATAATTAAAAATAAAAAAATAAATATAAATTTTGAAAATCCGTTAAGAAACATTTTATTGTTCTCGAAAACGGTTCCAAGAATTTTGATAAAAAGTTGCGCGTGATATTAAATGACTTCAATTTACTTTAAAATGAAAAAAAAAATATTTTGAATTCTTATTAAGAGACACGACTTTTAACTTTCCGACTTTCCCACAGTTAGATAAGCCGATTTAAATTATTTTTTCCATACAGATGCAATTAAAAACATATAAATAACATTTCATATCAAAATTTTCCAACAACTTTTTTTAATTTTGAAAATTTGATTTTTCAAAAGTGCGTCAATAAGATTTTTAAAAAGTTATTTTTGATGTGTTTATAAATAATTTATTTAGTTTACCGTTTCAAATTTTGTTCTTAAAAATGCGATACGAATAGTTGTAGATAAACCCAAACAGAAAAATAGAGTTCAGATCTTAAATAGACGTAGAACTCGCTACAACTATCATAAGAACTCTTCTTAGTATTTGAATAAAGAATGAGCATTGCTCTTAGAAACTCATAAAGTTTCTTTTTAAAAAGACTTGGTTCAAAAATCAAGTATTAAAATTTACATACATATAAGAAATTAGTTTTTTTTTTAAATCGCTTCAACAATTTTAAATGTTTTTTTTTCAAACACATTAAGGGCCAATTTTTCAATAGCCAGTTAAACCTCAGTAAGAAGTTATTCGTCGAACAAAACCCAAATTTGTTCCTGTTGCTATAGTATTTGTTCCTCTGATAGCTTAACTGATGATGCAAAAATGGGCTCTAAATCGAGAAATCAAAATTCTATAGCTAAGTTATGTTATTTTAAGTTTTTGAAGATTTTTTAATATACATATTTTTAGATAATACTTTTACAAACAATTTTGTATTTAATTCTAAAATATCAAAATTTTATTTTAATTCATTTTTGACATAATTTAAACAGACAAAATTATGAACCTGAAATAGAGATCCCTACATCTTCTGATAGGAATTATTACAGGACATAATCTTTTAGGGATTCATAAAAACAAAATGGGACTCAATATTGTAGACCTATGCAGAGGCTGCGGAGACGAAGAAGTGCAACATAAGTAAAACATTTTTGGGTAGCTACTTCTTCACCGATTTAGCAGAAATCTCGAAGTCAACAGATAATAACATCTTAAATTTAATGAACTTCATTAACGCCTCGAAATGACTCGATGCTCCATAGGATTTCATAGGTTATTTATTTTAAAGGGATATCATAGAGGGGTATCACAGAGGATCAACATTGATCTAAGTGTTACGGGAACAAAATCTACCGGCTACCCATCTACCTAACCTAACCTAACCTACTAGAGCAAGTCGCGAATTTTATTTTAATAGTTTTTCATTAATATCTCGTGATTGGCTTATTTGATTTTGTCATAATTGTTCAATTTAGTACTTCTAGGTTAGTCAAAAATGAATGTACTCGAATTTTTTATAAATAATTTTTCTTACGATGAAATAAAATCAAATAAAAAAGAATTAATTTTTATTTTAAACTTTTTTCCACATTGTTTTGTCAACGAATTTCAATATAGCCATTTCTGCTTGTTTTCTCGTTAACGATATAAGAGCCATTAATATACACCAGGCACGTGCGCAGAAGTTGTATAAGGGGGGTACACAATCATTTATCATGGTGTTATCTACGAGAGCAAGTATATTTTTGTTATAAATTCGCATAGCTAACTTCAAGTAATAAACATTTCTTGTCAATATTTAATATCCTGAGGTATATTGTTTGGATTGCCTAGATTATGATGTTTTGACTTAAGGAAAATGGTAATGACATATATTTTTTAAATTTATTGAAGTGATAATACTTCTGAGAAAATAATTAGAAAATCGATATTTTCAACTCCCCACCCTCGCCAAGAGCTAAAAAAAAAAACCTGCCATACTTTTGTTTTTGATACCACGATACCAACAAACCCTCTTACTCATATTTTGGTTATCCATCCACTCCCAAAATTTCCTGTTAACTCTTGGTCTAATATTTTTTTATTTTTTTTAACAGTATAATTGGTTTTCACTTTAAATTGTAATTTTGAGGTAGACAGTAAAATTTTACAGAAAGTCTTTAATGCAAACAAGGAAGCTTAAGCCATTGGAAATGTTTTTTATGCATTTATTCAGAAGAACACTCATTTCCTACCACCACGCCGCGCCGAGCCCGCCCGCTACCGGACCACCGACCGAGATGCTATCACACACTAGGCTGTTCTAGGGAAGTCTTAAGTACTTATTTACCTGAAGGTAGATAATGGAGGAATAAACCAACAACAAGGGCAATTTCCGCAAAAAAATCAAAATATATTTCCGTTTACTGAATTTTAATTGCAAAAATTCAAAATGGAGTTTTCCTAAAATAACTTCGTACGCTACATGCAAAAAATTTAATACAAATTATAAGAAATTATAACGAAATCGTTGTATGGTAGCTACCATCTGTTCTAGATGAGTTATAATAATAACAGTCGATTAAATAAAACCGAAAAAAAAGTTAAAATGTTCAAAATTTAACTGTTTAAATGTACCTCTCCGACTTTGATATTTTTTTTCATTCATATTGCTTTTTGTTGTATTTTATTAAATTTCAGGAACGTTCATTATAACGGGGATTGCAATTATTTGTATTTTTAAAATAACAATGACAAATTTATGATCCTGAACTTTGCAGACAATGAAGAACCACCAAAGTAAGTAATACTTGTTCTATTAAAAAAAAAAACTAACCGGCAATCGCTTCGTCTCGGCAAGATCTAGTGCCGATATTTTTTAGTTTTTTTTTATTTGTCTTAAAAAAAAAGTTATGGCCAAAAGATTCAAAAACATCTTTATTATTTTCTAAGGTTTTTCCAGAGGCAAACGTAAAAAGAACATTTAAATTTAAGGAAAATGAAAAACACCCAGAACAACTGTGGCATTTTTGTGTTGCATTTCATTCAAGGAATACTAAAATATAATTTAGACAAAATTTGCGATTGTGATGCAGATAGCTCCAGAAGAAAACTGCAAGTCGACTGCATCAAAATCTTCTTTTAATATTCACGCAAGGTGTTTAGTTTGCGGTCAAGCAGAAATGGGCAGGAGAACAGATTGGGTTCATTGTATTACGTGCAAAAAATGGACTCATTTCAATTTCAACATTTCATTTACAACAACTGTTAGCAAAGGAAATTTAGACTTTTTTGTGGAACGAAATACAGGACGGCTGAATTTGTTTATACCTGAAAGAGGGCTATTAGAAAAACTCATGTTGAGTTTTTCCGGACGCCATCCCCAAGGGGAAATCCGCTAACTAAACTAACTATTTTGGAAAACGCGAATTGATCTATATCTCCGAAACTATCGATTTCAAGGAAAAAGTTGTCACAATCAAATTTGTTGGAAATAATATTATCTTTTACTGTTCATCAAAACTTTTTTCCGCGTGGACAGTATTTTTGAGGTTATCTCGTTTTATTTTTTTTACTTATTTTTTCTTTTTCACATTTTTTTCATTTCGTAAGAAACTTACGTAAATTGTTCTTGTGATACAAATTGTAGATCACAAAGTTTTACAAATTTTCATATATTTTTGAAGATGGTGCGATATCCCAGTCCTAAGTTAGAGCATTTGGAAAATTAGCTGCTAAGTCAATTGAGCCGATAAAGTACAATAAAGGTAGACTTTTTCGCGGAATGCAATATTGGTAAGCTGATTTCTTTATAAATGAAAGAGGGCTATTAGAAAAGCTTATGTCCGGTTATTCGGGACGCCATCGCCATCGCATCGCCATGACCCTGGCGAAATCCACCATTTGGAAAATGCGAATGGACCAATATCTCCCAAACTATTGATCTTAGAGGAAAAACTGTAAGGCCCAGGTTGTTGGCAATTTAACCATCTTTGGTTTATATCTATACTTTTTTTTCGGTGCAGGCAATATTTTCAAGGTTATGTCGTTTTATTTTAAATTTTTTTGCAATTACAAATTTTTTACGTTCCCGAGGAAACTTACGTGAATTACTTTTCAAATGAGAATTTTAGAACATTAAATTTCCATCATTTTGATATATTTTTGAGGATGATGCGATACCGCAGTCAAAAGGTACAGCCATTTTGGTGTTTATTTTAATTTTAATAACAATTTAGTATTTTATTTACTCCGGAGTTTTCATTTATGCGCAACCAAAATGGCCGTAACTTTTGACTGTGGTATCGCATTATCCTTAAAAATATATCGAAATGTTGGAAATTTAGTGGTCTAAGATTGTCATTTAGAAAGAAATTCACGTAAGCTTATTCGAGAATGACAAAAATGTGTAAATGTGAAAAAAAATAATAAGACGACATAATCTTGAAAATATCGCCCGCACCGAAAAAAAAAAGGTAGTAGTGACCGAAGGATATTTTAATTGCCTACAAGCATGGCCTTACAATTTTTCATCTAAGATCAATAGTTTCGGAGATATAGATCACTTCGCGTTTTCCAAAATGGCGGATTTCCCCAGGAGGATGGCGTCCCAAAAAACTCAACATAAGCTTTTTTAATAGCGCTCTTTCAGCTATAAAAAACTCAGCCGTCCTGTATTTCATTCCATAAATCGATTGTTTTTTTTGCTAGTTTTCCTGTACTATGTGACTTATGCTCAAGGTGGCTGACGAGCTATGAGTACCAGCAGTCCAAAATTTTTTTTAGTTAATCATAACTTTTTTGTTAAGACAAATATAAAATACTTAAAAATATCAGCTCTAGATTTTGCCGAGACGAAGCGATTGCCTTAATTTGTGTGAAAATGCGATGAAATTACAGTGGAGACTGAAGGCCAAAATGTTTGTAGTTAATTTTTTGGTGGTTTTTGAATCTTTTGGTCATAACTTTTTTTTTAAGACAAACAAAAAAAAAAACTAAAAAATATCGACACAAGATTTGCCGAGACGAGGCGATTGCCGTAATTTTTATGAAAATGCGGCAAAAATTACAGTGGTGACTGAAGGCCAAAGTTTTTTTTAGTTAATTTTTTGGTGGTTTTTGAATCTTCTGGTCATAACTTTGTTTTTAAGACAAATCAAAAGAAAACTTAAAAATTTAGGCACTAGATATTGGCGTTTAGTTTTCTAAAATCGAACATGTATTACGTCTTTGGTGGGTGTTCAAACTTCAGCGGACGCATTGTCTGCAAAGTTCAGGATCATGACAATTTCTAAGAATAAAATAATTTTCTTAAAACTTTTTCGTAAAAATGAAGCATGAAACAATATCGTCCGATGTCGTGACATTTGGCCATGCGTCATATGGCCATATGACACATTGTGCAAGTGTCAAATTTCCATATTCGAAAACATGGCCATTTGACGCATTTTCAAAGTGTCATATGGCCATATTTCTGTGTGACTTTTGGGCATATGGTTTATGACCCACTTACGGGTCAAAACTCAATAAATAAATGTAAGACCTTTGACCGATCCTGATGTGTAAAATAGAAATTTTATGTAAATAATTTTTTTAAATTTTCTTTAAGAACAAAATTATAATTTTTCAAAACAACTTTACACGTTTTTTGTTTAAATTCGCCGCGCGAACTTCTGGCAAAAGAATAATTTGAAAGTGAAATATGACCATAATGGCCATATGACACTTTGTATAAAAGCGACAAATGTCCAAATGTTGGAATATGGACAATTATCATATCATATAAGTATAAATAATAAGTTTGAATATGTACATTAGTCATATACATATATATACATATACAGTCGTTGCCGCCTATTTAAGAACGATATTTTTATAAATTTATAAAATGCATAACTTTTGTTTGGGAAATCTGTTGAGGTTGAGTATTGGTTTTAAAAATAGCCCATGAACTACGGTACACTTTGAGTAATGTTTAAGAAATATAAGTATAAGAATATTTATTAGTAGGAAAAAAATAAACATTAACGGGCCTTTCTTCAAAACACTTGATATTGTTCGAAATTTAAGCTTGTAACATTAAAAAGGAATGCAATTTAAATCAATTAGGGACAAATTGGCAAGTACCTACACAAGTACCATTATCGTGCAATGTTCAATGTTAAATTTCAAAAAAAATAATCGCGTGAATTTAAGGTGAATACATTCATTAGTTTGGGTTGTACAGTTCGAAGTTGATAAAATAGATGTAATTTTGAAACATATCCAAAGATTGCGCAGCAGTGTATGGTTTATGCAAAACTTATTGCAAAACCAGCACCTGTGCAATGCAACTACATATTATGTTTATTTATGCGAGCTCGCAGAATATCAGTGCTGCTGTTATCCTACTGAAGGTGGCGAAGCATATTTGACATCGCACCTACTATAAGTTGCATACACAAGAAGTGCATCTACTAGGCATATTTTAAAAATTTAATTTGTTTTTTAATGCGTTGACAAACTTTTGTTTTTCAGCGATTGATAAGATCTTGCAAATGGTTGCATCTCGCAACACACTAAACTTGCACCTGAGAAATGCACACGATTTGTTGTAGGACGCTTCATCTAACGGAACATTGTTTATTTAATTGAAATAAAAAGATGTCAAATTTTGTTGCATCTCATTGGTGTTATGTTTTTTATATGAGTGGTGGTTTTAAATTTTCATTTGGTGGTTTTTGCATGTTTTGATTTTTGAGCTTATTTTTTTACTTAAAAGGAAAGGAAGCCGAAACATAAAGGTTGCATGTGCAAACTGCATTAAAATAAAAGGTACTATTTTTACTTATATACATGTTCCAAAAAGATTTCCGCAAAATCATGCATTACCCATCACACACTTATTTTTGTCCCAAAAATGTTGACTTTGATGCACTTTGCACATGCTCACTTAATATAGCTCCTGGTCTTAAAGGCCTTCCACACTAGCCAACTGTGTATTAATACATGTCAAAAAAGTGGGAACAAATCATGTTAAATAGTGTGGAAACAAAATATGAAAGCCCAGCCTACACAACCCGACATTCTTTCCCACACTATTTGACATGTGTTAATACATGAATAATTTTAGGAATGGTTCTAATGCCATCCCACATTCTATCACACTTTTTTTTAACTTACGGTAATGTATTAATACAAGCAAGTGTGGAAGCAAAATATGAAAAGTCATTTCATTCCCACAAATTTGGCAGTCGCGTGGAATTCTTTCCCACTTTTAATTTGACATGTATTAATACATAGTGGGGAAGTGTGGAAGGGCTATTAATAACATTTTTTTACACCATCCTCAAAAATCATAACACGAATAGTAACGCAGAATCACACAAATCCAAAAAATATCACAAAAACAATCTACCGGGTGCTACGAAAAATTTAAAAAACACGTTAGAACTCAGTTTCACTAAACCGAGATCTATAGTTCTAAAACTCAATATTGATTTACGACCGAGTTTTAGGGAAATGATTTGAAGTGAAGAAATGCTCGAGTTCTAAATAATTTAAAAACTGATTTTCAAAAATAAACCGAGAGTTACTAGATCGAGTTTTAAATTGATTTTAGAACTTTGTCAAGAAATTGGCCGTAATTTAACTCTTATTTCGTCTGGCAATATAATTAGGAACAAAAACAAAATGTTGTCATAACATTAAAAATCTTAAAAATTTCAATATGTTAATGTAGGAAAACTTTAATTCTTTATAATTTCAGACAAAATTCCTTGCATATTTTCGCGTTAGGCATGGAATCTTGATAGTGGTGTACTCTATCAGATTTCCTCAATATTTAGAACATTCTGATCAAAATGTTTTTTTTTTTTACTTTAACCATCCCCTCAAGTTCTCGAAAGAATTTAGGCCCGAGCTTTGGACTATAAAAAAAATAAATCGAGTGGCACAACGGCTCATGAAGAACCAGGGCCTAGTGACTAACAACTCGCAACCATTCCTGTGTGTGGCAACCATTCCAAGAATGGAAGGGACCTAAAATTTTATGCCAAATCCGAACGGCTGACAAGAAGCACTTATTCGTGACAAGTGATACTCTTGGAGGATTTGTCAATTCCTCGCAAGAGGCAGTAGCCCTGAAAAAAAACTTTTTAGTTTTTTAGGTGGACGAGGCTGGGAAGCGATCCCAGACCTCCAGCGTGACAGTCGAACGCACTAACCATTACGCTACGGGCTACTACCCCGAGCTTTGGACGATCTCATCTAAAAAATGACTTCTTGACTATGCAAACCACCTTCTTAGCAATCCGTTGAGGACTTCTTGGATCATTATCGTCCTCAAAAACAATTTTATAATAAGGTCAATTCGAGCAATTTTTTCGAATTTATCGACCATACTATGCCAAGTCAATGAACCCTTAACAGATTTCCCATACAAAAGTTATGCATTTAAAATTTTTATAAAAATATCGTTCTTAATTAGGTGGCCACGACTGTATATGTTCATTTTCTGACATTTGAACCTATGAAATTTTTTTTAACTCAATTTAATTTTAGAAAATATATACATATGTATGTATTATTATATTCCTTTTGATATAAAGAATAATAATTTCACCATTATTGAATTGAATGAATGACAGCGAAAAATATTCATAGGTCTTCTTTGACAACAGTAGATGTTTTTTTTTTTTTTTTTGTTATTAAAAAAAATAAATGTGTATGCTTGTAATAAAATATAAAAGTTACATTCGAGATTCGAGTACACCTCAATATCATATTCACTTTTATTTCAGATTGTAATAATTGTATGAGTCATTGTATGATTTTATTACATAAAAACTGATAGCAAGAAGCAAAGAAAGGAATTGAAAAACTTTCAATACTCAAGTATGTAAATTATTTCATAACTTTCAAAAGGAATACGGCGGCGGTCTTCATACCCCAATGCAGTGGCATAGGAAGCTTTTCCTTCTTGCGATGGGAGTGGATACGACTCAGTATTTAATTCAAACTTGTACTTTTTCATACAGCAAGTAGTAATGTTGTCGTTTCGATGATGATGACAAAAAGTCAAAAAAAGTGATTCTCGCTATGATGCGACGCGACGACGACGCACGTCCATCGGTCTATGCGTCTTAAATAAAAAAAAAATATTCGTTTGTTTGACGTTAATCTGTTGTTTTAGTATTCAGTATATGATGTTAAATAAAATGACAAAAGTAACACGATTGAACAGCACGACCAAACGATAAAACTTTAATATCAAAATGTGTTTGGAAGATCACAATTTTGGCCGAAAAATCAACTTTGCACGAATTTCTATTTTAAGAGGCAGAATTGTTGCATATGAAACTATACAAAACTACACGAGGTTCACCAGGCGACAATGCATTCTCAAAAGGTAACCGTTAGTGCATTCCACGATCACGTACGGACAAAATCGATTGAGCCGATCTCCGCAAATTGCTTAGCTTAGCATACTGCAGCCAAACTCGGGGCGTAGGCGATGATCCATTGGGGGGTCTATAACCAAACAACCATATTTTCTTAAAAAATTCTTTATTCCACAGGTCAAACGAGTTATGGTATCCAAACGGCGCTCTAGCTACCTATACGGACAAAATCGTACTCAAATTTTGATCTTATTAAGAAAATATTTTTAAATTCCCCAATTCAAAGTAATTTTTATTTATTGAAGAAATCATTCATGTTCGACGCTCGTTCATAATTGAACTATTGACTTTATGACATAAATCACGGTTGGGCAAAATCTAACAAGTAAGTAAGACGCTTGTCGATAATTACATTTTTCGGCGTATCTATAAGACTTGGCGTAGTGGTGTCTGAAGAATGATTTTGGGCCTATACCTAAGCTACATCATGAAATAAATGAAAATTAAATAAAACATTTGTTTTTTTTTTTATTTACAATTGTTTGTTGTCGTGCCTCATACGGACACAAAACGTGTGATAAAATGCAAGCAAACAAACAATCGAGCCATGCCCTTAAGATGAACATAACCCAGAGGTCATCGCTTAAATTCAACGGATCTACAAATGAGGAAGAGTCATTGAAAATTGTCCACTCGGATCCGTGGCACCATAAGAAGCCGAGGCAGGCATTTGAGCGATGTCATACTCCGTACATATAATAACAATAATGGCATATATGGGCATTTCAAATTAAAAACAAAAAAAAAGTTAATACCTCCCTCTCACACTATGCAATCAACCAATACGAGACAGACAACTACTTCGCACTGTTTTATAGCTTTTTTGTATTGTTGGATTATCAAACAAAAATCAAATGCTCCTTGTCTTCCTGGCCTTTTACTTTTTGTTATTAATAGAAAAAGAGAACTTTTAAACAATAACATCATAAATGGTATAAATTGTATTGTATCGGGTGTTTTTTTAGAGGTATAGAGATAACTGTCAAACTAGCTGTCATACTAATAAAGTGTTTATGACTTTTTTTCAGATGAAGCCGTGTGCACAGAGTGTGACAGAGGACCCGAATTCATCGATCCGACGCGATTTGCCGCGCGCGCGCCGTTGTCAGCATCTCGGTCTCTGCCCACACACTACTTGGAAAATTTCGATCCAACTATAGTCAAGAATTGAAGCCAGCGAGCGGACACATCAATTGCGTCGTGTGTTCGGTGAATGGGCTGAGAATCAATTGGAAGTTGAACCAGATTTGTATCGTAATTATCATCTTTAGCGATAAGGTTCATTTCTGGCTTATCGGGTATGTAAACAAGCTAAATTGTAGTTTTTGCAGTAAGCATAACCCTCATGAGACTTCTGAGACACCATTACATCCCCAAAAATTTGGTGTAGTTAACATGCTGAAGGCGTCATCAGCCCATTATTTGTCTTTAAATCCGAAACCGGTGCCAACATTATTCCTCATGTGTTTGAGAATCATTTGGAGGAGAAATGGTTCTTACAAGACGGCGCACGCGAGTGAAACCATCACTTTATTGAGCCAAACGTTTGCTGACCGAATCATCTCAAGAAATGGACATGTTTGTTGGCCACCTCGTTCGTGTGATTTGCCACCTTAAGACTACTTTTTGATGGGGTACGTCAAATATCTGGTGTATGCAACGATTGATCATTTAGAAGCCAAACATTCGAGCAACGGGGCAGGATGAGAAGGCTCTTTCAACCATTTTGTTGTGTGTCAAATCTTCACAACTCTTTCACATCAAAAAATGTGCATCAAAAAATTGGAGGAGATCCATCACACGAGTGGACCGGCTAGGAAGGTAACTCTTTTCAAATAACTGTTTTCTTTGAAGATGGCAGAAAGTGATTCCGTGAGTAGTATAAATTAAATAAATTTTTTGATATTTCCGAAAAACTGTTGGAAATCAATATAAAAATGCAAGATGAATTGCTAGTGATCTTACTTTTATCAAGTTTGCCTAAAGAATTTGAAAACTTCATTGTAGCCATTGAGTCTAGGCATTCGCTTCAAACAATAAGTTCCATAAAGACAAAGCATCTTGAAGAGGGGAAACGGAGAAAAGAAAAAATAGTGTGGAACACAATGCATCTGCATTTTTGATACGTCATCAAAATAAAGCTTCACACTCAAAAAATAAAACACGACCAAATGGGAAGTGTTATAACTGCAAGTTGAGAGGCCACTATGCTTCTGAATGCCGATCTTCAAAAAGCTCACCAAAAGGAAATATGACGTCATCATTTGCTATGTTAAATAGCACCTCCAACTCTTCCGCGCTTGACAAAAATATGTGGGTGGTTAATAGCGGGTCAACCTGTCACATGTGTTGTGACAAAAGTTTTTTACGATCATGAAACCACATAAAGAGAAAATTGAGTTAGCTGCAAATCACTTTATTAATTCAACGGGTGTCGGAACTGTCAAAATTACCTTAAACAATCGCAATGTTCAGCTGCTTAATGTTTTGTACGTGCCAGAGATAAACACTAATTTCATTTCAATAAGCAAATCAGTAGAAAATAGTTATTCTGTTTTATTTTGTCAAAAAGAGGCTAGAATTTTAGACAGTGAACAAAATTTAGTTTTGCATGCAATTAAATGTGGTGGTTTGTTCGTGCAGAAAATGGAAAGAAAAAATGTTTTGTGTAGCATGATTAACAAATATGAAAATGATGCATTTCTGTGGCATGCCCGTTTAGGCCATCTTAATGTGAATAGCATGAAAAAATTATTTATTAAGCAAATGGTAAAAGGAGAAAACCTTAAAAATATCCCTAGTGCGTTGGACTGTGAGATTTGCTCAAAGGGAAAAATATGTAGTTCTTTTTTTCCGATAAACAAGGAAATAATGACAAAAGGATTGCTAGACATTATTCATTCGGACGTTTGTGGGCCGATGAAGACCAAATCGTTAGGAGGCGCAAAATACTTCGTATTATTTATAGACGATTTCAGTCGATTCATTTTTGTTTATTCTTTAAATGTCAAAAGCGAAGTTTTCCGTGCATTTAAAGAATTTAAAGCAGAGGTAGAACGGGTAACTGGACGAAAGATAAAGGTTTTAAGAAGCGACAACGGTGGGGAGTATTTAAATTCGGATTTCTCAAAGTTCCTTTCTGAACAAGGGATAAAACGACAGCTGACTGTGGATTACACGCCTCAGCAAAATGGGGTTTCAGAAAGGGCAAATAGGATTTTAGTTGGGATGGCACGATGTTTACTTTTGAGTTCTAGCTTACCTAAATCATTATGGGCAGAGGCGTTGAATACGATCACCTACAAAACTTTTAAAAAATCTAACCCCTCACGAAGTTTGGTTTGGACGAAAACCCTCCATAGGGCACCTGAAAGTTTTTGGGTCGAATGCTATAATGCTTGATAAAAAGCCAAAGAAGTCAAATTTGATGCTCGGGGTATAGATTGCGTTATGGTAGGTTATTCGAAAGAATCTAAGGCATATAGGCTTTATGAAGAGGAAGAAAAATCCTTAAAAGTCGGGATGTGAAATTCAAAGAAGTTGCAAATGGTTGTAACAACATAATTGGTACTTATGCTCTAGAAGAGGAGGAGGTAGATGTAGATGATGCTCCTTGTGTTAAAAAGGAAAAAGGTTCTCCCAAAAAGGACACTCTTGATGAGAATTTTTTCGAAGCGTTGGCTTTAAGTGAGGAGAAGGATGATAATTCTGAGGATGATGTTGCATGCGAGGAAAACAGCGATGACCACGACAATGTTGTGAGAGATGACGACAGGAACGAAGAGAATGATGATAACTCTGATATTGCGGTTGCATGTGAGGAAATCAGTGATGACTATGACAATGTCGGCGGCAAGGACGGAAACAGGAATGAAGACGAGGATGGTGATATTGAGAGCCAAGGTGATGCAGATGGGGAAAAGCCTATCATGGAGCTGAGGTGAGGAAGTTGTTTAGAATCCATGCAAAGTGAGTACAACTCTTTGACAAATAATGAAACCTGGGAATTAGTTGACCTTCCCCCTAATCGTCATGCAATAAAGTCAAAATGGGTTTTAAACATAAATCATGCCAAACATGGGAAGCAGGTTCGATATAAGTCAAGACTTGTGGCAAAAACTCCTCTGGATTCAGGCGAAAAACTGATGATATTCTCGAAAACTACGTGCCCTAAGGTAAATGCTAAGGAATACCAATCGTTGGTTGAATCCATGATGTATCTGGCTATTACGTCTAGGCCGGATATTATGCATGGTGTTAGCAAATTGGCTCAATTCAAAATATAGATCCGCACAAAGAACACATGACTACTGCCAAACACTTATTGAGGTACTTAAATTCTACATGTAATTTTAAACTTTCTTTTAAGAAAACTGGCCGGCTACTTAGAGGACATGCTGACGCTGATTGGGCTGAAAGTTGCGATGACCGAAAATCCTACACCGGTTACGTTTTTTTGTTTGGCTGGTTGTCCTGTGTCTTGGGAGTCGCGTAAGCAGTCTACAGTGGCTTTGAGCAGTACTGAAGCGGAGTATATGGCGTTGGTGGCAGCAACAAAAGAAGTGTTCTATCTTCGGAGACTACTTACTGAAGTTGGATTTGGTTTTATCGTTAATGGACCAACTGAGTTATGCGGTGACAATCTGAGCGCACAACATTTAGTAAAGAATCCCGTGTTTCATTCAAGATCGAAACATATAGATATTAAATATCATTACATACGTGAAATATATAACACGTCTTAAATTGAATTATCATATGTACCCACAACTGAAATGATAGCAGATATTTTTACAAAAATACTAAACAAATCAAAACATTTGAAGTTATTTGAGCTATTAGGATTGTTAACTTAAATTTTGTTTTTAGAGACACTTTATTGAGGAGAAGTATTGAAATAAATTTGAATTTGTAAACTATTGGCAAATCACAATACAATACTATAAAGCTTTTCTAATAAACTCTTATACTGAGTTCTTTTCACATTGATATGTTATATACTTAAACTTAACTTTCTTTTCATATAAATGCGTGTAATAAAATAGTTCCTTGTTAAACTCAACAGAGATTGAATGTGTTTTCATTTATTTTATACCATAAATAAGAACTGGTATGCTCGAAAAAGTGATGCAAAATCGGACCGACAAGGTCGCGTTGATAAGGCGCAGTGCCATATGCCAGAAATTATTTTTAAACATTAAATGTCATGAAATGTTTGAGCTTATAAAGCCAACATTTTGTTAATTCCATTGAATTTGTTGTGTTTTTAAAAAAAAAAATTCTATGCCTCTAAAAAAACACACTTGATATATCACGTAACACCTCATAACTGAACTGTGATCTGGATTCTTGTTGTATTGCTCTGCACCGCTGAAAAAGACTTTATGATAAGTAAACCATTCTAGTTACCATACCTACTGATTATACCTACTTCGAAGTTACTTATTGGTCAAAGAAAGCATATTGTTCATTCACTCACAAATTGACACATAAAACAAAACCTATAAATATTTTAGTTTTTTTTTTCTTCCTTAAAAAAGTCATAATTTAAAATAATAGAAATAAATATAAGTTCCTACTTATATCTTATAGGTAAGTTAACAAACAAAAAGGATTTAAAAAAAAAGTTTTGAAACAATAGACAAAAACTTTTTAAAATGGATTCTGTAAAGTATAAGGAGTAACCATGCGTCTCTTTAATTGCCTAAGGGACGAGTTCCCTACTGCCTACTTGAGATAATAAAATCATGTAATAAGATTGGAAATACCCTTAGAATCTAGAAGATCCCATCAACCCACAACAAATACATTTTTGAATAGGTACGAAATAAAAAAAGAAAACAAAACACATTTTATCCTACCATGTTCTTCTTATGTATGTATATACATAGATATAACTCTATAGCCCAATGAAATTATCAGTCTCTATATAGCAGTTACTTTGTATTACCAATCACGTAGTGAAATCAATAAAAATGAATTGCCTGTCTAATGCCTTTTGAAAGCACTTTAAGCCAAAGGATCAATAGGTAAGCGCTTTAAATTTAACATACTCGTACTTTCCTACGATCCAACACTTCTATAGGGAACTTGTTGAAGCTCAATTCCACTTCTTAAGCTAAATACAAACCCGCATTTAATTCAATGTCTTTCAACACTTTATTAAGGTAAATTACATACACAAGGCAGTGAAAAATATAAAAAAAAACATTTTCAACTACTGAAGGGTATTATTTTATAAGTAGTAGTTAAGTATTAATCGATGTATTCGATGTGCCAACAAAAATCCCATAACATAGGTTGATCGATACTCTGAAGTCCCAATAGATAAACCTGTTACAGTTCATCCTTTTCTTTTAGAATTGACTTGAATCCTAACGTTTTGTTTTATTTCTTTTGTTGCCAAAGTGCTTGCTCAACATGATGTTTTCGCTTAGGAACATAATGTACACATGTATGTGTATATACTTAATATGAAATACGATACAAAAAAATCTGTGGTAGATTATGTTTCTTCCTCAACAAACAAGTAGGTAGACGTTAAACAACTACATTCTCCTCTACGTGAATTAAGGTTGAACAGGTAGATATTTGACACAATCAATAATTTCTAAATCTTGAAAACTTTAGAAATTATTTTACTAGATTTTTTTTTGGTATAAAATGATAGTTCGTTCACAGTTCACAATAGACCACAAAATAGAATTCTTGACACTTAGAATTAACCAATTTATAATGTACTATGTTCTTGGAAAACCAGTAAAAGTGTGTGAGTCAGCATAATCAATATTGTTAGCTACATAGATTGCTGAGACAATATGTGTACTTCCATTAAAATTAAACTATGTCCCATGATATAATTTCAAATTCCCAATAAAGCATACAATACCGTCACCCCACCCCATAGGGTTGCCGCTAAGATATTTGACAAGGTCGGTAAAAAAGAGGTCACGAGAAAAAAAAGTCGCATTCCTTACGGTTACTTCTTATAAACTCCTCTGAAGGCTTCCAAAGATCTAGATTTTGTTTTTCAGAAATATTTGCAGCAGAGAGCATTTCATTGTATGTTTCCACATCATACTAGCAACTGGTTAGTACAGGTTTTAAAACTGTAAACTTAGAGAAAACCCTTACCCCCAGTTTCACAATGGGTGTTTAAACCTAAGATCACCTGAACATTAAACTGAGTTTAAATTTTTGGTTTAACTCTTCCGGCCTCACAGTGAAATCTTATCTTCAGATCAGTTAAACTTCATTTAATTAGATTTTATGAAAAAAAGTTGGCAACATTGTATGGTTTTGCTTCGCCAAGAAAGTGACGTATTGCAAACAGTACGTAGCTGTCTATTCTTTCTCTTTCTGAAGCAAAGAACACGCGAAACAGTAACAATCATTTTGGATTGTTGATAATAATTTGTCGACATTTTTTTTTAAGTGACACGAACAAAATTAAAAAAAAAAAAATTGAAAACAAACCAATAATTGTGCAAAAAAAAGAGAAATAACAACATTAACAGGAGCCATGGATTTGCTAATGGAATTGTTTATGTAAACTAAGTAAATAAATTCCATAATCATGTATCATGTATAGTTGAAACGTTGAACTTAGGTTTAAACGGCAGAAATTGAACTCAGTTTAAGGTTTAAACGAAACTGGTAAACCGAATAAATTGTTGATCTGAAGTTTAAACCAAAAGTGGAGTTTAAACTTGCACTGTGAAACTGGAGGTTAAGGAACACACACTGCTGTGTGGAAGCGTGAACATTTTTTTAAAAAGAAATATAAATTAGAATAAATATATTCTCCAAGAGGGTTTCTAATTGGCCCGATCCTGTGCCAAAACTCCTCCAAGTTTTTTAATTTAAGAATATTTTCAAAACTTTTTTCTTGAATTTAGAACTCGAAAAGCTTATACTCTTCAATGACTTTTCCAGGGTGAACTATAAGGTGTTGATACTGTGATACTAGATCATTATAATTAAACTCTTCGTAAGGGACCTTTTGTGTAAGAGTTTTGGTTGAAATCGGTGTAGCAGTTAACGAGAAATTTGAAATCAAAAAACTCGGTTGTATGACAGGTACTGTTAATAACCGTTATAAATTCTTTTTTTCCACCAAAATATTTTCTGATTTTGAGTTTGGGCATTATGACATACCATTTGGGCGTTTTGACATTTATTTTGGTGCTGCGACTATTTTCGTTCTTAATTCTTTTCGCCCAACGTCATAAGCCCCAAATCATCAAATGTAATAACGCCCAAAAACTGAAAAGTCGTCCAAAATCTCACAAAATATGGGTCGCAAAGCCCAAATAAAATGCCATATCGACCAAATAAAAAACAATGTTCGAGTACTGTTGAGTGACACCAATTCGTCAAGTGCGGTATCAGGAAAATATTTGAAACTGCTTGTCTCAGGTAATACTCTGAAAAAACGCCGCCGCCGCGCAATAACCACAGATTGCTAAGCAGCTTAGACCACTTTGTAGGCAAACAAAGTTAAACTCGCATCCACATTTGCAGTTGCGTATAATTCTTAGAATATCCGCTGGAGCAGGATCAGCCGTAGAAGGGACTAATAATTGGAGGGCTCACAGTTGAACCGAACTAAAGTCAGAAAATGGGAATATTTTTCTCGTAATAAGGAGAATTCTAAAGTTCTTCTTACTTAAAAATGAAAAACTAGAGTTGTTCACAAAGATTTGCAAACAAAAAAAATAAAAGTTGTGACTTGGTTCATTTTTGCTTCGAAAAATTTTGAAAAATTGTCATTCGAGATATTAATAGTAGGAATAGTTCATTAAAAAAGTGACAAAAGCAATAATTTAATTTATTTCAAAAGCTTAAAAAAAAGGACTATACATTTTTTTTGTAAAAAAAACAACTTTTCACGACTGACTTGCTACCGACCAATAGAAGAACTTGGCTTCTTTTTAACATTTAAGTTTTTGGTGTGATTTAGCTATTTCTCAAAAAACTTCTGTCTAACAATAAAATTAAAAACAACTTCCTTCTTACCTTAAATAGAATGTTTAATTATGACAGTCCACTTTCTCATTTTATGCAAACGATGATGTAATGTGATTTTCTTTCATTTTTACAAACTTAACAAATCTAATACTTTTTGCCGTTTTAAGTTAAAGCATTCCGGCCCTTCAAGACAAGATTTCGACAACGGAACTTGATTGTTCGTAATAAGTAAGAAATCTATTCAAAAAGATAAATTATGAATATGATTTTCACTTCAATGAGTAGATTTTTATGTCGCGTGGACTTTTTTAAGTCAATTAAATTCAATTATCTCGGTTGGTATTGGTTTTAAGGAAAACTAAGTCGACACAAAAAATATTCATCATTTTATTTTATTCTATTTCACTTTTAACATATAAAATAAAACATACTGGCGAGTATGTTAATTGCGAAAAGTTTTTTTTTTGAGTACTAGCAAAATTAAGCAATTTTCAAAGTCAACCCTCTAAAGCTTAAAAGGCAACACCAATACAAAAATCATTAAACCCTCAATATCAAATTTAAACGCGAAGAAAATCTACCAAAAATGCTTTTAATATAATGCCGCCCTTATATTGTTTATCCACAGTACAGATAATGAAATAGAAAAGCCTCATAACCTGAACCAACCCGAGATAAATGAGTTTATGCGTGCGTATATTTAATTTTATATCATATAACCAGCACCAATTTCGCTCATGTGAGTATAATGGAAATGAGAATTATTTTTTGTTTTATTTTGGTTGTGTAAAGAACACGATTCATCCTCAAAATTAACTTAAATCCCAGAATCCTAAGAGAAGATTTTTTATATTGTTTTTCTATGACACTAAAGATTTAAGAAATTTAATTATTATATGAAAATGGGAATGAAATTAATGTTCTTATTTTCTGCTAATAGTTAGGGTGTTAAGGGAACCAACCTTGTACTTCATTCTGACGGGATGAGCTTTGGTACAGTAATAGTCCACATCCTAAATTTACTTTTAGAAGTGTTGAAGTCTATAAATCGGCAACCAGACATCGATTGATGTCGTGGAATGTCTCGTTGGATTAAGAAAACTTAAATCCATAGGAATATGTTATTTTGTTGGCCCCTTCCCCACCCTTGTACGCTGGGGGAGCTAAATGCCCTCGGCGGGTAAGGGTTTTTAATTGTCAGAAAATAATGTAAATAAAATTAATAACCAACAAATTTGAAGATGAGTGTCGACGTAGAATTTCATACTCTACAGCATATCCCAAGTCTATTTTTATCCATGTATTAGTTTTTTGTATAATAGCTTTTAAAATGGGGCTAGGGGAAGGTGGAAGTATATCAAACCACTTTATATTTGTCTTGGTATAATCTAAGCATATGGTACATGACCTTAGGGTAATTTTTAATGCTCAATCTTATGCAATCAAAATAAGTTCAATATAATTTCCCTAGCAAAAGTTATAACCTTTTAATAAAATGATGACTAAATTTTTAGTGAAACGAGCATAATATTACGAAATTTTAATGGTATGGTGATGAAACTTGGCACACATGTCTCATTTCTCGTAAGAAATAAGAATCAAAAGAGTCCATACAAATATCTGGGGCTAAAGGGTGTTTTTTTTTTTTGATTGAAAGGGAAAAGTGAATTACTATTACCAGTAAACCCCTTCCAAAACTGGTATGTTGGTGAAAGTTGGTAGAAACGTTTTAATTCTTGTTGGAACCAAGACTCGAAAGGATCCATCCAAATATATTGGTTCCAGGGGTGTTTTTTTAGGCGGAAGGAAAATATGGGTTATAAACCCAACATTTTATTTTTATGTAATCGAGGTACAAATTTATAATATGGTACATGATTTTTAAGTATTTTTTAACGCTGAATCCAATTTAAGTAAAATTGAGACAATACAATCACCACTAAGAGAGTTATCGTTTTAATGAAAAAATTAATTTATTTTTGGAGTAGAGCAGATAAAACATTTTCTCTCAAAAACCACCTTTGACAATAAATATTTGATTTATCTTTTTTTATTTTTGGTAACAATAAAAAACAAAACATTCATACCAACTTTCATCAACGTACTAGTTCAGGACGTGGTTCACGGGGCATAGTTTTACACTTTTCCGTTTTGCTCAAAAAAATATCCTTTAGCCCCAGATATTTGTATGGACTCTTTTGATTCTTATTTCTCACCATGCCATTAAAATTTCATAATATTATGCTCATTTCACTAAAAATTTAGTCATCATTTTATTAAAAGGTTATAACTTTTTCTAGGGAAATTATATTGAACTTATTTTGATTGCATAAGATTGAGCATTAAAAATTACCCTAAGGTCATGTACCATATGCTTAGATTATACCAAGACAAATATATAGTGGTTTGAAATTCTTCCACCTTCCCCTCCCCCCACTTTAAAAGCTAGTTTTATGAATATTCATTTTATAACCATTATTTTCTGACAAATAAAAACCCTTATCCTCCGAGGGTATTTTGCTCCCCCCGCGTACAAGGGTGGAGGAGGGGTCAAAAAATGAACATATTCCTATGGAATCAAGTATTCTTAATCCAACGAGACATTTTACGACATCAACTGATTTCTGGTTCGCGATTTATAGCCTTATTTATCTGAAATTTCGTGTTAAAACATGGTCATAAGGCAACCCATATATCACCGGTCTAACAGTGTTGACACCGTGGAAACACTTGTTTAAAGTAAACCTAGGATGTGGACTATTAGTGTACTAAAGTTCATCCCGTCAGAATGAAGTGCAAGGTTTGACCTAAAATATGGCCTTAACGCGCTAACTATAAGGCTTTAAAGAGGAAAACAATCAAATTATAAGGACTTATGATTTTATGTTTTATAAGGCATGTTTATTAGTACAAGATAAAATAAATAAATTGGGTGGCGCAATGGCTCATGAAGAACCAGGGCCTATACTCTGTTCAGTTCGTATTTTCAGTACAGGCCTTATGGGAGAGCTTTTTCGAACATCCACGTGCTGGCTGGATTGCACTTAAATTAGGAAATTGCCTGTGAAATAAAAAGCGGAACCCCTGACTTCCATTGCAATTGTTATCGTAATATTCCATAAGCCCACGTACATCCCATCATGACCTGTCTGCTCCGTGGTTGTGACTTGTGTCGCTCGCTTAATTAATGTGTTTATTAAAAACAACACATTGATTCAGAGTTCCCATACGTCGGGGGATGGAAATAACAATACCTTGTAGCTTTCAGAATTATAGCTTTATAAAAGCTTTTGAGAGCATATATTTTGTGTTTAAGGGAAAAGGTGTTGTCACTTCGTGTTTTTCTGCTTACATCTTTTCGTTTTATTTTTTCTTGGTTAAAATGCTGTTATACAATTTTTGTTGGTTATTTTTTTTTATGGAAGAATTACTATTTGAGCAAGTTTTTGATGGAGTTCGGTTCATTAATTAATTGCAATTTGAATTGCCAAATAGTTTTTTTTCTTCATGAAAATAAAAATAAAAATAATAAGGTTTCGTATTTATTGTAATATTTTACCAAGGGTTCATAAAATAAATAAAATTTATTTCCTTTCTAAAAATTCTAAAAAGGCATTACTCATCCTTTTTCCTGAAATGAATCTTATAATCTAATCTAACCTAATCCTTTAAAGTCATACAAAATAAAGCATACACAACACAAACAAAGCAATACAAGTTTAAAAAAATATAAATCGGGTGGCACAACGGCTCTTGAAGAACCAGGGCCTAGTGACTAACAACTCGCAACCATTCCTGTGTGCGCCTTTCGACAGGAATGGAAGGGACCTACAATTGTATGCCGAATCCGAACGGCTAGACGAGAAGCACTTATTCGTGACAAGTGATACTCTTGGAGGATTTGTCAATTCCTCGCAAGAGGCAGTAGCCCTGAAAAAAAACTTTTTAGTTTTTAGGTGGACGAGGCTGGGAAGCGAACCCAGACCTCCAGCGTGACAGTCGAACGCACTAACCATTACGCTACGGGCTACTACCAATACAAGTTTAAGGAACATTAAATAAACATTATTTGCTTTTTATTTATATAAAAACGCATCAGTATACCAGTATACCTGGAAAACCCCATATAAAAAAACACCTTTTTTATTTTAACCTGACCTAAATGCATTCAAAGAAACTGTGGGATTATCCCGGATATAAATTAGGCCTTCTGGGTAACTCTTAAAAAAAGCGCCTACTATCTTACTTCTTGGTGGTGTGGAAAAAGATAGATTTATTTTTATTTGCATTAACATTAGTTTTTTAAATTTAGCTTACGATCTACATTTGTTTTGTTTATGAAATCTAAATTAGCAGTTGGTAACCCAACTGACATTTGAATGAGAAAGAAATATGCCAATTTATAATGCGCGATACGGTAACCATGGAAAATGCAAAAGCTTTATAAAAAAAGAGATAGCTTATTGAAATCCATAAAAGTAAGGGTGAGAGGCAACACCCTATCTTCTCTGTACTGAAAATTCGAACTGAACAGAGTATAGTGACTAACAACTCGCAACCATTACTGTGTGTGCGTGTGAACAGGAATGGAAGGGACCTACAATTTATGCCGAATGCGAACGGCTAGACGAGAAGCACTTATTCATGACAAGTGATAGTCTTGGGGGATTTGTCAATTCCTCGCAAGAGGCAGTAGCCCTGAAAAAAACTTTTTAGTATTTAGGTGGCCGAGGCTACGAAGTGAACCAACGTTCAGCAACTACTTGCACTGCTGAGCGAGCACTTGCTTAGCTCGCCAGGCTTAAGAAACCCACCAAATTTCAATTCTTTAGCATAAGAGGTTCCCGAGATATAGATAGGACTGTACAAATTGCAAAAACATTAACTAACAGACTGACTCAATCACATACTCACTGACAGATCATCAAAATTATGGAGAACTTCCCGTTCCCGAGATCGTAAAATGTTGTCTTGTAGTTTCGCACAACGGTAGGCTTTGTGGTTTATACAAAGGAAAAAATCGAAAATTTAAGATTTTCCATTCAGGGGACGTGGTACCCGCCCATTTTCATTGAATTGATATAAATTATTTGGAGCACTTCTGGATAATTGCAGAATGATGAAATTGGGTAGAGCGGTAGGACTTGAATTGAAAACAAAGAAAATAATTTGAGATTTTACATTCAGAGGGCGTGGCATCCCATTTGCTCAGAACTGATATTAATTATATGGATCACTTTAAATTATTGCAGAATGATGCAATTTGAAAAAACACGGTTGGTGAGGCAAAAAAAAAAGCATCGAGGCAAAAAAAAAAAAAAAAAAAAAAGTTTGCGAAGCAATGAGAGCACGGGTCGGCTAGTATCAAATATTTTAAGTGCATAGAGTAATATCGAAGAACATCAAAATTATCAGAGAAATATGTTATTTAATAATTACTGACTTAAATTAAGTTGCACAATTACTCAATTTTTAAATAAAAACTTGACTAGTAAACCAAGTCAATTTAAGTCAGTAATTATTAAATAACAGATCTCTCTGTTCTTGGTGTGACCATTCAACTCTAAATCTTGCCAAAGAACAAAGAAACTCTTATAACGAAATAATAAACCGTTTCGCAAAGGAGTCCGGGTGGTTGGAGACGCTTTTCGCTAAGTAGGTAATAAATGAAACAAATCATGTTTGCTTCTTTTACTATTAAATGTTCACTAGATAATCTGCCTCATCACAGTAACCGATCGGAACGTTATTTTCTCCAATTTGTACGAAATGTACGAATTTTGTATTATCGTAGCCGTTCCGATAGGGCAATCGGACAGATCTACGGAACAAAAGTTTGTGTGCGTTGAAAATGTCAAATCCTTACGTTGCATGCCGATAAAATGTCAAAATGGCAGCAACGCATCGCAAATTCATGCGTTGTATGAAGATATTTTATTTCCGATTGCCCCGACGGAGAATTAAAAGTGGATCATTTCCCGAAGAAGAAAAAAAAAAGGAATGTAAGCTCAGCAGCAAAAAAATTCGTAAGTAATTATCTTTTTATTTGGTAATTATATACTTAAAAATTATTTCTTTCTTTCAGAAAAAAAAACAAACAAGGTGCAATACGACCGGCCGGTTGAATTCATGAATACGGTTACGGTTCTGTGATACGCTTACAGAAACCCTCAACTCGCTTGGCCCACCAGTTAAGGAAACACTTCTTTGGAAAAAAGTATATTTTCTATATACTTATGAAAACAAAGATAAATCTTATTAATTTTGTATGTTTTTAGGTATGGAGCGACTTCAAAACATATATAAAGAGGAAACTTGCCGCCAAAGCTAAGGAATGTACCGCAACAGATGGCGGCCCATATAAACAAAAACCCTTCAGCGAGATCGAGGAAAATGTTATTGCTCTTCTAAATATTAGAAGCTCTATAACTGGGATAGGAGCGAAATCCTTTAGGGACAGAAAAAAGGCTGGCCCTAGCACTTCTGTTCCTGCTAGCGCTGCACCGCTCACTCCAACTTATGACATCCATCAGGAACACGACCCGGAGGAACAAATTACTCCATCAGGCACAGGAAGACATCCAGCCTCTAGTAAGCAAAGTAAAATACAGAAAGGAATAAGCAGGTCCATCAAAGAAATTACATATAAAATCAGAAAAATGATTGAAAGTTTGAACGAAATCAAGGAAATTGAAAAACAAAAGCTTGAAGAAATGCAAAAGCATAACAAGCAAATAGAAAAGCTAGCAAAGAAAAAACTAGAGCTTAAAACCAAAGTGTTGGAGTTGGAGATCCACCGCCACGACATCATGATGAAGGAATAAAAATATAGAAATCTGTGAATCTGCAAATGTGTTCCATTAATTCAAAATGTGATGTTAAAAGTTAAGTACTTTTTTTTTCTTTGTACTCTTTAATCAATGAATTTAAATTATTTAATTTTATTATTTATTAGTTAAGTGTTGCGTACGAACTTATGCATTTTTTTAGTTAATAAAAACCATTAATTAAACAAAGTTTCGAAGTATATCATTTCTTGTATTCACTGCATTGTAATGGTACTGTGATCTAGAAGTATAGTTGTCATCATTTTCTTCTTCTCTGTTTTATTCTTGAGTAATTTCGTCAAATTCGACGTTATCGTTAAAGAAAAGGCATATGTTATGCAAGGCGGATCATACGTTCACAATTTGGGCTGCCTTTTTTGGTGCATAATATAGCCGGGCTGCTAACAAACATCGAATTCTGTTTCTTAGCAAACCTATCGTTCTTTCAACGGCGTTTCGTGCATTATAGTGGGATTTGTTGTACCGACTTTGAGGGCTATCTGAATTTGGTGTTAAAAGGTGTCATCAAACAAGGTTCCAAAGGGTATCCAGCATCACCTTAAAAAAATAAAGTTAAAAAATGAATATATTTTGAAGTCTATTTTGAATACCTACCTAAAATAAATTCACCTCTGACACCGTTTTGATACCTTTCTTCGAAATTACTGCTCTGAGGGCTGATATTCCATATATGGGTATCATGATTTGCTCCTTGGAAGTTCGCGTTCACGGCACGAATCGACATTTTATAATCGCAAATTTAGAACAAATTTTATAAAGGATTAGATTTGCATTTATGTAAATAAGTTTACAAATTACAATTAAAACGTTAAGCGAATGATATCCTTTCCTGTTAAAAAATAAATGTTTGTCATCCTTAGGAGCAATTATTTTAACATGGGTTCCAACCACACAAAGATTCTTCAATTTGTTCCGTTGACGTATCCAAAGTAATCCATTTAGGGCATAAGGTTTCCTCGAGTACATTTAACACATTCTTCAGAACTTTACGTTTGACGTTTACATCAGATAAAAGCGTTGGTAAACGTCGGTTTTTCCGTTACGAAACAGACACCATGAAGGAAATAAACGTTACGATCGTAACTTCTCTCCGATCGTAAGTTTCTCCGAACGGATACGATGATAGGGCTGAATGTCACGTTTTCTATCCTTAAGATAAAATTACTCACAACTGACCTATGCCTTCATATTGTGTACATTATATAAATAGGTTCTCATATTTAAACAATTCCCAAATCCACAAACCTCTATGTATTATTACTTTTAATGTATGTATTTTGCCTATAGGGACACTATTCAATTTTGTGCGTCTTATAAAAAATATAGGGAACCACCTGGCAATTATTCTTAATGCGAAAAATCCTCAAGACATAAAACATAACAGAACAATTTGCGTATTCGACCAACACAAAATTCCAATAAACCCCATCCAAAATAAATATTCCTATAGTATACAGTTAGACAAATAGTGATAAATTTGCGTTCGTCCTTGTGGCCTTATTGTGGTATGCAAAATACGTTAAAACAAATCTCTGGTCAATATTTTATTAAGTATCCTATCCATACAATATTTGGCCCAAGGGACCTTTAGGTCTTCGAAAAGAGTGGATAATTTGGCAAATTTTCTGTTGGCCTTTCAGATATCATTTAATTGATGAAAATGAAAGCAAAAACCTTCAAGAGAAGTAAGTAAACCATAAAATATGTTGAAAGTATATTAAACTTTCAACATTATTTTATGGTTTACTTCTCTTGAAGGTTTTTGCTTTCATTTCCAGCTTGTCTTATCCGTGATGGTGAATTTTGTATAGATTCTTTTTGTGGTTTTTTTGCTCCAGTAATTAATTAGCAGCAGGCTGACAGCATCTAATAATTCTTTTTCTGTATTATTATATAATAAAGGTAAATTATAATTGAAGACAACAGAATCAATAATCCCTGTTGTGGACCCTCATTCAACCATTGATAAACGGAAATGAAAATGGGCATCTGTTACATTGATCTGGGGTAGTTTTAATCATTAATGCAGAAATTACTTAATTGTGGCTTTTGGTTTTTGGATGTTTTGTATTTAAGTTGAGCGTGTACAGCGTGTAAGGTGTACACCACAATTCTATGGAAGTATATTGTATCCTGTTGTTTCTACTTTCTGCATCGATGGACTGTGTTTATTTATCGACGTTAATTATAATAGCTTGGCTTGGCTATTCAATAAAATTAATGTAATGACAATGGAGGGTATGCAAGTTTTTCCTTTTGCCATAACATTATACGGTACAGGCTATCTCTGATCTGGGAGGGCAGTTTTCTCCCTAGGGGTATAAGTTTGTTTACGTTGATGCGCATTATTGAGTTTTTCATGTGGAAAGTGAATTGTAACTCGAGCGTTCGACGTATAAAAACGAAAGCATAATAGGTGCCATAAACCCTGAAGGTTATTTCAATGAACGTTTTTGTATACTTATTGATATTTTTGTAACAGATACAAATGAGGGTAGGTGTAACTATTGTTAATTTAAAGCTTATATTATAACTCATACAGGATTGTGTCTAGGTGGGCAGTTCATGTTGTTTTTCAGCGAGTTTTTTTAAAGTTGGTAGTGACAAAAAAAAAAAACAACCATTGAGTAGATATTGAGCAGAAATTTAGAAAATTAAATTACATAGGTACTTCTGTTTAGGTGGAGTGAGTGAATATAATTCAATTAAAAGTACTAGTGACTTAAACTCCATGCGTTTCGTCCACGTAATGAGAGATGGGCTAACCAGTTAGATGCTGTCATACCCTTATAAGACATATATATGTTCAATGCCTACCACTTATTAAGGGTATGACAGCATTTAACTAGAGAGCCCATCTGGCATTACCTTGGGGAAACGGATGGAGTTGTGTGGTCACTTTGAATGAAGTAAATATATTTTACTTTATGATTTTTAACGTTATAAGATTTGCAGAGGTAACAGGAGACTTGAACCCTTTGTTTAAAATGTTAATAAAATGGAAATGTTGTCTATAAATCTTATCTTAATGATATATATTATATGGTATTATATACCTAATACTGTTTGACTCTGAAACTCAAAGGAAACTCAAGAACTTACCCGTAAAACTTATATTTTTTCAACGACATTGCCCTACGCCCAAAATGATTAATTTTATAATTCATTTCCGACTTGTTTCAACAGTTTTTTTTTTTTTTTTTTTTCGGTGGACCAATTCGCGGGTTCCAAGGATTTTAACTTTCTTTTTGCTCACAAGACTCAGTTGCTAGGCGTAGTAAACGTTAAGTCGCCAAGCTGGTGTAAATGTCAACATTTTTCTCGGATAACCTAGCATAGCATATTTATTGATCAAAATAATATTTGCAATTTGACACAGTTGGTATTGAACATTTATTGGTGTAGGCTAAGAGGGGCTCTTATTTTATACTTTGCCATAAATTTAAAGGATTATAAGATAGGTAGACATATGTTTAAAAAAAATCAAAAAGTAGCTTGACTTTATTGTGCTCAGGATATTTCGTCCCGGTTGTCAAGTTGTGGTGTGGTCAGCGAAAACCGAAACTGATGCTTGCTCGTTGTCTATGATGGTGCTGTTGACCAGGATTTCCATTGTACTGAAGTATCTCGATTCGGGGTATCGCTGCTCATTCTTCTCATCAGTTGATGTGGGTGTGCCTTACTAGCTTATTTGCTGAAGACAGTAGGTACCTGTCCAGGGGGATGATATGTACGCCTCGATATAAAGATGCTCGTTTCTGTAATGTCTTATACGCTGCCAGTTGAAATGTAGTGCGGTGTAGATCCTTAGTAACTTTCTCTCGAACATTTGAAGTCCCTTCATGGCCATTTTCGAGATGAAGAACCAGACTTCTAGGCTTCTTGTAAAAAGTATTTTCGTCTGCTGGCTTAGTCTGTTTAGGTGGAGTCGGTGAAAGGCCCAGGTAGCTCTTTTGAGAACGTTTCGTGAGTGCGGGTTTAACATCAATAACTCGTTGAAGTGTATGGATAGGTACTTCACGTTCTTTTAGGGCACTATCGTAGATCTGTCTTCTGCAGTTGGCGGCACTCCGACTACCACTACTGGATCTCCTGAAGTGTTTATTTAGATGTCTCATTCCTTATAGAAGGCCTTTTCGATGTGGTACTTAACCTACACCTTCCAGTTCAGACACCGATGTGGCAAATGCAAGGGAGCCATCAGCATAGCCAGAGGGGGCGGAAGGTGCATAGAGGAGTTTTTCGCATCCATTTGACACAGGCTGGTCAGCTTGGAATGTTTGGGCAAATCCGGCTTTGATGTTTTTCACTTGCGATTTGAAGTAATCCAATTGAACGTCCAATTTTCTAGAAGAAAGAAAATAGTCTGCAGCGAACTGGTCATTTCGAATGTTCGTTTTCAACGTCAATTTCTTCACATATCGCCTTAAAGCAGACGCCTTCGCGTAAATGTCCAATTCATCTGCAGACTTGATCTTGGAATGGACTAGCACAATCTTTAATATCTGCCACAAACATAAGTTTTATCAACCCTATAAAGACTGTCTCAAGGTTTACAAGCGGGCTCTCGCATCAGCCAAGTAAAAAGGCTGGAGAGAATTCTGTCTGTCAATTGAAAATATAAAAGATTCCGCAAGGCTCGGTAAAATTCTATCTAAGGAACATTGCAATCCATCATTCTTGAAAAAGCCTGATGGTTCCTGGACAGTCTCTCCAGCTGAGTCTTTGGAGCTATTAATGACGATGCACTTCCCGGGCTGCGAGAACAGTAGGTTAGCAACGCTGGAACCTTGGGACATGTCTTCAGCTCGAGTAGAGCATATCAATACCGTTATAACAAAAGAAAAAATTGCCTGGGCAATTAATACATTCTCACCGTATAAGTCTCCAGGCCTGGACGGCATACTGCCAATTATGCTCCAGAAACTGCAAGAGATAGCAGTTCCCTAGCTGGAAAAATTTTTTAAAGGATGTTTATCTCTTAACTAGGTTCCCGAGCCCTGGAGACATGTAAGAATGGTTTTTATCCCGAAAGTCGGTAGGCGGGGGCATGAATCTGCGAAAGATTTTCGTCCAATTAGTCTAACCTCTTTTGTGCTTAAAACCTTAGATTGCATCCTCGACATCCATATCAGAGACATCCTGGATAGATGTCCACTTGAAAACTCTCAACACGCATACCTTAAAGGCAAATCCACTGAAACGGCCCTGCATGAGGTAGTGCGCACTATTGAGAAAACTATAAACTATAAAGAATATACTCTTGCCACCTTCTTAGATGTTGAAGGGGCTTTCAACAACGTGCTTACTGAATCTAGAGTCTTTAGTTGATTTTGGTGTAGTAGACTACATAAGGGAATGGATAATATCCATGCTCAGAGACAGACGTATTCAAGCTACGTTAGGTAATACAAACTCGACCAAACATGTAAGTAGAGGTACACCCCAGGGTGGGGTTCTGTCCCCTCTTCTATGGCTTTCAGTCATGAATAAAATTCTTGTTAAGTTGGAAAGATGTGGAGTAAAGGCGGTGGCATATGCTAATGACTTGGTGATATTAGTGTCAGGGAAGTTTACTCCTGTGTTAAGTGAGATCACGGAAATGGCTTTAAAGAAGGTCAGCAACTGGGCCACGAGCTGTGGACTAGGAGTTAACCAAAGCAAAACTGAACTGATGCTATTTACTACCAAGACCGGCCAAACACTCTCATTCCCTCTAAACCTAATTATTTAGGTGTTATTCTCGACCCCAAATTAAATTGGAATTTGAACATCGAAGAAAGGGTCAAGAAGGCCTGCATAGCATTCTATGCCTGTAGTAAAACTTTTGGTAAAAAGTGGGGGCTTCAGTCGAAGATGATCCTGTGGACGTACACAGCCGTGGTACGACCGATCCTCACATACGGTTCGATTGTATGGTGGCCTGCACTTAACAAAAAATATAATATAACACCGATAGACTTAGGAAGGTTCAAAGAACTGCTAGCATTGGCACGACAGGGGCTATAAGATCCTGCCCGACTGATGCCTTATGTGTTTTTCTGCACCTTCTACCACTTGATTTACATATTGAATATCTAGTATCTTGCAGCGCTTTAAGACTTAAAGAATCAAACTCTTGGTTGACAAGCCCTATGGTCACAGCAATATCACAGTTTTGATTCCAATAGACTCCCACTGACTACTGCACCCCTACAATGAGTATCAGTAAGGATTTCAAAGTTAAATTTCCATCCAGGAAGGATTGGTATGATAACGTGCGTCGTGACGAAAGATTTCGACACAACTATCTTTACTGATGGCTCAAAGATGGAGTGTGGCGTTGGTGCAGGAATCTTCTCTGAGTCTCTAAATGTATTTAGGTCCTTTCAGCTACCTGACCTTGCTAGCGTCTTTCAAGCTGAATTGCTGGCAATCAGGGAAGCTTGCAAGTTACTAAAAGCAGATCCAAACCAAAACCGTAATGCAGCTATTATTACAGACAGTCAAGCGGCTGTTAAAGCCATTAATTCAGCTACAGCATCCTCCAAACTAGTCCAGCAATGCCGGGATGAGCTTGCGGGTCTGAACACTGACCTCAATGTCACTCTTATCTGGGTCCTGGGTCACAGTGGCATTGAGGGCAATGAACGGGCTGACGAGCTGCCCAGGCAAGGTTCAGCCCTTCATGGCTCACTTGCGGAAAGAGTCAACATTCCGCTTGGAGTTATGAAGGGCAACATTCTCTCAATTTATCTTACTAAAGCAAACCCTTGGGGGGTCAGTTTATCAAACTGTATTATATCTAGGAAGATTTGGCCCACCTATGACAAGAACCGAACAATTGATCTAATACGCAGACCCAGGCAAGACATAGCCAGGGTAGTTGCAACCTGTAGCGGACACTGGCCCATAGGAGAGCATGCAGCGAAGCTGGGCATACCTCACAATACTCACTGTCGGAGCTGTGAGGACCAGCAGGAAAAGGAAACAGTAGTTCCTTTCCTCTGCAAATGCCCTGCTCTGACCAAAGCTAGAAAACAGTCACTCGGAAGAGCATTCTTTGACGACATTAACGAACTTTCTGAAATGAAGATTAAAGACTTGATTTCTTTTCTCAACGCGACGAAATGGCTCTAGGACAAATTTCGGCTACTTCTGCATAATACCTTCCGTCGATTCCCTATGATCACAAGATAGTGGACTAGGGTTCTGGTGGGGGTTTGTGGTGCACAGCGGCCGGATGATCATCCAATCAGATCAGTGGACGCTCCAGTGCCAGCCAACGAACTGCCTAGTGGGCTAACCGTGGATGGTGCGGGTGCGGGTGCGGGTGCTGATCTGGTTGAGTGAGTGATCCACTTTCTAATGATTGTGCTAAAAGCTACAACAAAATCCTATTCTAAACTCAAATAAGAAGCGACGGTATCCTGAGGATATGCCCATATTCTCTCTCTTCAATTCCATCCACAGGTTCAAACGAGTTATGGTATCAAAACGGCGCACTTCAGCGCTAATTGGGCTATGGGCTAGCTAGACTGCCCGTGGCCGCCATTTCTACCTACCTGCCCTACCTGATCTTGGAATGACAGACAGCGCTTGGCGAAAATCACGTGACATCAAAAATCATCATTGCGCCACCGAACAGTTATTCATAATTTCGTAAATTTTTTTGGTGAGCCATTGTGCACTCGTCCTAGATAGTTATCTTACATTGCTGCAATACTTTTGCCATCGCAGACTACTTTGAAATGTTGCATGTAAGTTATTCCCCTAGATTCAATGGAAATTTCAATGCAGAATGGTTTGAAAGCCTTCTTTGCCGCGATTCCATAAGAAGAGAGTACCAAAGCAATCTCAGATCTCGTACGAATCGTAATAAAAACCAGTGAAATCAGAAATTTTTTTTCCAGATCTATCACTGGGTGCATCAAGGAAGGACATGCTACAATTTTTTTCTCTACTGCGACTGCTTGCATCACTTCATAGTACGCTTAGTTTTTTCGAACATCTTGATTCAGTGAGACTTAATCGGAATCCATTTCTCAATTAAAAGCGAAGAAATGTACCTACTAAAAAGTGGATCAGTCTGGATTTTTAATTTTTCTGGAAATTTCTGTGATAGTCCTCCAAAGTTCCTTTCATTTGGCCCATACAAATTTATCAAACCCAAAATCGTGAAAATCTAGCGATCCGTTCATCTCAAGTTATAGGAGTGCTGAAAAAGGAACTTTCCGACTTTTCCTATTTTCTAAACTTTTGCGTAGCAATCACGAACAAACCAGCAGAACGAAGTATCCAATTTATTGTAGTCGTTTTCAAGTTTTAAGCATCCGAACAAACCACGATCTATTTTTATATCCCCTGACTATTTCGGCTTTGAATTTCCGATGATATCTGCTTCTTCCAGATTGCAGAGACATCAGAGATGTTTGCTATCAGTGGCGTCACTTGCTGGATTAGAATCACAAAACATGACTCCTTCCTGATTTGGCTGCAGGGATTGCTGAATGGATGGGTCGACTTCGTTCAGAAAACTAAGATTGGCAGGCCAAGAAGTATTTGGCGAACGCTTCCACTTAAGTCCTGCGTTGATCGATTTTATTTCCGTTGATTTTTTTCTCTGAGATCTTAGTCCGGAAAACGTCAGTACATCCTACCGCTCTTTTTCCCAAATAATTTTCTTCTTTTCTTAAACCTACTAGCCATTTCTGGAAGTGAACAAAACTTTATTAGGATCTATATCATATCTGTGGTGTTTGGTACAAACATGATAACTCCACAAGCGTATGTTTAAGGTAAAGGCATTTAAATTTGTATATAACTAGCTGACCCGGCGAACTTCGTTCAGCCTAAATAATTATTCCGAGCATGATCCATATACAATGATATTTCATGTTATTCGGTCAATCGAAATTCTTTATTCTAAAGTTTTATTAAATACAATAAAATTACTAAATAAACAATGTCGATGTGTTTCAATGAAACCAAAATGATTGGCGTGTCGGCCAACCTTCCGCTTCTTTACTGAAGAGCGCGTATATGTACAAAGCAGTAGGTTTGCCTATACGTGAGCACGCCACATACAACTAACTATGTAAGAAACATGGGAATTCAAAATTGATGCCACAAACATCCAGCGATTGTCCTTATGACTTATTGATTGTCAATTGTCATAGCAAAAGCGAGACGCACTAGAAACTGAAGACGCTTAAATACGAATGGCAAGTCGTTCGGAATAAGCGGAATCCGTAGAATGAGAACATCTTCGCCTTTGAATTTTCCCCTCAAAATCGTGGCGTGGATTTGATTTGATGCACTTCACAATCAAACGCGTTCCGTTACAAAGTTTTGGTGCATTGAGGTTTGCGCAGCAAAATTATAACTGAGCCGACTTTCAATTTTAAATTGTGTGGTAAAAAGCCCGGAACATCCAAAGAATTCAAAAAATTCCGTGGGATAGTTGGTGGCTTCGTTTTCATCCATCACGGAGTCCACGGATTTGAATAAATTAACTCACCGACGATTTGATTTTGAATGACGAAATTCAAATGATCGACATTCTTGTTTTTGGCAAACAAAATCGCGCGTGAACTCGACCAATCAGGGTTAACATAATTTTGAGTGAAATTCGGAAAAACATTCGCGATGAGCTCCTCCGGCGTTGTTGTAAAGTAGCAAAAATTCGGTGGAAATTCAATAAAGCCGGTGACTAAGTCCACTAGTATCACGCCATTGCCCATAGCCAATAAATTGACTGGAGAAATCTGCAGCGAATTGGTCATTTCGTAAAGCGACTCGCATGTTTGTTTTCAATTGCAATTTTTCCACGTATTGCAATAAAGCCGATGCTCTCAGGCCCTTCCTGGGACCAATATGAATTTATCAAGCCCTAAAGCGTCAAAATCAAAGTAACTCGAGTTATGCACTTAAAATCGGATGTTACCGGATTTTCCATTTTTCTGGAAATTTTAGGGGAATTTCTTCCAGTTTGCTATGCCCTTCCTTGAACTAATACGATTTTATGAAGCCCTAAATCGTAAAAATCGAAGTAACCGTTCTCGAGTTATGCATTAAAAACTGGATGATTCCAGTTTTCCAATTTTCCTGGAATTTTCCGGGATTTTCTTTTAGTGTCCTATTTCCTTTCTTGAGCCAATACGAATCCATCAAGCCTTTAATCGTGAAAATCGAAGACACCGTTCTCGAGATATGCATAAAAAAGAGGATGATCCCTGATTTCCAATTTTCCTAAAAATTTTTCGGGATGTTTCTACAGTCCTTCCTTGGGTCAATACGAAGTCATCAAGCCTAAAATCGTGAAAATCGAACGATCCGTTCTCGAGTTATGCGCGCACACACGGACGACATTTCTCTTTAATAAAATAAGTGGATCATTTATTTTCAATTCAATTCATATTTTTTACAAGTTTAAAGCAAATCGGTCAATTCGTTTAGGCTTTATAGATCGACGTAAAGTTGGCGACAAAAGGGTTATTTTTGGATTTTTAATGGTTATCATGTTTACCAAACACCACAGAATATGAACGACTACATAGTACATAATTATTATAATTTATAACAATCAATAGAATTTCAAAGACGCACTCGTAAGTAAAAGGTTTTAGTCATATATTAAAGATTCTTACAATGTATGTAGGTACACTAAAGACATACCTACAATGTGTACTTGAACTTTGTACCTACCAACATACCTACATAACTTTTTTTTAAATCCAATGAACCACGTAAAACTGTAGAGCCTACTCCAGAGGGTAAATATTTTGCAACATGTTTTTAATCCTTCATATAGTATACTTTCCCCGAGGGTCTTATAATGACGTGCGATGTTTTTTTTAAAAGAATCTGCAAAACATGTCATTTTGTTGATGTTGTAACGTTACGTAGGCCTCATCATCCATAAGTTATTTCATTTTCAAGGTTTAATTTCACATTCTAAATGGATTTAACACGCATCCTTTTCATTTCCTATCTTATTCTCCATATTCTTCTTTGTTGTTGATAAATAAAATATACGTTGGTTTAGTTACATATACAGTACATATGTACATTCTATATACAGTACATACATTCTATATACATATATATATATGTTATATGCTTATAGTTTGTGAATGGCATAATCAAGTAATATTCAGCTATTTTTGACGATTAACACATTCTCGGGACAAAGAATATTTTAAGGATAAATGTCACGTTTTGCTTACATTGTATATTTGTAGTACCTACTCCTACCTTTTATCAACCTGAAGTGTGAAGATTAATATTAAATTTACTGTCTGGCTTTGTAAAGGTTTTGGTATAGGAGCTTATTGGATTTTTCTATCACAACTTGTACACAATATAAACATTTTAAAGAAGATAGGTACAGGTTATTTTAAAAGGCTAACCTATTTTTTATAAACTGGAAGATTATGCGAATACGTGTTATTTGTCAGCTCACCGAAAGCGTACAGTGTTAGTGCTAAAGTGTCTTCAATACATTAAGAGGAGTTCTTTACAGCTCCTGCAAAAACTAGGGCCTTATAACTTCGTTGGCTATTACGCACACGCACCTCAGGAATAAACGTCAATAAAGGTAGATATTTGAAGTTAGCAGGTCAACTTTCACATAGGGTAATGGGACCAACGCAGTAACTCGGCCCTATTAACTAACTCCCATTGTTTTTTAAGACTTTGTTCACAGAATTGGGAGTTAGTTCAGTTGGGACCTAGCTCATTGCCTACTTTGTCCTAATGAAGTTAGTCCTTATTTAAAAATTGGGAGTTAGTTCATTTTGCCAAAAATGTATTTTTGTTTTTTTTTCTAATTTTAAAGCAAATTTACCGGTACCGGAGTTTGCATGCGAACTATGAATTTGCGAGTGGCAAGTAACAAAAAAAGGATTTTTAAGAAATTCGCCCGATTTGTTTTCGAAAAATTTAATTTTATAATGATAATTTTAAAAATTAGCTGACATAAAATTTCCAAAAAAAAATGCAATTTTTCAATATAACTTTTTGGAAACGTATAAAAGGCTATCTTTACAAAAAAAACTTTATTTTCTCATTATAATTTTTTGAAAATGTAGGCAAAGGCATAGAAGAATTTTTAAAAATTCACGCGAGTTCTTAGCCCCCTGATTATTTTAAAAATAACTAAACATGAAATTTCAAAAATAAAGTTACAATTTTTCAAAATAACTTTCTGAAAACATATCATATATAAAGGGTGATGAAAAAAAAAAACACAAAAAATTCAAAAAATGAATGAAATATTTATTTGAATCGATAGTTTGAACCTTGCAATTTAATGTTTAAAGATAATTTCATGCAAATGTTGACCGCGGCTGCGTCTCAGGTAGCCCATCCGCTGAGTCCAATTTTGGCATACTCTTTCACACATATCGGCCGGTAACTCACGAATGAATGCATGGATGTTGGCTTCCAGTGCGTCAATCGAAGCGGGCTAATGGTGTCAAATCGCACGATCTAGGCGGCCAATTGACCGGCCTGAAACGTGAAATTAACTGTTCACCAAACTCGCCTCGCAATTGCGCCATTGTTTCGCGTGCTGTGTGGCATGTGGCACCGTCTTGTTGAAACCACATATCATGCAAGTCAAGAACTTCCATTTCGGGCAAAAAAAAGTTTGTTATCATCGCTCGGTAGCGTTCACCATTCACAGTAACGCTGCGATTCGCATCATCTTTGAAGAAATATGGCCCAATAATGCCGCCGGCCCATAAACCGAACCAAACAGTGGCTTTTTCGGGATGCATTGGTAGCTGTTGCAATGCTTCTGGCTGATCTTCACTCCAAATGCGGCAATTTTGCTTATTTACGTACCCATTCAACCAAAAATGAGCCTCATCGCTGAACACAATTTTTCGATAAGAAAGCGGAAACTCGGCCAGCTTTCCAAGAGCCCATTCACCAAAAATTCGGCGTTGTGGTAGGTCGGCTGGCTTTAGTTCTTGCACCAGCTGTATCTTAAAAGGCTTTACGCCCAAATCCTTCCGCAAAATTTTCCACGTAGTGCTGTAACAAAGGCCTATCTGCTGGGAACGGCGCCGAATCGACATTTCGCGGTCTTCTGTCACACTAGCTGATACGGCCGCATTATTTTCTTCACTACGCACAGTACATAAACGTGTTGGTGGTTTAATGTCCAACAAAGTAAATTTGGTGCGAAATGTGGTCACAATCTTCCGAATAGACTGCTCAGAAGGTCGAGAATGCCGACCATAAAATGGAAGCAGCGCGCGATGAACATTTCGAACCGAGCACGAATTTTGATAGTAAAATTCAATAATTTGCAAGCGTTGTTCATTTGTAAGACGATCCATGGTTAAATTGCAAACCAAACTGAAGCTGTTTGACAGTGACACAAGGTACTAAACACACGTCAGCTGTCAAAACCAGTGTTGCCAAAACAAACCAGCTAAAAAACCACCCGTTATTATTTCTGTTGTTAAACTCCTTTTTTCTCATTTATAAAATAGTCAAATCCACTAAAATATGTATCACTGAATAGGAATTTGCACATAAAGAGTAACTCACTTTTAACCCATTGAATGAGTGAAAGAGAAAAATATGTATTACTTCTGTAATTTAAAATTCTCTTTTTGTTTCGCTGCACCTTGAGTGAGTGGGGAAGAAACATTCTTTAGTTATACCATGCATGAATGAAAGAAACATATTTATTACTTTTGTAATGTATAATCCTCTTTTTTCGCTTGCACATTGAGTGAGTGGTGGAGAAACATTTACCTACTTCTGTTTTTTGTTATCTTTTTTCTCATTATAAAAAGCCGAATGCATTTTTAGGTATCACTAGATTGCATGTGTGAAAGAAACAAATTTATTAATTCTTTAATTTAAAATCTTAGAAGATGAAATAGAGGAACGGGCATATCGAGGAAAAAGTGAGACTGTTTTCAAAATAAAGTAACTTACACAAACACAAATGCATTCACACAGGGTCAGAATGCAGTGAGATAGCTAAATGCTGGGGCCCCCAAAAGAATTTTTAGCTATGTTTTTGAGAGATGTATTTTTGAGATTTAAGTTTAATATAAAAAAATCTTATTAAACTAAATAAAAAAGTGAAAACAACATAAACCTATGTATCTAGGTATTAAAGAAAACGATAAACAAAAAATTCAAAAAGATTTCATTCTTATATCAAATGTTGTCTACAAAGCGGTTTTGTAAAACTCATATGTTCATATCAGTAATTAAAAGAATTCATTTATTTTGTTCAAACATTCTATTTGAAAATTTAAAGCCTTATTGAATGTGCGAAGTTTTCGCACCGGTCTTCTGGTATAAAGTATTTTTTTAAAATTTGCGTACAATTTATTATGTTCAAAAAGTAAATAAATTCTTAATTGTACTGCTACGCGACCCTACCCCCATTACCGTGCCAGAATCCTGCCGTGACCCTTGTCTTGTTTGATGATAGTCTGTGAACATAATTTCATAATACATTATAAAGTGTTTTTTTGGCACGTAGATCTTTTCAAAAACTTAATTTTTTAGTGACGAAATTGGGAGTTAGTTCATTTGGAACTGAGTTCATAAGGTATTAGGTCCCACTATTGGAACTTAATTCATTTTCATTTTGGAACTTAGTTAATATTGTGTTGGGGCTTAAAAATAAAAATGAATCGGGTGGCACAACGGCTCATGAAGAACCAGGGCCTACAACTCGCAACCATTTCTGTGTGCGCCTATCGACAGGAATAGAAGGGACCTACAATTTAATGCCGTCTCCGAACGGCTAGACGAGAAGCACTTATTCGTGACAAGTAATACTCTTGGAGGATTTTTCAATTCCTCGCAAGAGGCAGTAGCCCTGAAAAAAACTTTTTAGTTTTTAGGTGGACGAGGCTGGGAAGCGAACCCAGACCTCCAGCGTGACAGTTGAACGCACTAACCATTACGCTACGGGCTACTACTTGTGTTGGGGCTTAGTTCCAATAAAATAACCGGAATAAGTTCATAATGAACAATGTCAACAATTTTGGTGGGAGTTAGTTTCATTTCAAATAGCGGGTGTAATCGAGTGACCTGCTAAATTCACAGTCAAGGTTACATGATGTATCTCGTGAAACAAGCGTCCAAATGAACTTGGAGTAAGGCTCAAATTTGCAGTCATTTTAAGAATAAGCTGGTTATAAATTTGTGGGTCCTGCACTTGCACAAAATTTCATACTGCCCTGCTTACTACCCAGTGAAGCTAGCAGGGCAGTATGAATTTTTTGTTCAAATTAACACGTCGCCGCCGGCCGCCGCTTGCCACATTAGACCTTTAACTCAACTGCAAAAAGCTTTCAAATAAAGGAGCATGTGGCGACTGAAAGATAACTCTATTTTATAAAGACAATTCGAAAGTATATGATATAAGAGTACCTACTTTGGTTAAAAACTACTAAGAATTACTGTGGCGGAACATGTACTAATCCTACTTTAAAGGTGCGTCCACACTGTTTTCGAAATTTCATTGTTTAGGTAAGGAAAATTAGAAAAAAAAATTAGTACAAAACTGAATTTTTTCTTTATTTGGATGCTCTAAGCATGTGGTAAAAAGTTTTCCTATTTGCACCCACACAATTTTTTCGTGAGGGGGGTTAAAGTGGTTTAAAGATAATTTGCATCTGCTTTTTGTTTCATATCTCAAAAACAATCAATTTTACAAAAATAAAAAATGGTTACCATTATGAAATTTTACACAAAATATCTATTTTTCACAAAATTCTGCGAATAATAAAAAAAAAGTTTCAAAAATGTAAAAAAGCGCTTTCTTTAATCAAATTACAACTTTTTTTACATAATTATGGAATTTAAAATAACACTGCTTATCTCTCTTTTCCATTTTTGTAGGTTCTATAAAATTCTCTTGTTTAAATTATTTATTTACATGTAAAGGGTTTTCCATTGAGGACATATTTTTACTTGCGATATACGTAGTATAGGGCAAGTTTAGGATTCACGCAAAAAAAAAAATTCAAGATAATAATTTACCTTAACATTACGATTATAGAGAACGCGGAAAAAGTGGGTCTCGCAATTGTGTCTGTCTGTCCGTCCGACCTGCAGCCTAAACCGCTTAAGCGATTTGGTTCAAACTTTGGGCTTGAGGTTCTTAGGTAATTCCCTAGAGGGGAAATTGATTTTTTTTTTTTAGCTCAAAAATAACAGTACCTGTCATACAACCAATATACAACAATTCATTTATTTTAAAAACGACTCTAACGATTTTGGGAAAAAAATCACAAGTTACTATAATTACATATGAGTGTTTTTTATAATACAAATTCTATATACTACTGAAATACATCAACCAAGTAGAAGACTTAGCATTACTTTATTGGACTTGTTGAATTATTGATTCAATATAGCTTTTAACGGCCTTTAGTCCATACAAATTGGCGTTTCATCCCGGCGTTCTCACTTGGACTCTTCAGTTGACAGTGAGGGCCTTGTCAAGACGCAATTTTTATTAAGTTCAGTCCAGCTTACATTAATTTTACAGCGAAAATCAATTGTGAACTATGTATATCCAAACCAATAGTATTTCAGTAGTATATAGAATTTGTATTATAAAAAACACTCATATGTAAACAGTGCCAGGCCACGGGTAACAAAATTTCCAACAATTCTTGATTAGATATTCTAATTGGGTTGGATATAGTTCACAATTGATTTTCGGTTTAAAATTGATGTAAGTTGGACTGAACTTAATAAAAATTGCGTCTTGACAAGGCCCTCACTGTCAACTGAAGAGTCCAAGTGAGAACGCCGCCGGGACGAAACGCCAATTTTTATGGAATAAAGGCCGTTAAAAGCTATATTGAATCAATTACTATAATTACTACAGTTTATATTTTAGTAGAAAAAAAATGTATAACTCTTATTAACAGTACCTGTCATAGAACCGATTTTTTGGTTTTAAAATTTCTAGTTAACGGCTACACCGATTTCCATTTCAGGTCCTCTAAAATTTTAACAATTTTGCATATACAATTTTTCAAAAAAATTATTTTTGGATTTTTAAAAAAATATTGAATTTTTTTTTTTGAGAATTCCATATCTTGAAAACGGGTAAATGATTTTTTTTAAATTTTGTCGAAAATTGTATTTTATTAAATTCTAAATGTTAACATACCAAATTCATTTTTTTTTTAATTTTCAAGAATTTTTGAATTTGAATTTTGAATTTTTTTTGAATTTTTATTAAATTATTTAATAAAAAATCCGCTCTAACGATTTTTGAATTTTTTTTTCATAAATTCATATTTATCAAACAAATGAGATGGCATACTTTTTTTGAGCTCTATCTGTTTAAGCTATTAAAAAAAAAAACAAATTTATAGTAATTTTTAGTAACAAATTTATAGTAATTTTTAGTAACTTTTAGTAATTTTTAGTAATGATTTATATTTTAAATTGTTTTTAAAACTTTTTTAGTGATATCATAATGTTATAGAACCACTACATTTATGCATATTGTCAATTTTAAGCTACGTTCAAGTTGTGAGCTACGACCTACGAGAGCAAGTTTGTGCGATCCAGTTGTGCCCATTTTTTTAGTTGGTGTTATCTGTCAATGTCAAATCATTAGTCAAGGTTTACATTTATAGCATGGAAAAATTCACGAACGAGCAACACGTTTGGAAATTATTCAAAACTAATATTTACCAAAATTCTGACCTTGTGTAATAAATAATGTTCCCTGAAAAAAGAAATCAGAATAAGCTGAATTTTATTTTTCTCAGTATCAGTATTTTGAAAAGCAGAATTTTGTAAAAGAGAATCAAAAAAAAAAACAGAATTTTGAAAAGCAGAATTTTTGTAACAATAGGCAGTATTTTAAAAAGCAGAATTTTAAAACCAGAATTTCGTCCCGCTCGCTCCCCCTTATTATTGATGTGACCAATTAAGGTGCAAGATTAAGGCATGTGTTTACCATTGCGATGGGGAATTAAGTTTTGTTTTTCAAACTATTCTACAAAAATTGTCTAACAAATGTAGTACAAATTTTGAATATAAGGCAAGTAAGCACCAAAAGAATTTAAAAATGTGTGGTCTGCAGAGCAAAATTAGTTTCTGTAACTTCGGTAATAATGGAGATAGAGCAACGATGATAGCGCCAAACGATAGAGAATATTCGAATCTTAAACTCAGTTTTAGTGGTCTGTGGGGTACTTAAGTACTGGGCCGGCGATTTATGACATTTTTAGATTTGAGCGATATGACATTCTATTTGGGCTATGTTTGATAATTTGATGATTTGGGAATTGATATTTAAGAACTAAAAAATTAAAATCGTCATAACACCCTAAATAAATGTCCGAACGTTCAAACTGTTTCTATGATATGATAATGTTAGACAATAATGTTTTGACATATTTTGAAAATTATCATTGGCATAATGACATTATGCTTTAGGCCTGGCAATTTGTTGTTGAGATTTTGGGATATATTCAGTTTTTGGGCTTCTGGATATGGGAGTTAAGACCTAAGTTCGGCCATTTCTCTTTAGAGCTAGCCTCTCTAAGTTTTCCGGTAAAACACTCAAGTTTTAGTTGTTATAAGACTATCTACCTACCTTTAATATATATTGCAGTTTGATAATAGAATAGAGGCCCACATTTATCTTAGGTCTCGCACGAGGAGACCGAGACGAGACGAGACGAGACGAGACGAGACTGCTGTTTAAGCAACCGATACGAGACTGTATATTTGGCTGAAATTTACAGAGAGTCTAATAAATTAAAAAATCCAATTTCAAGTAAGTATTTATTTTCTTTTGCACATATTTAAACGATAATCGAAAATATTTCGTTTCAATAATCAACAGTTTGTCCGGAAATCGTATTTTTTGGAAACGAGACAGAGACGAGACTTAATTATACGAGACCGATACGAGACTGAAAATTTTCGATTTTAACGAGACCAAGACGAGACTAACAAAAATCTCGCAGAGTCTCGTCTCGTGGCCAGCCCTATTCGTAGGCTAGAACATCAAAAGATTCTGAATAAATTATTAATTTCTTTTTTATTTCCTATTTTCACTCTCCATCATCATCCATTCCTTTAATACTCAAAACCATTAAAAAACTCCAAGTTTCAACTTCAGAATGCAGATGATTATTATATCGAAAAGAATATTTTTTGTAGAAGAATTACACCTGCTTTTAAATTTTATATTATTCTCTTTCTTCCTTTCTTATAAAAAAAAACTGCATATGAAAGTGCCAACTACATTTAGACGAAGGACGGAACAAATATTTAAATTAAATTAAAACGAACCGAAAAGAAGCCATTCAAACTTACATCCGCTTCCTTAATAAGTGCAATAAAAATTTCGAATAAAGTCGTTATTTATGCTGATGTATTTTTAAATCCTCTTTCATCTAGAAAATAAATAACTTTTTATTGTTTTTACCAACATTTAAAGACTCATATATTAATGTTCTTAAATCCAACATCACACTCTGCTGCTAACAACAAGAGCACCCATTAGGTCTTAGGTAATCAAATATGAAATTATGTTCAGTGATATAATGCTTATAATATTATTTGATTATTTTTCCCAAAAGCACAAATAAATTTTTATATTCAAGTGATGAAAATAATTCACTCACAAAATATGTACATAAATTCTTGAATTATGTTTTTGAGATATCGTATTTTTATTCCTTTGCCTTTCTTGTACCGTGCTATTTTAAAAATATAATGTGGCTAAAAGTCCCTAAATTTATTTTAAAAAATTGGCTTGCTCATCCGCTATCAACTCATAACAAGGATGAACTAAACTGGAATACCAAACATCAGAAACAAAACCTTAACAGAAACGTTCGAACAAAATTCGGATTTTCGAATTGGTTGGTTTGTTTTATTGGGTTCGACAAATCGACATACCAAACTAGGTAACCAACTGGAATACTGTTCGAAGTTGCAAGGAGTTGTAAAATGTTTCGTATGCCAGCGATACACAAAAGGAAAACAACCTTCTATACTCCAACTGCTGATTGTTAAGCTTCAAGTTTGTTATTCAAACTAATTTCGGACGTAGGTATAAAGAGGACTATTGAAAACATTCTGATCTGGAAAGCTGAATGAATTTCCAGTTCCGGAATGGTAAGAGAGGGTAGAAGCTTTTTATTTAATCAACCTTCAACTTCAATAAAATTGCTGCACTTATTTTGATAACAAAACCACGTGTTTGAAATGGAATTCGCCGCGGAATAAAAGCTTTTTATCCTCCTCATACATGTACTTCAAAAGTTACATATATGTTCTAGGAAATGCGGAAGTAGCAGAAGTGTGCATTTTATTTTAAAAATTTGACAGGAAGTTCTTAAGACATATGATTTGTTTTCATTTTTTCAAGAATCAAGAGATTCAGTTTCAGACAAATATGAAAATGTTATCTAAGAGGTCTCACTGGCAAAAGCACATACTATGTGTTTTGACAGTAAAGCCCTCTAGAGATCTCATTTTCATGATCTATGTAGCTAAATCAACTAGTATATAGAGTAGGTATCTGTTCTGTTTTCTTTGAACTGTCACTGGAAAGTCCAGAAAACAGTTTTTTAATTTTTTGCCGATTGAAAAATAAAATGTTAAAACTCCAAAACTTTTAATGTGACATCAGACAAAGCTGCTCTTTAAAATAGCATGTGGCCTTATTCTGCAATCGTGAATGAATTTTCGTGTATGCAGCGTATACACGAAAATTCATTCCCGATTGCAGAATAAGGCTTACGCTTTAAGGAAATACGCTTTATATTGCTTCTCAAAAAATATGTCGATACATTTGCACGTCGCACTCTAGAGCCTTAGTTCTAGAGGGATTTCAAATAAACCCACATTTCTCTCTGCATGATTTTCTGAGTGGACAGAGCAAACTCAAGCTTGTGGAATTTGTCTCCTTGACTAGAGATCTTGTACGTTATTGCTTAGTTCAAAAATGTTTTGTATGTATAATTGACTTCGCCCTTAGAAATATAAGCCCCAAGATGCTCTAGGACCTGGCTGGCAGTAAGAAACAATTCCTGTTGTATTAAACAATCACACTAAAACTGACACTTCGTTTTTCTCAAATTCTAATCGGGTTATAGTTCCAGCCGATTTTTTTTTTTTTTTTGTTAAATAAGCGAAGTTTTTAGAATTGTTATTTGCCATGTAAATTGTTCAGTCCCGATCCCTATTTTTTTCTATTATCTCTTTAAGCCTTAGCCCCAACTTCGGACTAGGGCTGGCCACGAGACAAGACTCTGTGAGACTTTTGTAAGTCTCGTCTCGGTCTCGTTAAAATCGAAAATTTTCAGTCTCGTCTCGGTCTCGAGTAGGTCTCGTATAATAAAGTCTCGTCTCAGAAAAATACGATTTCCGGCCAACTTGTTGCTGATTTAAACGAAATATTTTCGATTATAGTTTGAATACGTGCAGAAGAAAATAAATATTTAACTGAAATTGGATTTTTTAATTTATTAGACTCTCTGTAAATTTCGGTCCCAATATACAGTCTCGTCTCGGTTGCTTAAAAGCCAGTATCGTCCTATCTCGTCTTGGTCTCGTCATGCGAGACCGAGATTAAGACCGAGACATTTCTCGTCTCGTGGCCATCCCTACTTCGGACTTTGACAGTTCCTAGAGTTAAGTCCCAAACACTCTCTGGAATAAGTTAAGATTTAACCCCGACCACGTTTTTTGTCCAATTCTTGTCAGGCCTTATTACCGAGCTATTTTGTCGTCCCAATTTTCTGGGCTTTGTTTTTAGGGAATCATTTTCTTTGCATATTAAACATGTCCCTTATTCGTAGCCCCGAACTTTTTTTTTCTCCAATTCCAATAAGACTTTAGCCCAAACCAAAAAAAAATATATTCAATAATAAAAACCCGTGAATGCAATTGTTCTTTACTTAAAGGTTTATTCAATAGCCAATAAGAGCCGTTTGTTGATACGAATAACAATCATTATTTAAATTTAACGCAAATGAATTTTTCAAGAACATTTCCAAGAATATTATCTAAGAACATTTTCAAAAGCATGAAATAATTCTGGGGTGTAGTCGGCTAAGCTGATAGTCGTTCTAACGATTGCTGTCTCTATCTTTGTGTATAGAATTGATAGAGACAGGTATCTCAAAAACGTCCATCCACAAATATTGATAATTAAATCATCTTAACCGATTCCACCTTTTAATTCTTGAAAAAAATTGAATTTGTACCAACAGGTTGGCAAAAAATATTAATATGAACATATAAAGAATTTTTCGAAAAAAAATGGAACGTCAATTTGAAGAAATTAATAATACGCAAAAAAACTTTAATTAAAAAAAAAAGTCGATGAACCGATTTTAAAAAAATCGAATGGTCAACCAAAATTAAATATTTTGTTTTTAATCAAAGAGGAATACTTTGGATTTTAAAGATTCTGTAGAAAAAAAATACTTTAATCGATTTTTTAACTAACGAGAAAGTAGAAAATATTTTGAAATGTAAAATTATGTAGTTTTTTCTTAAAATAAGATTTGACTAATTATATAACATACATACCTACTCAGTTTTAGAAAAAGAAGATTTTTTTAAAATTTTCTCAACATTTGTGTGGAAGGTTCCATTATATTTTTGCAGTGTAAAAAATCAAATTATACCTTATTTAGAAAAAATAGTAAATTATTATCAAAATACATAATGAGTTTTGAAAAAAAATTTGTTTAATATATATAGCTTTTTAAAAATGTTGGTATACAATAATATCAAATGTTTATAGAAGATTTTCCATTAAAAAAAAAAATAATAATCAACTGAACTCGAAACTTTTTCGAAACAAGAAAATCCTTCTATCCGCCTAAGGTGCAGACACAATTGCGAGAATCACTCTTTCGCGTTCCTTATTATACCAATACCAAATTTAATCAAAATATCGAATTCAATTTTGTTTACAAATCCACGTCTTGCCATATATTACTAAGGGGCGTAAACAGCTTTGCTTCTTAGTTGGATTCATACCAAACAAAAATTTAAATTTTCCTGAGATTTTTCCGCTGAATTTTTAAACACTTAACCCTCAGTTTCACAGTTTCTTTTAAACCTTGAACTGAGTTCATTTATACTGGTGGTCTGGAGTTTAATTAAATTCTTTGAAGGTTCCCGTTTGTTCCGTTAGTTATCTGTAATTAAACTCTTTGTCATTATACAACAAGTTTTTATGAATTCTCCGGACATTGCAAATAACTTGGGACAATAGCCGTATTTTATCATCAGAAATGATCCATAGAGTTCATCAAAAAACATATTAAAAACACAAAAATATCAAAAACAAACACAAAAAAAGCTTACGCTACGCTTACGCATAGCTAACACTACGCTTCCACTACGCTTCGAGTACGCTTCGAGTGTAACAAAACGTTAAGCCTGATCCACATCTGTGTCGTGTGTTGTGTTGTGGAGTCGTGTGTCGCTATCGCTACAATGTATTTCATAGGCGTAGAACCATATTTGTCTCGTGTGTTGTGTTGCAGTGTGGCGCATAAAATATATGGAATGACAGCGACACACGACTCCACAACACAACACACGATACAAATGTGGATCAGGCTTTACACTTTCATCTACCTGCCGAGCCCCCCGAGCTACCGAACCGATTTAATCAGTCGAGTAATACACTACCGAACCGATTTATTTAAATAAATAATTAACCGCACCGAACCGATTTATTTAAATAAATAGAGACTAACAACTTGCAAGCATTCCTGTGTGCGCGTGTCGACAGGAATGGAAGGGACCTACAATTTTATGCCGAATTCGAACGGCTAGACGAGAAGCACTTATTCGTGACAAGTAATACTCTTGGAGGATTTGTCAATTCCTCGCAAGAGGCAGTAGCCCTGAAAAAAAACTTTCTAGTTTTTTTTTTCAGGTGGACGAGGCTGGGAAGCGATCCCAGACCTCCAGCGTGACAGTCGAACGCACTAACCATTACGCTACGGGCTACTTACTTTACTACGGCTTTTACCTAAAAGTGTCACTTATTTCACTACGATGGTTCAAAATAAATTTCATTTGATAATTTTCATTTCTCAACGTACGTCAACTAAGAAAAAATAATAGAAATGTTGAAAAGCGTACAATTTATCAATATATTTGTATTTCTCAAACAAAAGTTCTAATATTTGAATAAAAAAATGATTTCGGATGTAACTACCGACAAGCCAAAATAACAAACCATGAAGTGATTAAAACAGTCTTTTCAAGCATTTTTCACCTACGCGCCATCGTGTACGATTTCTTGAAATATATTTCAGCTCTCTTCAACTTTTCCCCAGTCGTGACCATTCCTGTTCGACCGTTCTTCGCCATGTACTTCTAGGCCGGCCCACTTGTCTTCCCTCCTGTGTGAGCGGGTTCCACTGCATTGCTTGAGATGCAATGCACCGATCGCCTTTTCGAAGCGTATGGCCAATCCACTGCCACTTGTTGATGTTTCGTAGACATCTATTAACGAAGGTTTGCAGCTTTCTAGTGACAGTGTCAGTGACTTTCCAAGTGCTGCAGCCGTAAAGCAGAACGGATTCAACATTGGAGCGGAACAGTCGTAGCTTGGTCTTTAAGCTAAAAGAGTTGTTTTTCCATATTTTGGACAGCATTCCGAACGCAGCCTTTGCTTTTCTGATTCGGCTGTTTACGTCCAGTTCAGTTCCGCCACCCATAGAGACAATACTCCCAAGATATTGGAAATCCTCTACCATCTCTACCGGTTGTCCAGAAATATTTACTTGGATTGATGAGGAAGTTCCAAGGCTGATCCTTTTAGTTTTTGCCGAGTTGATCTGAAGCCCTTCTGCTTCTCTCTCCACCCTTGTTGGATGGAGATCCATGATCCTATGAGAGAGTAAGCATACGTCGTCCGCGTAGTCCAGATGTTTGAGGTGAGATTGCAGAGTCCACTGAATTCCTCCATTTCCATTTGACAAAGCTGACGTACTGCACACGTCACTTATCACCAACAGGAACAGTATTGGTGACAGTATACAGCCTTGCCTAACTCCACTTTGGATTTCAAACTCCTCTGACAGCCTACCTTTGTGCAAAACGTGACACTTGGATCCATCATATGTAGCCTTGATAATAGCAATCAGTTTATCTGGGATGCCCCTCCTGCGCAAAGCAAGCCAAATAAATTCTCTATTGACACTGTCGAACGCCTTTTCAAAATCGATGAACAGCAGGTGAAGTGGTGATCGATATTCAACGCACTGTTCGATGATGATCCGCAAGGTGTTGATGTGATCCACACAGGAAGATCCAGTGCGGAAACCTGCTTGTTCGGCATCGAGTGTGTCTTCGAGGTGGTCTTTAATTCGGTCCAATACTATCCTTGCTATTATCTTGGCTACTACAGGCAGAACGCATATTTCTCTCCAGTTCTCGCACTGTGTGAGATCTCCTTTCTTTTGAAGCTTGACAATCATTCCTTTTTTTTGCCAATTTGGAGATTTATTTTTTCAAAACAGATTTTTAGAAAGGAGAATAATAAAAATCAAATTTTGAAAAGAAACAAAATCCGATCCCCTGAGAATTTTGACCACAAACCGATTTTAAAAATTCAAATTATTGAGTCAGTCGGTCGTACGGAACTAAGCTTAACACAATTCTAATAATTTTCTCTGTAACATTTGAGTTCTCGGTGGGATCATGACCCCGTGACCCCCCCCCCCCCCTGTATACGCGTTTGATATTACTAACTCTATATATGTCTATATGTACGTACTTTAATATCGCAAGTAAAAAACTGAAATTGAAATATATAATATCACACAACTGCTATTAATAGAACAGTGGGGGTTAGTTTTTAAGCTGAGGATTAAAATAAGAGAAATAAGAGCGAGCCACAGGTACCGTCTTAAGTTAAATTTGTATGCAAAATTCTCAAAGCATTTGCATTATTTTAGTGACGATTTAAGTAATGTATTTTAATACATAATACGTTACGTAGTCACCTATACTTTTTCATAAGACGGAAATAAGTAGCATGCATACTTTAAGTTATTGAAATATTTTTCAATTTCTGTGCGCTTAAAAAATAAATTACAGAAATTGTTTTGTGTGAAAATAAGTTGATAATATTCCTTTGAGGTTATAACATTTTTGATGAGTTAAATAGATTGTGAGGGTGTTTAAATATTTGTTGGAATTCTACACATTTTTAATTCTGATTTTTCTTATACACGCAAGCACTTCAAATAAGAGTTGAAGATCTTCCTGTTCCCTTATCATAGTTATTTGAAATACCAAAATATGAAAAGAAGTACAAGGGTATAAGCTATACACAAGTAGAACTGAAATTAAACTTTTACTTACGGATACACAAACATACATAATGTAATAGAAAGTTACAACATGAAAAGCTTTGCATGACAGATAGAATATGATATTTTAAACAAACTTGACAACTTATACAAAATTTATTTTAAGAGTCCTAGTTTTTTGATATTTAAAAATATTGCGTTTTTGTAAGAATGTAACATTTATTTTACCATACGTAATTTCCAAATTTATAACCTATTATTTATATTAAAGTATTTACTTGCTCTTTAGGCCAAGAACCTATCGGTTTCATGTCAGAAAAAAAAGTTGTCAGCTATAGGAAAACTTAAATAAATGGTTGGAGTTTTTCAAGGTCACTCGTGATTTTTAGCACCTCAATAATAAGATTTTCGGAGAAAAAAAAGTATATCATTCGAAAGATCACAAAATCGTCATAAAAGGTCAGCTAGTTCCAGTTATATGTCAGTCATAGAGTTTCCTATGCGGGGGGCAATGGCACATTGGATATAGTGTTTGACTTGTAACCACGACTTGTCTGTTCGTGCCCCAGTCTAGGTTCCATTCTTTTCTACATTCTCCAGTTTCAACTGGATGCCATCCATGGAATTTCATTAGATAATTAACATCTTATTCTCAATCCACTGTGCCAACAAAAATCTTCCTTCCTTCTATTCCTTATAACTAGTGCCATGCATTGCATTTAAAAGACCTGGGATCTTACAGGCATATATTTAAAATTATTATATTTATTTATTATTTTAAGTTTTATTCAACATTGAAACTTTTAGAATTCCTTAAAAAAAAGTACTGCTGACCAAAAACTGAAATAAGATGACCTTTTATATGGATATGGTTTACTTTCAGATGATGTGTTTTCGGTTCGCATATCCCAAAAATGAGGCGAGGGGCTAAGCATTGTTATGACTTTGAAAAATCTTTAAACAAAATTATAAAAAAAATAGGCACGATTGGATGGCACAAACTTGCTCTCGTAGCTTGTAACATTAACATAGCTAGAAATAGACGATGTAAATAATGTATGTATTGGTTACAAAATATTATTATGCTATCACCAGCAAAAAGTTTTAAAAGCTAATTAAAATTTAAATTATTAGATACTATACTATAAATTATTATAAATTTTCATTTTATTAATTTTTTAATCTTATTTGTTTGATAAATAAGAGTTTATGGAAAAAAAATCAAAAATCGTTAGAGCGGTTTTCTTAAAAATTAATTTTGAATATACATATGTATGTATCAAATTTGTTCAACATTTTAAAAAATAAAATCTGGTATGCAAACTTTTAGTATTTATTAAAATAAGATAAGTTTTTAAGATATTGAATTTTCAAAGGCATAAAATCAGTATTTTTTAAAAATACAATTATTCGTTCCAATTTGATCGAAAATTTGTCTATGCAAAATTGTTAAATTTATAAAGAATATTCTTTTTAAAAATTTTGGTTGAAATCGGTCTGACGAGAAATTTGAAAACCAAAAAATCGGTGCTATGATAGGTATACCATTATATTGGCCATACCTTTAGTAGTAATTTAATTTTTTTTTATCAAAGTCATTGGAGACGTTTTTGAGATAGATTACTTTTTTCATAATAGTTGTATGGGAGGTATTTCTTGAGCTAAAAAAATTACAATTTCCCATCTAGGGAATCCCTAAAAAACCGTCCAAAGTTTGAAGGAAATCGCTTCAGTGGTTTATGCTCGACGTCGACCTGCATAGAGGTACAGACAGATAGAATTGCGAGACCCACTTTTTTCGCGTTCTTTATCATCCTAATGTTAGGGAAAATTTTTATCTCGTGTTCGATTTTTTTTTTTCGATGAGCCTTACTACCACTTTAACCTCCGCGGGTGTTATTTCCATGTCCTTGGGAAATAACGCCTTCGGAGTTTAGATCCGTGGGCGTTAATGCACTGCAACGGAGAAAAAATATATACTTGTGTCCCTTTATAAGAATCCGTTAGTTTTAGTCGCCATCTATTGGCGCCCCAAATTCATAATACATATGTAATGTATAGTTAAGTACGTGTTATGTATTATGTACTTTTTTTTTTTTTTTTGAAAAACTACCAATTTTAAATGGCTTCACGATTTTTTTTCCCGAGTGCGACTTAAATTAATTGCCGAGGATGAATTCAGAAAACCTATAAGTATAAATATGAGTTGCATGCAGTGTTTTGGCAAAAAATTCTGAAAACGATCCACCCTACTATACAGCTGAATGCATTTTTTTCAAACTTGGTACCTGCTGTTTTTTGCGCAATATGCCCACACTTTGTTTTTTCTAGGACCAAAAACACGGTACCTGATATATAAATTTTCTAAGTAAAAGAGGATTTTTGGTAATTTGCATTTTTTTTCCAAATGGTATTTTTTTTTTTGGGAATACCACATAATTGAGGTGCTGGAAATCGCACGTGACGAATATGTATACGCTTGAACAACGCTGGAAAAAATTGCGACAATACTTAGCCGATTTTGCGAAAAAATCATCTTTTCAGATGAAGCTCATTTTGATCTTCGCGGGTATGTAAACAAGCAAAATTGACGCATTTGGGGTAGAGAAAACCCGCACGCATACATCAAAAAGCCGATACACCCAAAACGAGTCACTACTTGGTGCGGATTTTGGTTCAGAGGCATAATTGGGCCATTTTTCTTCAACTGAACAAGGAGTGGCCGTTACAGACAATGGCGATCGTTTTTTGTTCACAAAAATTGAAGAGGAGGATATTGGCAACATTTGATTTCAATAGGACGGCGCTACGTGCCACACAGCCGAAGCTACACTCGATGTTGATGATGCATTTTCAAAAAAAAAAAAGTTATTTGGCGGACCCTTTATTAAGGCTTTATTACTAACAACAAACATTCCCATTAATAATGGAACACAACGTCGTTCAAGTGGCTGCCTCGGCTGGCTCCGCAGCAGCAAATTCGGTCACTCCAATTTTCCGAAATCTTGTTGATGGTTTCGGGCTGTAGCTCACGGATTGCTTGGATGATATTGGCCTTAAGTGCTTGTATCAATTCCGGATTGCTGGTATAACATCGGTGCTTTACGGTTCTCAACAAAAAATAAGTTCAAAGGGGTCAAACGTCAAATCGCAGCTCCGATGCGGCCAATTGACATCGCAAAAACGGCTGAAAACACGATTTTGGAGTTTGGTGCGCAAAAGATCGATTGTGGTATGGGCTATGTGGCATAATGTACCATCCTGCATGAACCAAAGGTTGTCCAAATTCATGTCTTTAATGATAGTAAAACAAAAATTCGGTCAACATAGCTCTGTAACGACCATTGTTGACCGAAACGTTGTTCCCAGCCTCGTTTTCGAAGAATAATGGTCTAATGATGCCACCACTCCACAATCCGCACCAAACTGTCACTCTCTATGGATGCTTTCGATTCTCGACAGTAACATGTGCGGGTTTTCCGAGCCCCAGATGCGGCAATTTCCTTTTGTTAACGAAGCCGCCGAGATGAAAACGTGTCTCGTCAGAATAGACGATTTTCACATGGCACTCACTTTGGAAATAAGTTTTCAATATTTCCCAATGTTATTCAAGCGTAAAGCGACTGGAGGTATAATACTGACTTCCCTTTCAGATTTCGATTGGGAAAGAGCTGTCAGTGTAAAAATAACATATGATTCAAAAAAAACCCCTAGGTGGCCCACCCTTTACATGTTTTCCTGTTTTAATTTTAACTTTTTTTCCCGCAGAAATTACTTTTTTTCAGCAGAATGTTTTTTCTTTCTGCACAAACTGCCCGACGACGATTTGGTTTCTGCGTCCTTTTGATGTTTACGAACGTAATTTGTTTTACAGGCCTGCTGAAGTCAGATTTCAATTTTTGTTTACGAACACAAACTTTGCAGATCTAAGTTAGTCAGACGATTACGAATTCGCTCTATCTATAATACATAATAATAATAATATTTCCTAGATTTACGTTAAGATAAGAAAAGCTTTTTGTGAGAAATACTAAATAAGTTCAATTAAATTTTGTATCTTTCTTAATTTTTTAATTATCTATTAACATATTATAAATATATCTTATTACACATCAACATCATTCAAATGAATTAACTCTTATTAAACTTTTTTCTTGCAAGCAGTTTATAAGTCAAATAAATCCCTGGAAGTAGTATAGATAAAAAACAATAACAGAACGTTCAACTTGTTCTTGACACTTTGCGAACACCATAAAGACGAACTTGATTTTCCTCCAGCTATCGTCTCAGTAATCTAATTTGTTTACCTTTTTTATTGTTTGAGAATAAATTTCTCAAAAAATAAAAAAAAAATATGAAATCTGCACAGGACAAGATATATGTAGCTACTGACGATGCTATGGTGGCCAATGGAATGGCCAGAATGATGAAGAAGGACAAGCCACACCAGTCGCTGTTCGTTGGAACTTCTCTTTCAAGGATTTTGTAGAGTAGTTGTTGTCCTTGCCGTTGGAAATATGAAATGTGATAACTTTTTTTTATGTTCGGTTATTTCATTGGGTTTGAGAACTAAATCATCGGTTTATGGAATAAAAAAGAACAGGCGTCAAAAGCAGTTGTTGTGCTGGTTGTAATATCGTTTGATTTATTTATTGCTAATTATGTATTCTCAGAAGTTTTTCGAAAAAAAACATAAATAAAAAACAATAGTTTATGGCTTGTAAGACTTTCAACGAATGTAAAGTTAAAGTTAAAAGTGAGTTATGTATGTTGCAGGTACTGAAATCCGTTTATATTAAAAGTAATACATTATTATATTATAAGTAAATATAAGTATTTATGTATATGGTCTCAAAGCCCAAAAAAAATACTAAACTATTTAAAGAGAAGAGAATGACAGCTATTGGCTTGATAATATCTTTTAATCGTTAACGAGAAAATGTAAGCAAAAAAAAAAACAATTTTAAATTGTTTGTGATTTGATATGCAATTCAAATGCATGACAAGGTCGCACGTACTTGATCTTATGCTCAAGTAGCTTTTATTAAATTTCAAAAATTGTACAAGTAAACGAGTCTTATTCAAAAACAAGGATATTAAATAAAATCCAAACGATATAGGATACTAGGTTAAAAACTGTTTTTTGCTAACTTTAAACGAGTTTATCATCGTACTATCCCCTAACATTTTACTAAAGTTAAAATCACCAACTGGCTATTTTATCTTTTTCATATCGTACTATATCTGGGATTTATCATATTCGATCAACTCTCTATCGATTAAAAAAAAAAAATTTGGGGGTGGTACAAACTGCTGGGTCAGATTATAATTGCACTGGACTAATAGTATTTTCAGTTAAACAAAAACGATGCCTTTTGATTTCTTAATAAAATCTGGGGGCCTATACTCTGTATTTCGATCCGAAAGTCAATCCTATTCGAAAGTGCTCTACGTTCCGCTTTTGATTTTGTACTCTGTAAAACATTCGAAACGGAAAAAATAGTACTTAATAGGTACTTTTCCATCTTACGGATTAGTTTTTTTCGAGTCTCGAATTATTTCATATGAGATCTATCAAATCAAGAATTCAAAACAAAAAACAAACAAGGCGGATAAGCAAAATATGGTTTTTAAAGAAAGAATTTAAAATAAATCAAAAGGATATGGATTCGGTTGAACTATGGATGGACGCAAAAAATAATAAAGAACGGATTGCACGGAGAATCATTCGAGACAAATCAAATATTATGGAAATGTGTGATACAACGTAAACTTTTGTTGGTGGCAAAGTTTCCATAAATTGTTGGACGTTTGCTTGGCGTACGGTGTTTTTAAATGTCCCTTGGCCAAATCGGGATGAGCAAACATGAACTCCACCAACATCTCGAATTGTTTGTGTTTGCAATTTTTTGTCTGTGTATGCAATTTTTTTTTTCCTGTAATTAAATTTATTTGCTTAATTTTTATTATAACTAAGAATTTCTAAAAAAAAACATACATTTTAAGACTTTCCTTCTCAATTCCGTTATCACATTAGTTGTAGAAACAAATTTTCCGTATTAGAATGCTTTTGACGTTGGAAAACGTATTGCAGGTACGAAAATTCCACTTTCGGAATCGTCATTTCGAAAGTAGTAAATTTCATTCCGCTTTAGAAATAGAGAGTGCCAAATATCCGTTTTCGGAAATTTTCACTTTCGGAACGAAATACAGAGTAGGCCCCCTGAATCTTTTTAAACAAAAATGTAATAATCGTTGGAGTGGTTTTGTAGAAAAATAATTTTTATATATCTACAAGTTTTAAAAATATTAAAAAAAAAAATTGGATATAATTTTTAATATACAGTCAACTCCGCTTAACTGCACTCCGCTTAAATGAAAACATCGATTATCTGAAACAAGAAATTTATTCCGGGGGCTTTTTGAGAGTTTTTCACACAAACTGCTTCGCATAATTGAACTCCGCTTAATTATGCAAACTCCGGATAATTTAAACAAAGTTGTTTGCCACAAACGAATATTTTTCCCTTATTCAACTCCGCATAAGTAAAGCGACCATTTTTTTTTTAAACATGTTATATTCATAGTCGTTTTGTGATTAAAAATGTAAATCCCTTTGTTGTTTGAATTGTTTCATATGGAAATATAACTATTTTGACAAAATACAAAAAATCATACCTAAATTTTTATTTTTGATTTTCATGCTAAATGTAATTTTATTTGCTTCGTCAAAACTCCTCATATTTGAAAAAAAGTTTCAGTTATCCGAAGTTAGGTTAACTGAAAACTCCGCTGAACTGAAACAAATGGTCTGCAATTATGGTGTTCCAGTTAAGCGGAGTCAACTGTACATAGTACAGATGAAACTTTAATTTTAAAACATTTCACTAACCCGTTTATGTTATATTATGGTACTTACATGCAACTTTTAAACGTAGATTTCATAAGTTTTTGATGGGGCTAGAATCAAGCGAGCTTTCTATGACAATTCAAAAACTAAATATTTTGTATTTTTGAATGTATTCACTTTTATAGAGTGGTCATAATCTCTTCCAGTACGCGTACAAAATAAATTCAAATAACAACTGGTACACTCGAGCGTATACGTAATTGTTTTGTTCTTTTATTAATTTGATCTTATACTTTTTTAAACATATAGCAACGATACCAAATAAGCTTTTTTTTTAAATTTAAGAAATACAGGCAGCAAAATAAAAAAAATATGATTTTGGAATTGTTACGATGCATTGTACTTTTAAATACACCTTCAAATAAAAATACACATCTAGTAACAGAAAATGGCGGTTCTTTTACACTTTCCGGTGGTTAAATAATAAGTTTAAAAACGTAGAGTGAATCATAAAATGTCAAAAAGAATCGAAAATAACACGTGTATCACATTAAGGCTAGGCGCATATTGAGACATTGAGATATTGTAGGACGTTGTCCCTTGTTTATATGCTAAGTTATTCTAAAATATAAGAATGAACAAACTATAAGTAATTTACATAAATTAAACTAAAAATTTAACATTATATCAGCTAAATTTCAATTAAAACCTTTATAATAATTGTATTAAATTATCATGTACCTAATATAATGAAAACAGTATATATAAAAAAAAAAAAAAATATATAAAAACAATATTAGCTTCCATGAGTAAAATTCAAGCCAGTCAACATATAAGAAAATAAGAACCATCAGAGAACGCACAAGAATCGGAAGTATCTACTATGTTATAAAAAGGTAGCAGATACCAAACGCTTAAACTTGTAAATATTGATGCCACGAATAAGAAACGATGATGAAGCTCGAGTACTTCTGTGTCTCGGTATAAAAATTCTATTACAAGGAGTATTCCTCAAAAACACAATTTTATTGAAAAGATATACTGGAATTGACTTAAAAATTATTTTATGGAGAGTGGTTAGAACTCTAAGCTCCAAAAAGGCTGGAAACGACATCCCCAGGAAAGATTTAGTAAAACTTGAAATATGTTCCCTCCTCTTAATAGAATAAACCTACCTGACTACATCATTGAAGCATACCCTTAATCTTGTCAGCACTATACCAGTAGCACCTTAAAACATTTCAGCACCATACAAAATATGAGGAACCAGAAGTGCCTTGGCAAGCCTAATTTTGATATGTAAAGGAAAATAGTCATTTATATTATAAAGTCTGCGCAAGATGAAATTATTTCGACTTATAGGTTTATTAACATGAGCTTCCCAAGATAAAATTTCATCAAGTATAAAACCCAAACTCTTAACCTTGCTCTGGTAAGAAATAATGACATTATCTAACACAACCGGATCCAACATGTTACTCACAGGTCTAAAGTAAAACGCTATGGCCTGCGACTTATCCGGGTTTAATTTCAATTTGTTGTCAATAGCCCAAGAATGAACAAAACGAACATCTGCATTAACAAAAGTGAGAAAAGAGGAAATTTCATTAATCGGACAAGAAAAGAGTAGTTGAACACCATCTGCGAACAGATGAACAAGCGAGAAAGATGTTGCATGGGTAAGGGCATTTATAAATATGGAAAACGGAATTGGCCCTAAAATAGATCCTTGAGGGACTCCTGAAGTAATCTCAATAAAATCAGATTTATTGTCACCAAAACAAACATATTGAGACCGTTGAGATAAATATGAAAATATCAAATTACACGCACTATTACTGAAAGAAAAATATCGGTTAAGTTTGAAGTAAAGGCGAACATGGTTAACACTATCGAAAGCATTGCTAAAATCTAAAAGTCACGGTAAAGAAATATATTTTCGATCCATGTTCATCTTAATTGTGTCGGTTAAATCAATAAGAGTTGTAGTTGTGCTATGAAACTTTCGAAAACCAGATTGGTTGCAAAATAGCAAGTTTTTACTGATGAGAAATTCATTGATTTCATTTCATCAAAAGCTCCAAGATTTTAGAAGTGGCTGGTAACAAGCTAATGGATCTGAAGTCAGAAGGTTCTTGAGGGTTGGATTTTTTACCAACTGGTATAATCTTTGCACATTTCCAAGCTTGAGGATACGAAGAAGTGGTAAGAACGGTGTTAATTACATGTAACAAATGCTGAGATATCAAAGGAAAAATAATCTTAATAAATTTTATTGGAATTTCGTCGAAGCCTGTAGCGTTTGATTTTATAGAAAACAATGTATTGTAAAACTCATGAAGAGAAACGCAACGAAAAGAAAAGGCATTTTCAATTTCGGATACAAATTCAACACCACTTTCATTCTGATTACTTTGATTTTGGGAGAAATATGTATTAAGAGTCGACGGGTCAAGAGTTCCAAAATCCATTTCCTTATCATTAAAGCCAATAGCATTAATTTTTTTCCAAAGATCCTTGCTTGATTGGACACATTCAAATTTACGAACACCACATTCTATTTTGAATGCTTTTATTTCACTTTTAACTTTATTTCTGTACCTACAGTAAGTTTTCCATTTATTCTCAGAGGGACTACCACGATACGCTCTAAAATAAAGGTCCCTTAAATTAATTGCACTTGCAACACGAGGGGAAGTAAGTGGATTCACCTTTTTATTAGGTTTAATTACTTTTAGGGGTACAAAAGTTTCATACAAATACTTTAAGTGAGTGTTTATAAAATCAACTTGATAAGTGGAATCATTCGTACTATAAAGGAGATCGAAGTCAATCTGTGAAAAACTGTTACATAACTGATCAGTATTTATTGAACTAAAATCCCTTATTTTAATTTCGAGATCAACTATTTCAGGAATTATATCAAAAGAAGCAAAGATGAACGCATGTTTAGAAATACCTGGTATCCAGAACTGATCTTTATAATGTTCCACATCAGGATCATTAACAGTCATAAAATCCAATAAGGAGGTATTTGAGTGGAAAATGTCAAAATGGGTTGGCATATTACTATGGACTGTATACATGTTACATCTAATTAACAAATTATCAGAAGAAATCCTTTTTCCGCTATCCATAAGATTAAAATTGAAGTCACCCATGACGTACACGTTGCTATATTTTTGAGTGAGATCAGTTAAAATAGGTTCAACTTTGGAAAATTCCCCATTTGGAAGATATATAACACCTACAAGAATTTTATTATGACCAGATTTAATTTCTACAAATAAAAACTCAATACCAGGTTCAGAACATTTCAATATTTTTGTAGGTCGAATTCGTTTGTTAATGTATAGCGCCACACCACCACCTCGAACTCGCGGCCTGTCATTTCTATAAAGTTTGTAACCAGGGTAACCAACACTCAAATCACTATGATAGCTCTTAAGCCATGTTTCAGAAACACCAATCACATCTAAATAGTGGCCACTTAATTAATATATTATATTTTGACACGAGACACGTGAATCAATATGCGGAGAACGGCATGACACGTTTCTATAATTGTGTCATGTGACACTCGTCAGGTCACGTCACACGCGTGTCGGACGTGTCTCAATATGTGCATCTAGCCTTATACAAGTGTAACTCTTAATAAACTTGAACTTGTAAATATAAATACACGTCTTTCATGAACGGAACAATATTCAATTAAATACACGGGTAAATTAGTTAAAATATTGTTTTTAGATTTGATGGCTTAAATAGTTAGAATTTTAATTATAAATCCAACTTTCTACATACTTACATAAAACGAGTTGCAAGAAATTAATTCAAATTCAATTACCAGACAAGGCCATAAAAGGATATTTTGAATCAATAATGTACAGTACATAGTCTTGACTGCGTATTATTTGAATTATAATATTAAGTTTATTTATTGTGAACCTTATACCTGAACCAGATTTAATATTCTATATAAAAAAGTTTATCCTCGTTTTAAATTAATATACATAAATGCAGCTACCTAGCTCCATATATTTTCAAAGTTGAACGAATTGTGAAATATTTTGGGAAAAGAAAAAAAAAGGTTTGGCTCCAATGTCTCGAAGCAGTGAAGATAAAAATTTATTAAGATTGCTCTTAATGGACATTTTTTGGTTATTATGCGTGTCTGCATATCTTTTGGGTTCACATGTTTTTCGACTTATATACATATGTATATAAACATTCGGATGGAATTTAAAATATTTTTTTGGAATATGTTTTTTGTTTATGTAAATGACCATTAGATTTTATTCGTATATATAGTTTTGGTTGAAAATTATTGAGAAACATGCAAAGCATCTTTTCTTCAATAGATGTTATAATTTGTCTCCTCCTTAGGATATTCTTTAAGGTTATTCTATATATGTGTAGGTATATATTACATAGAAATACATTTATGGTGTATTAGAGAGTGACTTTTGCTGTAGAGGATCAATGGAAGAAGACAGTTCTTTTTTATAAAAGTAGTTATTGTGTAGACAGTACAGTAGGTTATATGTATGTGTCCTAAACTTGCGAGTACGAATATATTGCATACTTTTTTATTCAAATTAAAGTACAATGGGTTTTTATTTATAGAACAATCTTAAAATTAAATCTTAAATGTGGACTTTTCACTAACACCTTTTAATGTGTACATTATTAAAAAAGGATCTCAATGACAAATACAAATCAAATTTTTGTTTCGTTTTTGAGTCGAAAAATGAATGGAGCTTCAAGAATTGATTGAATAGTTTAGATTTAAATATAAATAGCTAATTATTAACGTTTCTTAAATTTAACTGGGAACTTCTTTGCTCAATACACGCATAGTTTGCATCCTGAAAATATATCAATTTGTATCTTGCTTTCAAGTTGTTTTTGTACAAACTAGCCAAATAAGCATTAATAAAATACAAAAATATCCACCCAAACAATCACTGTGAATAATTATACATTGAAAAAATAATATATGGTGCTAAACCTATCATTATCTTAAGTAGAATCTACAACCGGATGTGGCTATAAAAAGAGGAAATGGCCAATGTCCTAGAAAAAAACATTGTAATATAACTGCCTTTAGTTTTGGTGAGTTTCTGATTTCTAGATACACATAAAAACAAACAAAATAACTAACTTATTCTTAATTTATTCTTTCTTGAAATAATTGTTATGTACCAACAGAAAACCGATTAATTTTATTTGTGTTATCGAACCAAAATAATTATTAGATTTTATTATAAAAGTTGTCCACATTCATCACTTCAATAAATAGCAGCAATAAATGGATTGGGGAAACAAAACTTTTTCTATTCCACATAAAAATATCACTATCATTATTGGTCATTTATGTATCACAAAAATAAATAAAATACTTTTTGAGTATCGATTTGTTAAGAATGAATTGACCACCAGTTGTTTAAGTAAGAGGAGAGCCATAAACATATTTAATATCATTTCATAACATAAAATTTTTATTTTTGGTCAAAATTATTTCCTGCCTGAATGCAACAACTACTATATTGTTCTATTTTGTTGACACCGAAAAATTTTCCTAGAATAAATAAAGCAATCAAAATGGAAGGTTATAGTAATAAAATTTGAAGGTTTTTAAGTAGGATATGTATTGAAGGCGAGGCAGGTAAGCATAACAGCCAATAGGCATGAGAAATATTTGAGCTTCCTGAATTTCAGTGGATACAAATAAATACTTTAGCAAATGGATTTCAACGTATTTTATTGTTGTTTTTTTTTTTTCAAAGAAGAATAAATTTTAGTATAAATTGCCAAAAATTATTCCAAAAGGGCGTTTTTACCTTCTATCCTTTTAGGACTGTCTTGATGAGCATGTTTAAATGTGCGTTAGCGCCTAGACCGCTCCACGTCCACAGCCTAAGAAGTTCATATAATATGTATGTATGTTATGAACATGATTTAGAACTTTTTAAACTGGAACAAATTTGCGACCTTCTTCGTTGTTATTATATTTTAAATGCATGCTGCATGATATATGTAGGTGTTTATCGTATATAGTTATATATTTTTATCAGGAAATTTACAAGTGATGAAGTGATACGGATATTGTTAATGACCTGAAAAAAGGCAGTAGGTATACATATTATTAAAATATTTATATGACATGAGTTTCTTTTTAGATGCAAAATATTAATATTTAAAAATATTGACTCCTCAACAAAAATACATTAATAATGCATTTTTCATATGCTTTTTGTTCTTTTAAAATCGCTACAAAAGTTAAATAAAATAAATATTTTAACGATACTTTATAGGGCTGATCACGAGACGAGAAAAGTCTCGGTCTCGATCTCGGTCTCGCATGACGAGACCTAGACGAGACTGTCTTTTAAGCCACCAAGACGAGACCGAGACGACTATACCTATATTTGGACCAAAATTTACAGAGAGTCTAATTAATTAAAAAATCCAATTTCAGTTAAATATTTATTTTCTTCTGTACATATTCACGCGATAATCGAAAATATTTCTGTACATATTCACACGATAATCGAAAATATATCGTTCCAATAATCAACAGTTTGTCCGAAAATCGTATTTTTTGGAGACGAGACCGAAACGGGACTTAATTATACGAGACCGACACGAGACCGAGACGAGACTGAAAATTTTCGATTTTAACGAGACCGAGACGAGACATACAAAAGTCTCGGACAGTCTCGTCTCGTGGCCAGCACTAATACTTTATGAAGGATAAGTTTTTCTAAAAATTAGCGCCAGCTTAACTGTCTAACTTTGACCACAGCATTATCTGTCAGCTTAGCGCTTCAAAACTACTCTGTTTTGTACAGGTTTTTTTTTACTTCAATGCTGTACCTTTAGCAACAAAAATATAACACCAGAAAGTTTTATATAAAGGAGATGACCCATTTTTGGGCCACGTGCGTACATAGATGATATGGGCACCAAATGAAAGCTGGTACTGAGTTCTATAAAAACAAAAACAAAAATAAATAAATCGGGTGGCACAACAGCTCATGAAGAACCAGGGCCTAGTGACTAACAACTCGCAACCATTCCTGTGTGCGCCTTTCGACAGGAATGGAAGGGACCTACAATTGTATGCCGAATCCGAACGGCTAGACGAGACGCACTTATTCGTGACAAGTGATACTCTTGGAGGATTTGTCAATTCCTCGCAAGAGGCAGTAGCCCTGAAAAAAAACTTTAGTTTTTAGGTGGACGGGGCTGGGAAGCGATCCCAGAACTCCAGCGTGTCAGTCGAACGCACTAACCATTACGCTACGGGCTACTACTGAGTTCTATAAGAATTCTTTATATTTTTAAAATCGGTGTTGGAGATTTCAATATATTTGAGCTTAAATTTGGCGATTAAAAAGTCAAAGAATTGTTTTGAAATTCTGAAGTATAGTAGCTAGAAAAATAATTTAAGTACATACCAAATTAGAGACCACAAAAATACCTTTCGAACGATACCAACATATCTTTCCTACGTTGAGCATATTTTTCTAATATACACAATTCAGACTTTTTTGAAATAATTTCGTTACAGCTGCTTTCTACGGCTGATATCTTGAAAAAATCAGTGATGACATGTATTTTTTTTTGTACCACTACAATCTCTAATTGATTACCATTTGTTTAATGTACATTAAAATTATCTTATGTGAAATGAATGTCATCTGATAAACAAAAGGACCTTTTTTATTCAAAAATAAAAATAATTATACAGTAAAATGTTTTTTTTTAGTGCTTTACTAAGGGCCAATTTGTTCACAGTCCATTAAAAATTGAATTGTGTCTTTTTTACTAATATCACGTTTAATATAAAATTGTCATTAAGAACACTTCATTAATATTTGATTTTTTCTTTCGCCTTTAGTTAACTGGCTCGCTTTAAATTGCTGCTTTAGATTTATATGCTTTTTATAAATATCCTTGGGATTTTTATTTTATTTTGACTGATGAACTATCAATTTAGCACTTAATCAAGTTTAAAATAGCGTCTGTTTGTTCACTCTCAATTAACGTTGACAGTCAGTTTTGTGTTTGCTTCTTTTATTTGTAATCTGAAAGTGTGATTTGAACAACAAAAACCCGCAAAGTTGACAAAAAACCCTTCTGGTGGAAAAACAAACTATACATACTTTTCGGAATATTTTTGGTACACATAAAAATCCAGCCCCTAAATAATTTCTTTAGGTTTTTTCGCTAGATTGCAATTAAAAGTCGTTGCAAAACTGTTGTATCCACTTTAATATTGGAGAATTTCAAAAACCAAACGTTATAGGGTAATTTTGATGTCTGATTCGTATTCTGTGCATTAAAAACATTAAAATAGTTGTAGAATGTTTTTGCACCAGAAAGCTTTTCAAATCTTGTTTGCTTTTGTTTCCCACATCGCACTTTATGATTACAAAAAAAAAAAGCAAACAAAATATCGACTGTCAACGCTAATTGAGAGTGAATAAAAGGAAACAGTTCGTGGATTTTGTCGATTTAGCTAAAACCAATTTTAAATTAACTAAACAATTAGTTAATAGGGGAAACTTCTTTTTAAATCGTTAAAAGAGGGTAAATAAATTCAAATATTAAAATCAATCAATTTCTAATTTTTAATAGAGAATTTAAATTTAATGGAAAGCGAATAAATTAGGCCTAAGACTTATTTAATATTTAAAGTAATGATAGGTTTCCACTTGTCATTGACAGACACAGTTTGACAAGACAGGTTGGGTTATACTCTTACTCTACTACTCCTTTCTTTGCTTTTTGTGTTGATAATACTCACCCTGTCTTGTCAAAGTGTGTCAGTTTGCGTCTTTAAATTACAAGTGAAAACCTAGCATAAAGATTTATGTTTTTTCTTATAGCAAATGACTATAATGCATTCAATAACAAAATCCGCAACAAATGAAAAAAAAACAGCCTGAGAAACAATTTTGTTTAAAATAGATATTATAATACCATTTAACATTAGTCTGACCAGGTGTTCTTTTTGAACGGTAAATACTTTGGTAGGCTTAGAGATTCTACAATGTTACATAAATATATAAGCTTGTTCTGATAATGTCAAGTTTTGGACCGTTAGAAATCGACACTTGACGCTTACCTAGCAAGCTGATTATAAAACAAATGAATATCAATATATTAAAAAAAGTGTATTTTACCTTTATATTAATAAGTAATAAAGAAAATGTATTCAATACTTGCAGTGCAATTGAAACACATTATTGTAATTGTCTTGTTGGTATGAGAACTGTTGGATGTTGCGCTCAAGTTATGAGTATTTTGTGGTACTTGGGATTCGCTCGGCATGATGAACATATGTATAAACATACCAACATTATAATATTAAGATAACATCCTTTTGATAATTTAATTAAGAATCGTGAGATGAGCACGGTTTTCTTTTTTTTTTTACTTTATGTACATAACATCATAGCTATTTTCTTTAAGAAAAAACATAAATCTTTACTTTTAAATATTAAATAAACCTTATAGTTAGGGCGTTAAGGGAGCCAACCTTGCACTTCATTCTGACGGGATGAGCTTTGGTACACAAATAGCCCACATCCTAAATTTACTTTTAAAATTTTTTGTCACAGTGGCAACACTGGTAGACCGGAGATATAAGGGTTGGCTTCTGACGATGTTTTAACACTAAATTTCACATAAATTAGCCTATAAATTGGGAACCAGACATCGGTTGATGTCGTGGAACATCTCGTTGGATTAAGAATACTTGAAGCCATAGGAATTTGTTCATTTGCTGACTCCTCCTCCCCCCTTGTAAGCAGGGGGAGGAAAAACCCCTCGGAAAATAAGGGTTTTTATTTGTCAGAAAATAATGGTTATAAAGTGAATATTCATTAAATTTTAAGATGAGCATTAGAGTGTCCGTTATTTCCCAAACTCATTTTTTTTGATAGCACACCCCAACAATCGAAAATTTATGCCGAAAGAAAAAATTATAGACCCGTGCCTCTAAGGTCATACTTTTCCCATACAAATTTGTATGGGAACTTTACACTTTTCACATTTTATTTTTTTGCTCTGGAACTATAACAGTTGTTCTAAATTTGTTTGGAAATTCTGATTGACTTATCGGTCCTTAAAAAAACTGCATTTAAAAATGTATTAAAAAACTTTAAATTATAGTTTATTTCGATTTTTTAAGTTAAAAAATACTTTAATATTATATATTTTTCTCTTATTTTTCTCTCTCGATCCTCAGCAGTTTTTGTTGTTTTTTTTATTGATTATCATAAAGTAATAAGTTTTTTTAAAAAAGTTCCTTAAAAAAATAATGAAAACAAAACAATTAATTTATTTCGATTTTTCAAAATATTAAATAGTTTTGTTTTTGTATGTATTTTTTTTTTTTTTTTTCTTATCAACAAAAGTTTCTTAAATGATTTTTTTAAATGCAGTTTTTTAAAGGACCAATAAATCAATCCGAATTCCCAAAAAAATTTAGAATAACTTATTTAGTTCTAGAGAAAATAAAATAAAATGTGAAAAGTGTAAAGTTCCCATACAAATTTGTATGTGAAAATTTGTTAGAGGCACGGGTTAATTACCTCGGAAAAAAAATTTTTTGGTCAATCATTTTTTCTTTCGGCATAAACTTTCGATTGACAGGGTGTGCTATCCAAAAAAATGAATTTGGGAAATAACGGACAACCTTATGAGTATCGACGTTGAATTTCATACTCTACAGCATATACGTTTTTATAATTATTTTATATACAAAGTATATTTTTATCCATGTATTAGTTTTTTGGGGGGAGGGGAAAGTGGGAGTACATCAAACCACTATATATTTGTATTGGTATAATCTAAGCATATGGCGCATGACTTTAAGGTAATTTTGAATGGCCAATCTTATGCAATCAAAATAATTTCAATATAATTTCCCTAGAAAAAGTTATAACTTTTTAATAAAATGATGACTAAATTTTTAGTGAAACGAGCATAATATTACCAAATTTTAATAGAATGGTGATGAAACTTGGCACACATGTCTCATTTGTCGTAAGAAATAAGAATCAAAAGAGTCCATAGAAATCTCTAGGGCTAAAGGGTGTTTTTTTGAGTGAAACAGAAAAGTGTAAGACTATGCCCCTTAAACCCTCCCTAGAAGTAGTAAGTTGATCAAAGTTAGTAGGAATGTTTTGTTTTTTTATTGTTACCAAGAACAAAAAAACGATAAATCAAATATCTATTGTCAAAGGTTGTTTTTGAGGGAAAATGTTTTATCTGCTCTACTAAAAAAATACATTAATTTTTCCATTAAAACGACGAACACTTTCTTAATGATTATTGTATCGTCTTAATTGTACTTAAATTGGATTCAGCGTTAAAAAATAACTTAAGATCATGTACCATATTGAATTTGTGTACACCGATTACATAAAAATAAAATAATGGCTTTATATCCCATATTTTCATTCCACTTAAAAAAAACACCCCTGAAACCAATATATTTGCATGGATCCTTTTGAGTCTTGGTTCTAACAAGAAATAAAGCATTTCTACCTACTTTCATCAACATACCAGTTTTGGGAGGAGTTTACTGGTAATAGTAATTCACTTTTCCCTTTCGCTCAAAAAAACACCCTTTCGCCCAGATATTTTTATGGACCCATTTGATTCTAATTTCTTACGACAAATGAGACATGTGTGCCAAGTTTCATCACCATATTATTGAAATTTGGTATTGTTATGCTCGTTTCACTGAAAATGTATTCATCATTTTATAAAAATGTTATAACTTCTTCTAGGGAAATAATATTGAAAATATTTTGATTATATGCTTATGACATGCTTGGATCATACCAAGCCAAATATACAGGGTGTTTTGCATAATGTGTCACATAAGGCTAGGGCGTGTAGGTTGGACTTAGACAAGAAAAAAATCGTAACGGAGGGGGGGTCTATTTCCCCCCGTTTAGGCAGGAGGGCCAATTTAAAAAAGAATCACTTAAAACAGGAAAAAAAAATATTAAAAAATAACGGTAATTCTTACAGTCATGCTATAGAATTTTGAAAAGCCGAAATTCTGTTCTTTATTATTATTTTTAAATTAAGTTGTTCGAGTGAATAGTTTTTGAAAAACTAATTTTCAAACTAGAAATAAACTTTTTTTTTCAAAATTTTATGTAATTAAGCATCATTTTTGTTTTCAAAACTTAATGCTCTTATTAATTTTAAGTCAAACACTAAAAACTGCATGATCTAGAACTTTGACTTTTCAAAATATTAAAAACTAAAGAAACCAGCAAATTAGTAAAAACAAGAAAAAAAGAGGTTGATGTTAATCAACTGGTTGCTGAAATGATCATTTAGCCGGATTCTTCTTATTTTTATGAGAAAGTTGCTTCATTTAAAATCTTATAGCATGACTCTGTAAGAATTAAGATTATTTTTTAATATTTTTGTTTCTGATTTAAGTGATTTTTTTTTGTAAATTGCCTCTCCCGCTTAAACGGTTTTTTTTTTTCTTGTGTAAGTCCAACCTACACGCCCTAGCCTCTTGTGACACCTTATGCAAATCACCCTGAATAGTGGTTTGATATATTCCCACTTTCCCCTCCCCCCATTTTGGAAGCGATTATACAAAAAACTAATACATGGATAAAAATGGGCTCCGGATATGCTGTAGAGTATGAAATTCTACGTCGACGCTCCTTTGAAAGTTTTATAAATATTCATTTTATTACCATTATTTTCTGACAAATAGAAACCCTTATCCGCCGAGGGTAATTTGCTCCCCCCGTGTACAAGGGAGGGGTTAAATAATGAACATATTCCTATGGCTTTAAGTATTTTAAATCCAACGAGACATTCCACGACATCAACCGATGTCTGTTTCCTGATTTATAGACTAATTTATGTGAAATTTCGTGTTAAAACATAGTCAAAAGGCAACCCTTATATCTCCGGTCTGCCAGTGTTGCCACCGTGGCAACACTTCTTAAAAGTAAACTTAGAATAATGTGGACTATTAGTGTACCAAAGCTCGTCTCGTCAAAATGAGGTGCCAGGTTTGACCTAAAATATGTCCTTAACGCCCTAACTATTAGTTAGGCGTTAAAAAAAAAAAAAAACATTTTATTGTATCATTGTTTTTTTTAACAAAAAACGTCCTTTTGTTTAAAAAATGACATTCATTTGACATAAGATAATTCAAATGTATATTTAACAAAAGGTTATCAATTAAAGATTGTAGTGGTACAAAAAATCGCCAACTTCAAGCTCAATATCTTTAAATCTCCAACATCGATTTTAAAAATATTGAGCATTCTTATAATTAGAACTCAATACCAACTTTCATTTGGTACCTATTTCATCTATGTACGCACGTGGCCCAGGCTTCAGAGAAAAATGCGTCATCTCCTTTCATCTTGTAGAGAATGTTATAAGATAACATACAAATTTTTTCTTGAAGTTTTTTTCCCTAAGATGCATATTTCCGAAGTTATTATGTACCTACCTAGGATTTTCTGTTGTAATTTGACAAACTAATGGTTCATTATGGAAACCTATAAATAAAAAAATCAAGCGTAACAAAATCAAAACAAAAAATATTATTTAAATCACGCTGTAGAAAGTTCGATGACATCGGAAAGAATTTTGAAATTTCATTTTGTTTCAATCAGTTTTGTTTGCTTTTGATATTTTTTGTTGATATAATGTTATAGTTATATCCGAAAATCTCCTAGCCAATAAACATGTCAGGGTCAGCAATAGCAAATCAGCAATTTAAAGTTATCATTATTCTATGTACAATATACTGTACTTTTTCTTGCTAAACAGTTGTGTACACTTTAAGAAAATCGATATACTGGTACCACATGCTTTTAAGATTTTTTAACTTTTTAAATGCAAACTCGATTACCTACGCGACTGCTCAATTTTAGGAATCGAAAAGCTCTGTTTTTTTTCTGAAAGTGATTTCCTTTCTTGAAAACGTTTTCGCAATTAACAGTTTTACGATGTTACTTATGAACGCGTTTTCAAAAAAGCAAATTAATTCAGATCAATTTCTGAAAGCTCTTTCTGCTTTCTTGAATCTGTTCGTGAAAGTTGAACGCTTTCTTGAAAGCTAATGTAAGTATGTTTTTTACCCAAATTGCTGTTTTATTTTTGTGGTTTATAATTAAATAAATCATTTTGTGAACTTAACCCACTCTGGTGGTAACAATACTAGAATGATCTCGACCAACGTTTTTAATTTCTGATAAAGGAAATGGGTGATAAGTTCACAACTGTTTTTGGGGGAAGGTTAAAATGGCGGTGGCATACCGTTATAGACTGCCTCCAATTTTGACAGTCAGTTTTATTGGACAGTCTTATGTGGCCCACTGAGTTCAAAGGATATCAACTTAAAACAAATATGAAAGAATTCGTCTCCGTCTGTTCGCAAATCTTTTATTAGTGTCGAGTTGACTTATTTTCAGCACCACGTTCCAAAAACATTCGTACACAAATCCAGCTCCTATTATCTGAATTTTTCAGTCACATGCTGCGCAATGCGTAGGGTGCTTTTCATAAGAGTAAATTGATCAGTACCAATAATTCTCCCTCGCAAGAAATTACCTTAAGGAATGCCATTTTCAGATATTCTGTATAAAACAATAAACGAAATTAATCTCAAAAGTGACAAATACCGTCAACACACGAATCACTTTCAGAAAACGATGTTTGATTTTTGCTTTTTGAAAAGTTTCTTTAAGCTGTTTAAATAACAAATATGTAAATAATAGTAATTTATAAAACAATTAGCTGACCCGGCAAACGTTGTTCTGTGATATAAATTATTTCTAGCGAATGTTTTTGTTGTTAAATACAATGCTTTATTTTTGCCATTAAAAAATCTTTATATCTGCAAATAAACTAATTTTCCTTTTCAAAACTCAATTTAATTATTCCAATTTTCAATAGTTTCCCTGCATCCAATAAGACCTGTCTTTTTACTTAGTGGAGAAATTAGTAGCGGCCCACAAAGATTTCACCTTTACGAGTTTTTTGATTAAAATCAAATATAACTAACAAACGCTTATTTACATTTTTTAGATTGGAATATCTGGAATCTGAGCATCAAAAACCTTCGCAAAAATAAACACAAACAAAAAATGTTGATTTTGTTTGTTATTTCAAAGAAGATAGTGTAACTTGCTGAAAGGAAGTTAAATTCAAGAATCAAGATAATTTTTACTTGCGATATACGTAGTATAGGGCAAGTTTAGGATTCGGGCAAAAAAAAATCGAGATAGTAATTTTCCCTAACATTCCGATCATAGAGAACGTGAAAAAAGTAGGTCTCGCAATTCTGTCTGTCTCCCTGTCTGTCTGTCCGCCAGTCTGTATGTACCTCGATCTGCAGCCTAAACAGCTAAAGCGATTTTCTTCAAACTTTGGATTTAAGCTTCTTATGTGATTCCCTAGAGGGGAAATTGAAATTTTTTTTAACTCAAAAAATAACGGTACCTGTCATACAACCAATATACAAAAATTGGTTTATTTCAAAAACGGCTCCAACGATTTTCAAAAAAAAAAAAATACTAGCTACTAAAATCACTAAAATAAATATTTTGGTAGAAAAAATTTTTTTTTTATAACGGTTATTAACGGTACCTCCCATACAACCAAATTTTTTGTTTTAAAAATTTCTCATTAACTGCTTCACCGATTTCAACCAAAATTTGTACTGACTGTGGCTGACCAATTACTGAAACTAGCTTATCTTTTATCACGATTCGGTGGCCTTTCGAATGGTATACCTACTTTATTTTCGAGTATCCCATAAATGAGGTGCAAAAAATAGTTGTTGACCTTGAAAAATTTTAAACATTGATTAAGAATTTCCTATGGCTGACTAATTTTTGAAACTAGTTGCTCTTTTTTGACCATTTAATGACTTTTTAGATGGCATGTTTTTTTTTCAAATATTCCATATATGAGGTGCTAAAGGTTCAGAGCCCTTTTTTGTTGCTTTCCTTTTTGTATTAACATTTCAATATTTAAGGTAAAAAAGAAAAGTAGCATTAAACAAAGCAACTATTATTCTATCCTATTGAATTAATTTTATTGGACCCATACAATTGTTATCCAAGTATCGACCTTGACTACACATACAAATGTCCTATGAGATACGATCCTATACATAAATTAAATGTTATTTTAAAGTAGGTGACCATATTCACTCAGTGTATTCCTTTGTGGGACGGGCTGATAAACTTCAACAAAACCCACAACATTTTGTTTAGTTTTTGAAGGATTTCCTCAAAATTGAAAATAAGGTGAACTTGATATACACGTTTACAAGACGATCCAAAAGCAAATAGTATCGTCTTTAAATATTCATTTTGGTCTTGTTATTAGAGAAAGTTTTACTCGATTTTATAACTTTCCATCTTCCATGTAAGTATACTGCACAGCACATACCCACCACAAAGCAGCTTCAATGGCTTATAGCCAAACCCAAAACCGACGATGTCGAGACATATTCATGTTAAAGTTAATTGGGTTGAATTTTTGAAGGAGAATGAACCCACTTATGTACTATTGTTTAGAATGAAGATTAAGCACTTTTCCTTTTCTCCTGAAGTTCTTAATACTGACTTAGAAGGTGTCTGTTGCTTGATATGCTATTATTCTCTGATGAAATGATTTATAGCTGATTGATGGACTCTGATACGAGGGTTCGATAAGTGGAGTATCATTGATTTTTCAGTTTTATGGAAAACTCCTTAATATTGTGAGAAATTCGTTGGTTTAAGGGATTTAAAGGGATCAAAGCTACTTACTTTGTGACAGAGTGATAATGATTCAGAAATGTTTGTTTTTGTTATATTATAATGGAAAAGAATACGAAGAAAACAATCGCTAAGGCAGGTATATTAAAAGTAGATTGAAAAAATGCAAGTCTATTCTTCTAATTTGACCTATAGTGGTATGGATAGGGGTCGGAGTTTTAATGGACCAGTCCCTCCCATTATAATCTACAACTTAAAAGAATAAAAACAAATTCCATATCAGAAGCTCCAGGGTATTAACACTGGATAACACTATCGCGGAATTTCATGAATCTAAGGGAAGAAAATCGTTGAATAAAGGAGGTTCAATATGAGTCAATATGGGTGTCAAATTTTATATCATTAAAATTTCAAAAAGAGAATTTTCTAATAATAAAAATAAATAGGCGAGTTCAAGAAAGAGAGATTTCGTAGGGGGGCCACAGCAATCGCAGTTGCCTGAACAAGATTCCTCAGTAAAAAATCTCAGTTTGGCTGTCAAAATACTGAGGAACAATTTTTTTGGATTCGCTTGCTCAGCTTTTGACGGAGCGAAATCTCCGATATTTTTCTCTCTTTTCTGAAAGCACTATTAGAATTCCATTGGATGGATTTCACTCGAAATTGATTAGGACCTGATATAGCTTTTCCTTAAAGCTGTCGAGTTACATCATAATTTTTTTGCTGAAGGGCGCCATCTGTGACTTTCATTGAGTTATAAACGTATAGAAGACATTTGATCCGTGCGATGGATTTTAGATTGGAAAGCATGAGAAAGAACTGTTTTTCTAAATTCAATCAATCGAAAAAAGAAGAAAAATATCGGATCTACCCTTCGCACTTATAATGGTGGTATCAAGCCTAATGGTCGAACTATAATTTATTGTCGGATGGGTACCGCAGGTCATGTCAAAAACCAACGAAAATAAGCTATCCGAACAATAAAAAGTATATGGGTGATTCTACAAATGATGGAATTTTCTTTGGGCACACCGATATTTTTAAAACGGTTCAACCAATTTTTCGCACATTGGCAAACAAATTATCAGGATCTGATACATTTTCATTACTCTAAAAATTCTTCAAAGTGCCTAATTTTCAGTCCCCTGGCTTGTTTTAAAAGCGAACAAAAAAAAAACTGTTCTTCTACTGTTGGTTTCACACCAAAATGAACGCCAAGTTGATAACCTTGAGTAATGGATCTTTATAATGAAGTACCTGAACAAATTTTTCATATAACAAAACAAAACATTAAGCTTTGTCCCCACGCTTTCTTATCAGTTAGGAAGATTCTTCGTGTGATTTTCGGTCCGGTGTGTATCGAAGGAGTATGGAGGAGAAGATTCAACGACGAGCTATACGGGCTATACAGCGATGTTGACCTGGTCAAAAAGCTGAAAATACAGCGGTTGAGATGGCTGGGGCACGTGGAGCGTATGGACAGCAACGTACCTGCCCGACGAGTCTTCGAATCCAACCCCGATGGGGTACGCAGCAGAGGAAGAACCCGTAACAGGTGGCGCAATCAAGTGAATGACCACATCAAAGCACTCGGTGTGCGCAACTGGAAGCGGCTAGCTAGGGACAGAGCTGGCTGGAGGGGCTTGTTAATTGAGGCCGAAGCCCTTCCTGGGCTGTGAGCGCCATCAAAAGTAAAGTAAGTAAGTCTTGTTGGGCAAAACGGTGATAGAACACTTATTTTCAGGTTTCAGCTCTACAAGGGTTCAAATAAAAAGAAAAAATTAAAGCTAAATAATAAAAGTCAGCTAACGTCAAATGCAAACAAAATTTCGAATTGTCAATTGTGATGAATAATTGGCAGGTTACATCGTACGTATAGTACTTTTTTTAAGGAACAACAACATTTTTCTACCAACATGGACCTTCACAAAGAAATCAATTTAATTTGTTTGCACACTTTTTTACTATTAAAAAACCTTTAAACCTACTTTGGAATGTTCAACATAAATTAAAAATACTCTACAAAATCATAACCCCAAAACGATTATAATATTTTGTTGCTCCCCTCGACCATGTGTGTATAAAGCATCAAAATATATGCCCAGACCCACCCCATCAATTTTATTTATCAATAATTCCCTCGCAAAGGATATAAAAAACTTTTTCAAGGTAATTCAATACAAGCGATAAAACATATAAAAGGTTAACATGAAGCTGACTCAAAGGTCAGCTGAATACTTGAACTTTATTCGATTTCCATATACATATGTACATTGTACATGTACATACATACATACGTAATATGAGGGTATTGCCATTGTCTTATATATCTACTTCTTCCACTTAACGATTTTAAGCATTTCAATTACAATGTAGGGGAGTCCATCAAAGAAATTGATAGGCAACAAAGTTATGAAGCTGTGCGGCAGACAATTTATGGGGAAGATTTTACAGTTTGAATGGGGAGATAAGACTTGGTTGGTGGGGTAGGTACATAAATTAGCTTTATAAGGGCTATTTCGCTGAATGATGCTCTATTGAGCCTGAGCGCCAACAGGTTATCGCTCCCATATATGTATAAAGTCATCATTGAAATAATATTTTTAACGATTCGATGCTTTCAACGGTAGATAATATGACGGTATTAAAATGTTAATTGGTGGTAGTTTAATGGTGCCATAACAGTTCGTATAAATACTGAAATGAGATTACTTCTGAGCTACTCTCTAAATCGCACTGTCAAAAACTGTATTTATTGTAAGGTGTGCTAAATATATCGATGTCGGCATATATCACTGAAGACAGATGTTAAGTGTTAAGAATCTGAGTTATTATTGAATATGTTTGTGTGGGACATATGCTTTCTTCAAACACAAAATGTGCACAAATTTACCAATGCATTTCTGGTCTCACTGGTCAAATTTCAATATTTTATAACTTGGAAACTAAGCCGAAAATGAGAATTTAAGTTAACAAACTTTTTGTTGAAAATAAGATTTTCTATCAAACCAAACAAAATTTACCAATCATTGATTTTTGCTAAGATGCTAGAATATTTCAACAGAAAGTAACATAACTAAACTGAATTTTATTTAGTTAAAAAAAAATTAATTAATTGGGTGGTGCAACGGCACGTGAAAAACCAGGGCCTAGTGACTAACAACTCGCAACCATTCCTGTGTGCGCGTGTCGACCGGAATGGAAGGAACCTACAATTTAATGCAGAATCCGAATGGCTAGACGAGAAGCACTTATTCATGACAAGTGATACTTTTGGAGGATTTGTCAATTCCTCGCAAGTGGCATTAGCCCTGAAAAAAAAAATTATTATTTAGTTATGTGATTTCAATTTTGAATTTAAAAAATTAACTTTATCTTTATTAAAGGGTTTCCATGTCTAGTCATATCATAACATTGAATTTTCAATTTAATACTAATAAATGTCTGTGTGAAGTGAACCACAAAAAGCCTTGAATTGAATAATATCTTTACCTATCTATGTATGTATAATACCTGTGGGATTTATTTAAATCTGCATCAGGCACACGTTTACATATTATTTGCGTTCTAGCAATTTAAAAGGCTTATACCAAAAATTTAACGGCGACATCATTAAATGGGATTTCTATATCATTTTAACTTTATTGCCACTTAAAACTTTATTACCTATACTAAACCATCACCACCTCTTATACATACCTTGATTGTGTGTCCCTTAAAAGAATGTTTTGTTTTCTGAATTGGGTTCTCATCAAAATACAAAACACAAATAAACAACAACTTGACAGTCTGTAGATATATGAAAAAAGGTTACTTAAGGAGAGTGAAAGGATATATTTACGTTTAACTAAAAGTATAGGTGGTACTCATAGTTTATACCTAAGTTTATTTTTATTAAGGTCGTTAGATACTCAATTTATATTGAGATTAAGACATTTAACTACTTTAATTATTATGTTTGATTTTTTAAATTTTTTTTTACCGAAAATGGCTCTTTTTTTATTTAAGGACTAGGTATAGTTAATTTGTGTGTAAGCTTGTTAATGTTTTCACTGTTTTGTGGATGGCTACCTTAAGCATTTTATGTTTGAACTGATTTTATTAAACAATGGAATTAATGTAGGTATCGTAGTTGCTGTGCCTAATTTATGTGAGTTGTACATTTGTCTGACCCCAAATATCGGGTTTTTCAATAAGAGCAAAAATGTCAGCAAAAGTTTTTTATAAATAAAACAAAAACGGTTTTGGATATTAATGAAATTCTTTATTCCTGTGCAAGTACGTTCGATGCCATTATGTATGGATCTCGATTTCTTTTGCATGGCCACCACTGGCACGCTTGCAGAAGTCCAGACGCTGAACCCAATTTTCGACGGTTTTCAAGCATAAATCGGCCGATACTGCTGTAATTTCACGTTCGATATTCGTACGAAGTTCATCAATCGTCGCTGGCTTGTTGGCATGGACCATAGACTTGACGTAGTCCCACAGGAAATAGTATAACGGCGTCAAATCGCACGACCGAGGCGGCCAAGCGACTGGACCATTTCGTGCGATAACACGTTCTCCAAACTTGGTTTCCAATAAATTGATTGTGACATTCGCTGTGTGGCTTGTGGCGTCGTCCTGTTGGAACCACATGTCCTCCAAGTCCATATCATCCATTTGGGGCCAAAAATATTCGGTTATCATTGAACGGTAGCGATCCCCATTCACAGTAACGTGCCGGTCTTGGTCGTCCCGGAAGAAGTACGGCCCAATGACGCCGCCGGCCCATAACCACACCAAACCTTAATTTTTTTGGGATGCAATGATGACCCATGGAGTACGTGTGGATTGCTGCCTGACCAATACCGCATATTTTGTTTATTGACGAAGTCAGAAATGTGCCTCATCGCTGAAGATGATTTTTCGATGAAAACCCGAATCATTTTCAAGTTGTTGCTCAGCTCAATTCACGAGCATACGACGCTTCTGGTGGTCAAGCGGCTTCAGTTCTTGCGTCAATTTAATCTTGTAAGGATGTAGGCCAAGATCTTTAGGCAAAATTCGCCACAACGACGTCACAGAGATGCCCAACGCTTGAGAACGACGTGTGAGAGACACATTTGGGCTTCCTGCAACTGAAGCCTCAGCGGCAGCAATATTCTCGACACTACGGGCACTTCTTTGTCTCACTGGCATGGGAACATTTTGTACTGTGCCTGTGGATTCAAATTTTTCCACTAGACACTCAATTGTTGATCTGCTAGGACGATTATGACGACCATAAATTGGACGTAGCGCTCCTAACGTTGAGGCCATTGACTCTGAATTTCGGTAGTAAATTTTTATAATTTCGACTCGTTGTTGGCTCGTATATCTTTCCATCATGAAATGGCAAACCTTACTGAAGAGAAATATCAAAAGAGCGGCAAGAAATATGGCGTCGTTTGCTGTCCCTGTTGAATAACCCTTTATATACACTCCCTATGTCACTTGTTTGAGCCCACTATTTGTGTGGCCACCCCCCCCCCACCTATCCGATTTTCTCAGAATCGATATTAATTATATGCAGTACTTCTGATTACCGCAGGATGATGAAAAGACAATGGTCAAATTGGGCCCAGCACCAATAGGAACAGCCTTCGTATCGTATATAGGTACATGTTTATGCATTCATTATCGGTTAACAATTTGTCCAAGTTCACTGCGTGACAAAAGTTATTTAATTTTGAATAAACTGAGTTTAAGGGTCACAATTCCTTTATTCCATAGCTTTTATTTAATATTTTGTGTAGTTTTAGCTCGATTTTAGCCATTTTTTGGAACTCAGTTCTTTGATATTTAAAATTATGTTCAGGGGTCGCAAGTATCAATTTTATGCTAAAAGCTGTTTTTGGAGTATTTAATTTGTAAATAACACAAATATTGGTTTTAAATAATATTTTTGATGTCAAAATCATTTCTGGAAAACAACAAACAAACAACAATTTGTATCTCATTTATTGTAATGAAAATGGTTTTAAATTGCAATTCGTAAAAATTGGACAAAACAACCCACAAAACCACCCACAAACCACCCTTATATATACTATTAGGGGTTGAATTTTTTTTAAGTTATTCCCTATTTAGTAACGAAGAAAATGGTTGTACATTTTTTACGAAATGATTCCTAAATAGATCAAAAAAAAGAATTATTAACAAAAAATAAATTTTTTTTTTTCCTTTTTATGGTACTTAATGATTTTTAACTCAGTCAGTTTTTTACCAATTTTAAGTGTCTTTATGGTTTTGCAAAGAAGAATGTTAGACCTTTTTTTTTTAAATACATTTGTTGCTCAAGCTACAAAATCAAGTAGGTACAAGTTTAACATTTTATCTAAAATAACGATAGTGAAAACGAAGATTTAGTGTAAATATATTTTGTTTGTCTACTTGATCAAAAACGACGACCTGGCTTTGATTCTGGGTTATTTTGTGATTTTTGTGTAAAGCAACGGCTTGGATTAGTGATTTTTGTATATGATAAAAAAGAGACTCCCATTCTTCTTTGAAAAACCGCAAAGAAACTTAAAATCGGTAAGGAACTGACTGAGTTAAAAATCTTTTAGTATCATAAAAAAGCAAACAAAATATTATATTTTTTGATTATATTTGTTTTTGATCTATTTTGTGATCAGCCCGTATTAAATGTAATACTAATTTTTTCGTTACTAAATAAGGAGTAAGCTAAAAAGATTTCAACCCCTTATAATAATATATAAGGGTGGTTTTGAGGGTCGTTTTGTGTGTTGTTTTGTCTTACTTTTACCAATTGCAAACGAACCTTAAAAACAATACCTATTTTTATTCTGATAAATGAAGTAAAAATTGATATTTGTCTGCCTTTTTCCAGAGATGATTTTGACATCAAAAATATTAAATATATAGGGAGCATTGCCAACTGGCGCACAATTATGAAATTTGGTAGAGCGGTTGGTTTTCGGGTATACCTATACAAAGAAAAAATTAAAATTACTCCCACAAGTGTCAAGGCACAAAGGCTGACAGAAATTCCTTGATTATCAGCACCGCAGACAAACTTTTAATGTTGAAAAAAAAATTCATCAAATCTCAGTTAAAATTCAACCGATTTGTATTTATAATGTGAATACATCACCATCTACTTACAAAAACAAATGGAAAACGCAGATTAAAATAGCATACAAATGCGTTAATTGCTTTCACCTCGAATTCAAATAAAAACATTGCTCCCAATATCCCCCACCGAACAAAATGTCTTTAGCCAAAAACAAACTCCGCTTTATATAAGATAAATAAATAACTAATTATTCGGTGTCTTACCGTAGTGCCTGCATTAGCGTAGGCACGCACAAGAAACTCATCTTCAAATTAACAGGATTAGATGATTTCACAATGAGTCAGTATAGGGAGGAGATCGGACGAGAATAATATAAATAATTGGTCTACGCTAATATAAAAAGATGGGTTTTCGTTGTGCGTTTATTTTAATGTGGTCATGGCCCATTAAAACGATTATCCCCTAAAGGATTTCTTAATTCATTCCAAAAATATATACTTTTTGTGGTTTAAAATTTCATTTATAATAGCATGAAAACTTCTTAATTAACTTAAACCACTTTGAAATTATTATTATTATTATCCTACTAGTGGCGAGCCGACTTGTAATATCTGCCAATTAAAATTTCAAATCGTTAAATTACCACGAAACGAGTTTGAAATATGCAATTTAGTATTGTTTTTTTTTTTTCAAAGGAACGCACACTCATCACGCAATCATTAGTCTTCGACAACTTTGTTCGTAAAGAAATAAATTGGGATTCTCTTATCGTAAATACGAAAATATTTCTCATTTAAAAGGGAATACAATAAAAATACAGAGGTCAATAAAACTAAACTTACTGTTTTTTTTTTTAAACTAACCCATACTTTTACGAAGTATTTTAGTGACCTGAATCCTGAATTTAAATCTAATTTCTAAACTCTTGTTTTATGCTTACATCAATATGCTATACATGAAATGATTATCAAAGTAACATTATTGCTTTTTACTTGCGATACACGTGGTATAGCACAGGACACGTCTAGGATTCGTGCAAAAACTCTAACTCGAGAACCTCAAACTGCAGCCTAAGCCACTGACGATTTTGAAAAAAATACGAGGTTTTTTTTATATTTTATATTTTAGCGCGCGCTAAAGGGGTTGCGACTACCCTTAAAATGACGTTCACAGCAGGAGCGATTAGGTAGGTTGGAGGGGATTTGAAAGGAGATACCGATGCACATTGGTTTTAATGTCTGCATATCACAATGGGAGGGGAAAATTGAGCTGGGTAGAGCATTCCACATTCGTGTAGTGTGACTAAAGAAAGAATCTCTGTACTTAACAGTACGTCCGAAGGCTCAAGGGTAAAATGATGGGCATTCCTAGAAGCACGAATATTACGGTTGAATTGTTTAGGGGGAGGAATGCAACTGGTTATTTTACTAGAACACTGTTTGTAAAAATATCGGGTAAAATAACGAAAGACATGAGACATTGCGACGGTGCTCAAGAGGTGTAAATGTTTCCGTTATAGTCCTATCACCTATCATTTTTAGAGCTCTCTTTTGTATTCGATCCAAAAGACTTAAGTGGGTTATTGGAGCAACAGCCCAAATATGGGAATTGTACTCAAGTTTTGGACGAAAAGAGGCTTTATAGATCACAGCCAGATCAGAAGGGGAGACAAATTTTTGGCATCGACGGAGGAAACCTAAACACCTAGCACCATTTTTGGCGATGTCAAATATGTGGTCGTTCCACAAAAGGTGGTCTGTGACACACATACCGAGGACTGAAAGCTGTTCGGTTTCCTCTATGCAAGTGCCGCTCATAGATAGCATCATAGGGGGTGGGTTTCGCTTTAACGACATGAGACAGCATTGAGTTTTCGAAGCATTAAATTCTACACGGTTTTTGTTTCCCCATTGGACAATGCTGTGAAGGTCAGAATATAATGAGCTTATCATACGCTGTAGTTGAAGTTCCACATCCGAAGGACATGGATGTGAATCTAGAAACGAATATGAAAAGCTGAGGGTACTGTCGTCAGCAAAACAGTTTAATGGATTAAAAGTTTCAGATAAAAGATCGTTGATGAATATGAGGAAGAGGGTCGGAGACAAAACGGAGCCCTGGGGCACACCAGCATTTATTTTGTAGATATCAGACTTAAAACCGTCCAATACAACTTGTATTGATCAGTCAATTAATTTCTAATCCAACGAAGAAGAGATTCATCGATACCAAATGCACGCATTTTCGGTAAGAGAGCTTGATGCCAAACTCTATTAAACGCTTTTGAAATATCAAGCGCAATAATCTTACTTTCTCCAAAACGATGTAAAGATTTGTGCCACTGTTCGTTGAGATATACCTTCAGATCACCAGTGGCCCTATTGCTACGAAAGCCGTACTGCCGGTCATAAAGAAGCTTTCGTTCTTCGAGACATTTCTTGAGCTTAAAATTAATCAGCGTTTCCATGACCTTGGAAAGAAGGGACGTAAGCGCAATTGGTCGATAAATTAGAGGAGGAAGAAGATACGCCTTTTTTAGGGATATGTTGGAAAAATGCTGTTTTCCATCCACTCGGAAAGAGACCAGTAGAGTAGGACAGATGGAAAAGCTTACGCAGTGGGTTTACCAGCGTTGAAGAACACCTCTTCAGAACAATGGGAGGGATACTATCCGGGCCAGCGGATTTGTGTATGCCGAGATCTTTTAGAACTCTAGCAACTGCACGAGTGCGAAAGAAGATTTGTCCCATAAAACCATTTACGCTCTCAAGTACAGGGGGAGTCATAACACTTTCTGGCAGCGTCGAATTAACAGCAAACTGTGCTGCAAGCAAATTGGCTTTATCTTGTGAGCTGAAAAAAGGGGTATCAGTGAAGACGAGCGTTGGAACCTACGACGAGGTGGTATTTCGTATGTTTTTTACAAATGACCAAAAATTTGTACTACCTTTGGGACATTGTAGTATTTTTTGCCGTAGTTTTTGATCATGTACAAATTTGGCTCGTCGAATATGAACGTTACAGGTCCTTCTAGCTTGCTGAAACTTTTTTCGGTTTTCCTCAGTAGGGTTGGCTTTATAACAACGGTAGCTTACCTCTCTAACCCTAATAACCTCTTTACAGCTCGAATCAAACCATGAGTTTTCTTTGGGTTTAATCGATTTCACCCTATTCGGGATAAAATTTCTCATTCCACAAAGAATTCAATTTGTGATCATATCTGCACTGGCGTCTACGTCACTATCGAGGAAGCATAGTGACCAGTTAAAGCTCTTGAACAAAATCGTTGAGACCGTTCCAGTTGGCTACCTCATATTGCCAAACGGTTCTCTTGGGAGTTTTTTCTCTAACTGGATTTTGTTGGCATTAGAAATTTGCAGATATGATATAATGTGCCTAGAGGCGATAATGCACTAATAGTGTATTTATCAGGGTCGGAGGTAAGGAACAAGTCTAGAGTGTTGGCGGATTGACCTGCAACGTCAGGAATTCAAATAGGCTCGTCAACAAGCTGAGTTAGGTTGTTTAACTCAGCAAACATTTCAGCATACCTTCCTTCGGATGTTGTCTGGTCCGAATAGCGTAGCCACGAAGAATTATGTACATTGAAATCACCCGTAACAACGATTTCACTGTGCGGAAAATGGGAAATAATTTTCTGGATGGAGTCAGATAGTACATCGAATTCGTTGGAAGTCGAATTACTATCCAAACAAGTATGGATGATGCGCTTTTGGACGGTGAATTTAAACCACAATAGGAATATAAATAACATTTTGATAGAAAAAATATTATTTATAACGGTTATTAACGCTACCTGTCATAGAACCGATATTTTGGTTTTCAAATTTCTCGTTAACGGCTACACGGATTTCAACTAAAATTTTTATACAAGATCTCCTTCACAAAGCAAACAATTTTGCAGATACAAATTTGCGAAAAAAAAATTATTTTTGGATCTTTTAATCAATGGCCCTAAGTAATAAACAAATTTGGAGTCGATTCTAGTTGAAATTCGATTTTTTGTATTTGATAAACTCGACTTTAGGCCAAAATTGTCTCAACATTCGTTAATTACTAAGGGCCAATACCTTGAAAACGGGCTAATGAATATTTTTGTTTTATTTTGTATTGAATTATATTTTATAAAATAGTAAATGTTGGTATACCAGATTTTATTTTTGAAAATATGCAAACAAATTTATATATAAAACATTAATTTTTGAGAAAACCGCTCTAACGATTTTTAATTTTTTTTATAACGTCATATTTATCAAACAAATCAGATGGCATACCTGATTTTGAGCTCTATCTTTTTAAGCCCTTAAAATAAAAAATGTACTTATAGTAATTTACAGTAATAAATTTATTTTGTTTAATGGTATCATAATATTATAAAAGCAATACACAAGAATATCATCAATTTCTAGCTACGTCTAAGTTGTTAGCTGCGAGAGCAAGTTTGTGCGATCCAGTCGTGCCCATTTTATTTTTTGTCTTGCCTTTTGATAACAGATTATGGTTTAATATTTGCAGTTACAAGCATTGGGTCACAAATGTGATATGTTATTTATAGTACAGGCAATGGGGAAAAATCTGAAAAAAGTTTTGACGTCTGAAAAGTTTGAATGGGGTTTTGCAGAGGGGTTGTTTTTTGGTATAAATCTCGATTTGCGGGATTTTTGGTCTTGTGGGGCTTCCGCCATCTTGGAAAAACGACTGCTTTTGATAATTTGCGCTTTTCTCACTGCCTGTGCTTTTTATGAAAAAAAATTGTATACTTTTTTGTTTTAATTTAAATTTCCTACAAATCGGTCTACAAATTATTTTTCTGGTGTAGATAATTCAAAAGTTATTAATGAAAAACGAGTACAAAATTAGGTCTAACGGGCTTAGTTATCGAATAACTCCCAAAGTATTACTTTTATAAAAAAAAGTCTTAAATTAAAGTTGTAACAAAAGGCTAGGGCGTGTAGGTTAGTTAAGATAAGAAAAAAATCGTATGGGGAGGGTGGTCTATTTCGCCCCGTTTAGGCGTTTTCTAAAAAAAAATTACTTAAAATTAAAAAAAAAAAATATTAAAAATCAACGGCAACAGTCAAAATATCATGTTATAGCTTTTTTGAAAGCCAAACACCTATTCTTAAATTAACTTTTTAAATCAAGTTGTTTTAACAAATATTTTTTGAGAAAATAATTTTCAAACTCAAAATTAAAAAAAAAAACTTAATTTTGTTTATTCTTTCCAAGATGGCGGACGGGGCGTCCCAAAAGACCCAAAATCCCGCAAATCGAGATTTATGATAAGAAGCAACCCCTCTTCAAAACTTCATTCAAACTTTTCAGACGTCAAAACTTTTCTCAGATTGCCTTTATTTGGAACCCCGTTGCCTGTACTATTAGTACACTATATGTACATTATATGTATACATATCAGTCCTATTTTCACGTCCAAAGTAAGTTTATCATTTGGTCCACCCCCATCTCCATTTTTCATTTCCCTCTAAAATCTAAATTGGTGTTAACTCAGAAGTCAGAACACAAATCTGTTGACATGTTAGATTGAGAAGGGTAGTCCCTTGACCTTTTTACATGTAAGTATATGTGTTTTATTTTATGAAAGGCGAAGGAATTATATGTCATACAGAATATGCGAGGCTTTATAATTCATGAAGGTATCAGAATATACACATTATGATTTAAGTTCCTTTTTTATAAAAAATATGGCTATAGTCGTATATGGAATAATGTTATAAATCACAAAGAATTAAATTCAGGTAATATACATAGGTTCATCTTATAGAACTGTTGATACAAAATCTTAAAATTGTTTTATCCAGCCAATTTCTTTTTTCTTCAGCTTAGAGCTGAAAAAGGTATAAGTGGTATTGTATATATGTTATCCTTCAAACTACCTATAGGTGGTATATCGAAATGGTGCCATATATCTGCCGTGATGCCATGTAACCCGATGGTGACTTGTAATTTGTATGTGATTTTGAGAAAATGGCGTTACCGAAATGAAAAGAATAATAACCATTTTGTGATGAAAGTGTAAACAGGAAGTAAAATCGATTTTTTGGTAGGTGATAACCTCAAAGAAATTTAAAAAAAAACTCATTTCTGTAAAGTGGTAACAAAAATTCTTATGAAGAATTACAAATTAAAAAAAGTGAGTTCAATGTAGCCTAAGCAGTCCGTTTTTTAAAAAGAAGTTTTGGTCGAAATGAAGCACCCACGCGTGCGCCTGCAATGTTAACAAAATCGGCGCATCTGGGGAACAGAAAACACGAAATTGATCAATGAGAAGCCACTGCATCCACTGAGTGACAGTTTGGTGTGGATTGTGCAGTTTTGACATCATTGATGGAACGTTTGTCTTCGAAAATGAAGCTGGGAACAACGTTTCGGTCATCTCAACGGTGGGCGTTACAGAGCCATGTTAACCGAACTTTTTTGTTACTGGAATTGAAGACATGGATTTGGACGCGCCATAACCACACAGCCCATGCCACAATCGATCGTTTGCGCAACAAATTCCCAAATCGTTTTATCAGACGTCTTGGCGATGTCAATTGGCCACCTCGGAGCTGCGATTTAACTCCTTTGGACTTTTTGTGGGAACCGGAGGACCGATGTTACGCCACAGCCAAGTGCTGAAGTCTGAAACTTCCGGACGGATCTACAATAGCAGCAAAAAGAACGTGAAGTACCTAGGCATCCATGTCAACAAATTGTTAAGGTTCAACCCGCACTACGAAAAGTGCTAACTGAGCCTTTCACCGACTCCACCCATTGATGAGACGCAGAAACGGACTAAGCTAGAAGACGAACATACTTATGTACAAGCAACTCCTGCGGCCTCAGCTATTCCTTCCCAGTATGGTTGTCCATCTCGAAGACGGCCATGAAGGAACTTCAAATGTTCGAAAGAAAGTTACTAAGGATTTGTACCGGACTACATTTCGACCGGAGACATTAGAGCAACGAGTGTCTTTACACAGAGGCGAACATCATCCCCCTGGACAGGTACCTACTGGTTCAAGCAAATATAAGCTTAGGACTCATTAACAGTCACCCAAATCAACTGATGAGAAGGATGGCCATTCAGCATCAGCGATATCCCGTGCCAGGCGCGAACGCAGAGGGGGGGGGGGTTGGTGGTTTATGAATTCAACTTCCTAGCCATACAATCTACTCTTAATTTTTGAGTTTTCAGTTTAAACACCCCCCCCCCCCGCCGAAATTTTTTCTGCCTTCGCGCCTGTCCCGTGCCGATATACCTTAGTACGATGGAAATCCTGGTTGACAACATCATTATGGACAACGAGCAAGCAGTTTCATTCTACGCTGACAAAGGGTCAGCATATCACCGCGGCTAAATGCCAACCCACCTCCCACCAAAACCACAACTTGACAACCGGGACGGAACACCCCGAGGAAAATAAAGTCAACCGACTTTTGGATTTAATTTTTTACGTGTATTTTATATTTTAAAATCCTTTAAATTTAAGACAAAGTATGGGATTAGGCCGTATGCGCCAATAAATGTATAATATCATCGTATCTTACTATACTCAGTCAAATTGTAAATATTGTTTATTTCAATTAATATGCCAAATATACAGGGTGTCTGGATAACCTTGGAATGCCTCATAGTAGACTTTATGACCGTCCTGAAAACTAATAAAAAAAAGTCCATCCCAACCACAAGAAAAGATATGTGCATTTTTTTGTTCTGTGCATTATTTTTTGCGTTACTTTACGTTTTTGAATACCGCGACTACAAGTGAATGAATTCTACCGTTTATTTTTCGTAGCAATATTTAACATTGTTTGTGCCAAAACATAAGAAGACAAAAATTATAATAACTGTTGGAATTCTTAGAGAAAAAAATTATTGAACTTTGATTTTGATGCAAAATGTGAAAGAAAATAATTTTTGAAAAAGTTAAATCATCTCTGGTATGAAAAAATGCTTGAATACCTAAGTGGCACACTATTTTTAAAATATGCGCATTAAATGCGGATTTCAAAATGGTATAAAATAAAAATCAGCAACAAGATAGTCAATTAAGCAAAAACAAATGTTTTAAAAATTAGCAAATTAAACGTGAACATAATATTATGCGTCTAACATGGTAGATTTTTGATTGATTGCCTGTTTTTATGATATTATCCTAGTGATAAATCCAAGATTTTCACTTCTAAGGCCGATTGCATGAATTATACCTGGTCTCTTGGGCCCTAACATAACCATAAAATATTTTCGCAGTTGCTTTAAGTTTATTTATTTGTTATTTTCTTCAAACAAATAGCTATAGTCTTTTGAGTTTTGAGCCAACTTTCAATCACTTGATCACTTAGTTAGAAAAGAAAAACAAAAGTAGATATTTTTTTTAATTTAAAGCAAATGCTCAAACTGTTTTCAACCCATTCTAATACAGGTTCTGCACCTCCAAATAAATGAAAATCTTATAACAATCTTCTTAATTTTTGCTCAGAATCTTGTAATGCAGCTGGCTCCCCAAGATTTCTCATATCCTCTTAGTACCTGATGCGCTTGCTGAACACAATTTTCTTAATGCAGCCCCAATAAAAAAATCAAGTTGATTTAGGTCTGGTGAACGGGGTGGCCATAAAATTGGCCCCAGACCTCATGTTCACCTGCCTGTATCTCTGGCATATTTGTAATGCAGCGGCTTGCACAAGATTGTATACGACCTCATCTGAGAAGCTGATCGGCTTTGCTGTATTCGATTTCATTAATGCAATCCTTATAAGAAAATTAATTTGGTAATAACCACTTCCAAAATATTTGATGGTTTTTTAAAAGGCCAATTGAAGAGGTATAATTCAAAACAAGCTCGAAAATGTAGCCGTTTTTTCACTTTGTTAACATTCTTGGTACTGTTTCATTCGGCCCTGGAAATTTAAAGCTTGGATTTATCATAAGACAACATTATATAAAGACCGGCAATCAATCAAAAATCTACCATGTGCAACGCATAGTATTATTTTCACGTTTACTGTGCTAATTTTGAAAACTTTTGTTGTTGCTAAATTGGCTCTAGTATTGCAGATGTTTACAAATAACTTGCTATTGGTTCTAGATACAATAATAAACTATAGCATTTTGAAATTCGCATTCGACACGCATATTTTAAAAATAGTTGGCCACTTTGGTATTCATGCATTTTTTCATACCACAGATCATTTAACTTTTTCAAAAATTATTTTCTTTCAAATTTTGTATCGAAAATCAAAGTTCAATAATTTTTTTCTCTAAGAACTCCAACAGTTATTATAATTTTTGTCTTCTAATGTCTTGGCACAAGCAATGTTTAATATTGCTATGAAAAAAAACGGTAGAATTCATTCACTTGTAGTCGTGGTATTCAAAAACGTAAAGTAACGCAAGAAATAATGCACTGAACATAAAAATGCACATATCTTTTCTTGTGATTTGGATAGACTTTTTTTTATTAGTTTTTAGGACGATCATAAGGTCTACTATGAGGCATTCAAAGGTTATCCATTATTTACTGGACAACCTGTATATTGTTGAACATTCAAACATTCATATAGTATATACGATTCACTTAAGACACTTAAGGCCAATATCATCCAAGTAAACCGTGAGCTACGGCCCGAAGACCATCAACAATGTCTTGGAAATTTGGAGTGGCATAATGCGCTACTGCGAAACCAGCTGAAGCAGCCACTTGAACAACGTTGTTATCCATAATTAATGGGAATGCCTACTTATAAAGCCATAATACAGTAGCATTTTTAAAAAGAAATTTGTATTTGACCCACCCTGTATTAAATTATCTCAAAAATGGATCAAACGATTTTAATAAGAAAATTAACAATTACTTTTAACAGTCCTATAAATATTTTGGTAAACAAAACAATTAACCAATAACCAATAACGGTTAATAACGGTACCTGGCAAAGAATCGATTTTTTGTTTTTCAAATATGGCTGAGTTCCGAAATGCATCAGATACGAAATGCGCATTTGATGCAAAGTCATATAAGTTCTAAAACTCAAACGTGAAAATGTTTATAAAGCAGTATATTTTTCAACGCATCCGATACGTAATCGATGCGCATTAACCGAACAAACTTAACAGTAAGCAAAAGTTATTGTTAAGAATTATTTAGTTCTAGTAAAATTGTGGTATTTTTCAGTGAAAAAAAAAAGTTGAAAGTGAAAAGTGTCTTTGCTTATTAAAGTTTAGAAAATTTGAATTTCTTCGATAAATTCGGAAAACTGTTGCGTTACATAATGTACCTACGTTTGTTTGTCCATCAAATACGTGAACATTTGACTCATAAATTTTGTTTAATGTCTACTCTCCGAGTAGTGCGCGTTCCGAATTACCTAATTTATACAAAGTAAAATGTTTACAAAGCAGCAGGTTTGCGGTGCTGATGCGCATGGAGAGGGTATTGCTGCCGCATTAAAACTTTTTATTTTACCTTTTGGAACTCAGCCTATTGCTTTAACGGCTTCACCGATTTCGACCAAATTTTATATACAGAAAAGGGGTTAAATAATTTAAAAAATTGTATGTACATTAAATTGTTTAAATTATTTAAGACTTTTCTGATTTTTTGTTTAAATACATATAACAAATTTTCGAAAGAAATATTTTGGGATTTTTTTGGAAAATTAGCTAAATAATTTTTAAACGCTTCTTTGAAATTGTTGCATATTTTGCTTCTAATATTTTAAATTACATGTCTACTGCTACGGCCAATTTCCAAATGTTTTTGATGCCAATATCACAATCGTAAGGACGGTCAGAGTTAAGGCATTTTCTTGAGTTAATTGTGCCTTGAAATCTTTTTCTTTTCACCCGACTATAACCATCCAAAATTTGTATTTGATTCAACAATAACTGCATTTTCTGTACATTTTTTTCTCCTGAGCAACTGGGCAACTTTCTTCGGTTTAATAGCCCTTTATTCTTTTTTCTCGTGGCATTATTCTACATTTGGTGTGGCATTTGATTCAGTACTTCCTAAGTTCTTGTACCGAAATTTAATCAAATAATAATAATGATTTTTTGCGCTTTCATTTTCATTTTTCTCTAGCTCTGCCTTTAGCCGGATCCACACATATCTCGTGGGTTGTCGTGTGTCGCTATCGCTGCAATGTATTTTATATCGGTAGGATAGGACTACATTTCTCTCGTGTGTTGTGTCTTGACAGATAGAGCGCACAAATGATAAGTTGTTTGAAAAATCTATCTCAAATTAAAACAAAAAATAACGATTCAACTCGGGCTGTTAAGAAATCAATCCCGACCAACACTTTATTATCACACCTATATTTTAATTAATGCTGAAACGATGGGAAATGATGTCTTTATCATTTCCCATATATTCTACTCTGTAATCCAAATTTATACCTTTCCCACAACTCCTTTTCCACCCAACGCCCTCAGCTGCGTGAGACCAGACGAAATATGATCTACAATAGAAGTTCAATATTTTGCCTCACGCGCTGATATTTATTAATTATGTTGACTGGCCACCTCTTGGTTTTGCCTTTTGCAATCTTTCTGGTCAGTTGACAGTCACTCACTTTTTGTACTGCGTAAGAGAACAATCGTCTCAATTTGCTATTGTTATAAAATAATTGTTATTTAACAAAATTTATCAGTTACTTAAATTTGACTTATTTTATTTGTGTGATTACTTGTATGAACATTTGAATACTTGTTAGAACACGGGCCTAGACGACGATGCATAGCATAAATTAGCCGTAAATAATCCGTGTTAACAAGTATTTAATTTTTGTTTTTAAAAAGATTTCTTTGAACCAATGATGGTTCACTGTGGCGTATACGTACTGTTTTTACGTAGTGCCTTTTCAACAATAATTATTGTACCTAAATTTTTTCTTTTTTACCCATTGTGTATGCACGTGTGTGTAAACTGTATCTACATACCTATGCTTAAAAGAACAGTTTACAAAATTTTATTTTGTGCAACCTCCAGATAAAGTGATACATAATTTAAAAAAAATCCTACTAAATATTTTAGCCCCATATTTAAATTTTAACATGCAATCAGAGCCATAATGAAATTTTACATATGAAATTAATTGACCTTTAATTAATTATTTAACGCATAAATTTATTATATTTATTAGAAAACAACCTATTTATATAATACATAATGTACATACATTTAAACAAACTTTTATTTTAATTTTCTTCATTAAAACTAAAAAAGTTCTGAAATATTTTGGTGATAGATGAGAGGTTAAATGCATATATTCACTTTGAAAAATCACCCTTTAAGGAACTTGTTAAATATGTAGGTATGTTGTCATAATATTTATTGACCTTATAGGTTTAAATTATGTATTTCAATTTGATTGAGCTTAAAGCCCCAGTGTACGCTGCTGATGCAAACGATTTTTTTTTCCTGTAGTCTCCAATAAGACAAAGAAAAATGCTTACGAAAAAACAGCGGACAAATTTTCATGGAGAGTTTCACTAATTGAAAAAAAAAATAAAACAAAAACAAACAAAATCAAATCGAACAATAAAGCCATGCAGTAACGAAAGAAAGAACTAATACAAACAGAAATATTTCATGTCATTTTTCCGCACACAATTTAAGGTCGGGAAAATAAATTCTATGCGAAAAAAGAGCGGAAACTTCTCAAAACAATTTGATAAATAAATCATCTATTTTGCTGGTCGAACAACGTTCCGCAAAACGAAAAGCGCGATGAAATTTTTTCTGATTTCTTCATGTCATTTTTGTATAAGATTTTTCGTTTCTTATCAGCACCATGCAGGGCTTTAATAGCAAATAAATATTTATGTGAGAAGTGAGACCCATTATAACAATGATGTGTTTTATTATTTTCAAAAGAAACGCCCATATATTATGTTTATAATGAAGTTTATTTTACGTAGTATGTATATATAAATTTTGGCCTTAAGTGGGCGTTTGAATCTAAAAGCAGCTCTCTCTGTAGAGAAAAAATAAAATAAAAAAAAAGTTTTTTCAATAAAAGGCATGGTTTTTTCTCCTGATCCATATACAGTCTTAAAAAAAAATCAATAGTTCAAAACAACAACAGCAACACAACGACAAACAAAAAAAATATCCTGAACAATTTAATGAAAAATAATAAAATGACACAGGTACATAGCAACAAAGACAGAAAGGTTGGATGATGTTATCAAGGCTTATTTGTTCTTTTTTTTCTTTGCGTGGATAGAAAACGTCTTCAATTAAATGCTATATAAATGCATTTACAGACCTTCATTGTTCATTCATAAGCATAAAAGTCTTGATTTATTATAATATATATCAATATGTACGCCTTTTACAGACTCAGTTTTCATAATATTACCCTTATTTTTTAATTTAGAGATCTTCGCAAATAATGTATGTATGTACGTTCATATTTATCTTGAACATAATTTTCGCTGCAAATATAATTCACTATTATAATGTTCGACGCACATACCTACATCACAAACGCAATTGTTAGAGCGGTTATCATGTTCAGTATCGGTGCTTCAATAAAAAAAAAAAAACACAAAAAGATGAAAGGTAGTATACATAGGTACATTATGTGTGTATTTACATATAGTATAGGAATTTCTAGCATATTATGTTAAATTAAGTTTGCCATTATTTCTTGCATGATTCACGCTAGTGTTAATATTCTCTTGCAATGATACAATATTGAAAATAAATAATATTCGTCAAGCTCTTTAATCTGTATACCACACTGAACAGTTCGGTGTATATTAACAAAGTTTTTTGCTCTCGGAATAAATATGGGGATATAGCTCAGTGGTAGAGCATTCGACTGCAGATCGAGAGGTCCCCGGTTCAAACCCGGGTGTCCCCTTAGTACGACTTTTTTTATTTTGACAACTTTGAGAACCCAACCTCCAATAATTTCGATTGACACTTCACAGTCTACTCCATCTCCAGCCTTTTTAACGTTGAACAAAGAATAGGCACGCCTAAATTATTAAAACATATACCGGCTGATTCACCTAAGGTGTGACAAGAAACTTAAAGGCTTAACTTCATAGACCTACTTCTTGAAAAGTGTACAAAAGTGAGAAATTAAAATGTTCACTCAAGAAACCTGCTTGCAAAAAAACATACGGAAATTATTCTGACAGATAAATTAAGCCACCATACACAACAACTTTCAATTATTTTTTTGCAAGCAGGTTTCTTCAGCATAGATATTTATTTCTCACTTTTGTACTTTTTGGCAAAAGTAGGGCTATGTAGTTATAAGCCTTAAGCGTGTAGTAGTACAGGTAAAACAGTACACAAAATCACAAAGAAAAAAATGTCTACCCTCATGAAACTTGGTGTAAACATTGATATAACTTTTTGTGGGCTATAGGTCAATAAATTTAAGATGTTATTTGATCTGCAACGTTTCGAGCATGTTTATGCTCTTCATCAGGCAAACAATATTTAAAGAATTTACGTTAAGGGAATAAACCACTCATTATAGTTACATAATAATCTCATGAAATAAAATTGGTGGACAGGAAAAAAACTTCCATTTATCAAAACAATCACCTATACTTGGATAAATGGAGGTTTTTTTCCTGTCCACCAATTTTATTTCATGAGATTATTATGTAACTATAATGAGTGGTTTATTCCCTTAACGTAAATTCTTTAAATATTGTTTGCCTGATGAAGAGCATAAACATGCTCGAAACGTTGCACATCAAATAACATCTTTAATTTATTGACCTATAGCCCACAAAAAGTTATATCAATCTTTATCGATAAAAGGTCACAAATATTATACAATTTATTACTTGGTGTAAACATTTCTTTTACCATACGATTGAAGAATCAAAAGAGTCTATAAAAATATCTCGTAGGGAATAGTGTTTTTTTTTTTTTTTTTGAGTGGGAAAGGGGGGCAGGTTGCGGTGTATGAAAAGGAAAAATTCACTTTAGTAAAACCTTAACACGTGAAACATGATTTAGAGGAAGTTTTTAATGCTGAATCTAATGACACCAAAACCAAAACAATACCATACAAAATAAAATAAATCGGGTGGCACAACGGCTCATGAAGAACCAGGGCCTAGTGACTAACAACTCGCAACCATTCCTGTGTGCGCCTTTCGACATGAATGGAAGGGACCTACAATTTTATGCCGAATCCGAACGGATAGACAAGAAGCACTTATTCGTGACAAGTGATATTCTTGGAGGATTTGTCAATTCCTCGCAAGAGGCAGTAGCCCTGAAAAAAAACTTTTTAGTTTTACCATACTCTCCTGAAAAAAGTGATGGTCCTTTTTATGTAAAGATTATATTTTCAACACAACAGGTAGGTAAATGGTACAGAGATCCTTTTGAAAATAGTGACTCATTAATGAAAATTAGTATACGTGTTTAATTTGGCATACGAACCATGAATAAAAAGAGGTTATACAAATATCTACAGTTAAAGGGTGTTTTTTTAAGGGAGAGAGGAAGAAGGGACAAAATGTTACCTTGATGAAACTTGGTTAAAATCTTAAAAAGGACATTTTTATCAAGAATCTCAAGAGTCTATAAAAATAAATTGTAGGGAAGGGTGTTTTTTTGAGCGGCACAGAAGTGAGGCTATCGTTATTGAGCTGAAAAATTTGCTTTGGTAAAATAAATGCATATGATACATGAATTAAGGGGGTATGGTACGTTTCGTCTTTTTTCTTTCGTTTTTTGGTTGTTTCGTTAAAGTCGTTTCGCATTTTGTTGTTTTGCATTTCACTGTTTCACTTTTCGTTTATTTGGTTTCTTTTAGTTTTGACAATTTTTGTTTAATTTTTCAAGTATTTTGTTTTAATTTTATTTTATTTTTGATAGTTTCGTTTTTTGATCATTTCGTTTTGGAATTAGTTCGTCTTACGTTTGTTTCGTCTTTAATTGTTTCGTTTATTTCGATTTCGATAGTTTCGTCACCGTTTGTTTATTTTCATTTTAATGTTTGTGCATGCAAGGAACCTAAAGGCGTTAAGGCTTTAGGTTCTTTACATGCACCAACATTAAAACGAAAATACACAAACGGTGACGAAATGATCGAAATCAAACTGAACCGAACATATTTATTTTCACAACTATCAGATGCGCGCCAACGTTTTATTAAAGATGAGACAAACCAAATATTCTTAAATTGGCATAGATTTTTGATATCCAGGTTGCAATTAAAACAAAGGAACATTTTGAAAAATATATCAATTTTTATAAAGTTATAACAAAAATAATTTCTTCAAACAAAAAAGGTATACCTACTTCATTTAAAATACAGAAAGAAAAACATTGTCAATATAGGTATATTCATATTCACTTCTTTTGAAGAGTTGAATCCATTCTAAATAATTTGTTTAATGTACCTTCAACATAGGTATATGTACATTATATACACTTAACATTGGCTCTAATGACAGAATTTATAAACCTTTATGTACATATTCATCTCAAACTAATATTCAATCTCAATTTAATTTTTGTTTCTATCTATAATTCCTCTTTACTTACAAACTGATATTAAAATAATCGAATTCCAAAAAATTGATAAACGTAGAGACAAAATGCGAAACAACTTTTAAAGAAACAACACAGTCTTAAGTTATACATAATAGTTTTAACGAAAATGCAAAACAAGTAAAAAACAAAAGAAGAAACTCGAAGTCATCGTAAAACGAAATTAACTAAAAACAAAATACATACAAAATATAAAAAACGTTTTCGAATTAAACATAAATAATAATAATTTAAAAAGTTTTTGCGACCTATAGTGCAGATGTGTTTCGCTCTCACAACAACAATTGAGCTCTTCAGTAAGAATTGTTGTTGCCTTTCTTAGACACATGTTTTTAGTCGATGGCTACCGACGTATTTATAAAATAAGCTGCACTGATGTGCTGCAAATTATATAATTTCCATGTGAATTTGGTTAAATTCTTGCACCCAGATAGTTGTTGTAATTGCCCGTGGTCTGGCATATTAATAAGAAGAAGATAAACAATAACAATAGAAAAATTGTTTTTGTTTTTTTGTTAAGTGCACTTAATATTAATATTTCATATTAAAAAGTGCACTTAACAAAAAAACAAAAACAATTTTTCTATTGTTATTGTTTATCTTCTTCTCATAAATAATAATAACAAAAACGAAACAACAATTGTCGAAATAAAAAGAAACGAAACAATAGGCACCCGAATTAAGGGTAACTTTTAATGTTGAATCCAACAACACTAAAACCGAAACGATATTAATCCTATTAAAAAAGGAGCAGTCCTTTTTTCATTTAAGAATGACTGTTAATTCTTTTTAAAATAATGTCACGCTGGTGAAAACTAGCATTAAATGTTTTATTTACCATTTGAGCCTTGAACCGACAATGTCTAAACAATAAAATGTCTTATGTAAGTATTAATAAGATGCCTCGAATCGATAATACCACAGGCCAAAAGTCCACACGAATATCTTGTGGGATTCTGGCCCATTGTTTGTTTATTTCTGACCCACTTAAGCTTCTCAACACCGCAATAACATACCAAAGAAAACATTGCAATAAAAGAGACGCATACAATCAGTTCCCACCAACAACATAAAGGAAAGCAAACCACCAAAAAGAAACTACACCACAAGTCATCAAATGAATCCCAAAGATGGAACATTGAGTCCGAAACGCGTCGCTGAATAATAATATATTATTAATGTTGTGAATAGATTAAATCGAAAACATTTGATAACACATCAGGGGCGTCAACTGTTTAATACTGCACTGTCGCTTAAAACTACAAAAGGAGTCAAATACGTATGGACTAGGAATGGGAATGTTTTTATGAAGAAGAATGAGGGTGACAATTCAGTAAGAATTAATTGTATTTCAGATTTTGATAAATTATGATTATTATAAGTCTTATTCCTTCTTTAGTCCCAAATGTAAGTGATTATCCAGCTTCTTGTAGTTTTGTTGATAATTATTTTTGTATACACCAAAACATCCGTAGTTTACGAAAAAACTTTTCAATTCTTTTAGCTCACATTGAGTCACTTGTAAATTTACCTGTAGTAATTGTTTTAACAGAGATTTGGATTTTTGAAAATGAATTAAGCCTATATAACATACCAGGCTATTCTTTATTTGGCGGTTGTAATGAAACTTATTCATCGGGAGGTGTACCGGTATATATAAGTGAGGGTTTTGGTTATAAATCTTCAAAAATAGATATCTGTAGTGCAGATGCAGTAAAGTTGTCATTTTCTTATCAAAACGAAAACTATACTTTATTGTGTATATAAAGATTACATGGATTTAATAAAAATTCGTTTTTAGAGGAATTAGGCAGAATTCTCGAATCAAATAAAGCCAACAATGTAATTTTAATCGGTGATATTAATATTGATTCTTTAAATATATCAGATAAAGATACAGAAAATTATTTATTTCTTATGGCGTCAAATGGTCTTAAAGGATATATTAATAAGCCAACTCGGGTTACTGAATCCTCAAGTACTTGTATTGACCACATTTTTGCGCGCTTTAGACGAAGTAATAAAATAAATTTAAGCGGACAAGTCTTTGATCTTATGATTACTGATCATAGAATGGTCACTTTATTAAATGATCTTAATACTTATTCAAACCCTGAAAGTAAAATATCAAATAAAAAGCGTTTTAACACTGATTACAGATTGTTACAGGATATTTTGAAATTCGAATTTTGGGATCAGGTTTACTCTGAAAACGACACTTCCACGGCACTCTCTAATTTTATTTTGATTTTGAATAACCACATAAATTCATGTCTACTACCATTGAAAAATTTAAATAGTAACAAATTTTTAAGGCCATGGATGAATCACAGTCTCGTTAAGCAGGTAAAAATTAAGAACAATGTCGGTTCAAAGTACAAGAAACATCCAAATAATGCTAAACTTAGAAAATATTACCTTTCTTTGAGTAAAGTATTTAATACTAATGTTAATTTAACTCCTGAGAATTACTATACCAACTTATTGCAAAGATCTAAGGGAAATACCAAAGAAGAATGGAGAATAGTGGATAGCATCTTAGGAAAGAATAATAGCTTAAACGAAATAGAATCCTTGTTAATTGATGGTAATACCTTAACGGACGTAAACTGCATTGCAAACAAATTTAACGAATACTTTACAGACATCTCTGAAAAAAATAAACCGTCCATTAATTCTGTGGACTGTATTTGTTACGATCAACTAGGTATGGATTCTGAATTTATACAACCAAACAGCTTTGCCTACAATCCTATTACCTCGTTTGAGACATATAAAATGATTCTTTCCTTACAAAACAAGAATTCTTGTACTTCAGAGGGAATATCTAGCACGCTCCTTAAAAAAATTGTGCTATATGTATCTGATGTTTTATGTTTCATCTTTAACTTAAGGAGTTTTCCAACACAAAACCTTAAATGTGCTGAGGTTATACCTTTGTTTAAGAAAGGAGACAGGAAAAGCATTTCAAACTACAGACCTATTACTCTTCTTCCCACAGTTTCCAAAATTTTTGAAAAACTCATGAAAAACAGAATTACGTCTTTTTTGAACAAAAATAGTTTTCAGTGAGAATCAGTTTGGCTTCAGGTCTGGTAAGTCAACAGAAGATGACATTCTTAGGTTATGCAGTCAGTTGTATGATAGTTTAAATAATAACAAATTTACCATAGCCCTCTTCATTGACATGACAAAGGCTTTTGATATGGTTGATCATGATTTTCTTCTAAGGAAACTTTACAATTCTGGTTTTAGAGGAGTTGTTTTTGAAAGGTTGAAGTCATATTTGAAGGGAAGAGTCCAAGCAGTAACTCTAAAGGGAAGCTCAAGTGAAGCCCGTATTTTGAAAAATGGCGTACCACAAGGATCCGAACTTGGCCCTTTGTTCTTCTTAATATATATCAACTCACTTTTCAAACTCAAGTTAAATGGCCTTTCGACTGCCTTTGCCGATGACATATACTTCACTTACCAATCAGTTTCCGAACTTAACTGTGTATTACAAATTAAAGAAGACCTCCAAACTTTAAGGACATGGTTTTCTATTCATAAGCTAATCCTTAGTGGAAAAAACTAAATTGACGACCTTCAAAACATCAGGCTATAGACCTTCTGACTTCAATCTGTATTTTCATGCTTCGAATTGTAGACAAAACAGCTTTCCTATAAATTTTTGTGGTAAATCTAATTTTGATCCAAACGGAGCTTGTTCAGATTTTTGTTTCAAAATTGAAGTAGTACCAAGCTTTAAATACTTAGGCGTAATTATTGGTTCAAATCTTAATTGGAAAGATCACATCGGAAATATTAGTCTAACTTAATGCTGGTCACTCGAAAAATGTATCTCTTAAACCTTTTTGTTCTAAAAAAGTCTTTAATTTAGTATATTATGGTATTGCACATTCAAAACTGCAATATGGATTATCTAGCTGGGGAGGTTCATACGCATATACTTTTAAGACCTTGTTAGTTGCACAAAAACACCTGATACGTATTATTTGCAACAAAAATCGATTCTCTGAAAGTTGGCCTCTATACAAAGACTTAAGAATTCTCCCTATGAGACATCTTTACGTTTTTAAAGTCTAGCCTAGCAGAAACTCTCAATTATACAATCTACGTATAAACAATATGCACCTTGTTAATGAACGAATAAAACACATTTCTCTCATTTTTATACTGCCTCTGCACCCAAATGCTTTAATAAACTTCCTGTGTCAATAAGAATGACTCATAACTTTAACTCATTTTTAAAAAAAGTAGGACTTTGTGGACTTTTATTTTATTTAAAATTACTTTTGTTTATATAAAATAATCCTTTAATTCACTTTTTTCTTAATTTTTCAATTGATGTTACATTATTAATTATAAACTATCCAACATTTGCTTCAATTTGGTCTAGGTTTTAAAAGGGAAATTAAATAAAATCAAAAGATGTAATTTATTTTATATTTATAAATAGGTATTATATTTTATTGATCATTATTATTTTGAATTTTAACTAATTTAGTTCTGATTGTCACCCCACATCAGATTTATTTTTGTGAATTTTTTCTTGCTGTATCATTCGACACTAACTTTTAAGTTAATGAATGATTACTATTTATTCATTATTAATCAATTAATTGTTATACTAATTTTAAGTTTGAAATGAATAAAAAATACTTCTCAATCTAAATCTAAATACCCCATTTAGAAAAATCCATCGTGGTTTAGGTATCGTAAGCCAAAATTGCAACCGAAAAAGTGTGTTTTCTACCCAGCGGTTTTGATAATGTTAAGACTAAAGCTGGCTTTGGACTTTCCTTCTTCATTCGTTGTTCGGGTTTCGTTCTTCTCTCAACAACGAACAACGAAGAAAGCATTTACATTAGAAAGTTAAACTCTATTTACAAAATTGTTTATTTATATAACTAGGCTTCTTGTGCCATTCAGTAATTAAAAAAACTTCGAAAATGTCCCTACAAGTTGCACGACACTCCAAAACAATGTTCATTTAAACAGTTTTAGCATTTAAACACAAGTTGTTAGGGTTATAACGAACAACGAACACCGAAATTTCTGACGTGATTTGAATTTGCACGTTCTTCATTCGTTCTTAGTTCGTTGTTCGGTTTTTTCATTTACATTTTTGTTGTTTCGCGAACGAACAACAACGAACAACGTACACCGATGATAACACCGAAAGTCTAAAGCCAGCTTAAAGCTATGAGTTGACATCATATTTTTCCACAGGCACGATGAGATGAGAAACCTACGGTCCAACCGTACTATAAAGTATACCTACTTACATAATTTATATTGTTTGTATTAAGTTTTCTACGACCAAAAATTCATCAGTGTATTTTCCACTTATGTATGTTAATCTATAGTTATACCTACAAGTTATCAATATTTGTTCTTATTTTCTAAATTAACAATGAATTCAGCGGCAGATAATATATTTCCGTTCATTTTGGATACGCTTAGCCAAAAGCCTCTACTGGGTAAATTAAATCAAAAATCTTTCTAAAAATATAAAACATATATTTATGTAACTAAATGTACATTATCATTATCTACATAATTACATACATATGTTTGTACATACATACAAACATATGTACATGCATATAAATTCTTTCAGAGGAGAGTCAGAAAAATCTTTTTAGAGATTTACGACACAAAATAAGAAACGAAGGGCTGCAAATAAACAATTTGAAAGAGGAATTCGAACAAGCTCTGGAAATTGGACAAGAAATTGGTGTATTAAGGATTTTGGATTCAAATATACGGTTGCCTTTTTATGTGGGAAATAAAAAGCAACCATCAAGCAAAAGTCGAAGAAAATCGATCCCTGTGAGTTTTGTTTTTATTTTAAACTTAGTACCTATGTATGTATACAGTAATATTTTCCTATTATAAATTACTAAAAATCTTTTTACTTTGGCTTTTCATCATTTAGCCACGTCGTCGTCACCAAAGAACACAGAGTCGGGGCCTGAGCCGGGGACGAAGTGGAAGGCGTGTCTCTACTCGAAGAAAGAGAATAAGAAGGACTTCACGAAAATAAAAAAAAAATGTTTGAATTCATTGAAAAAGTAAAAATTCTTACATATGTATGTTAAACGTTAGATGTTGGTATAAAGCATTGAAGTCGGAAAAAATCTGTAAAAAACAGAGTAGTCCTGAAGCACTAAACTGACAGCTACAAAATAGTCCAATCCCAATACAAATGTGTACTCAAGTCTCTATAGGGTAAATAAAATATCGAAACTCCATTCGAATCGGTCTGATACTTTCGGCATGAGAGATAATGTTAATTAAGTGCACCGAAAATTGTTATTTAGACCTGGTGCAAATTTTTGCACACATACTTAGAACCCTTAGCTATCGTGAAGTATCGTTATAATATTTATTTTTACATTTTAAGTAACTTTTGTAGCGATTTTGAAGAGCAAAAATCGTATGAAAAATGCTATAAAATAATTATTTGTATTTAATGTACCGTTCACTTTGCCATCGTAGCAGAGACATACATTTTTTTCAAATCAGAAGCATACAAATCACTCCTGAACTTTTTTCTCACTTTTATTGTAAAGCAACGAGAACTTATCTTTGTATTCAATTAAAATACGCATTGTTAATGTATTTTAGTTTTGCTATTGTTAGAGTAATTTACCCAAGTGGTCATTCTTGGAAATCAGAACTATTGTCTTCATTTTCAGTAGTAAGGCGCCAGTTATAGCTTTCATTGAAAACCATCATTGAAAATTTTGTCTTTCAATTTGTATGCACTTAAACAAATAAAACTGATAGCGTTTTGGTACCAAAATGATGGTTGTCAGTTATATAATTTTTTTAGTGAAAAAAATGTTTAGTTTTCTTTACAACTTTCATATAAAATCATTTTTTGTTTTTCAATGATGAAAATCGTTTTCAATGAACAGCTGATATTTTGTTCCCAAAAGTGGAACACATTCGTTCCAATGAAATGTGTTCCTTTCTCTTCCTGTTCTCGTCTGTCAGTTTTTCGTTCAATGATCGACTTTAACCTCAACGTTGTTTTTTGTATGGGGAATGGAATTTTCAATGAAAGAAAATTTCATGATAGCTATAACCGACCTGTCAGAAAATATTCCACCATTTCACTGATTTGTGTTTCAATGATGGATTTCAATGAAAGCTATAACTGGCCCCTAAATATTTATATTTAACTGAATAAGGTATGGAGAAAAATGGAGGCGGAACAAGACAGGATACTTAAAAGCGCTTATAAAAATGCTGATACTCCAAATGCATTTGATAAACAAATAACACATCTCGACGTGTGACGTCAGTGGTCTAAAGCGGTGGAGTGCGTAGTGCACACGACTGCTTAGACTGAGCAAATCTGATATGCGTGGGTTCGAATCCTATGGTGTGCATAAAATTGGATTTAAGCTCAGCACCACAAAAAGGAGACTGATGAGTGCAAAAGTGGCAAAGCACGAAATAGCTATATCTCCAGCCAAACAATTGGTGGGAGCGCCTTTAAGTTGTTGTTGTTGTTCAAAAATTCGATGAAATTGACGGAATAAAGAATGGTCAAGCCTAATAAGCTGACATTCTAGTACGAATAGTACAATAATAACAATAATTATATTTAACTATTTACTTAAATTTCAGAAACAGAAAACAGTGCTCAGTATCAGTACCTAATGATATTTTACTAATTTTTCCTGCAATTTCAGTTCGAATTAGAACTAGCTGAAATAAAAACTTTGATAGGAACAAAATAAATTCTGAATAAAATTCAAAACAAATGAACAAGCGAATCCAAAAACTTAATTCCTTAGTATTTTGACAGCTCAACTGAGATTTTTTGTTCAGACAACTGGAGATTGCCGTCTGCTGTTGCTGAGGCCGTCCGAAACAAAAAATGTAACATTCAGGAATAGAAACGAAGAGCGCGTTAACTGGTTCAGCTAATAAAGGTTCGTTCGACTCAGTTGTTTATTTTACTTTTCCTTGGAGCCAAAAATGAGGTAACTTCGCTCTTCGCAAATACCAATATGTTTCATACTAAAGATTTTCCAAGCTTTTAAAATAGATTCCAATCGAGTGCGTTTGTAAAATCTTCACCTATTTTCATGCATATTTGTTTGAAATCATCTTATTTCGAAATAAATACTTTCAACGAAATTGCACAACTTGCCGCTTTCCGTAGTAAAAATGTAGTATTACATTCGTAGTCTGCTATATCAGGCCGACTTTTGATTTATTGCTGTTTTTGAATTTAAATGAGTTAAGGTAAGATATCTTTTTCCAGGATATGAACGATTTTAATTTATTTTAACTTGTTTTTAACATAGGTAATGTATTAATTATAGTATAGTTAATTTAGACTTTCTCCCTTTTCTTTTATATACCCACAGTAAAATATGAAAACAAATATAAGGCACTTGACTTTTTATAAATATAAGTTTGTGTTATTTTTTTTTGCGTGACCCCCCCCCCCCCCCCCCTAAGAAGTAAAGCTGTATACGCCCCTGCCTTAAAGTGATCCTTAAAGTTCATCCTATAAATATACATCATATTCAAATACAAACAAACTTTAAATCGAATATTTAGCATTCCAATAATACAAAATTCCCAAGATTAACTCATGGCAATAATTGATTTTTATATTGAGTTCCAAGTTGTCAGTTGCTATCGTCTCGACGATATCGACTGCTCGATACCTACTTAGTTATCGTCTTGGTGTGTTTTGTTAGTCTAGATGTAATTTCTTATATTTTACGAGCAGGCAGCAAATTTTGGGACTTAATGTATAAACCAGGGACTGTTTTTAGTGGTAGCTGTTATTTTTTCTGGTAGTTGATATTTGAAATTGGTAGTTCTAAATCGCGTTTCTGGTAGTTATTAATTAATACTCAGCCCTTTCTTCGACCAGTTCAACACAAAGTACTTCTACGAATGTCCATTCAATCATAGTGTAGGTTCGAATATTTGCTGCCTATTTTAATTTCGAATGACTTATTATTATTTATACTTGTTAGAATTATCTAAGTACAGCAAACATGTTCAACTTTCATCTGATTTCAAAATTTTAAACGGATATACCTATTACCCGCACAGAATTGGGGCATTTGGTTTTGTTGCTTCACTGACTTCACATGCAATTTCAATTGAAAGTAAAAAAGAAACCTAAGTTTTTTGAGCGACTTATTTATGAATCTTCAACATCTTTTTTTTCAATTAATCAACTGCGACAAAATATCGTTAAGCAAGCAAATAAAACAAATTTCAGTATCAGCCTTCAGACAGAAAAATTGAGGAATTTTTACAAAATTATCAAATTTAAATTACAAAAAATTAGTCTTGGCATCACTTTCTGCGGAACAAACTCGTATTGGATCGCTTTTCCAAAAATTACATATTTTATTGGAAAGTTTTTCAGCTAGTGCGGTAAAATTATCCCTGGTAAGAACAACAAAATTAAGAAACTGTCAAAAAACAGCCAACCGATAAACGGAATACCTATGTTTTTAAAAAACTACAATTACTACAATAAAAACGAACATTTTTTGTTTAATTTTGTTCAATAATGATTTGTTGGTAGTTCTGAATTTTTATTAAAACAGTCCCTGGTATAAGCAAAATATAATTATAAGGGTTTATAGGTGCATCTGTTATGATATTGAAAGCAAGTCTACCTTCACAACAGTAATTTATCATACACCGTTGGAGAGGTTATTGCATGCAGCACGTTGTTTTGTAAATAGAATAATATTGCAATTCTTTAACTGGTATACCAACTCAACAGCAATGTGTCATACTTCGTTCAAAAGGTTATTGGTGTTTTGATGCGGAGTTATCCATCGAACCAGCTTAACGGCAATGTAACAAAAAAAAGTACCATTAACCTTTTCAGCGATTATGGGAAATTACTGTTGAATAGGTTGACCCCTTTGTCCATTCTCATTCACTGTCGGCTCTTGAAGTATGACTACAAATATGAATACCAGCAAACGTAGAACTACATAAATAACCGGCGAAATATGTACGTAATAGAAGTACTTCTTTTCCACTGAAAAAAGATAGGTGCTCGGGAAACACTTAGTTATATACCTTGTATACATACATAAGAATACATGAAGCAGCTATCTCTTTCTAGCATGCGAAATGTAGTGAATTTCCCCTCCATAGAGTACAAACAAAGGTACTTCAAATGTATATCAGCGAAGCAATACTGGAAGTACTTCTAATGTTAATTCGCCAGTAGTTTCTTAAACCATAGCAAAGCACTGAAACTTGTCCTTTAAAAGTACTTTTTATGTGTATACATTTCACCGGTTATATCCGTACTACTACATTTTCTGAGTTCTCGAATCTAGAAGTACGGATATAACTGGTGAAACTTGTACGTAAAAGAAGTAGTTTGTTTCTTCTGAAACTGAGCCTTTTTATTTAGTTTCATAAAGGAAAAATTCACCAGTTTATTGCGAGTTTTATCAAAATAAATAAAATAACTTCCAATGGGAAGTTAAAAATTGTTCAGACTTTAGAGGTGTTCCAATGAATGAACAATTTGCTGTATAACAATTTCAAAATACACGACGATTTTTGAAAATGGGTTCCTTGACCCTGATGAATCTGAAATGCAGTAGGTAATACAAATAAAGTATAAAACACTTGTAAAAGCATTTGTATTTTTTATTTAAATTTAATCACAATAATTAAATATAATTTCTTTCCATTTATAACTCGCGCTCGATAAAATAACTATTTTTGTTTGTCATGTTGTGCACATACGAAATGAGACAAAACTTTGTGCATCGTATACAGCTCACTCTTTCTTCCCTTTGACGATAGAAGTTTCATTTTTTTTTTTAGGAGAAACAAAAGTTCTTTTTTTTGAGGGGAGAGTTTTTGGTAAATAAAGAAACACACACATTTATAGAATGCGTTTTTATTTGTGCTGTGTTTCAAGGCAAACTACTGAGTTTTGGTTTGCAGGGTATGTTCATATTTACATTTGTGTGTATTGTCGAACGCAACATTTTAACTATCTAATAAACGACACCCACGGCCACAACGAAATTTAAAAAAACTGCCATTATATGCCTAAAAGGCCTTATAAAAATTAATTTCCACTAAAACAAAAGCCCAACAGCAAACAAAACGAATTTTCTCACGATGACAGTACAATATTTCTAATGTTTTATATTTCAAACGTGTTTTTCAGAGACTCTCAAACTATCAAAAACGAGAACGATAGACGATAACGTTACGAGAGTAGAAGTGTAATAAACTAAGAGCTCAGGGCCGCCAGACAAACGTCATTTTATCAAAGCTAAGATTTTTTCTGCGAACAGATACTATGGTAGCTAAGAACTAATGGATACTAATGCCGTTTTCCTTTGGACGTCCAGAAGCGTCCGGAAGTCTTCTGAAACCATTCTATTGGCACAAATAGTACGCTTCTGACGATTCTGAGAAGAGAAATTCGATTCTTGATTTCAAATCAGAATCCACTCAAGAAGCACTAATACATTCATACTCAAACGTCACAACAAACTGCAATGTACTTCATGTTTTTTTTTTAACTTGTCATTTTAATTTAATTTGCATCAAAATCAAAGTTTTTGCTTAATTTTAATAAACAAATTAAGAAAAAATATTAATATTATTAGGACGTTCGGAGTTAATACACTCGTGATTTACATTTCGCTTTTTATGTGGTAGCAAATAGTTTTTATTTGACGAATCACCTTTACAGATACCATTCCCCAGAATTGAGTAGAACTCTTCTTCTTCTGTTCCATTGGATTTCAGAATGAGTGAAACTTTGAGTGAAACCAAAGGAAAACAGCATAAGAATCTTCAATCCGGGTGCAATAAGAGGAAGCTAGTGTTAAAGTTGCATACAAATGTTGCAACATTGCGTTATTTTATCAAAGCTGAATTTTCGATATGTGTTAGGGGATGGTGTCATTTAATTTATTTGACGCATTCCAGACATTTACAGTGGGACCTAAAGGGGCCTAACGTGAGCCAGACACTTAAAATCTGTCAAACTAATCGTGTCATTTACATAACAGAATCAAATTAAGATTTTATGTTTTCTGTGGGAAAATATTCTACAATATTTTCTAATCAGCAAGACACCTACAGCGGGCCTTACATCACCTTAAAACTGTCAAAATAATAATTATTTGTTACTAAAACGTGATTTGTTCGCTTATTTTAGCTGTTTTTAAATGTCTGGCTGATGAATACGCCCCACTGTAGATGTATAGCTGATTATGAATCATTTTAAAACAGTTGCCCATAAAACATATAAATATTAGCTTTAAAACTACAACGTAAATGGCCCGATTGGTTTGACATATTTTAAGTGTCTGGCTCACGTTAGGCCCCACTGTAGATGTCTGGCAAGTGTACAATAAAGTTAATGACACCATCCCCTAAGATATATCAAAAATTCAGCTTTGATAAAATAACACAATGTTGCAACATTTGTATGCAACGTTAACACTCGCTACCTCTTAATTGCACCCGGATTGAAGATTCTTAGTATCCATTTGTTCTTAGCTACCATAGTAACTGTTCGCAGGAAAAATCTTAGCTTTGATAAAATAACGTATGTCTGGCGGCCCTGGGCTCTTACTCTATAACGTGAAGCAAACTATTTTCTATATCGTTTCTAGCTATCGTCTGGACGATAGTCGTCATAAAAGTTACGTGATGAGGGCCCAGTATTCAGTAAGTTGGTACACCATATACAATTGATGGTTATACTAAATACGTTTATGGGGCTATGATTTTCCTAATTAATAGTACTTATTCTGAGTTTCATCACCATACCATGAAACTTGGTAATATTATGCTAGTTTAATTAAAAAACGAGTCATTATTTTATTAAAAGGAATAAGAATTTTTCCATGGAAGTTGTGTTGTATTCATTTTAGTTGCATAAGATTGGGCACTAAAAACTACCCTAAGCTCATGTGCCATATGCTAAGATTAAATCAAGCCAAATATAATATCGGCTTTTGGCATACTTCCACATCCCTCTTCCACCACTTGAAAGCGATTATGCAAAAAAGAAATAAATAGATTAAAGTAGGCCTGCGGTTATGCTGTAGAGTATACAGTTTTTCGACACCAATCTTAATATTTCATGAATATGTACATAATATTGTATATTCACCATTATTTTCTGATAAACAAAAACTATTATCCGCCGAGGGCATTTTGTGACCCTAGCGCGCAAGAGTGGGGGAGGGGCCAAAGGAGTAATATGGTCATATGGCTTCAAGTATTCTGTGAGCCGATTGTAGAAAGCGCGGCGGATCGCTTTCAATGGCGGATTCGTATTTTTTTATTCTCAAAAGCGCTTTCGCTTTCCCTTTTTTTGTTTAAAAAACAATAGGTTTCAAGGTGATCGAACAGGTAATGATCGATTTTAATTAAAAAATGGGAAGCGAAAGCGCTTTTGAGAGTAAGAAACTACGAATCCCCCACTGAAAGCGATCCACCGCGCTTTCCAGAATCAGCCTACTGAATCCAACGAGACCTTCCGGTCATCCTCTAATCTCTGGTTCTCTCTCGATTATATGTGGAATTTCGTTGTTATAACCTGGTCAGGAGGCAACCCTCATATCGTCGATCTGCCAGTATTGCCACCGTGGCAAAACTTCTTAAAAGAAAAGTTAGAATATGAACTATAAGTGTACCAAAGATCATCCCGTCAGGATGAAGTGCAAGGTTGATGCCCTTAGCGCCCTTAGTGTTATGAAATAATTAGATTTTTTGTCGATAAAAAAACATGTACAAAATCTTGTGCTGTCTCAGGCTGGTAAGTAATATTTTAGTTTTTTTTTGTAGAGTATCTTTTACTTTTAAAAATTGTTGTTTTCATTTTAATCGGAGTTGAAACAATAGACGTTTTTTTGCAGGTTGCACGAAAAAAAACGACATCTGAACTAAGCAATTCCCACGTAAATACTTATGAACTTATCTAAGTCCAGATAATTTTCGGTTCTTACTATTTATTTTTTATTTATTTTGTTATCGATAGTTTGTATTGTATGGAAACGTGAAAAAATCTGAGCCAACGAATAAAAATATTTTGTATATAAAAAAAAATGGACGCCCATTGTTTTGTAAATATTCTTTTTTTTTCTGAAAATTGATTTTTTCCACATATTTTTGTTTCATTAACGAACGGAATAATATTGTTTACGAGATTTCTTTTTATTAGAATGTATTTAGTTTTTATTTTGCATGCTTGTCCAAAAGCCGAAAGGTTAGTCATGGCGTTTGCTGAATTTCGCGATAGTGCTGGACTTTTTTGCTTCGATGACTGATAAGTTCGGATGTCGTTTTTTCGACAATTTTATCAGAACCTGCAATAAAACACAGCTATTATTGTATTTCAAGTCAAGATTTCCACTTTCCGTTATAAAATATAATATTTATGAACATCTTAAATTTTCAAAGTATTTAAGTATGTAGGTATTTTAAAAATTGCTAAAAACAACCGTTAATCGAAACCCGTAAGGATTTGGTATGGACAAGTCTTACCAAATTCTTAGAAATCATAGCCAATTTTTCCAGTTTCGTACATTAATTAGGTACCTACTTTTTCCCATTAACCTATATTTTGAAACATACATAGGTATATACACATACATATGTAGGAATATGATACATTTTTTTACCAAAATGAAATAACGAATTTGTTTCGAAACAAACACCTTCTAAAATATGTAGTCATATGACTTTATACTAAACTTAACACAAATTATTTAATATTTACGAAATTTATTTATTTAAGTAAGCACCACCCACTCTCTTCAAGAATTTTCTTGTTTTGATACATTTTTAGAGAATAAAGTTGTAAAAATGCATTTATTAATTTTGGTTCATACCAACAAAAATAAGATTTGAAATATGATTTTAGGGAAAGTTCTTAATGCTAAGCTTGATGTTATTATTAAATTCATAAGTATTTCCCGTTAATAGAAGAAAAACATTTGAGAATATGACGTTGGTACCAGGTCCCTATTATTGGGCTCTCTAAATTACACCACCAAAAATTTCCTGATAATCTCTATCAAAAAATTCTTTATTTTTTCAAAAGAAATTAGAAAATTCTTGCAATATGTCATGAATTGCAAGGAAATCTTTTGAATTAAAAAAAAAAACAATTCTATAAACAAATTCTCTTGAGAATTAAAATAAAATTAGCTTTGCACGCGGAGGAAAGATTTCGAAATATTTATAAAAGGGTCGATTTGAACTTTACCTCCCAGTAGAGCGAAACTTCTTAGACCATGTATGTTGAGGTATTAGGGCCACGATTTCAAATTCAGGATTATTTTGTCGCCGGGGGTGGATGCGGGAGGTTAAAACCCGCGATTTTCAGATTTTGGTTTAGAGTATATAACCACTTAAATATATATATAAACGAAAGAGAACTACGCTCTCATCAAGAATTTCGGGGTCCCAGACGATTTGAGTGTCGCCCGACCCAGACAGACGCCCCCCAAAAGAGGCAAAAAAACAGATTTTGATTTGGAGTATATAACCACTTAAAAATATATATAAATTGAAGAGACTTTCGCACTGATTAAGAATTTTGGGGTTCCAGACGATTTGAGTGTCGCCCGACCCAGACAGACGCCCTCCAAGGCCCATAGGGGCGAAAACAAACTTTCTATTTTGAAGGTATAACCATATAAATTATATATCAACAAATCAGGAAAAATCTCCTCAATACAAATATGTATGTCCCAGATGCTTAAAGTGTCGCCAAACCCAGACAGACGCTCTCCAAGGCCCAAACGGGCGAAAACAAGCTTTCTATTTCGAAGGTATAACCATATAAATTGTATATCCAGAAATCAGAAAAAATCTCCTCATTACAAATATGAATGTCCCAGACGGTTAAAGTGTCGCCAGACCCAGACAGACGCCCTCCAAGGTCCATAGGGACGAAAACAAACTTTCTATTTTGAAGGTTTAACCATATAAATTATATATCAAAAAGTCAGAAACCATCTCATTACAAATATGTTTGTTCCAGACGGTTAAAGTGTCGCCAGACCCTCCAAGGCCCCTAATGGCCCTCCAAGGCCCATTAGGGCGAAAAACAACTTTTAATTTCGAAGGTATAACTATTCAAATGATATACAGTATTTTCTTATATGCGGGCTTCGTTTACGATCAATTTCAAAAGGAATTAAAAGAAAAAGACACGGTGTTTTAGACTGCGTTTTTTAAAAGCGAGTTTTTCTTATATGAGTGTTTCTTAAATCCGTAAAATACCTATACTGTATATCATTTGAATAGTTATACCTTCGAAATCAAAAGTTGTTTTTCGCCCCTATGCGCCTTAGAGGGCGTCTGTTTGGGTCTGGCGACACTTTAACAATCTGGGACATACGTATGTGTAATGAGGAGATTTTTTGATATACATATAATTTATATGATTCAATTAACACACTTAAAACAGAAGTAATTTCAATATTTTAATATTTAAATTTTTTTATCTTCTTATTATAATTTATATGGTTATACCTTTGAAATAGAAAGTTTGTTTTCGCCCGTATGGGCCTTGGAGAGCGTCTCTCTGGGTCTGGCGACATTTAAGCATTTGTGACATACATATTTGTAATGAGGATATTTTTCCTGATTTGTTCATATATATTTTATATGGTTATACCTTTAAAATAGAAAGTTTGTTTTCGCCCCTATGGGCCTTGGAGGGCGTCTGTCTGGGTCGGGCGACACTCAAATCGCCTGGGACCCCAAAATTCTTAATCAGTGCATAATTCTCTTTAATTTACATATATTTTTAAGTGGTTATGTACTCCAAACCAAAATCTGGTTTTTTGCCTCTTTTGGGGGGCGTCTGTCTGGGTCGGGCGACACTCAAATCGTCTGGGATCCCGAAATTCTTGATGAGAGCGTAGTTCTCTTTCGTTTACATATATATTTAAGTGGTTATATACTCTAAACCAAAATCTGAAAAATCGCGGTTTTCAACCTCTCGCCTCCAGCTCCGGCGACAAAATAATCCTGCCAGACGGTTGAATTTGAAATCGTGGCCCTAATACCTCAACATATATGTTCGCAAATTTTGGTTATACCTCCAAACCAAAAATTTGCTGTCAGCACTTAGACTATCTAATGAAATTGATAGTTGAAGAAAATGAAAGACAATTTTCGGAAATTTTGTTTTAATAGTAAAAACAATGGGGAATGGAGTATTGAGCCTGAAGTATACGGAACCCTTGAATTAAATATTTATATACAAGGATTGAACCCAAACCATGAAAACAAAACAACTGCTGCATTGTGGGTTGAGTCGCTAATTGTGTTTTACTTTAATATAAAATCAATTAGTTTTTTATTTCATAATAATTTCTAAATCAACAAAAGAACAGTTACCTTGATTTTTAGAAAATAATACGTTATAAAAAAAAGTATGTTGGGAGCCAAAGCACCCTTTATAATAAATAATAATAAGTTAATTAAATTCAGAATAATCGTAACGTGCGTCATTATGGGCAACATGATAATTTTACTACTTTTAGTGGGAAACTATGATACCTTACCGTTAAATGTGCAATAAATTCTCATTTGAAGTAAGATTGGATAACAAATAACAATTAGTGGAAGAACCACTAAAGCAATGTTGTCAAGGTTCGTTAAAAACTTATTATTAGCTAAATTGAGTCCGATGTCAAAAGATTATTTGATTGGGATTTGATGGATTCTGCGATAAGGTTAAATATATAAAACCTAATATAATCTACAAATATTCAAGTTCGATGAAACGCCTAGCAAACTACGTATCCCTGATTCTATCGAATAATCAATTTTATATCCCACTCAAAAACCACATAAACCAACGGTTGTGCAAACAAATTTGTAAAATACCTCGATTTTTAGTCCTTAAATTCCAATCAACTGCACACTGTGCATCAAATAAATCCTGATATACTGCCGGGAGTTTATAGGATGCAAAATCTAAATGGTAATTCCTCCCATATCGGTAGTTTTATAATAAAATATCCTTTATCCTCGAAGAACACAAAAAAAAAGGAAATATGTGATTTCGACAAGGATGCAGGGCGTTGTATTAGTTAAATTTATTTTAAAATCTTTTCCATACCAACGTCCTACATGAATTTATTTGCCAGGGTTGACAAAAAAAAAATAAATCTATCATCTTATGGCAAAAATATAAATTTATTAACATTATTTTGTTTGATTAAATCTTCACACCAACTTCGCCAGGACTAAAAATCTTGACATTTCTCTCGTTGACTTTGTACAAAATTTCCTTCTGCTGTTCCATCAATTCATACCCATCTGTGGTCTCCCGAACTACTGACAGTCTTCCATCGACCTCACGGAATGCTCCACTCTTGAGCTGTTTTACTCGCAAATGCACATCTGCAAGTTTGGCAATATTGTTGTCCAACACTGGATGCACATCACACGTACTCATTTTGGTGACAATCGTTAGCCCAGGATTCTCCGCAGTCATGGCATGTAAGTCTTCACACAGTCGCAACACGCCGCCGGGGGTGAAACCAAAATTCAAAAGAATCGATAGATTATCAAAGATGAATGTGAGGCTAGTGCCAGATTCGTGTGCAGTAGCCAGTTTCTCGCGCAGAAACTCGAGCAATTTGTTGGCCATTAAATCGCCTTCGGTTAGCCACATGGATTTCCATTGTTTAACTTTGATGGATTTCAGTGCATCGATAATAAAGAACTTTTTATTCATGAATAAAGTTAGGTTGTAGCCGAGTCGCATGCCTGCATTTAGATAATGCTGGTATCCATGCTGGAGACCGACTAGTGTTGTGGTAACATGGGGTGATCGCAGACGTTGGCCGAGAATTGAGGTGATAAGGAATCCTCCGTCCATGTTGGATTCTTCGCTTATGTGAATGTAGGGTGGGAGTTTATTTTCGTTGAGGCCACAAGCTATAAGAAGTGATGCAGCCATTTTCCTTTTCTTTTTTTGTATTTTTTCCTTGGAATTTAAAATAGAATTTGAGCTAGAAAGAAAGGAAAAGAGAATTTGATTACATGTTTGTGTATTACAATCTGAATAAATTTAAAACGTTTTAAATAAGAAAAACCATGGAAATTTGATGTGAGAAGGTGAAAAGTATGCATACCTAAATGGATATTAGTTTTTGTTTCAATGCCGAATTCATAGTTAAAGGGCAGAAAACAAAACGGATTTTATGGTATATCTAGTTATCTGCTGGTTTCTGCGGACAGTACCGCATCCAAAAACACTATTATTACTATAACTGTAATTATTTTGTAATAAGAAGATGAAGAAATTTAAATATTAAAATATTGAAATTATTTTGTTTAAATCTGTTACATAAGTGCTTATATTTAATTTAGATATTTATGGTTCGCATGGGAGTTCTCTCCAATTCAATTGGAGATGGAATGATGTGATTCTTTTGAAGAGTTTTATTTTCCCACGATGACAACTTTCATAATAAATGGTTTCGAGGACACCCAGTGGCTTAAATAAAAGATATTTAACTGAAGTTAAAACACCTACTTCATCCTCTCCCTTAAAGAATTATATTATACAATAAAATGTAGGTATACATTTCCATGATGTTTTTAAGTGCAATTTAGAAAGGACGAATAAAATACAACTGCTTCGCATAACCCGCATTTTTGTGCAAAAGTTTTAATGTCTGTCGTTGATACCCTGTTATAAAATTTTAAAAACCATCACGCCATAACTCTTTAACGCTGAGCAAGGACATTAGATATTAGGATAATAATATCTTTTTTTTGTATTCTTTTGCATAAGTGTGCCTTTTTTTCTTTTGATTTTGTTTTATGAATTATAAAAGGATGGTTAAAATCTTCGTATTTAAACAAAGTAAGTAAATTGGATATAAATTGAAGTCCTTGAAAGTTGTTTCCATATTAAAACTGGTTTATCCATTATAGAAAGAGCTTACAAATTAATTTTCTGAGTCTAAGAAAATTAATTTGTATGATTGATTGTGTTATTCTGTAACTCCGTTCCATACCTTAGTTAAATAAAACTGTGTTGGAAGCAGAAAAGGCTATTTGGCAGAATGGATTCCTGAAAATTATTTCTCAGTCCGACAAATTTCTATTATTTTAAATTCATTAATTGAAATACCAATAGGATCTTTAGCTGTTTCTTTTCTCTTAGATCAATATTATATATTTTTATGAACATTTTTTTAAAATGACAATACTGTTTTTAAACCTCCTGGTGGCGAGGTGTGTGCTTCTTTATTTAATATGCATAGGTATGAGTGTTTTTTTTTATAATACAAATTCTATATACTACGGGTAAAAAAAATTCTTCAACAACGGCTGATTAAAATAACTTGATTTAAAAAAAAAAACACGAGAACAGATTTGTGGCTTTCAAAACGATTAAAACACTTTTCTGTGAGTGTTGCCATTTAATCTTCTATTTTTAGACTTATTTTATAAAATGCCCAACAACATCATTTCCTCGCTCGATTTGAACTAAGCAAATAATTAAAATACGTCAGTCTGTCCGTCTGTCTTTACGTCCATCGGTGCATCCATCCGTCCGTCTGCCTATCCATCTGTCCGGAAGGTTGTCTGCCCATCCGTCCATCTGTCCGTTCGCCCATCTGTCCGTTCGCCCATCTGTCCGTCCGTCCGCCTGTCCAGCCGTCTATCTGTCCGTTCGTCCGTCTGTCCATACGCATGTCGACCTGTCTGTCCGTTCGCCTGTCTTATCATCTGTGCGTCCGTCTGCCCGTCCATCTGTCCATCCGTCTTCCATCTGCCAGTCCGTCTGTTCGCCCGTCTGTACATCCATCCGTCTGTGCGTCCCTCCGTCAGTCCGACCATCTTTCCATCCATCCGTCTATCCGTTTGTCCATCTGTCCGTATACATAATCATGTCGATTACAGAATCCGCTAAACTCTATCCGCGGTGCAGTGTTTTCCTTCCTTTGCTATTTGCACATATTTATGGTGAAAATAAAACACAAGATACTGCACTGTGAATCACAACGGATCGAGTTTCGTGGATTCGTGTAATTGAGATAAATATTTTCTATTTTTTTATTTTTATTTCAGCGAAATGTCAATTTTTCTTAAGTGAGGTGCGCAGTGCGCTCATGAAAGCTCTGCCACTACGAAAGTAGAAGTGAACGAATTCAAAGCAACAAACCGCAACATTAAACGCATCATATGATTTCTTTGTGTTCGTTTGTTTTCGTCCGACTTTACTTCAGTGCTACTCAGTGGTATCAAAACGGCGCTCTACGCGTTAGGTCCAGTTCACACGAGATTATACCGCACGTTTTTTAGCTGTATACATCCGGACAAATGCGCAGTGGCGCATAGATTTACATAGAACTGTTCACACGATGATTTTTCGGCAAAAAAACGTTTTCACCTACACACGTCGATCGAAAACCCAACGTCCTTGTCAACAAAACCGTACGTTTTGCGACGTATTCACCTCTCGTGGCCCATAGATTTATATCATGTCATTCACACGGTAGAAAACCACACGTTTTTACCAAATATGAAAATCAACCGAATAAAGGGTTTATTGAATTTTATCTTTTGATGGGGTTGGGTTAGAAGTCTGAAATTTATATGTGTGATTGATACTATTGATTCAAATAGGGGGGGAGGGGGAAAATGCATGTTTTAAAAAGTTTTCACATATTGGATAATAACTATTGATTGCGAACATCGATTGATTTAGTTTTCTATTATACCACAAGTCAATAAAATAGCGATTATTTTGATACCTCATTTGATAATGTACGTGCCATACAAGCTTCACAATCTTAAATTTAAAATAATCGAAAAACCGAAAAAAATCAACCGAATTGATTTATTTGTCCATTGCCAACCATCGCTCACCAGTGGGAAAGCACAGTTATCTGAATAAAAAAAATATTTCTAATAGACTTTTTTCCTTTTCAAAAATCATAACTTCATTTCTACTGGCCACATCTTTAAAGTAAAGGTCTCTAAAAAAAGCCAACAAATGTGGCTAAATTCGTGTAAGCAAATTTTTAGGAAGGGGTCAAAAATTTCATACTAAAAGGATGTGTAAATGTCCCGTGAACTTTATATTTGCTCTTCTAAATTCAAAACTTCATGAAAATTTTCAAAATTTCAAAAAACAAATTATACACGATTGTAGGTCTATAGCTTTTCTACAAATATGTCATCGGTTTCATATTTATAAATTTGACGGGGAAAAAAGTAGGGGCACATGAATAAAAAAAAACTCAATAAAATCGATTTTTATTAAAAAAAAAAAAATAATTAAATATTGAAATAAGCCCGATTTAGCCAACTTTTGAAGCTTGAAACTTGAGTAATACTTAATAGATCTTTATGATTGAGATAAATAATTAATCGGGAAATAGTAATCTAAATTTATATTTAAAAATTATTGCAAATTTTTGAAAAACTTCATACTATAAATGTGATTAAGTGTAAAATCAATTTAATTTTCGAAGCTTTAAATTTAAAAATTGATGAGATTTTGTTAAATATTGAAAAAACAAATACCAGATATATTGGTATATCTCTCCTCTAAAATAATGTCAACAAGTGTTTTATGATTATTTCAACAGGTGCGGCGCTTAAATTGGTTACATCAATTTTTTACAAAAAAAAATGGATTTTGATTAAATAACCAACCGATATGGCGTTGTTTAAGGTTAAAATCTCAAAAAAAAAACTTAGAAAGTCACGCTAAATTTGTGTATACAATTGTTGTCAGAAGTGTGTTATGCATGGCCCGCTTTAAGTTAACATATTCATAGCCCGATGATGGTATCGAGGTGTAAACTTCTATTTGTATAATTCAGTAATCAATATATTTTATTCACTCTTTCTACATTATAATTCAAGTCGCCATTTAAACTGGGCTATTACTAGGTACAAATTTGTAAATTTAAAGGTCAGTGTTGTAACATCTTTTGTAAAGGAATAAAGGACCATTCACATGAGAGCGACCAACGACCGACGAATGAACAAACAAATGGGAATTACAAAATTAATAAACCTTAATATTTCACAAAATCTAGTCAAAAGGGTAGAATTCGATTTAACATTAAATTTAAAATTATAAAATCTGAATTTTTATTTGCTTAAATATGAGAAATTTGAGAAAATAAATTGGTCGTAACGAATTGCGGCTATTCGCGACGAACAAATTGTTTTCTTAAAATTCTCTTGTCTTAGCAATTAAAATGAAAATGTTGGTATCATAAAATAATCCTCAATTATAATCCTTCCATTTTGTCTAGATTTTGTAAAGAATTTAGGTTTACTTATGTTTTAAAGCCCATTTCTTCATTCATTCGTCAATCGTTGGTCGCTCTCATGTGTACAGTCTTTAAGTGATCTAACGATTTTATACAAATATGGCGGCCGACTCTTTTTATTTCTTTGGTGCAACAAAAACCCATTTTGTAGGACAAATCACAAGATTTGTATAAAAAGCGCGTCAGTGACATTGTTTTGTGGAAAAAAAGAATACATATGTATTTTGTTTTATTTCCCCAAAAAAAAAATTCTCACCACTAATTTTGTTCGTTCAAAAGAACTTTATAGCTACTAGGCTTTATACATTGTTTTTAACATACCAACTAGCCTTCTTCTTTTAAACAGGCTTGTTATAGATTTTTCTTTACGATGCAAGGCAAAATTTAAAGGAAATATTCCAAAACAAGTTTGTTTTTATTTTTATCTTCAAATATAACACAAGAACTTATAGTCGAAACAATAATACCAGCCTTAACATTAAAACGAAAAAAGTGGGTATAATAACGACAGTAAATTAAACAACATTAATACACTACAATTAATGTATTTAAAATGAATTACTTCGATTGTAAACGAAAGTTTTATTAAATATAAACGGCAGAAAATAACACAGAACATTTCATTTCAATTTATTTCTGACTATAATTTTTAAATAGCATTTTGAACAGATTAGAAGTTTCGCTACGCCCCAGATGACCAATAATACGAAAATGAAGCGTTTCCACTTCAATATGCAGTACATTCTTATTTATGCGGCAGCTATTCGATTTTTAATCGAATCAAAAAGTGCCACGTGAACACCCCGCTGTTTGTTCGGTAAAAAACGAATACGATAAAAAACGTGCGGTGTAATCTCGTGTGAACTACCTTTACGTACCTCTAAGTTAAAGTAATATTCTTAATTAAGCTTTCGAAGCTCAATGATAGCGATGAAAATTTTAAAAATTCCATCAACCCCCAACTGGCCCATTAGCTCAGTTGGTTAGAGCGTCGTGCTAATAACGCGAAGGTCGTGGGTTCGATCCCCCCATGGGCCAATTCGATTTTTTTATTATTCGTCTGAAAAATAGAAATCTAAATATTAATGTGAACACACATAAATGCAAAAATGAATCTTATATTTTTGTCAATTTATTGGCGTTCATTCTTTTTGTAGTTAGATAATTAATTATACAATGTGAACAAAAAAAAAATGCGGCAAAAACACTGCTTGATTTTTAAATTACATTTTAGGAAATCAACTGGATGCAACCTACAACCACGTTCTATCTTATATTTCACTAAAGTGAATAAAACAAATAGTGACTACCAAGAACACATTGTGTGTGGTACATACGTACCGAGAAGATGAGAAAGGAACAACAATTATGTTTAATTTAGTTTCTTTTTTTTCTACTTTATTCTTACATGTACAACATAGTACATTTATTATTCATGTACTTAATATCCTAAATACATATAGAAAAATTGTGACCACTGTCGGTCACAGACCTGTCGGTCACAGAAACCCATACGCCAGTAAAATAAATCGTTTTTTGACCAAAGTTTGTATACATTCTGAAAATCCAACTTAATAGGCTTAAAAAAAAGATTCTTGGCCCATGGGGGGATCGAACCCACGACCTTCGCGTTATTAGCACGACGCTCTAACCAACTGAGCTAATGGGCCAGATAACTATAAAGTGGCAGAGTTGACACAAGAGTTCTAGCTGATTGTATGTACATACATTATATGCAATAATCTTAATGTAATAATTCAAATTATTATGTCTAGCTTAGCAGCTACCTAAAAAGATGTTAATAATCAACTTATTTTAAACAAATATGGATTGCTTGCACTATAAATTCTAGCAAAAATGTTTATAAATTAAACAGACAATTTAAACAAAAATATTTTGTAATTTTTCATCGATATCTTTATCATTTATTATTTGCAATTCGTATGGAATGTTTTACAAACTCATTATCACTTTATCGTACGTTCAGGTTCGATTGTGTCTTAAAATATCACATAAAATAAGGTCTTATCAGTGTAAAATAAACAACAACAGAAACAGAAACTTACACAGACTGAATGATGTTCAATTTTGTATGACGGGGTGGCGTGTCATTAAATAATTTTAAAGCGGGAAATCCAATTAATTTTAGCGTAATCAAATTGAAAAGCTTTTTTTGTTCCTATATCCAGCCAGAGCCGCAGACACTTAACAAAACAACTAATGTGCCAGATTGAAGAAGAGTAACGAAAAGCTTTCATTGTTCTTTTGATCTTACATAATTTCAATTTTAAAACATAGAAAGCAGCTGAATTAACATCAAAGTAGGAACATTTACATATAAAGTAGGGTGGTCCTTACTTTATTTTGATTGATTATTTTATTTTGATTGACACACTCTCACAATTTCTTCAAAATAAATTCAAACTTATTCTTCGAAAATCTTAGCTCTTTATACATATATGACGGACGTGTTTTTATGTTATAAGAAATGTATTCTTTTTAGATTAAACTTTGATTTTTTATAACTTAAATAATTATTGAAAAAATTTACATTTTTCACAAATGCACAAAAAATGTAGTATCTTTTTCATAATGTAAAAAATGGCACATTGTAAAAATGTTTAGACAGTAATATTCAGCCCTATCACGAATTCCATCGTAATCGGAAAGTTCTTACGATTCCCTAAAAAACGGATCACAGAATCCATCGTAGTGGAAAATCCCATACAAATGGCAACTACGAACGGATTCGGTGAGTTTTTTCGGGATCCGTAAAAAGTTTTCGATTACGATGGAATTTGTGATAGGGCTGATTACCTCTAGCCGAAAGTTGAAAAAAAAAAACTTTGCTTAGGTCTAAGACTAAAAAAAAAAATATCAAATTTTATTTATTGCACCATTTTGTATACATCTGTTTTTGGCAAATTGTAAATTTGTCCATCAATTATTATACTAAAGTTGGTAAAAATTCATTGATTAATTTAAAATAAAAATTACTTTCGTTTTCTCATATAAAACTTCTGCTTTTCTGCTTTAAATTTTACAGAATTTGGTTTTACTTATTTGCAAAAAAATAAGTGGGAGCGTTCGTCGATCAAAATAATACAATAATGACCTTTATGAAGACCACCCTGATGTAGGCGTATATTTTAAAGGAAGCATTCACTTCTTAATTTTAAGTGATTTCAAACTTTTGATTTTAGGGAAAACACAGTTGTTCACACCTATTGCGATTGTCAATCATGGATTGATAGTTGATAATTACTGAAATTCGATATAAAACAAGCCAACCGCTAAAAGTTTATAAATTGCCTTCTAAAATGCAAAATTTCAATATTTATGAACATTTAATAAGGATTTTCATTTAATACTGAAGGAAGATCACGAAAAAGGGGAATATTTAATATTTATCAACTATCAATCAGTAATTGACAATCGCAATAGGGGTGGTTCGACTTTATGGTTTATCATATTAATTTAACCAGGTACACAAAATGTTGTTCCTCAAAACTGTATAGGTATTATTTCGAGAGTAGTTGTTTAAAATCGGTTTATTTTTGTTATATGAATAATTTTTTATATCGTATCGATAGAATTAAAACTGCTACGGTTCAAGTTTAAAACAAATCGAAGGAGCCAATATGGAAATATGTTGAATTTTCAAAGAAAACAATTTAAAATTTTACTAAAATCCTATTATAATTTCTCTTTGATTTTATTTTTTCTAAAAAAAAATTATTCACACAAATTCTAAATGAAATATTTTTTGACTAACTTAGGCTACGTCCTAATTGGGTTGGTCGCATCGCTTCTTGGTAGCGCTACCAAAATGTGTGTCCTAATAGCGGTAGCTCATAAGGGCTACCATGCGTCATAAGCGGTCGCAAACATACCATCGCGCGACAAATCTTTCGGAATTTGTACCAGGAATGTTGGAAAGATGTTGATAGTCGGGGTGAATATTAACCCCCTTATTTATAAAGAAAAAATTGTTATTTCAGCTCCCGTGTTTAGGAAAACTACACCATGGAATCTCAATTTTTGGGACTCAAACTAAAGGCATTTGCTTAGTGGTGGATTTACATGGTATCTGCATCTGCATTATGCAGAAAAGTAGAGCAGAACAGATGTATAGAAAAAATCCGAGCGAGTGAAAGAGAACCATTAAGAAGATGAAAATGTTCGTCTTCATATCTGCATTATGGTACTTCCTATAATCTGCATGTACGAAGATCTTCTGCATTTTGGTGTTCCCTCTCTATCCAACAAATGTAAATTTTAATTTTGCATCCCCTTTTTTGCAGAAGTCAGGCGAAGGTACATGTAAATCCACCATAAATGAACTTCGTTCATCAATTTTCACTCTTCTTCATTTTTTTGCGCGATCAAAAACAAACTTGTTTCATTTTAAGCGATCAAGCTACTTACTGTCGCGTCGGTCGCACAAACTCTATTTCTAATTAGGACACTCCCCTACACTTATTGGGGTTAGTTTGTTCAAAGCTTGTGTGATCTAGCTTGAGCGATTTGAAAACAAACGTACGTACTACTTCATCGCGCGACCGCGTTCATGTTGTAATTAGGACACATTGTTGATTTGTTAACGTCTGATATTTTGATCGTCCGATGCAGTGATCGTCGCTTGTCCCTCGTTGCTCGATCGCGCGATGAGTGCCAATTAGGACGTAGTCTTAGAAGTATGGAATTGCAATTATAACAAAATCAAGCCAATCATCAGATATTCAGAAATATGCAAAACAAAAGGTAATTTTTTCAAAAAAAAAAAACAACAAGACTTCGTTTCCTTTGTTCGAAAAAAAAATCATGGTACAGTGAAAGCTCTCCCCTCAGCGAAGTTGTCCGTCCAGGGAACAAATGAAGAAGTTTCATGCCGGATCCTCTACTTTGAAGTTCTGTGACCTAACGGAACTATTTTGACAAACAGACCTAATATTTGTTTTGATGAAAAATAACCAAAAAATGTCTCTGTGACCAAGTGGGACCGTTTTGAATTAAACAAGACATTAAAAAGCACTGCTGAAAAGAAGGCCAGAACAGACATGTGTCCGGCTAAGAGGACAAATTAAGGCTGATATTCATGTCCTCGTCCGATCAAGGGAGTATCCGCATAAAGAAACATAAAATGTATGAAAATGTATTCTTAGATATGCGTTCGCGAAAATTTTTCCGTTAGAGAGATCTGTCCGCGTCCGCTTAAGGGAGCTGTATGCAATAGGAGGTCTCAATGTGTTATTAACGCTTTTCAACAGATTACATTTGCCAAGTTTAATCAAAATGATCACAGCCATTTTCGGGAAACCTTGATAAGACGAAATCGTTGTATGGAAGCTACTCGTTCTAAATGAGCTAGCTTAATCAAAAATTTGAATTTCTTCTCTAGGTAATCATATACAAATGTTTTACAATGAATTTGAAGAAATTCCGTTCAAGAGTTAAGGATTTAGCTCCAAGAACATCAGGACACACAGAGGCACAAAAACACAGACAAATAGGCTGTTAGACGTTTTGTCGAAAATCACTTTGATTTGAACTTCTGCATCATCGTTATGTTTAAAAACTCAAGTCCATAGGAAAACACATTTTACCCCCCTTAGGGGCCACTTATAGCTATAGTTGAAAAGCATCATTGAAAATATTAATTGTCAATTTTGAGAGATTTTGAAGAAAAAATAAATGATTATTTTGATGCCACAGTAAAGCTAATTGACTTAATAATTATTTCTAGGTAAAACAAAATTCAATTTTGCACAAATTTTCTCATAAAATGACTTAATTTTTCAATGATGAACTACCTTACCCATGATCATTGAAAAAATTAAAAGTTACATTATGGGTAAGATATGGGTCAAAATTAATTTTTTTTTTGGAGGAGAAATAATTTTGATGTTGTAAACTTTATTTCTGCATTAAAATAATCAATGATTAAACTTTCGAAGGGTCTCAAAATCAACAGCTAACATTTTCAATGATGGTTTTCAATGATAGCTATAACTGGCCCCTTATTCTTGTTATTGCCATGACGTTAACATATCCCTTATCGTTGTACGAATTCTATTTAAACAATGCACTTTGTCTTACACTCCAAATTATTTTCAATCCTCACTTTTCCGAAACTCGAAAAGTACATTCTGAAAAGGTTTTGGAGTATATCTTTGGAACGGCTTGTCCTAGGAATATGGTTGATACCTTTTTGGAATCTGCTCTTAATGCTTTAAAAAGCATTATCAAAATCTAAATTTAATCATGATTAATAATGTTTATAATAAAATTTTGTATGTTAATTTCTGTAGGCTTTTTTGGTCATTTTTTCTTTAATACAAAGAAAACAAGTCTCTTTCATCTTTTCCCGACGTTTCGTCGTTATCCACGACTTCTTCAGGGGTGTTTTCGTAGATCTTTATTAAACAATTTAAACTCGTACAATAAATTTTTCTATTTCTTTTAAAAGTTGGAAAAACTTACTTATTTTAAATTTGTTGATTTTAACTTTGAAGAAGTCGTGAGTAACGACGAAACGCCGGGAAAAGGGGAATTAGATTTGTTTTATTTGCATCAAAGAAAAAATTGACCAAAAAAGCTTACAGAAATTAACTTAAAAATATAATTAAAAATAATTGGCCACATACAAATTCACATATAATAATAATGTTCATAAATTCAATGGTTAGAATTGAAAACATAAATCAACTACTGTCACTCAGTTGACATTTCAATATTGACATTTGACAATTTATATCTGCAACTTCAAAATTTATCGCGGCTTTCACCAATCGATTGTAGAGATAAAATTAAGCTTAGCGCGATGTGCTTACTAGACTTAATATACAAGGTAGGCACCCACTATTTTATCGAAAAGAAAATTACGAAATGGTTAAATCAGATAAGATAGGATTTTCTTTAAAGGCTAAATGTTAAGTCAAAATTGATTCAAATGTCGAGTTTAATATTTTTTACAAAACAATAGTCGCCATCAATAATTTGCTTCAAAACATTTGCTTGTTTTCCATGGTCATTATCCGACTCCTGGTTCTCGATACATTTGGGTGGAATTTTGGAATATGCACACGTAAGATAAGCATCCCTCCCTCTCTCTTTGAAAATGTTGCTACCGTGGTTATTATTTAAATGCAGCTGGGGCTCAAAATTATTAGAAGTTTAAACAAACAATTTCGGCAGAAGATATGCTAAAAACAAGATCATATAAGAGTCCTAATCAAAAAACATCCGGTAGCTATAATAATAGTAAAATTCCTATTTAGGAATCAATAAAGGTAACTTAGCCGATAATAGAACATTAATCTCATCTCTATTTTCGTTATGATAACTAGTTAACTATTTTTGAATTAATTATTTATCGCTTAGTAAACACTTTTTTATTAATTTTTCTATTTAAATTAATTTCCTGTCAATTAAAATATGCCCAAACTTTAAAGCATTTTTTTCTTTTATAAAAATGTGTTATGATATGCTATCAATAAAAACGAATTGGCAAAAACAAATATGATCCGGAATCGGGATTAAATAAAATCTATATACATACCTATATAGTTCGTCGACATTCAATGAAAACCTCAATTTAAATACATACATTTCCCACATCTGCTGCCAGTTTTAAGTTGTCGATGTGGGTGGTATTTCAACAGAAAAAAAAAGTTAAAATTCTGGGACATTTGAACCGCAAATAATTTTTTGGTCAGGTGAAATTAAATGGTTTTCCATAAATTGTTCGGTTATGGGAGAACTATTCTCGTTATAAGTACATAGTTAATCACCTTTGACCTTTTAGTGATTAAACGTTTATAATTTCGTTTTAACCATCTGTCCATTTTATATTTCATTTAATGCAAACGCCACACTAATTAGCATATTTTATGATGAAATATATATTTTATGCACAGACATTAATGAAATTGATGATGCTTGACTATTGAGGACATTTACATCTTGTTGTGTTTACATAATTTTGACACATTGGCGAGAATTGATTTTAATGTGCTCCCCTCCACATTCTTTCATCTGGTATACTGGGCCAAGAATATGGGGCTGTGGGATTTATTTATGACCCAATTGTTCTTAATTATTTGTAAAATTAATTGTTTCTTTATTTAGATTGATAGTTTATGTAGTGGAGGAAATTTATCATTAAACATAAATCTAAAAAAAAAAATGATATAATTGCACAATGCACTTAGCACATTGATCCAATTATTATTTTTTTTGATCGATAAATAAATAAAAACAAAACTGTACAGTCACTTGATAGGAAAGTATTGTCTATTTGTCTATAAGTGAAGCTGAAATAATTGCGATTCAATAACTGCAATGTTAATTTTTATTAAATGATTGGATTTTGTTCAACGCTAAACCAACACTTCTTGCCCTATAACAAAATAAAAGGAAATTATAATGAAATTTAATTACCATAATAAAATCTATACAAAATAATTTCATAAAATATTCATATCACTGGCACCGACTTCAATGAACCACTGTGTGATAAATAAAACGAAGCAAAAGCTCAGAGCAGGTAATCCATTGACAAACCTGTGAAGGTGATATGAAAATGCTGGTATTCAAAAATTGTATTCATACCAAATGGAGCACCTGCTTCGAAAACTGATCTTTGAGCAGATACTCTGTTTGTTGCATACCATTACCGTCTAGGTGCCAAAGTTGTAAGCACAACAAACCCATCAATCAAGATAAGTTAATTGAAAATTGAATAATCACAACATTCAGATGTCACGTGTAGTATCTACTATAAAAATTTATACAAGCTTTTTCAAGTGTAAACAAAATGACTGCTACATTCATATGTTTATTATTATCAGCTGACTGACTATTAATTTATTATTCCAACCATTGAAAAAACTGTCTACGAGTTTCGATTTGCGAACATTAAAAGCTTTTAAATGATCGTCTCCCTCACCGGCCGGTATTTATGCAAACAAAAATAAGCTTACGCTTTTTCTGGAATTGCTTGAAATTAATATGTATAGTTCTTTTCGCTTAACACTAAAAAAAACAACATTTTTGTTTCAGTCAATAACATTTAGAGTGCCAGGAATGTACAAACGGTGCGACAATTACATAAACGTGCGTATATGTATAGTATATTGAAATTAATTCAGTTTGCGGGTGTTTTTGTTTACATAAAACCAGATATAAATCTTGTGGTTGTAATAACAACAATATAAAAACTGCAAACTAATACATCTAAAGAGTCCAGGTAAATGCATTTTAAATACAAAAAAAAAAAACTCAAAAAGATTATGTATTTTTATTTTGAAAAATAAAAGTTTGCCAGCCAAAAAACCTTTAACTTTTAAACTTGAATGTGTGGAATGAACCTGAAAGGGGATGTTAATTTATTAACATTTATGTGGCTATGTATGGAAGCATTTCCTATCAGTTTCTGTGACCATTTAAAACTCTTAGAACAAAATTATTTATATTTATTACCAAACAGCTATAAACCAAATATGTATGCGGTTTATAAGCAAAATTATTAAACTTGTAATGTTTTGTATGCCTTTTTTTTATTTTGTTTTACTATTTGAACGTTTATTTAAATAGCATCTGCTCATGACATAAATTTATTTTATTGGGTGTTAAATGCTTTTTGAAAACTATAAGGGGTGTTTGTTTCATTGTTATTTGTAAACAGAAGCAGATCTGCCCAACCACAACAATTCCAGCGAGTAAAAAAAAAACTTTAATTCATGTTGTTTTTAGATATAGGATACATTATTTGAGTAAAACATTAAAGGTCCCATAATTATTGCCTGTTGATATAATTGATATAGATTAAAAGAAAACTCTATTTATTTTTAAACAAAATACAAAATAAAAAATAGTGGATAAGTCATTCCAATGCAAATATTGTTGTCGTCCACAGTCGTTCAAAAGAAGTATTTGATCAAAATTGATACTCAAAAAATATTATAACGGGCTTATTACGTACTAGGGGTAGAAGTTATTAATCAAAATTAAATAAAATCGTTTTGGTGCTTAACGAGAATTTAGGAATTGCATCTAATTTATTTTAATTGCGAATTTAACAATTTCATTAATTGGGGCTTGAAAAGAGGTCAATTTCAACAATAACAAAAAATTATACTAAAAATATCTCACACGAACATAAATGGTTGCTAGATGTAGGATATTAGGAATAAAATATTAATATAGATTTAAGCTGCATTCAAAGCCAACAGCAGTTGGGTTTAATCTTCTATGTCATAGACAAGCAATCAAGTTTTTAAAGTGACCAACTCGCCAGAAGTAGGTATTCTATTTTACTAGATAAGGTAAATATTGTTGTTACTATCGCTACATCTAAACTTGTGTTGAACCAGATGTTATACAGAAGATCAATCATTAGGAGGAACAATATCTCTATTTTCTTGTGTGACGACAAATGGAAATCTGGCCCAGAATGGATCTCAAGTGTTTTAAGTAGAAAAGACACTTAAGGCAATAGGCGATCCAAGGACGTTTTCATTTGGGGAATGTCTACTACAATGGTTCTAGTGATTTGACAAATACATAACTAAACTGCAACGTTAAGGAGTTCAAATGGTTTAACGAGCAAAAGAAGAGTATGAGTATTCTACGTTCAAGAAGTACGTGCCAAATAGTTGTCTAAGGGACAGTTTTCTTCACAGCTTATCATTTTTAATCCATGTAATCATTGCAACTGGTATATCATCGAATGTGTCAATTAAGAAAATTTTGTTTTCAAAAAATCCAAAGTTTAAGTTGTTAACCATGAAAATTGGTAATCAGTTGATTTGTTGATTATTCATTTAAAACTTTTAAAAGTAGCATCACAAATTTAACACACATTGAACAAACTGGCTAGTTGATTCTGCAGCCCATCCTGGGCTGTGAGCCCCATCTAAAAAAAATTAAAGTAGGTTAGGTTAGGTTAGGTTAGTGGGCTGACAGTTGATCTTGTTACCGTCACACTTAGATCAGTGTAGATCCATTGTGATTCCCTGGGGATTAATCCCCATAAAAGAAACCTATGATAAATCCAATGACATAGCCCGTAGAGGGCGTCAATACCGTTCTTACAAGCTGAAGCTTGGAAAAGTCGTCTACAAATTGATTGAAGGAGTGTCAGTCGCTGTGTAAATACCGGGTTGAGGATAGGTTGATGCACCATTGTCTTTTAAGGGCGTGTCCCTTTCCTTTACCCTCACTGGATTGATCAACCCCACACCAGACCCGTAGGAGCAGTGGCTCCATGCAACGTCTGGCGCTGGGTACGATAAATCAGTGGTTGGTGCCAGCGACTGCCCATTTAGGTCAGATAAGGAGAGTCCGTCGACACAATCACCGGGCAAAGGAGAGGCCAGCTCACCATAGTGTTTTTAGAGCGTGAGCCTCTCCCTTACCCCCAACAGGTAAATCATTCCTCCGCCAGACCCGTAGGAGCAGTGGCTCCATGCAACGTCTGGCGGGTAAGTTTGATAAATCAGTGGTTGGTTTATGTGGTAGCTTTGTTAAGTTGGTCCCATTAAGGTGTTGGAGAAGTGTTTGTTAGCGCATAATCACCGGGTTGTGGAGAGGTTAACGCACCATTGTCTTTTAAGGGCGTGATCTCTACCTCTACCCCCTCTGAATAGATCATCCACTCACCAGGCCCGTAGGAGCAGTGGCTCCATTCAACGTCTGTTGAGTGAGTTTGATAGATTAGTGGTTGGTGATGGTTAAAGTAAGGGAACAAACTGGCCATGAGTATGAGCGAATTCGTAATCGTCTGACTTAAGGTTAGACCGCACACAACTGCAGTGGAACTACACTTCACGACGCGGCAAAACATTATTTGTATGAAAGTGTATGAGCTATATCGCACCAAGCGGCAACCAGTGCGGTCTAAACTTAGCTTAGATCTGAAAAATTTGTGTTCGTAAACAAAAATTGAAATCTGACTCCAGTAGGCCGGCAAAACAAATTACGTTCGTAAACATCAAAAATACACAGAAATCAAGTCGGCGTCGGGAAGTTTAGGCAGAAAAAAAAAACATTCTGCTGAAAAAAAGTAAATTTAGCTGAAAAAAAAAAATTATACTTCCGCGGAACGAAATGTGTCGCTTGAACAACATTTGAAAATATTGAAAACATCTTTCGAAGGTGAGTGCTGTGTTAAAATCATCTTTTCTGACGAGGCGCATTTTCATCTCTGCCAACGGCTTCGTTAACAAACGAAATTGGCGCATCTAGGGCTAGGAAAATCCGCACGTTACTGTCGAAAAGCCAATGCATCCACAGAGAGTGACAGTTTGGTTCGGATTGTGGAGTGGTGGCATCATTTGACCATTTTTCTTCGAAAACGAGGCTGGGAACAACGTTTCGGTTACTGAAATCAAAAAGACATGAATTTGGATGACCCCTGGTTTATGTAGGATGTTGCACCCGCCATGCCACACACCCCATACCAAAGTCGATCTTTTGCGCACCAAATTAGCAAATCGTGTAATCAACCGTCTTGGCAATGTCAATTGGCCGCCTCGGAGCTACGGTTTGACCCCTTGGACCTATTTTTTTTGTGCGGATGTTATGCCAACAATCCGGGAATGATTCAAGCACTTAAGCCCAATATCATCCAAGCAATCCGTGAGCTACGGCCCGAAACCATCAACAAGATTTTGGAAAATTTAAGTGATTGAATGCGCTTCTGCGAAGCCAGCCGAGGCAGCCACTTAAACGACATTGTGTTCCATAATTGATGGGAATGTTTGTTTGTAATGAATAAGGCCAAAATACATGGACAAAATTAACTTGTTTTCATTTTATTGGACTTGTATTTGGCTTCGAAGTACATTTATACAGTCAAACCCGCTTAAGAGAAAAACCCGCTTATCTGAAACACTTTTTTCATGCCCGAGTATTTTTCGACGAAGCGAAACTCGCTTTAGTAAAAAACCCGAATACCTGAAACATATTTTCAGTTCAATTTTATATTTTCATCGAAAAAAACTCTCTTAAGTGAAAAAATATTGATAATAAACTAGAGCTAATATAATCGTTATTGGTTATCGAAACTATTTGTTTGCCAGGCAACACCAAAAGATAAAAAAAAAAAAATTCTAGCTTAAAATCTCCACTTTGTGGTATTTTTAAATCCGCTTTAGTGAAATTTTTGTTTCACTTATCCGGACTCCTCTTAAGTGAAATTTTGTTTCACTTAAGCGGGGTTCGTTTAAGTGAAAACCCCGCTTAAGTGAAAGAAAGACTTTGACAATTTGCCGTTTCTCTTAAGCGGGTTTTACTGTATCATCAGGATATTTGTCTATCCAAGCATATTTGTTTTTTTTTTTATAATCGGACTTTTTAGAAATAATTTTCAGCGCTGCGATGTTAACGAATACAAATTTATTAAAAAACTGCCGCCTGCTTACTTTCTGCGGACAGAAGAAAAATAACATCGATACGCAGAAGCTAAGCAGACATGCAGCATATCTGTCGCAGATTTCTGCGATTACGAACTCGTCCTATTTCAGCCCATTTTTTTCAATAAAATAAAATAAATTGGGTGGCGCAACAGCTTGCAACCATTCCTGTGCGCGGGTGTCGACAGGAATAAAGGGGACCTACAATTGTATGCCGAATCCAAACGGATAGACGAGGATTGGAGGATTTGTCAATTCCTCGCACGAGGCAGTAGCCTGAAAAAAAACTTTTTTAGTTTTGTTTTAAGATGGCTGAGAAGTGAACCCAGGTCTCCAGCGAGACAGTCCAATGCACAGTATGCTATCGGTCCCTATTTTCCAATGGCAAATTAAAAACCACGTAAGATTTATTTTTTCAAAAACTAAACTCTGTCGTCAAATCGTCAAACACATACCACTATCCATGAGCGGAACCTACATCGATTAAACCAAATAGCACTCAGTTCTAAATACCGATGTACATCAACTTCCGTGGAATGATCACATATTCGACATCGCTGAAAATTCTGCAAAGTATTTAAGCATTCTCCTTCTCCAAACAGCGAAGACATTTTCCACTTCTTCTGACCCGGCTATTATAGATATGTATAAAGACTTTATTCGTCCCAGACTTGAGTTCAATTCTGATGTCTGTGCAGGAGCTCCTATAACTCACTTAAGTCTGTAATAAGAGTTTGGTGATAGGAGTATTATAGCTAAAACATTTACATCCCTCGATCACCGCCTAAATGTTTCATGTCTCTCAGTATTTTATCGCTATTTATACACACAGTGTTTTAGTTAAATAGCAAATTGCATTCCTCTCCTAGGACAATTCCACCATAATACTCGCCCTTGTATACCCATCAGTTTACCCTGGAACTCTCAAGTACAGGAATTCTTTCTTTTCTCGCACCACGCGAATATGGACTCGACTCTATCTTTCATTTTAACATTCAAACTATAAAACAAATGCGTGCTCCGGTGTCTATTTTTAAACGTACGTTCTACAATTGCTTAAAGCTCTCCCTGTGTTCAATCATTTTTAGGGTAGTCATAACCCTTTGAGTACGCTCATAATATAAACAAAACTAAAGCCGGATTCACTTCTCGCTCGTGTGTTGTGTTGTGTAGTCGTGTGTCGTTGTCATTCCATATACTTTATGCGCCACACTGCAACACAAAACACGAGAAAAGTATAGTTCTACAGTTATGAAATACACTGTACCGATAGCGACACGCAACTCCACAACACAACACACGAGACAGGTGTGGTTCCAGTTTAACCTACTGCCACACACACTTTTCTTATATGTACATTTGGGTGGGTCAAATTTAAAGAAGTTACTTTGATTTCTTGAAATCGAAAACGACAACAATTTTGTTCCCAAAAAAGCGTTTTTGAGCTATATCATGCAAATAAGCATTTTTGTTTTGCTAAATTTGATGCTATGATCATTATAAATCACGAAATGTTATTTTGTAGGAAATTATTTGGAATCCATTTCACTTGGAGAAATTGTTTATTAGTTAAAACTTTTCTATTGGTCTTAAATAATTTTTCGAACACCCTATTATTCTTCAAAAGATTGCGTAAAGATTTTGGACTTAGAAAAATACTTTCTGATGTAACTTGGGTGGTGAAAAAAATTGTCCTTTGATTAAATTTGAATTAACTATTTTTTGGGAAGGAAACAAATTTGTAATTACTTAGGGAAATATTAATTCTTTCAGATCACGTAAGCTTTTTTGAATACAAAAATTATCTGGCGGTGTTTGATATATTCAATTTTTTTTTTGCACTTTTTATATATGTACCTGGAAAACTCTTCTTTGTTAAATAAATAACTATTATTTTCTTTTTCACCAACCCAAAATGAGTGTATATAATAGACTCGTTCACGAAACAGAGATATCGGAGATTTTGTTCCGTAAAAAGCTAAGCAAGCGAATCCAAAAAATATTTTCCTCAGTATTTTGACAGCCAAACTGAAATTTTGCTGTCAAGCAACTGAGATTGCTGAGGCCCTCCGATATCTCCCTTTCCTGAACACGCCTAATATTTCTTTTTAAGGAATGTACGATACTCAAAATTGTATATTTTTGAATAATGCTAAGTTTAATAACATGTTATCACAAATAACCTTGTTTTAAATAAAAAAATATATAGACATTTTGTGGCCCTGATATTTGTCCCTCATAAAGCCGATTTGTTGGCAAATACCATATTCAATTTCTCTTCTAAAAAAAATTATCAAAACTAACAAAAACTTATAATAAGTATAGGAAGCGTAATTGTACTTGGACTTGACATTGAATATTCATCATCTTTTGCTTACAATATTAAAAGATACATGCATTTACTTTTCATAAAATCATATGCAATACACATGAATGAATGATTTTTCAAAAATGTCTGGAAAAAATCAACAAAAAAAATGTTTACACAAATTTTCCGTTCATGTTCCCATGTGACGTATTTATGAATAAATAAATTTCCGTTTAGGCTAATTGCCAACAAAAGTAGATATTTATCGAAAAAGCTTTTTTTTTTTGTATGAAGATGATAAATGAGAAAGAAACAAAAGAAATTTTTGTTTGGCCATCAAAACTAATGTTGAAAACAAAAATTAACTTTTTATAGGCATTGAGAACAAATAATTTCGACGAAATGTTGAGTCTTATATCCACAGTACATAGGAACATAATGATTCTTACCGTCGTTGAAAAAGGTGCGTTTTTGGGGAATTTTTAGAAAAACTAAATCAAAAATTGAGTTTGTTTTGTATATAATTTTATATGCTTGACTATACTGTGCTTGTTTCAAAAACCGAATGACGTTTTTCATACCCACCAAACACAATTAAGGCATACCGATTTCAATGGTGATAGATATTCATTTTTCTGGATTGGCTCAGATAAGAAAGATTTTCGTCTTTGAAGTTTTTTTTTTGCAATAGCGAATCCTGGTGAATAAATTTGTTTCTCTGACGAACATTTTTATTTCTCACTTTTGTACTATTTTATTTTTACTTAAGATTTTCATTAAGGTTTATAGGATAATCTTAACCTAAAGGCCACTTAAGTGTTCAAATGAGGATAACAAAAGGCCCATTTTCGAAGTGCCACGAAGTTCCACTTAAGTCCCACATGTTGGGCATCTAAGTGTCACTTACTAAGACTGGTAAAATGCCGTATAGTACCAATATGGAATTTTTAAGTGCAAATTATTGCGGTTAGTGTGCACTGTGACACTGGACCTAGGTAGGTAGAAATGGCGGCCACGGGCAGTCTAGCCCATAGCCCAATTAGCGCTGAAGTGCGCCGTTTTGATACCATAATTCGTTTGAACCTGTGGATGAAATTGAAGAGAGAGAATATGGGCATATCCTCAGGATATCGTCGCTTTTTATTTGAGTTTAGAATAGGATTTTGTTGTAGCTTTTAGCACAATCATCAGAAAGTGGATCACTCAATCAACCAGATCAGTACCCGCACCCGCACCATCCACAGTTAGCCCACTAGGCAGTTCGTTGGCTGGCACTGGAGCGTCCACTGATCTGATTGGATGATCATCCAGCCGCTGTGCACCATTAAGCCCCACCAGAACCCTAGTCCACTATCTTGTGATCATAGGAAATCGACGGAAGGTATAATGCAGAAGTAGCCGAAATTTGTCCTAAAGCCATTTCGTCGCGTTGAGAAAAGAAATCAAGTCGTCAAAGAATGATTTTCCGAATGACTGTTTTCTAGCTTTGGCCAAAGCAGGGCATTTGCAGAGGAAATTAACTACTGTTTCCTTTTCCTGCTGGTCCTCACAGATCCGACAGTGAGTATTGTGAGGTATGCCCAGCTTCGCTGCATGCTCTCCTATTGGCCAGTGTCCGCTACAGGTTGCAACTACCCTGGCTATGTCTTGCCTGGGTCTGCGTATTAAATCAATTGTTCGGTTCTTGTCATAGGTTGGCCAAATCTTCCTAGATATAATACAGTTTGATAAACTGCTCCACCTACGGTTTGCTATAGTAAGATAAATTGAGAGAATGTTGCCCTTCATAACTCTAAGCGGAATGTTGACTCTTTCCGCAAGTGAACCGGAAAGAGTCAACATTCCGCTTGAAACTAGACCTAAGTGCAGACGATTGTCAGATCTTACAATATTGTTAGATCTGTCAATAGGGGGGTTCACATTCTCAAATATGTTTGACAAACACGGTTTGATTGACTCGAATTTGAAAATGTGAACGCTACATCAAACGGTTTGTCAAACACTCTTGATGAATATCAAAATATTTTGATATTTTACTGGGTTGACAAGCATATTTGAGAGTATGAACGAATTCTTGTCAAACCAGGATGACACTTTAAAAAAGTTTTCAACCTGTGCGCATCAAAGGAGAAGAAAAAATTAAAGATAGATGTAAGCGAAAATTGCAATTTTTGGAGAGATTTTTATTGAAAGAAGTTTACATGGCAGATTAAAAGCGAAGAATATAAAACCTAAAAAACACAAAGCATATCCAATTCTATTGGACAAATTTTTAGAAAAAGAGCCAAATGCGAATGTGGGCTTATTAAAAAAAAAAAAAAAAACATACAGAAAAGAAGACAATTTTTGGCGCTTTTTGAGTAATTACTCAGTCCAAATTCGTTTCGACTTATTATATTGCCGTTATTTTCATCTTGTTATCTTCTAAATTTGATTTATTACAAAATCTGCAATCAAAACCTCCGCCATGGTTAGTATTCTAAAGAGAAATGATGCTTGACAGCATGTTTGACGAATGTGAACGCAAATGACTTCAAATCCATCAAATATTCATCAAACCATATTTGTCAAAAATATTTGAGAATGCGAACTCCCATCATGGTAAGCAATAACTTGAAGAGACGTTCGTCTCACAATGCGTTCGGATTTTCTAACAATATTTTCAAACTACTTTGTTAATTCAAAAGGTTGTAAATCATTTAAGTTTTCACTGACAGATCTGAAAATATTTTCAAATCTACCAACCGTCTGTACTTACTATGAGTATTTCTGACCTCACATTTGAAAATGCAATGCAAAACACCAAACCTACTTTAAAAAAATCTTCATTAAAAAATAAAATTAAAATTACAAAAAAAAAAATCTTCATTAATTACCGAAATGCATTGTAGGTACTAAAGGTCGCTTAAAAACTTTTTATTGAATTTCATTCCATAGGTACAGTTACAGTCCACTTAAATAAAAAACAAAACCAATATAATTTCTATTATTTAGGTTTTGTCTTTCATAACACAAATTCTATATACAACTGAAATACATCAGCCAAGTAAAACCTTAGCATTATTTAATTGGACTTGTTGAATAATTGATTCAAAAGGCCAATTTTTAAGGACTAAAGACCGTTTAAAGCTATTGTAATGCTACATACAATCAATAGACAATTTATTCGCTTCCCATTAAATTTTAAATCATTATTAATAATGGATTTTTGTTTCAAATGTTTATGTACATTTTATAAATTTCCTATTTTGAGTGGAAATTTTAAGTTTAAAAAAGTTGAATAAATATGAACTTTGGTTTTCAAAACCTTCAGCTACGGAAAAATCGAGTTCAAAAACAAAATGCAAGTTAGTATTAGGATTGAATTTTTCCCACCAAAGGTACTCGTGTATTAACAACGGCAACTCTGTTGTTTATCAATATTTTTGAACAATGAACTTCCAAAACGTTTTGGATTCTTTTAGTTAACATTTAACATTTTAACACAACCTAATACTATATTACTCGAAGACACATTACCAAAATCTTTAGTAATTAATTAATTTCACAAATACTGTAGATTACATTCAAGAAAATTGATTTGTTTTTTTTTTTTAACTTTCATCGTTTCACATCAAATTCGATAAGAAAACAGTTATCCGCGACGCATTCATTTTAGAATATTATTCTTTGTAGCATGTTTTAATATGATTGTTAGTATAATTCTAAACACTCACCTTTTTCGAGAATAGAACAAACTTATTTTTATTTAAAATAAAGTTTGCAAAAGAAAAATATAAACTGGAAAAAACAAATCTCACTCAACACGAAAACAGTAGCAAAGACAAAAATGGGCACTTGTTTTGTGTTTTCCAAATTGTCAAATTGACAGCTGAGCTGACAATCCTTCAACAACATTTTTCAGTCGTTTTTGGATCCGTGGAATATCGAACTTAATAATAAATTAATTAATTTAATTTAAAAGTAACCAAACCAGACAAAGCCAAAAAAAACTTTTGGTTTTACAGCATAAATTAACAGAACAGTAAAAATAAGCCGTCAGCACGTTAGTTCTGTTTCCTTATTTTATCGAAAAAATAGTATAAAAGTTCTCCCAAACCAATGCGAAGCATTCGATGCTGCGAAGACAAGTCAAAATGATTTTATCTAAAACAATAACCATTTTCATGTAATAAAAGATTCAATTCAAATAAGCAGCTCTATTCTGCCGTTGTGAGGCTCACATGTCACAATTTTTTGTGAGTTTGTAAGGCGGTCACAATTTCATATAAAGTGGAATAAGACCTCACAGGAACAACGTGAGTTGTGATCTGCCAAAGAGCAGATCATAATTTTTAAATATTTTATGAGACGAATTTACCACGAGTTAAGGCTTAACTACATAGGCCTACTTTTGTACAAAAGTACAAAAGTGAGAAATAAATATCTATGCTGAAGACTCCTGCTTGCAAAAAAACAATGGAAAATTGTGCATGGTGGTTTAATATATGTGTCAGAACAATTTTCGTTTGGTTTCTTGCAAGCATGTTTCTTTAGCGAGCATTTTAATTTCTCACTTTTGTACTATTGTACAAAAGTAGGTCTATGTAGTTAAGGCTTTATGAGTTTTTTGTGACTTGTGAGGAAACAGTGAAGTGACCAGAAGGCTGTAGGATTCCGTTCTTTTGAAATTGACTAGTTAACAACTCGTACTACTTTCAAAGGAGTATGGCATATATCAGTGGCTACGTAAAATTGACGAAAACGGATTCATTCTTTGAAGAGTGCATTCCGAAACTAAAAGCTACCCAGTGTCAAGCACTTGCAACATAGAGTGCTTGTCACTAGATGGCTTGAAGAAGAATCAACAGAGAGAACATTTTGACAACTGCCAAACACAGCTGATTTTTGATTACATTACGAATGACGTCATAAACTTTGTCATGGTCGTCAAATGGTCAAGTCAAATGCAAATCTGATCTGAAATCATTTTAGTTTTTCCTACACCTCGCAACAATCCTCAACCTTAACATATTTTCTCATTCGATTCTTCGAGTCTTTTAGTTTTTGTTTAGCATACATAAATTGTGGATAATTGTTTTCGTGGTCGCGGATTTTTCCCTTAAAAATTCACGCTACCGTCAGATCGAGCATCAAACGAGCCTTTTTTATTCCTTATCTTTATCTCTATATTAATTTAATCTTTATTTTTATTGGCGCCTTCTATTGCTTTAAAATATCTACATTATATTCACATTCCAATTTCGTACAAAATAAGTTTTTTCGCAAATAAATTTGTGTGGTGTGCAAGACCATTTAAAACTCGCAAATCTTCCGTCCGATTAGAAACTTATTAATGAAATTACTTTAAGGTAAGTTAAATTAAAGTTTTGTAGGAATTTTCTGAAAATCCTGCAGTGTCCCTGTAGTTATGTCATAAAGGACAATATTACAAGTGCACACTATTGATTTCCTTTTAAAAGTTGATGCAAAATTTATTGCTGATTCAGCAGTTTTGTGCATTTGGAAAAGTGAACTGATGACCTTGATTGGGGTTTGGGTTGTTGTTGTTATTTTCGAAAAGCAACGAGTTTTGTTATAATTTAAATGTGTCACGCAAAATAATACGTTACCATGGACATCTGTTGATGTCCTCCACTTCCGACAAAATGTATTTATAGTTTACAAATAGAACATGCACATCCTTTTTTGTTCTAGTTCTGGTCTTGATATTGAAGGACATGGCCATGAATGACTTGACTATACCTATCAATATCAATCAATAATTATTAAAGATTTGAGAATCAGCCTTAATGTTTTCCCAAACCAACGTGAAACATTCCCAGTTGGTAAATGTTTTACCGTCGGCCGTCGTATTTATATGGGAATTGGCATCTTCAGTGCGGGTGCTCTCGTTTATCAATATGTATATTCATTATGAGAGGCAAAAGTTTAGTCGTCGTTCCGAATGTTTCGCGTTGGTTTGGGAGTGAGTACTTTTCGCAATCTTCCACCAGTATGAACTTTTAAATTTTGCACTGAGCAAGAATTATCTTAAACAATTATAGTGACGTAGACTCCAGCGCATATAGGATATCAAATTTAATTCTTTGTGGAATGAGCAATTTATCCCGAATAGGGAGAAATCTGCAAAGAAAACTCTGGTTTGATTCGAGCTGAAAGGAAGTTATTAGGGTTAGAGAAGTAAGTTTCTGAAGTTGTAAAGCCAACCCCTCTGAGAAAAACCGGAAAAGAACTTAAAGGGTCATATTTGACGAACCAAATTGCATGACCTCTTTCTTTCTGGTTGTCAAAGAGTAAGACGACATAGGTATATAGCTAAAAATGGCCGACGTTGATGTACATGTTCCCCCAGCCGCCCCAATTATTGGAGGTGCAACGGATATCAACACCGCCCTGCAAGAGGTTTTAAAGAAATCTCTGATTGCCGATGGATTGGTTCATGGAATTCACCAAGCCTCTAAATCCCTTGACAGACGTCAAGCTGTTCTTGCTATCCTGACTTAATCTTGGGAAGAGCCCCTTTACAAGAGATTGATCACAGCTCTGTGTCATGAACATCAAATTTCATTGATCCGTGTGGGTTGACACAAGAAACTCGGACAATGGTCGGGTCTTTGGAAGATAGACAAAGAACGCAAACCACGTAAGGTTTGCGGTTGTTCCGTCGTCGTCATTAAGTATTTTGATGATCCCTGCTCTCGATGTCGTCAAAGAGCACCTCAGACAAAACAGTTAAACTGCTGCTGTTTACCTGAGTTTTGATTGAGTCAAAGACAAAATTCTTCTGAGGTTAGGCATTTGTTTTAATTGAAGAACATGACCAAATGTTGAGCAAAAAATTCTACAATGTCCGAAAGGTATTAAAATGGTTCTTTTCCAACGCTCACGTTCTATGACACTCTTCGATGCTGCTAGAAAATGTTATGACTCCTCCTGTACTTACTTGAGAGTGTAAATGATTTTATGGGGCAAATCTTCTTTCGCGCCCGTGCAGTTGCTAGATTTAGAAAAGAATCGGACATTCACAAATCCACTGGTCCGTATTGTACACCACTGCGAAAACTTTTCCATCTCTCGTACTCTACTGGTCTCGGAGTGCGGAGTGGATGGAAAACAGCATTTTCCAGCCTGTCCCTAAAAAAGCTGTGTCTTCTTCTCCCTTCTTCCCAAGGCCATAGAAACGCTAATTATTTTCAGCTCAAGAAATATCTCGAACAACGAAAAATTCTTAATGACCGGCAGTACGGCTTTCGTAGCAATAGGTCCACTGGTTATCTGATGGTATATCGCAACGAACAGTAGAAAACATCTTAAAATCGTTTTGGATAAAGTAAGATTATTGTAATTGATATTTCAAAAGCCTTTGCTAGAATTTGGCATAAAGCTCTCTTTTTTGAAAATGCGTGCATTTGGTTTCGATAAAACTTTTTTTTTTGGTAGATTATAAACTACCGTTCGGACCGTTCAGTTTAAGTCACACTGGATGGTTTTAAGGCTGAAATTCAAAAAATAAATGCTGGCATGCCCCAGAACTCCGGCTCTATACCCAAAGATTTTTGTCTGAAATCTTTAATCCAACTGTTTCGCTGACGACAGCCAGTCATTTACATCCATGTCCTTCGGAAGTGGAACTTCAACGGCAGCGTATGCTAAGCTTATTAGATTCTGATCTCGAAAACAGTCCAATGGGGAATCAAAAACCGCACAGAATTGAATGCTTCAAAAACTTAATGCTGTTTAAACGAAACCCATCCCCATGTCGCTGTACATCGAAGACCAAATTCTATGGACCGATCGCATATTCAACGTCGCCATAAATGGTGCTAAGTGTTTAGGTTTTCTCTGGTGATGCAAGAAATGTATCTCCGCTGATCTGGCTGTAATCTACAAAGCGTTTATTCCTCCCTTTTCTTTTATGCATTTGATTATTTTATCACTATTTTTATAAACAGTGGTCTACTGAAATAGCCAGTTGCATTCCTCCCCTAAAATAATTTAACCGTAATACTCGTACTTCTAGCAATAGGAATGCCCATAAGTTAGCCAACTTCGGTCGTACTGTTAAGTACACACATTTTTCTTGAGTCGCACTACACGAATGCTTTATACGGCTCTGTTTTTCCCTCCCATTGATTGTGATAATTAAATATTCAAAACCAATTTGCATCGGTTTCTTCGTTTAAATACTCCCAAACTTCCCAAAACGCTCATGCTGTGATAAAACATTATAAGGCTAGTCATAACCCTTTTAGTACGGCCAAAATATAATTATAAAACAATAAAATAGAAATTAATATTTTAAATACCTATAATTCTATATATTATAATAAATTTTGCATTTGATTACAGCACTATATGAAATAAAAATCTCATCAGCAATATGACCGATCAGAACGCAACTGCACCCCGTCTGGGACGTTGGTATTTTGGTGGTGTAGCCAGCGCTGGCGCTGCCTGCTGCACCCATCCTTTGGATTTGATTAAAGTAAATTTACAAACTCAACAAGGAAAACTATCCGTCGTTCCTCTTACTGCTAAAATTATTCGAGATCAAGGTACATAACCTTAAACAAAAAAATTAAAAACTAACAGAATCTTAAGATATTCATATTTTATAGGTATCACTGCTCTCTACAGTGGACTTTCAGCCTCAGTCCTCCGTCAACTGACATATTCTATGACTCGTTTCGGAATCTACGAAGTGGGTAAACAAAACATTGAAACCAACACTCTGATGGGTAAGATAACTCTTGCCAGTTTGTCTGGAGCGATTGGTGGCTTGGTAGGCACCCCAGCAGATATGGTGAACGTTAGAATGCAAAACGATGTAAAACTGCCAGCAGAATCTAGAAGAAAGTAAGAGTAATCATAACTTTATCAATTAAATTGTTCTGAAATATTCGATTTAGTTACAAGAATGCATTCGATGGTCTTATCCGTGTGTATCGATCAGAGGGATTCAAACAACTCTTTTCAGGAGCAACTACAGCTGTTAGCCGTGGAGTTTTAATGACTGTTGGACAAATCGCTTTTTATGATCAAGTAAGTTGCCAAAAATTGCTTAAAACATAATTTACTAACTAAAAATCTTAGATCAAGACACTGCTTCTGGATTCAGGAAGCTTTAAGGATGATCTGCGCACCCATTTTCTTGCTTCATTAGGAGCTGGAGCCATCGCAACAACACTCACCCAGCCCTTGGATGTACTTAAGACCCGCACTATGAATGCCAAACCAGGTGAATTCTCTGGCTTGTGGGACATAGTGAAGTTCACTGCCCGCTTGGGCCCATTGGGATTCTTTAAGGGCTACATTCCAGCGTTTGTTCGCTTAGGTCCACATACAATTATAACATTTGTGTTCCTTGAACAACTTAGACTCAATTTCGGAGTTATTCCCGAGCCAAAAAAAATTGCCTAAATCTCAAAATACATTTAAGTATATAACTATATTTATATAATATGAACGAATTGATGAACAAAAAACAAACAGCGAATGAGCCTAATTTAGGAAAATATTATTTCATCTTATAGTTATGTACATACGTAACAAAATTTAGAAACAAAAAAAAAAACAATTTTATTTAACAAAAAATACCAAGTCTTCGGTTTTTGAAGCTTGCCAAAGTCACAGAGTAACATTTTATTTTTTTGCATTTTATTGTATTTATTTGAAATAAGCTTTTATTTTTTCTACAACTATTATATTTGTTCTGTTAGCTTATGTCGTTTTCGGTTGGAGGTTCGGAGTTACTCCTTTTTGACTCCACTTAATCCAAAATAATTCGATTGGCTGAGCCGAGTAATGTTTTCGGAGTTATTTTCTGTTCCGGATTTTATAAAGGAGTAGACCCGGAACACGCACATACATATAAGCTCTTTCATCGGGTAACTTGTCAAATTAATTTTACTCGACTGAAAATGCAAAATATACAAAAATATCAGACAATTTACTCACACACACATAATTTTTCGCAAATTAGTGTTGGAACAACAGAAAATAATTCGATTGGAATCAAAAAGGAGTAGTACTGTTCCGAAATCCAATCGAAAACGACATTAGATAAAAAAATGTTGGTAGGAAATTAAGTGTAACACTAGAAACATTCCTGCTACAAATGAAACTGTTTAATAAATGTTTAGCACATATAAATGTTTTAGCACAACTTCTCAAAGAGTATTTATTTTCTTTAATATTATTATAATATGTTTGTATATACTACATAGACATTGTATTTACATGTCAATGTAAATTTGTTTTGTGTCACTTGCGCCACCAACTTTATTATTAATTATTGTTCTTGATTTTATGTTAATTATTATGTTATTTACAAAGATAAATACCTATATTGTTTTTTTTTTTAAGAAAAAAGCTCTCTTCTGTTAAATTGGTATTATATAAAATTGTATGAATTAAATAAAAAGAAATATCTAAAAGAAAATATTTGATGATTTATTGTTCTGGTGGCTGTATAAGTTATTTTGACCTGTGAAAAGAATTTTAACTTGTTTTGTGAAACTTGAACGCGAGGTATGAAATTTAAGAATAGTTGAAACCGACTTTCAGCCTTTTCTACAAAGGGCTTATGCTTAATGATTCAACATGGTCGTTTAGGGTCGTTGACCCTGCGACGCCAGGGGGGGGGGGCTTGAGGTGCTGAAGCCAGTTTAAACTTTTTGGTATAAATTAAAATCTTTAAAAATATAGAGACACTATTTAGGTAAAGTTTAATGTTTTAAAAACGCCACTATTGGCGCAGGGTCAAAAGTACTGTTTAGCACAAAAAAAAACTTTAATAACAGATCGACTGACAGCATAGGCGCCTGCTTGACGACTGAGCATTGAGCATACCCAAAACGGAGCGAAGCTGGCCACCCAAAGCAGTCTTGTTAAAGAAAACTATCTATAAAGTGATCCCTGAAGTGGGTCAGAAATCCACAATCAATGGGCCAGAAGTCCACAAAATTTTTGTATGGACTTTTGGCCCATCGGAGTGGGTCAAAAGTTCACAACTGATTTATGGACTTTTGGCCTGTGGACTTTTGACCCTGTGCCGACACTATTTAGGTGTAACATTTAATATGAGGAGACTAATAAGGTATTACGTATGTTATTTACTACGTTCACTTTGTGTGGTGTTAAAGCGAGCTGGACCTCGAAGCTGATTCGAACCTTTGTATACTTTCAGTGGTAATAAACAAATCTCATTACCACTCAACAAAATCAATCCTACTTAAAGAGTAGAGTGGAGCCAAAATTTTGTATGTATAATGAACTGTTTTTTTTTTATTTTGCAAATTTGTTCAAAAATATGGACTTGTTTTATGTGTGTGTATTCAATTTTATTTAATGATTTGACCAAAATCCTTCTTCTGTAATCTCAACAAAATTTAAGCACAACTTCAAATAGAAGTTTAAACTCATGTAATGAAAACCAGTCGAAAGTCCGATCCTTCCATGACGAAACTGGATTTGAAAATCGATTAAGTTTTTTCTTATGCTGAGGCCACATGAGCCAGTACTGGCTTTCCAAACTTGACCAACTTGCTCGTCAACTGGCTTGCCTTCTTTGGAGCCAGTATGAAGCAAGTAGAGAAGCTTTTAAGTCGGAGTTGTGGAGTCATGTGTTGCTGTCATTCCATACATTTCCTACGCCACACAGCAACACAACACACCAGACAAATGTGGTTCTATAATAATTCTAAAAAAAATCGGGTTTTTAGAGGTGTTTTAATCCATATTCATCGTAGCCATCCTTCAATGGAATTTGACAGTTCATACCTTGTCAGATTGGTAATAGACTAAATTTTGGCATACACAGAATATTTCGTTCCAAATGTCACCAAAAAAAACTTTAAATCAAACAATTGCATCAAAAAAAAAAATAGATTTCTTAAAGGTTTTCCAATACATCATCTTTGCAAAAATTCTTCAATTTAATTTGACATTCTATTGGTGCGATTTACATGTATCTTCGTCTGACTTATGCAAAAAAAAGAAGACACAATATAAAATTTAACTTTTTTCTTTTGTTGGATAGAGAGAGAAGACAAAAATGCAGAAGATCTTCATACTTGCTGATTATATGAAATATAATGCATATATGAAGACATAACGGGTGATTTTTTTGAGGTTAGGATTTTCATGCATTAGTATTTGACAGATCACGCGGGATTTCAGACATGGTGTCAAAGAGAAAGATGCTCAGTATGCTTTGACATTTCATCATGAATAGACTTACTAACGAGCAACGCTTGCAAATCATTGAATTTTATTACCAAAATCAGTGTTCGGTTCGAAATGTGTTTCGCGCTTTACGTCCGATTTATGGTCTACATAATCGACCAAGTGAGCAAACAATTAATAATTCTGTACGCACTGTACGCATTCGTGTGGTTGGTTTAATGTCCAATAAAGTAAACTGAGTACGAAACTTGGTCACAATCGCATTAATTGTTTGCTCACTTGGTCGATTATGTAGACCATAAATCGGACGTAAAGCGCGAAACACATTTCGAACCGAACACTGATTTTGGTAATAAAATTCAATGATTTGCAAGCGTTGCTCGTTAGTAAGTCTATTCATGATGAAATGTCAAAGCATACTGAGCATCTTTCTCTTTGACACCATGTCTGAAATCCCGCGTGATCTGTCAAATACTAATGCATGAAAATCCTAACCTCAAAAAAATCACCCGTTACTTCTGTCCCGCTCTACTTTTCTTCACATTTGCAGATGAAGATAGATGGAAATCCAGCATATGGCTTGACAAATCGGGAAGAGAATATTGTGTTCCAAATAATGTCACCTGAAAGCCCCAAAATCCCATATTTCCCGAGCAAAAAATTTAATCCCAACAAATTCGGGTTATTAAGAGATTTTTTAATCAATCAAAACCATGGCATTCAATCATATTTGAATATTGTTGCCTATTTTGGAAATGTTTAAATTTCTTGGTCCCGCCGCCCTTTAAAAGTTGTGACAGAAAGAATTATTTAATTCAAACATTTTCACCAACTGCTATCAAGATCGCTTTATATACAAGACTGAACGAGTCCACTTCACAACTACTACTGGCTTCGAAAAAGTCAAGCCAGTTTCGCCAGATTTGCACGAGTGTCCCTATTTAATTATTAAATAAAAAAATTCAAATTATTATGTTCTTAGTTTTAAATTCTTTGTTTATATAATTTACACGTTAGTCTTTAGAGCAAGCTCCCCCCCCGAACCGAAATGCTGGCTACGGGCCTGCGTATGACGGATCTTGTAGAGGACATACAAACACGCGACTTTTGTTCTGGGACATTTTCAAAATTATATTTTCAAACCCTGCGGCCGTTTTAAGGTAAATGGTCAAGATAATTGCATCAGTAATCGGTTACACCTACTCAAAATGATTTGTTTTGTCGCTATAAGGATTATTATTATTAAAGTAGCACAATGGTAACTGTTATTGTAAATATCATAAGAGATAAAACGCATTTTACTTAAACAATTACTGAAAATCCTAGAAAAATCGATTGGTTTTCAAGCTGTTTTCGATTACACAGCTCTACAACGGTTTGAAAACGAGCAAGTAATAGTCGTTTAAGGGGCATTATTACTAAATCCGTCATCTGTTTTTTTCTATCTGCTCCGGTTTTTGGGATATTCCAATCTGAAAATGAGGTTACACCGTTTTTCCCTTTTTTTTGTGTTATGGTAAAATTCTAAGTGCTTGTTTTTCAAAAAAAAAAATTGCATCGATTTGTGAAAGTACTTTTTTTTGTCATCAAATTCCACTTTTTAATCTTTGAAATATCAACTATATAAAATAGTTCCAAAAATAGTGAAAATTTTTTTTTTTTTTAATTTTCTAACAAGAATATCTTGAAAACCGTAACAGATGGCAAAAAACAAATGACGGATTTGAGTTCGTTTTCAAACCCTTGTAGGGCTGTGTAATCGAAAAAAGCTTGAAAATCAATAATTTTTTCTAGGATTTTCAGTAATTGTTTTAGTAAAAATGCGTTTTATGACATTTTCAAGAATAGTTACCAGTGCTACTTTATAATAAGCATCGTGCACATTATGTTGATTTGTGTATTTTAACAGTGCTGATCAACAATGTTGAGTTGATGTGGACGTGTACATAAACAGAGTCTATCAACTTTTGCTGACCCGAACGTAACCCGACTCAAATGGATAGAAATCAACAAGGTTGATGAACACAGCTTATATTTGTATTGCGCATGCGCTGTTTTTGGCCTGCGTAGGTATTTTTTTTTTTTTTTTTACGTAAATGAGTGTTTGCATGGACGCAAGACAGTATACACTTTTACACGTACACACTAGCATGTTGATCAACAATTTAAATCAACAATGTTGGTCGACATAATGTGGACGCTGCTTTATAGACACAAAACAAATCATTTTAAGTAGGTGTAACCACTTAATGAAGCAAATATCTTGATTTAAAAAAAAAATGAGTTTCACTTAACACGGCTGCAGAGCCTGAGTATATAATTTTGAAAAATGTCCCAGAACAAAAGTAACTTCTTTGCATATTCTCTACAAGATCCAACACACCAATTTTCAATATCTTCCAAAAAAAATATCCGATATTCTTTATTATACCTACATAACATTTTTTAAAATTAAATTAATTATTGAATAAAAGAAATTATGCATATAAGCGGGTTTACTATAAATGGTTTTGAACTTTTATATTAAATATTATATATGCAAATTATTTTAAATTTAATTATTACTATTTATTATTTTGATATTGCAATTAAAAAAATTCTATCATTTCCCCGTGAATATAAGGTTTTACTGTAGTTACTAAGTTTTGAAATTTGTATTAAATTTTTTAAAAAAATATTTTATAAATATTTGAATTGTTTTGTACTTAATTTAAATATTTTTACATATAATATTACAAAATACATAGGGGAAAGGTTGGAACAGTGAGACACTTTTTTTTTCCGAATTCTTTTGAGCTATGAAATTGAATTTTTGATGGTATCTTACGACATATTTTCCCTACATTTTGCCATACAAATTTCATTGAAAAAACTAAAAACAACTATTCCATGAGTAAAATTGTTGTAGAAGGTCAAAGTGTCTCACTGTTCGGCGGAGGTTCGAAGACTGAGACAGCGTAGGTCGCACAGTGGGACAGCAAAATATTTTTAATAAAAACTCGTCTTAAGCAATTTCTTACCTAAAAAATACATGAATTATATTCGTTTAAAATATTATTAATTAATTTATAAGAACAAAAACAACAAAAAACATATCAAAGTATAAGATAAAACAAAACTAACTAAAATCACATTTCAGTTCACATTGTTCTATAAATAAGTTTTTATTAAATAAAATAAATTCATACTTCTCATTTGTTGTTTTTTTTTAAGAAATTTTGTTTCAATACAAATACAAATAAATAAAAAACATTTTAACGTTGAATACACGAAGCAAAGATAAGGTAAGACATGTCTCACTGTTCGACCTTTGAATCTGTCTCACTGTTTAATTTTTATCATTTTCAAGAAAAACTATTCTGCATACAAAACTGGAAAGAATACCGTAGATTTTTGTTTGTATATTAAGAAACCACATAATAATAAGCCAATAAAAAAAAGTGCCTAAATATTTGAAGATGCTACACAAATTTTAAAAACACGAAAAAAAAAAATACTTTTGCCCTTTTTTTTGCTCTTTACTCACTGAGAGCACACGCGCATCTGGGTGTTGTTCGGAACAGAAATAAAAGTTGCGCAATTGAAAAGAAACGTTATTGTCTTCACCGAAATGTCTGTGCAAGTTTCTGGGAAGCTAAAAAATGAAATGTCTCACTGTTCGGACTGTCTCACTGTTCCAACCTTTCCTACCTATATATTTTTTTTGAAAAATTTTATTTTTTTCAAATTTAAAAAAAATTTGAGTTGAGAGTGTCAATTTTTGAAATGTAAACTTTTTTCTTAATTTCATTTCCTAAATTTAAAAAAAAAAATCATCAAAATCGCCGGGTTCTTGAATAAAATGCTATCTAGCCTCCACTATTACATCATCTGTAAAAGAGATTGAAATTGACATGGTTTAAATAAAATTCTTTATTACGATAAAAGAGACAATAATTATAAAAGTGAGACTTTCGTTTACCTCTGGCCCTCGACGGCTTTAAGGATGATAGAGAAATGTCTCTAAAGTATAGGATAAGTAAGATAAAAGTTTGGGTCTACCTACAAGTTCAGCAAAATTAATTTTTTCCTATCAAAATATTACCTGCATATATTTTTAATAACTCGAATTTTTTTTTAATCGTTAAAGCCGTTTTTGAAATAAATGCATTTTTGTGTATATTGGTTGTATGGCAGGTGCCATTATTTTTGGAGCTAAAAAAAATTTCAATTTCTCCTTTTACACTTAACACTTAAGTCCAAAGTTTGAAAGAAATTGCTTCAGTGGTTTAAGCTGCAGTAAAAAACATTTGAAAAACTTTATATATGTTTTAGGAAAAAAAGCAACTGAAGCTGAACTGAATCATTTAAGCATATTTGGTAAGATTCCCGCGCAGAAAAGCAATATAGTTTTCGACAAGGCACTAGAGAGTTTTCCATAGATTCTGGCAAGGCACTAGCACGAATTAGCAAAGGCTAGAACACGGGCCTTGGTGAATATGAACCCTTTTGCTTCCTCAGGCAAAACAAATGAAAAAAAACAGAGTCTGGGGTCGACCCACACTAGTAACTTCCCATTGGTGCACTTGAAAACCATATACATATTTACCTAAGTGGTGGGTGGTAGAGTATATATTACATAATTATATATTATATAGTGTAATAACTTTGGGTTTTTGCATAATCAGTATATAGGTAGGTATAGATATAGAGATATAGGGCAAAATGTGGCATTGCATATATTTTGTACTTTAGCTATTTATAATTGTAAAATGTTTGTATTTTTTTTGTAAATAGCTTACAAAATTCTAAGAATATTACTTATAAAACGTTTTTTCCTAACTCTTCTCGGTATGGAACATTGGTTCAAAGAATACAAAAATGTCAAAAGTGTCATATGCAAAATTTCGATTTTGAAGCGGTTTTGATGGTAAGAATTTTTCAAATTAAAACGTATTTGAAAAGATTTTTCTTGCAACATTTTGATTTTTAGCTTTTTAAAGGGTGATTTTAAAAATTTCGAAATTACACAACACTTAGATGGTAGGTATACATTTTTAATAAGAATATGAAATCAATATCATTGTTTTTTTTTTTTTTTAATATTTGAGTTAAAAAAACATTTGTTAAGAATTTTAAATATTTTTTTCAGTTTTTTTGCTTTTTATTGAATTTAAAAAAAAAAACTGGGTTCGGAATCATTTTTTGTTCTTGAAATATTTGAGACGAAAATTATTTTTCAACTGTTTTTCTTAGTTTAAAAAAAAGTGTCTGTTAAATTTTTTTTAATATTTACCCATTTGGTATTTTGTAATTATGTGTCTTATTCCGTTTTCGAGATATTCCAGATATGCGTTTTGCGTTCTCGAGATTTGGTGGACGGAAAAAGTACACCGGACAGACATCTTGCTAAAAACGACGGATTCAGATTCTAGAGACCTCAAAACGTGAAGATATGTCAACATTTTCAATACGACAAATCGCACTAATTACTATAACTTCCAATGGGAAGTTAAATAAGAAAAATCTGCATTATGTGGGAATTGATCCCACGATCTTCTATTTGTCAGTCCGCTACCCACGTGGCTAACTCGATAGACAAAAATAAAATGTCGAAAGTGAATAAGTTTCATACTCTAATGTTTCATACCATATTCCTTAAGAAAAACATGCGGAATAGAACCGAATTTTATGTACTTGCTTTGTAGGTAGAACAATTTAGAACAGGTTTATTCTCATTGAACAGTCTTATAATACACAGATGTCTCACACCCAGTGAAGTGTAATATGAAAAGGGAGACAAAGGAAAGAGAGAACAAAGTGTCGTTTGATGCTAAATTTGCATGGTGCTTATAAAATTTTTGTTTTTGGTGTACAAGTGATATTTTTGGTGGGGTACCGAAACATGTCAAACAAGTTTTTACAAGACAGGGCCTCATGAGTTTCCCTCGGCTGGATTTTGGTACCGAAATCCAGCAAGGGCTTGCCAAGTATCTGACAAGTTTTCCTCGTCTAGATTGCCCCTACTGAAAACTTATTAGGGCCTTGCCCAAACCAGAAAAAAACTAGGAATTTTTCCAGCCGGGTTGGAAGGTAAGATTGTCATGTAAATTTGGTTGAATTCAGTGATGCCATAAGCGAGAAATTTTAAAATAAAAAAATGAGTCTCCATATTACGCACAAAATAATAGGTACATATATATCAAGCTTTCCAAGCGGCGACCAACTTTTTTCGTCATTCCCAGGGAAAGGACTTTGGTCTCGCATGACGAGACCGATACGAGACGATACGAGACGTGGCGAGACGAGACGAGATGAGATGATACGAGACGAGACGAGACGAGACGAGACGAGACGAGACGAGACGAGACGAGACGAGACGAGACGAGACGAGACGAGACGAGACGAGACGAGACGAGACGAGACGAGACGAGACGAGACGAGACGAGACGAGACGAGATGAGACGAGACGAGACGAGACGAGACGAGACGAGACGAGACGAGACGAGACGAGACGAGACGAGACGAGACGAGACGAGACGAGACGAGACGAGACGAGACGAGACGAGACGAGACGAGACGAGACGAGACGAGACGAGACGAGACGAGACGAGACGAGACGAGACGAGACGAGACGAGACGAGACGAGACGAGACGAGACGAGACGAGACGAGACGAGACGAGACGAGACGAGACGAGACGAGACGAGACGAGACGAGACGAGACGAGACGAGACGAGACGAGACGAGACGAGACGAGACGAGACGAGACGAGACGAGACGAGACGAGACGAGACGAGACGAGACGAGACGAGACGAGACGAGACGAGACGAGACGAGACGAGACGAGACGAGACGAGACGAGACGAGACGAGACGAGACGAGACGAGACGAGACGAGACGAGACGAGACGAGACGAGACGAGACGAGACGAGACGAGACGAGACGAGACGAGACGAGACGAGATGAGATGAGATGAGATGAGATGAGATGAGATGAGATGAGATGAGATGAGATGAGATGAGATGAGATGAGATGAGATGAGATGAGATGAGATGAGATGAGATGAGATGAGATAAGATGAGATGAGATGAGATGAGATGAGATGAGATGAGATGAGATGAGATGAGATGAGATGAGATGAGATGAGATGAGATGAGATGAGATGAGATGAGATGAGATGAGATGAGATGAGATGAGATGAGATGAGATGAGATGAGATGAGATGAGATGAGATGAGATGAGATGAGATGAGATGAGATGAGATGAGATGAGATGAGATGAGATGAGATGAGATGAGATGAGATGAGATGAGATGAGATGAGATGAGATGAGATGAGATGAGATGAGATGAGATGAGATGAGATGAGATGAGATGAGATGAGATGAGATGAGATGAGATGAGATGAGATGAGATGAGATGAGATGAGATGAGATGAGATGAGATGAGATGAGATGAGATGAGATGAGATGAGATGAGATGAGATGAGATGAGATGAGATGAGATGAGATGAGATGAGATGAGATGAGATGAGATGAGATGAGATGAGATGAGATGAGATGAGATGAGATGAGATGAGATGAGATGAGATGAGATGAGATGAGATGAGATGAGATGAGATGAGATGAGATGAGATGAGATGAGATGAGATGAGATGAGATGAGATGAGATGAGATGAGATGAGATGAGATGAGATGAGATGAGATGAGATGAGATGAGATGAGATGAGATGAGATGAGATGAGATGAGATGAGATGAGATGAGATGAGATGAGATGAGATGAGATGAGATGAGATGAGATGAGATGAGATGAGATGAGATGAGATGAGATGAGATGAGATGAGATGAGATGAGATGAGATGAGATGAGATGAGATGAGATGAGATGAGATGAGATGAGATGAGATGAGATGAGATGAGATGAGATGAGATGAGATGAGATGAGATGAGATGAGATGAGATGAGATGAGATGAGATGAGATGAGATGAGATGAGATGAGATGAGATGAGATGAGATGAGATGAGATGAGATGAGATGAGATGAGATGAGATGAGATGAGATGAGATGAGATGAGATGAGATGAGATGAGATGAGATGAGATGAGATGAGATGAGATGAGATGAGATGAGATGAGATGAGATGAGATGAGATGAGATGAGATGAGATGAGATGAGATGAGATGAGATGAGATGAGATGAGATGAGATGAGATGAGATGAGATGAGATGAGATGAGATGAGATGAGATGAGATGAGATGAGATGAGATGAGATGAGATGAGATGAGATGAGATGAGATGAGATGAGATGAGATGAGATGAGATGAGATGAGATGAGATGAGATGAGATGAGATGAGATGAGATGAGATGAGATGAGATGAGATGAGATGAGACGAAACGAAACGAAACGAAACGAAACGAGACGAGACGAGACGAGACGAGACGAGACGAGACAAGGCGAGACGAGACGATTCGAGTCGGGACGAGACGAGACTGCGTTTTTAGCATCCGAGGTGACCGAGCACCGAGACGAGAATATATTTGGACCGAAATTTGCAGGGTGTCTAATAAACTTAAAAAAATCCAATTTCAGTTAAATATTCATTCTGCACGTATTCAAACTATAGTCGGAAATCGTATTTTTCGGAGAAGAGACCGGGATAAGACTAAATTATACGAGAACGAGACGAGACTGAAAATTTTCGATTTTAATGAGATCGAGACGAGACTTACAAAAGTCTCGTCGAGTCCCGTGGCCAGCCCTAAATATATTTATCTGTTCTTTTTAAAAAGTTCTGAAACTTGTCAAAACTATGCTTTACTAAATATTATATACTTGAACCCAATCAGAGGCATAGTTCAAACTCAAAAAAAAAAAATCAAAATATTTTTTTCAAATATTGCGACAAAATTAGGCTTTCACCTCCGAAAAACCTGAATTTTTGTGGAGAACTTCAATCTGATGTAACAAGCATTTTGTTAGGAAATACCTCAAATTTTAACAGGGGATTTCGATTTTTTGGAGTGAAATGGGAATATCTCAAAAGTATGAGTTTTTTTTTCAAGAAATATTGAGGAAATATTTAATTCTACACAAAAAATGATTAAAACTATTTTTTTCATCAGCGGCAAAGGTTTTGAGAAAACATGAACATAAAGTGTTTATTTTTATGTTGCCTTTATGCACATTTTTCTCAAAATCTGTAGCCCTTACGACAAAAAAATATTGAAATCTTTTTTGTTTAGAATTTTATAATTTTTCATTTTAACAATTTTCCCAAATATATTTCTTAAAATAGGTACACTGATCGTTTTCAAGAAATGTCCAAAAAAGGAACAGGATTATTCTCCTCTTACCCCACAACATCGAAATAGCCGGAGAGCTGGCAACATATTTTTCGACCTCATCAGTACATGGATGAAAGTTTGGTCACAGGAAGAATTATGGCCGTCAAACAAAAAAAAAATGTCACTTTTACACTCCGGGCGAGAGGCTTATTTCTTATATTTTTAAAACATTAAAAATAAGGACCTAATCGATCGAACCGGATTGGCAGACTGTTGTTTTTGTATTTAATGATTGTATTTAAGATAAATCCAACAAAAAGTACAAGTGACCTCAACTCCAGAAATAATTGTAATTCTTTTTTTGCGTCGGTAAACATCGACGCAAATTTGTGTCTTAGTAGGGTATAACAGACTGACTGAAGAGCTCACTGTTATACCTTGGGTGAAACACAATTATTTCTGGAGTTGAGCTCACTTGTACTTTTTAGTTGAATTTTATTCATTCACTCCACTTAAAACAAAAGTAATTTCAATATTTTAATATTTAAATTTCTTCATCTTCGTATTTAAGATAAATCTTTCTGTGACCAAAGTTACAACCTTTTACAAAGTGAGGTATGTAAGTTAATCGGTAGTTTTCTGAATAGACCAGAACTTGAAACGGATTTACTTGAGCCACAATTATTAAAATTTGGGTACTGAGAGATTAATAGCACTAAATACAAAAACAAGAGTCTGCCACTCCGGTTCGATCAATTAGGCACTTGTTTTTAATGTTTTAAAAATATATGACCTAAGCCTCTGACCGGAGTGTAAAAGTGCAATTTTTGAGCTTGACGTCCTTAAGCTTTCTGTGACCAAAGTTTCATCCATGTACTGATGAGGTCGAAAAATATGTTGCCAGCTCTTAGTCTAAAAGCCCTTGTTAAAACTTACGGTATTCCTAAAAACTGCTTGAGACATCAGGCAAAATTTGAGTCGAATATAGTGTAAATTCCTATGGATTGAACTCGAATTTAGACTTAATTTGGCTCTTAATTCGTGCATTACTCAGGGCCTATATCTAAAGCTCCATATAGGGCAAGTTTTAGAATGTTCGTGTTAAAAAAAATCGAGGTTTTGATCAAACAATACGATGTAAATCTTGGATAAGAATAAAAGAGTTATTATTACTGGAAAATAATAGTAAGTGTTATGACAATCACTTTGTTCCGAACCCTGATTGAAAGTTAACTAAAGAAAGCTTATCTTTGTCTTATAAAAATACATACATATAAGTACAAATAGATGAAAAGCTTTATCTATGTCTTTATTTATCTATTTTGAGTGAAAACAACCTATAATATTGACAAAAATTATTTTCATATAAACAAAATGCATTTGTCATGCGCGGGTTTTCAATAACAAACCCCTATTTCCTATTTTAGCTGGCATATATAAGTTTATAAGAGAAAACATTTAAGGAAACTCAAACAATACATAGTGTGAGGTATGGGTAGATATTAAAATTTTCTCTTAAATATTGATAAAGTTATCAAAGGAGGTTTTGAGTTGCTTTGTTCTTCAAAGGAATGTTGTCATTTCGTGATTCATAATAAAAAATTTGGTCAACAATTTGTAGGAAGTTTTGGCCCACCCTACTTTAAAATAAAGTTTAAGTGAGGGCAATATTATGAAATAGTAGATGCTTTGTGAGGCACACAATTTCAAAGGCCGGGATTTAAATGGCTACATGAAATTTGGCCCAAATGATATATGGCCCAAACATAAAATGAAAAATCGCCCTAAAAATTTGTATGGGAAACAAGAAAAATAAAAAAAAAGTTTAAAATTTGTAAATTGGGACCATTTTTCATGGTTTTAGGGCCTTTTTTTCATTTTTAATTTTGGGGTGAAATTTTATTATGGAAAATTGCCCCAAGCACTAAAATACTTTTGCAACAAGAACATTGATAGCAGACCGACTGACAACATAGGCACCTGCCAGCAACTGAGAGCTGAGTATACCCTAAGCGGAGAGACGGAGTCGCGTGAGCGGGACAGAGGACCCAAAGAGGGAGTTAAAAAGCCTTGAACCCGCGAAGCGTACCAGGCAAGGTACTTTTAAGGCTCTGCCAAGACGATGGAAAACATTTTTTGTACGATTGTTAATTTAACTTTTTTTTGTTTGGGCCATTTTTCATAAGTTTGGGGCCAATTTTCCACTTTGAAAATGGGGCCATTTTTCATCATCAAAAAAAGTACCAATATTGGTGCCATTTTCCGTTTGGGCCATTTTTCATTGGGGACAAATTTCATGCAGCCGATTTAAGCACCCTATATACGTGGGATGATGACAGAAAAAAAATCTCTTTACTATTTGAAATCCACTAAATCATGACAGAAAGAGTCCCTTTACTATTTGAAATGCCACCAAATCATTATAACAGGTCAACCTGTTTCAACTGTTGTGGACGCCCGCATGGAACTAGTTTACTCCATTTTATTGAAAAAAAAAAGCTGCAATTGAGTTACATCGTAGTCCAGAATGGGTACAAATGTAAACTGAGGATAAGTTGGTTGACTAGTTCTAGCACCCTCTGCCTTGTACTAAATGAACTATTTTCGAACAGAACTTGAAATGTCATCGATTCCGAAAACTGACTTCTGTACTGTCAAAGTGAGTAGGAAAAAACGTGGTGTCCCTTAACTTATCAAATTTATTCGATCAGCACAACGACCAAGATATTCAGAAACATTGAAATTGAAGGTTAAGACGGAAAAAATTAAGTAAATTGTAAAGTGAAAAAAATACTTTTACCGGTGCGTAGAGTACTTATTGCTAAGTATTAAATTTATTTTTTTTATAATTTTTTTTTGTATTCAGTGCGAAAAACCATTAAAAGTTTTCCCGATTTTCCCTGTTGGATGAATACCCTGAATGTCGCAGATTTTAATTTTTTAAAGAGAAAAGGAAAATAAAGTAGGGTGAGTTTTGTGAAGATGTTCTTTATTACAAGTGTGCTAAAAGTGCTCCTTTTTTGTAGGTAAACCATTTCCTGGCGGTCCCAGGTTGTCAGCAGAGCGCTGATAAATTTATAAAAAATTTTTTTATAAAAATTTTTGTTCCCCATGTTTTTTGGATCGACCATCAAGTTATTTGTTCACCGTCCGTCCATCACTGCTGGACTGTATTTGTGCTGCGTGAGAAAAGTCACAGCTTGAGTTTGACGGAATCCGGTCATACATTGTGGCTTGCACTATAGTGTCGTATGTACTTGTCCACCGGAGCCCCGATACCGTATAAGTCCTGTAACCCATGTTACTTGAGAATACCGGTTTGATAATAGCGCAAGACATTTTGTGCTGTGGAACGAATCATCTTCCACTACCCGGTTCCAGATCCAATTGGAGTTCCTGTAACTGTGTTGTGTTGTCCTTTTTTTATGATTTGTTGGCGTTGAAGTTTTTTTTTAATAAGTTCAATTTTTGATTTAATCCTTTATTAAGGAATTTCTTAAAATATCATAATTAATAATTATAATTTGTAAGTGAAAAGATTTGTTTCCAGGGTCTGCCATTGTTTTTATTTTTTTTTGCTTTTTCCGTACGTCCGACTTCATTGAGCTCTATGTAGGTAGGAAGTTATAGTAGTGTGCGGTTGTCAGGTGTTCCAAAGCCAGTGTTTTTTTTTTTTTGGTCCAATGATAGGCCTGTTGGGAAACGAATAAAAGACACATTTTATTATTGTTTTTGTTTTGTGTAGGTTTCCTTATTGAAAGATTTTTTTTTGATAATATTTGTTATTTTTAGTGGTTAATCAACTTAGTTTTAATAAGTTAATTTTGATGGTTGAAATTGTTATTTTTTTTGTTTCGTTAAAACGGAACATTTAATTTCAGGGGTGCCTAAGGTAGCCAAGTTCTTTCGGTGAAATGGTATGATCTGAAACCGATCATCCACCATCTTTGGGGAAATCTAAATATGGCCGCAGATTTCCATGGTTGGGTGGGTAATGGCCACACTGCAACAACATCCGCAGTGCCCTTGGGTTTGGTAAGTGTCCGTCCGCTTTTTCACCTTTTGTGAGTTCAGGCCTGATATGTGTTTTGTTGCTGGTGAGGTTAAGTTTCGGGGGCAAGATCCCCCCCCATTCCGGCGAGCTTACTGCCGTGCATCGCAAGCAGGCCGCGTCCCTCGGAACTTAGCATTTATTCTTTCTGCCTACCTTTTCTTACCCTACCTCCACACTAATTCCTTTTCCTTCCCCTCCTCTTGCCTCGTGATTATACCTAGGTGTTTTTTTGTTTTAAATTAATGTTTAATGTTTTTTTTTAAGGTCACAGAAGTATAAATTGCTAGCAACTCATTTGTGATATTTAAAAATAAAATGCACTATTGTAACTGGAACTAGGCTGTAGCTAGATATTGATGGTGTTTATTAATGGTTCGATGATGTTTTTATATAACGTTTACGAGAAATTAATAAAAACAAGTTTGTGTTCCGTTTTGTGAAAATTTGCTTCTTGAGTTTATAATATTTAAATGGCAACACTTTGTAAGAATGGATTAGAACAGTTCCCAATTACCGGTTACTTTAAGTACTATATAGAGTCAAACTCAAATACCTACATATCAATCTTTTATTTTGAACCGTTTTTTAACAGTTTCCCCTCATAACTGTTATTCTAACAGAAAAATACTTGAAATGCATTGCATTTCTCTTTACAACTTGTAGATTTATCCACAACAACAAAAATATTAAAGAGCCCAATTGGGGTTTTTCTTCTCCATGTCTAGTCCATCACCATCTCTCAAAAGAGTGAATCAACAAATTTACCTGCTGGGGCTGGCTGATGCTACTTTAGTGCTGTGTCTCTTGGATACAAATTTAACATTATTTAGTCGACGGTTATATACGAAACGGTTCGGTTGGTATCTTTACAACTCGGTTCGTAATTCATTCGGCATTTTGTTGTGAATTAAAAAAAAAAGAATAGATTTTGTATTATAATCATTCTACATAAATAAAAAAATGCTTTGTTAAAAGTATCTTGTAGCTGAAATCAGAGGTAATCCCATGAAATTCACAAGTTTTTCTTATTGGAAATCGTGTAATGTTCCTTACGGTGAAGTCCACAGCTGAAAAAAAAATCCAATTAGTAGTTTGAATCCAGTTGAAAACGAAATATGAAATTTTGTTATTCAATAACCACGCGACGAAGACGACGACTACGAAAATCCCATTAAACGAGCAAGCCCTATATCATAAAAATCGAATAAAATTCAGTATTTTCCCTAATTGTGCTACTACGAATTACGAACGAAATCGACTACCCGTGATATTATATTTTGATTGTGTGTGTTTATGTGTATATTATAATAGTGAATAGCTGTTGAATAGCGAGCTCTTGTTGTGTAGCTTGAAGTGTGTGCGTTTCATGCGGTGTGCTCTAATATCTAGTTGTGTATTAGTGGTTTACCTTCGTGGTTAAATATCGGTTGCTAGAAAAAAAAATAACAAAACCTTTTTGACATCCCCCAGTGCAGCCCCTTTCCACCCCCTCCCCCGCCGCATTACAGTCAACAAAGAAATACGAAAACAGCAACTGCGATTGTCAATAACAACAACACCAACGGATACGGATACAATGTTTTTCAAAAACAATAATTAAATCCCAAATTATAAATTTCCTCCAATTCAACGAGAATAAATGGTCTTTTCCGTTATTGATACTTTCTCACTAACTTGTTTTCTTGTCCAATTCTATAGAGACAAAAAAATTCTCAGGTGAATTTATAAGATGAAAAAGAAAAAAAAGTATGAAATAGCACTGCTATCTTCTTTGTGTTGGTGTAAAGATTTGTGTGTTTTTGTTGTTGTTTCAACATGCGAATATATTGAAGGTGTATGAAAAGAAGTGGGAGTACGAGTACCTACGAATACCTTTACCTTTTTATAGTAAGATCGTATCTGCTGCCTCTGGGAAGAAATACCTAACCACCAATGCAGTTGTTGTAACGCTGTTACATGTGAAGTACTTCGCCACACCGCCACATTCTCATCACACTTATCCCCGTGACCAAGGCCTAGTGGCCCCATTGGCACCTACCGCAGCAGCAATATTGCAAGCTACTGCCAGCGAGTTTTGTTATGCATGAGCAGGATTCGCTGTCAAAACTAGACATTTTTCTTTTTTTTTTCGAACTGTCAAAGGTGACATTTCAGAAAATATTATGTTCAAAAATGTATTTTTTTGGATTTCGGAATAATATCAAACCTGGAAAATCATTATTAGAAACTTTTTTCTAATAGAAACAAAATTAAATAAAATAAAATACAAAGTCTAGGAGAAACAAAATGTGAAAGAAAAATATAGTAAAACAAAAATACCATCAGTAACCAACAAAATACTGCGCAGGTGTCTGTGTTAACAAAGAGGTTTTGAGCGAGAGAAAGAGTGAGAGATTTTTTGTTGATATACCCAATTCTCGAACTGAACTCTTAGAAAATTCACTCTTTATTGTTATGATAAATATTTTCGAAGAATTTGTCATGTTTGTTGCGTTTCCTTTTAAACACACATCCAACAGGGTTATGTTTTAAATGACAATAGGAAAAGGCGGATATTCGTAGGATAAAGAATTTGTTAGGAAATTCAATTTGTATTTAATACAAAGAAAACTTGGGACTTCTTAGGCGTTTTTTTTATACAACGAATTTTAAATAAAATTGTATATTTTTTACAGCTACAAAAGTAGCAAAAAAGACTAAAAAGTGAATTGGTCGATTATTTGTTGTTATTTTCTTTCATAGGAATATTCAGGTACATGACCTTGTTTGTGTTTAACATCATCATCTAAAAATATGTGCGGAAGGTCAGCAAGTACTATGCCTATGCAAATTTTATATATTATTAATTATGAAAAATGATAAAAAAATATTAAACATTTGTTAAGAAAAACCAATTAATTGATTATCATCGAAATTTTTGCCAAGGCTATATGTGTTTTTAAACACCTGTGTTTTTGTTGAATGATAGTTACAGAGATGCAAGTAGGTACTTTAGTATGAAAAAATGAAAAGATGCATACATTAAATTGAGTATAGTCAAATTGCCCGCATTAAAATAAATAAATTGTTTTTATAAATAGTTAGCTATGATCATTTCATGCAAAAATCTGCATTTTGAATCTGAAGAAGGTCGTTTACACGATCGAAACGCCACTTGAATTTAGAAAAAAAATTAAAAATTACAAAAAACAAAAACTGACCTAAAGCCCACTAGCGGGAAATCTTATTTAGTAATCAAAAAGTTTACGAAAAAGGAATTAGTAATGTAATCTGAAACAAAAAAAAAATGATTTTGATCACTCTGGCATATTTAACGTCAAATAAATTCAATGTTTTCTAAAGTATTTGAATATACAAATGTTTCGTTGGGCGCCACTTAAGATTGTGTATTATTGATATATGATAAAATGTGTTGTTTTATGTGCTTATATCAAATTAGAACCAAAATGGAAGATTAAGTTCTGGTGTTTACTAAAGAACATATTAAAATTATTATTATTTAAAGCTCATCCAAAAACGATTTGAACGATTTTCGATTTATTTTCCGTGATATTCAAATTGATTCCAATGTGGATCCCTAATTTATTCAATTATTGTACACAGTGAAAAGAAATAGTTTTTATGATATAAATGATGGTCAAAATTATCATAAAGTCAGCTTGTTTTCGCTCCCGGTATTTTGACTATTCACAAATTTAAAGTCAATGGTGCAAAATTTTAAAAAGCCTTAAGTCATAATATGACGTGTATTCCATACAAAATACGTCATTTAAAAATTGAAAGTCTGTTAAATGTTTATGAAATTGGCCGTTAGTATGGTAAAACTTAACATTTTTCTAGTTTTAAAACACTTCGCTAAAATACTCTAAATTTTAAATACTATTTCTCTATCGCACTACACGCTATGTTGCATTAAAAATAAAATACTTTTGATGAGAAATCGAGTCTCTGTTATCTATCAACACAAAGGAAACTTTCAATCTGATCTCGAATTGCTATGTCAAGAGTATGTTTATTCACAGTTTATCATCTTTAATCATTGACTGTTCATTTCTAGAAACAACCACTAATTAGCCGATTAAGCTAGGATTAGAAGGTGTGCTAAAACTACACAATTGTGTTTCTATGACGACACAAACAAAATCCAAATATATTTTGCATACTTCACATACGAGGCAAATTTTCACATAACATAATTATGTGTACCTGATACACATTACATACAAATGAATGCACTCGGTTTTAACATAATATGCCTATGTGAGTTTACTAAGACGCCTATCGGACAACTTCTTCTTCTGTGCAAAATAAGAGGACGAACACATTATTATATACATATGTGTCATATATGCGAGTGACACAATTATGTTTATGAGCCAAGAATGAAGCCATCAAGCATAGTTCTAACGTCAAAATGACGTAGGAGGCCTACAATTACAAATGGTCTGATATAAGCTTAAGGATACTACAAGAAGGAGTAACTCAAAAAGTCTTCTATTTAGACCATTTCCGATCATCATGTCAGTCGTTATCTAGTTAGTCTGTATTCAAATGCTTCCTTATAGCTGAACAAAATTGTAACGCTAATCAAGATTTACGTAACCAATTTCGGTGTGTAACAAAAAGAACAAATGTTTTGGAGTCTTAGAGTTAGACAAGCAATCAATACGGCTTGTATTGTATTTAAGAATTTTGTTTGTAAATTCAGGCCAATCCACAGAAATGATTATTGTTTAAATGAAACGTTAAAGGAGAACCAGTTCTATATTTTATTTCATCTTTACAGGTTTAAATTTAACAAATACGACATGCAAAAGCAAACTGGCTAGATTTAATTAAAATTCAAATAGAAAGCAATCAAAAACTAAGAGTTTTGTTGACGTCATAGGACCAGTTCATTTGAGATCATCCTAGTTTTAGAGTTAAACTCGTCTCTGAAAAACTGGGATTTATAAGCTCAAATGAGACAGTTTTAACAAAAATCTAAACGAATACTTGAGATAAGGAAGAAACCTTTCACTTGCTTACTTCGTTTCAGTTTAGTTCTTAAGTTGAAGACTAAACCTAAGCTATTTTTATCATTCACAAGGTCAAATATTTCTTTGAGTGCATCTTAAACAAAAATACTCTTGTTGTGTTTTTTTTTCTTTCTTAAATTAATATAATGACTATCATTTATAATAATAAATTCAATGAGCCCGCTAACTTATGAGACCTCCATTCACATAGGCTAAGCTTTTGATTCTAGCGTCTATAGATTATCATTTAGAAACTTCATACCTACTTTTATTTTTTGCCTTCGTACTTAGATCCCAGCTTCTTTAAACAACACTCTGTCATTATTGAACTTCCGCATACAACATATCTTGTTTCCAACACGTTTGGCGTGCAAACCAGTATAAATCTTCTAATATATAGGTAGGTTAAGATAATTCATCTGAACTAATTACTCGCTGTCACAGTTTCATAGATGGTTGAGAAATCATTTTTCTTATCAGAATCTTTCACACCACCATTTATCTTCCAACTTCCAACGTCCCTGCACTGATGTTCACATGAATTCCCTATGCCTATGGCGGATTTGCGCTGAGTATATGTATTGTAAACTCAGAACAGAACAAGTACAAACAACCATGACGATGGTCCTTCTAGAATCTAGATAGACTCACTTTGTGTATACATAGAATAAGAAGTGTCTATAATTCTATGGCCATATATATCCAACTTAATCACAGACTTCACTCCCTCAATAATTTCATATATGCTTCTTGATCTTAAACCTTAGTCGATGTCTAAATCCCGTTTTTTGTATCGACTTTGTGTGTAAACAAATTACACACACGTCAAATATACAAATAAAGGGTGTTTTTTTTTGCTCTGATGTTGCTAACAGCTGTCATATCTTTTTCTGGGAATATTTGATTCTGTGCTCAGACATCAAGTTACCCCGAGGAAGTCTCTCGCAGTCTCTTTTAATTTTTGCTATTACGAAGTTTATTCAGTTTTTTCGTTGTAATACCGAAGTCTTTAGAGAACAGTGCAGAAGTTAACAAACAAGCCTTGCAAAATTATTCAGGGTTTTGATTTATTCAGTGCGGACTGGTGTGCCGAAAAATGTTTTTTTTTTTTTAAATGTCACTCCAAAGCCATTTCCTTGACGGCGTTCACATTCGACTAACTCCACCGATTTGTTTTGATTTAACAAAAGAAAATGTCAAAAATAAATCCACAAATTATTAAAAAATTTAAAATTTTAACGGATTTTTTTGATGTTTTCTTTTGTGAAGTCAAAAAAAACATCGGAGGAGTCAGTCAAATGTGAACACCATACTTTAAGTTATGAGAATTTCTTTTTACACTGGGGTTAACGACACTGATTTTGGCGACTTTAACTAGAAAATTAAGCAAAAGTTTTCAAAAAATTGCATTGACATACGTACACACTACGAACTTTTCTCAATTTTCACTCAATTTATCATCATGTCTGTTTTACTGAATGAATAAATACTGAATGCTACTCTAACAAAAGAAAAACACCCTGTGCTTTGAACGCACCTCTTGTTTCTCAATTGGATGTCGGAAAACAGGATACCATCGGGATGAGTTAAAGTAAACCTATATCAATCTACCTATATTCTACCTTTTTATATATTCATGCATCGCCGTTGCTGTTTGTATCCGTTGTACTGTGCACTAGAAATTTACCGTTAAACACCGATCATTAATAATCACCGAACGAAGGTTAAAGAAAATTAAGCACCATTTTTCATTCCTCTCCGCGTTGATAAGCCCCAATCGAATAAAATTCGAATTAATCACCTACTTAATCGTTCGAATGCCAATTTCGTGTCGTTTAAAACCGGTAATTTTTTAGTGATATAAAATTAATCTTTTAATCTTCCCTTCAATTTCAGTGATTGTGTCTACAAAAAAAAAAAAAAAAAAAAAAAATAAAAATCATAAAAAAAAAATTGACTATACAACTTTAAAAAAATGAACACTCGGTGTAAGTGAATCATTTTTAACCCTTATTATAAAATAAAAGTTTCTTTGTCATAATTGTTGACAGATGTCAATGTCAATAGTTTCGCGTGTCACTCACCCGTACACTACCATAATCCAGTCTTATATCGACATTATATCAGCATCATTGTTGTCAATTCTGCCAAATATTGGTTTTGCTACTGCTGTGGGGGCAGTAGAAGACCAGTTGCAGTTTTGTACCGGTAGAAACAGTGTGTTCATGAGGTGGTGATATAGCGTTGATTCAAAAAACGGAAACAACCACACCTCAACACACGGTTTTACCGCCACCACTGCCATTGTTTTTCGTTTTTGGTTGTGTGTTCCCAATAACAACAATCACCAGTGCCAGCCAGTGCAACGACATCATGAATTGGATACTTCTTAGTGTTATTGTCCTATTGGCGCACAGGGAGTATGATGGACATTTTTTTGGAATGGCCAGTCCATCGCCACTTCGTTTACCAGGTGAGTCATTTTGCATTATAAAGTTTTTTTGCCTTTTTAACAGATATTTTTTTTTTGTTCTGTTTTTATTTGTTGATGAGTTATTTAATTTGTCTGGTGAAATAAAAACTGGTTCACCGTTAGTTAATTGATTGTACATAATATAGGTATATTGGATTTTTTGTCGAGATGGCACAAACATGAACATGAGCAAACTTGTTGAATGTTGATATGTACATATTTGGTAACTTTTGATTAATAAAAAAACAAAAACATTTAAACGGCCTTTGATACAGAAAATTGGCGATTCATCCCGGTGATCTCACTCGATGAAATCAGTTTTATATGCCGTTGATCTCATTTAAACGTAAATTTTGTGTAAGCTATTATTTATTAAGTACTAGCTGACCCGGTGAACTTCGTTCCGCCAAACTCGTTAAAGTAATGAAAATAATAACTCTGAGCATGCACTGCACTGCTGCTTCATGTAATTCGGTCAATCCAAAATCTTTATTTTAAATTTTATACACTGGAATAATTAACTTAAGTCGATGTATTTTAATCAAACCTCAATTATTCATGTGTCGGCCAACCTTCCGCTTTTTCACTGAAGTACTTTATGGTACACAGAATTGTTCGTTATAATCTCGGACGCGTACACATACAAAGCAAGAGGTTTGCTGACACATTAGTCATCAGCATGCCATATATAATTGACCATGTGAGAAACAAAGAACGGTGTTTAATTGGACTGACTCGTCCGAATTTTCAAAAGAAAACGTCAACAAAATTTTTTATTTAACTACTTTTGCTCTTTTAAACTATAAAGTTGGAGGGAGATAAATTTCAGAGAAGTCAAAAATAGTCGGAAGAGTCAGTCCAATGTGAACACCGTCAAGGAATTCAAGATTGATGACGCTTAAATAAAAATAATGGCAAATGGTTCGTATTAAGTGTAAACTGCAGAATAAAAAGTATTCGCCTTTGAATTTTCACCTCAAAATCGTCGCTTTAATGAAATTTGAATTATGACAACACAACGCGGTCCGTTATCAAGTTTCGGTGCTTCAATTTCAAAATGTGTGGCGGCAGGACCGGAACATGCAAAGAATTCAAAAATTCGTGGGATAGTTTTAGCTTTCCACGAATTTGATTTTGAATGGCGAAATTCAAATGGCCGAACTCCTTGTATTTTTGCAGCAAAATTCGCTCGTGTACTCCAGCCAGTCATGGTGAATATAATTCTGAGCGATATTCGGGCGTCTTTGTTAAGTGGAAATTCAATCAGGTTCGGTGGAAATTTAGTCAGGCCGGACACTGTTTGTTGTGTTGTGGAGTAGTGCGTGTCGCTGTCATTCCATATATTACAAATGCCACAGAGCGACACAATCACACGACACAAATGAGGTTCTACGGATATAAAATACACATTGTAGCGATAGTGATACATCAGTCAAAAACTCAACACATGAGACAGGTGTGGTTATGACTTATGTTAGTCCACTGAAATCACGGCATTGCCCATCGCCAACAATTTGGCTGATGGAGAACTATGACGCGGACGGTTATTTTGTAAAGAATCTAACAAAACTCGGTGCAAAACATTCACTGACGGCAGTTTTTGCTGTTATTTAGCATTGTTTATTTGTCATTTTTTTAATCATTGTGAATGATTCGCCCTGCAGAGCGAATGTTTCTCGTTGGTTCCGCGCCGCTTTCGCGTTGGTTTGGGAGAGTCTTAAAGCAACTCGCATGTGCGTATTCACTTGCAATTTCCTTAGGTATCGCTATAAAGCCGGAGTAATGATCTTGGAATGACAGGCAGCGTTGGACGAAAATTGCCTGAAATCTTATAGTGTTTTCGATTGGTAAAATAAATCAATTTATTTTTGATTTAAATCTGTCAAAACGCAGATTTTACATTCCAATGGGCAAATAAATTGATTTAATTTTTGATTTGAAATCAAATTTGCAGATCTAGTAGATTTTTCGGCAGATTTACCCCTCCTAGACTAATACCAATACAATTTTAAGTTGTCACTTTACAAATTTTTTTGTATTGTTTGAATTTATTTCGGTTAATGAAATTTGTGTTCTAAATATAAATGAAAGTGCATCAAGTGATCACGAGTTTTGTGACAAAACTAAATCTATTTGAATTGACGTTCGATTCGCCACGAAATAAATCAATTTTTAGATTGAAATCTGAATTTACCAATCGAAAACATAATAATTAATAATCTTAAGCGATCAATACACGATAGAATTATTGTACCGATTATCGTATAAAAGTTTAATCACATGCGATGATTGTATCGTGTGTGTAAACGAAAGTATCCGCTGTACTGAAATTGCATGGTCGAATGCCACCTAGCGAAAACAAGAGGTAGTATGCTACTTTCATGAAATTGTCAGATCTCGAACAAATCGTAGTCAAAATCAGTGAAATGAGGAATATTTTTCCAGTTACAACGGACGCGTAAAGAAAGAAAATGCCACCATTTTCGTAATCGAATGCTTGCATCAATTCATCTTACACTTGTTTGGAATTCAACATTGACAGATCGATAGGCAAAATACACTCCCACCACGTTTGAAACATCGTCGTCTGAATAAAATATTTAGGTAAAGCAAAAAAAGACCTAAAGCCTACTTAGAATTTAAACGGAGAAGGAATAATTTAAATATACACTCCCAATAAGGGTCTTAGACTCGCATGACTATAATATTGTCTATTACTTGTCATTATTAAACACCTTCCCCTTCAAGCAAAATCACGGACCCAAATTTCTCGGTTTACTGGGGACTCCAAAAAAAATGAGTGTCTCAAACACAATAACAAATTTTCTGTGTACGCATGTAAAAAGAACGAGAATCGAGAGTATTTTTTTCAATAATCGAGGCGATGTATACAATCATTTTGCCTTAATTTTCACCACTTTTTTTTTTTAGTTCAGTTTTGTAGGTAGCGTGGCGAAGACGAGACGGTTGCTTTTTTATCTCTTTTTTTCTTGTTAAAACTTTTAAACATTTCCAATCAGAAATGCAAGTTTCTATTTATTAAATGTAAATTTATATTTGTGGAAATATGTCATGTTTATTAGTGCGAAATAGTCTTTAGAAAACCTTTTATGAATGATAAATAAAAAAAAAATCTTGAAATTAAAAAATTCTGTTTGTTTTATTTTTGTAGGCAATGGAGAAACTGGAATAGATGGTATGCCTCAATTCATTCATTTTTTTTGGAACCGTTTTAGATTCCATTTGGTTTCGGTTCTCCGAGTATGGTGAATTGAAAAACTCTCTCTCTCACAATACATTAATATAATGGCTCCGTGGTGATTCTAATTTCCATACTAATTTGAGCCGCAAAACGCAGTTTTTCGATCCGTATTTGGATCCGAATGCGAAGTCGTCCATACGTTGTTTGATACGTTTGCGGACCGAAAACGAGCTCGCTTGCTTGAAGGGTCCATCTTAGCCATTCGGACTCGGCAGAAAATTGTAAGTCATCTCCTACCGAGGTGCTTTTTTCTCGAAAGTACCTGAATTTGTTTAATGTAAAAAACTTGTCTTTCGCCCAATTGTATTAAGTGATTTTCGATGCTCTCATAGGTTATCGGTCGTATATATTATAAAAAAAAATTCTTTTTGATGATCTAATTCATTTGACAGATGTCATCTATTTTCCACCCCCAAAAAAGTGCTTCTTTAGTGAGGACTGAAACTGAAAGCGAAGAAAAAGTTTTCCGAAGCTAAAATATAAAAAAAATAGAAAAGGAAACAAAAACGGTTGGCCTTTGACATTTTTGCTCAGCACAGCTCTTGCTAATGTTACATTTCTCAACAACTTGACTTGTTTTATTTTTTTGCACTAATTGCATATATTTTGATTGATGGACTATTGATTGAAGAGTTTCGAAGTTTCCTTTAAAAAGTAAGAGGGAGTAGATGGCTCTGTGGTTGTTTTTTTTTTTATTGTATTATTTTATTGTACATAGGTACTCAAATCGATTGAAGGACAAGCGAAGAGAAAATAACATAAATTGTGCAGAGAAAATCTCATCTGATGGTTGTCAATATAAGTTGGGACTGTGCCAAAAAACTGTCTATTCAGACATCTGTATTTTTCTTCTTCTTCTTCGTTTTGCTATGGCTTTTTGCCATGCCAAAATCACACACAATTTATTTACTGATTTATAACGGATGTACAAAATTCTATGCTGATTTCCTGAACGAAAGTGAAGAAATAATTGACTTTATGGCAATGGCAGAAAATGAAAAGAAGAAAAGAGAAAAAAAAAAAAACAAGTGACTAGAACCACCTGACGGATTGTCACTTTTAATATGAATTTAATTAGAAATGTCACTCTTATATGGTGTGGCCCGGTGACGGGCCTAAACTGTATATGAAGAAAGCAAAAGTTTGTCTATATTCGATCCACCTCCCTATAGGTAGAGGTAGGTAGTGATTTATTTTTCAAATAAGTTTTCTGTTTCCTATCCTTTATCCCTGAACTTTGAATATTGTGTCTGCTAAACAGAACCAGTCACATATCAGAGAAAAGGATTTCCTCTGTGGAATAGAATTTATAGCTCCATTCCGTGATCCTTCTTACATCTACACAGGGAGTTCTGTAGGAACTCTACTCGTACCTCCATATACCTAACTTCTTTGAATCTGTTCTGGCTCTTGGAATAAGAATGTAAGTCTGAACATGACTGTGCTACACAACATTTTTTGTGTGTGGAGCTATGGTGATTTGTGTATCCAAGAATTGTGTATCGCATTAGGCTCTCGGCTTATTGATGATTTGCTATTCCCATTTGTTGGCTGCCTGGTTATACATGCAATTACTTTTTATATCTTAAGAATAATCAGGTTTCGAAGATTTGAGGTTATGAACTTTTTTGTTGTTGTTGTTGTTTTTGTCGCTGGTTTTGTTTCTTTTGAATAAGTTTATTTGCAGAACGTGATGATGCTAAAGAGCTTAATGAAGATTTTTAATCTTGAAGCACGTAGTATATGTATATTTGTTTGTATGTAGGTAAATACATATATTCTCGAAAATAAATAAAAACGAAAATTAATATTTGCACAAGAACAAGCTGAATGCATAAATTGCGAATGTTTATGAAGTAAAATATTTTGTTTAGGATTTTCTGCGAGGGAACTTAGCTTAATGAGTTTTCATATAATATGACGATTTTTTTCATCTTTTTTCTTTCTTTCTTTCGAAAGCAAAAATAATTTACATTATTATTATCTACCCCAGAGCTTTGTTTGTTTTTACGTATAGGAAATACATTAATAACAATATTTAATTACTTTCAATAAATACGAGTCGAGTAGATGCATGACTGGAATTTAAATTAATAATATATTTAAAAAATAAAAAAACAATTTATATGGTTGTGATAAAGCGAAAGTAAAATCTTTATTTTTATTTGTAGTCAATTTAAATTTATCTGAAGTTTTAACCAACAAGCTTAGAGTATACTTTTTTAGATGTTTTTTTTCAAACCCTGAGTTCGAGATTTACCCGAGATGTTGTCTATCACTTTAAAGTTTATTTGAAATACTTATTCTTTAAATTTTTTTCCACATCAAAAATAACTATTATTTTAGTAGAGCAGTAGCAGTACGCAGAGCTACCGAATTGCAAAATTATGACTAAATATTCGGGAATATCCAAGAAAAGGTGATTTGGTCTAAGACTCAAAAACTTTAATTCTGTTATTCGAATTTTTTGGCAAAAATCTGGTACCTATTATTGAAACCGTTCTAGAAATTCTACATGTACGAATTTTAATTAAAATTTTAAGAGCTGTTTTTTTTTTTTTTGAAAACATTATAAAACTCAAATCGTTGTATAGCAGCTAACCATTCTAGATGAAGCTTATCATTTCAGTTTATCCTCAAGGGAATCACATATAAATTTTTAACACCAAATTTGAAGCAAATCCGTTTTTTTCGTTTAGGACCTAGCTCCACGCACAGATATTTTGAATACATTTTTCGTAGCAAGTACTTGGTTCCTTCGATGAAATAGGAATGCGGAACAGTTATCAAAATACTAGATGATCCAGTAGCCATTTGTCCCATCCAAATTTCAAAAGTTTTGTATCTTCTGTTAAATTTTAAATCAGAATGAATTCAATAGTCTTGTGTTTCTATTGAAATCATTTATAATATTTTTTTGAAATGTTGTGCAGTTCCTACATATATACAACTAATTAATAAATTGACCGCAGTGCTTCCGTACTAGTTTGCACGACATAAACCATCTCAAAAAGTACAAATAAATATTTGTTAATAGTTCAGTACAAAAAAAAAATTGCGTATACGCCCCAGTGTACTTTTTCTTTGTATACATATTTGCAACCCTTAGCTTTGATAAAATTTAGTTTTTTCTAGGCAACTTTAGTAGTGATTTTAAAAGTTCCGAAAATTGTTAACTTGTCATATAAATATGTAATTTCGTGAACTTTTTCGAAGCCTTTAAATTCACTACCAAAGTTGCTTAAAAAAAAATATAAATGTTATAACTATATTTTATGATACTTAAGGGTTCCAAGTACGAGTACAAAAATCAGTGCCAACTTAAGTGTCCTACTTTGACCACAGTAATAATGCAAACATTGCTTGTTGCACTTAGTTAACATCATGTTTCTTACCAAAATTATTTGACCGATTTGGATCAAATTTTGTCTTATAATACTCTAGGCTATTTGATTACAAATTTTGAGCACAATTAGAACATTTTTGACCTATTTTTTGAGCACTTCAAAATTACTTAGTTTTTCAGAATTTTTGTTTTAACTCATGGTCAGATATCAACTCAAATATAACATACATGATTTTTAAACTAATGTGGTCTTGTAGAAAATTTTACAACAAACAAGAATATAGTGGATGGTTTTTTCCTAATTTGCATATTTTCAAAGTTATAAAGAAAAATGTCGGAAAGAATGGGGTGATTTTTGCGTTTTTTCACCGTTGCATTTTTCCTGCAGCGAGCACAGGTTGTTCGAAGTTGCAAACTTAGCTACAGACTACTCTAACATGCCCCAACAACATATCAAAAATGCAGAACTACATCGTACTTTGCGAATTTATAGTCGAATATGACTGGTCTATCATGGCTGACTTATTATAAATAGAGTGATTTCTTTTCTTTTTGCACAAATTTGTTTGTCAGGTAAAAGTGGATGGACAAAAACGCCAACTGAAAATCACAAGGAAAATTAAGTTTTCAATCCGTGTCATTTGTATAAAATATAAGTCAGCCTTTAATTTGTATCCAAAAGAAGTGCTTCATATAAATGATAACAATTGTACAGAAGATACCCTGAATGGAAAATCTCAAAATTTAATTTTATTTCCTTTGTTTGCGCTTCAAGTTTTAATACTCCGCCAAATTTCATTATTCTGTAACTTTCGGAAATGCCCTATATAATTGATTTCATGTGCACGATTAGACTAAAAGTTGCATGTGGCCGCTAAGCCTAAAAGAGCTTTATATGGCTCCAAATTTTCATCACTAAACCTTGTGCCTATAGGTACTAACTAGAATCCATCGGTCTGGCAGCGATACCGGGGACCTAACACCGTAAAATATAATTTCAAAATGCACTTTCAAAATGCATTTTGTGGTCATTGGTCTGGTATTGCTGCCAGACCGATGGATTCTGGTTAATGTAGGCACAAGGCTTAAGTGATGAAAATTCGGAGCCATACAAAGCTATTTTAGAGGGATTATTTTTATTGTTTTACTTTGAAAATGCATTTTAGTGGTGTTGGGGTTGCGATATCGCTGCCAGACCGATGACATGAAGCTTGCACTGATACAATCGAAATGGCAACAAAATTTGAAGCGGCATAAAACACCGTAAAAAAATCTGTTTAATTTCATTATTCTTTTCAAAATGTTGAGTTTCAAAACTATTTTCAAATTCTATCCCTTAAAACGACTTTGATAAAAGCTATAACAAAATGATTCAAGTGTTGCCTTTTGTCTTTTAATATTTTTTATTTTAATTTAATATCTTAGACGCTCCAGTTTTCTTTGGCATCTTATGCGAATCACAAAGTTGAATACGTGTACGATGTTCATAAATATTGCTATGAAGTTAAAAGTTTTAATGCACAAATTTATAGCTTTACATAACTTTATGAAAAATTAAAAATATACTCGTATAGGTATCTATGTACATGATCGTTTTCGTTAATGATTTAAAAATTAAAGAGCCAGTATTTTCCACCGTTTTATCTATCAGATTTTTATTGTTCATGCCTTTATAGAAAAATAATTGCTTTTCTGCGAATTATCAATATTTCAAACTAAATTTGAGTTAGGTAGATGCTTTGCAAATATGTATAATCAGAATCACATACATATAAATCCTTTGTTAATATTTTCAATAATTTGATAATTTTTGTAACATAATGAGCACATGTGTGTATCTGTGTATGCATGTATATTTGTACAATTTGTATAGAAATTATGATATCTACAAATATATACTGTGTAAAATTAATCCCTTACATTTAATGCTTCGTTTAATGACCTCAATTACGTTTGTCTATTTTTTGATTTAATTTAATAGCAGTAATTACATACATACGTGTAGGTATATGTAAAAATATAAAAATATAATCTGAAAGCTTAGAGCAGGTATATACATAAATAAAATACATACAAAATTTTCGTTTCAAAATATAAATCGAAATCATATAATTTTTCTATTTAATTTTAAATTTACTAAATTGTCATAGACCAAGAGCCCACAGCAATTTTTGGGTAAGAACGATAACAAAAATTGCTTTTGTTTTAAGAAAGTTCCATACTATTCATATGCGAATATGAAAGTCTGGCTTCTGGCACGTGCAAAATGTATTTTTTTCTTACAGCCCAGGTACCTTCCAAGGGAAGGAACTTCAAAATTGTATTTAATTAAAGATCTGAGCGCCCTAGATTTGAATATGGGGTTCAAGACCTTTTCTGTGGGTTCAAATGTCTTCAAGACGCTCTGAAAGATTGAAGCTTTCAGTGAGTCTTGCAGCCATTTGGCTAATAGGAAAATATGTTGGACTCTATAACCATGTCTAGGGCACTCAGCTCTTTTATTAAATATGATTTTGGAGTTACTACACTGCATTTTCAATGCACTGCATTTTAAATGCAGTACTGCATACAAAGGCCTCAACCCCGATATGCCAGACTTTCATACTTGCATATGAATAGTATTAGGACCTATCTTAAAACAGCAGGAATTTTTGCTATCGTATACACCCAAAAATTGCTATGGGCTCTAAGTCTTTCATTTATACTGTATATTTATATTTACATACATTATTATGTATGTAGGTAGGTTGGAAAGTATATGGTAAAACACGTAGCTGGAACATATTAAAAATTTCAATTAAACTGAATGGCAATGCTTGAATGGAAATTCATACACAGTTTGTAGATATGCTTACCTATACACACAAGAGAATGTGCATTAGGTGCATGGTTCCTATATCTATATGGTACTTAACGTCACCCCATTTTATTCTATCTCGAACAAATAAAACCCATCATGGTGAATCTAGCAAATGTAGGTATTGTAAAGTGTACAAATATACAACGGATGGCAATAGCCATTACGATGCAACACGAAAAAAATATACATTTTCATTAATTACAGGTACTTAAAGGGGATTTTACTACTGGCACCCATTTTACACTCTTGTGTATTTATAATCCTCTTTCGTATATGGTGGTATATGCAGTGTGCACTGTGTACAAACATTTATCTGCGGAAAACAAAACTATATGTTCTTGTCCATGACCACCAGCTGCATGCAATGCCCAGAATTCCTTATTATCCCACTTGTGAAACTCCCTATCCAGAACACATATGGACTTGTTTTCGATTTACCTACTCATTCGAAAGTCGAACCCCCACCCCAAACCCCTTGGTACTCGTCCTCGAGAGCATCCCCAAAAATAGAACAGTGATGGTTGTTGGTAGGTAGAGCAAGCAGTGCCACTTACGGCAGAATCTCTTCCATGCATGATGTCCTTGCTCCTCGGATTTTCATTCGATACCGCACTGCTCTCTGGCCATTGTCATCGTTATCATTCCTTTTGTTCCATTTTTATTACCATATAATAGTCCAGAGTTTTTCTTTCATAATTTTGTTTTGGTTTGTTATATTTTGTTTTGGGACGATTGGGGTAAAAGTTTCTTTTGCAGTTGCACTTCAAACTCTTCAGCATATTATACACCTACAGTTCAGGGCTGATTTGAGGATGAAATTATATCTTAAAGGCTCAACATTTCTGGCTTAAAAAAAAAACTAGTATATCACAAAAGTAAGTAAGCATCTATTTCTGACAATTATAACTAATTCAAACAATACCTAAGAATAACCGTCTGTAGAATTTGAACATAAACAGTAAGGCCTTCAACTCTAGACATAAACATGCAAAGACAATTTTCCAATTTCTTCTGCGGCCAGCCCTGGTAATATTTTTGTGTGTTCCGTGTCGTCCTTAGTTAAAACTATAGAGCGCTAGTGGTAGTTGCAATTTTCCCAAGTGAAACCTTGTTGTTTTTTTTGTTTTGTATTTTTATAAAGAGTTGTTGTCTCCTATCTATGTACCTATATTTGTATTTTTATCATGCATTTTTCATTTTCATTTCATTAGTTTTGTCGTTCAAAAAGATACAGAGAGGGAGATACATATACTATACCCTCCCCTTCCCGCCTCATCTCCATTTGGTTTTTCGTACTTGGTATTGGTACAGATTTTGTGATTACAAATGGAAATGTGGTCAGTTTCTTCACCCCTCTCTCAACTCAACCATTCAAATGCACTACAGTCTCCTTTTTGTTGCCACAAAGTTTGCTTAAGCATCAAAGCATCATTCACATCATGGTATCCGAACTATTGGATATGCATGTATACAGGGTGTCCGGTAATTCGTATGCCATACTTTGGGATGTGATTCTCGGTCATATTCTTAAAAAAAATTATTCAACAGTAAAGTCTGATTTTGAACTTTGACATCATTTTTTCACGATTTAAAAAAAGGCTAACTTTGGTGTACCCTGACCCATGTTAAGGTCAATGTCTCTGTCGGTAGTAGCGATAGAGACCTCATTTTGGACTTTGTTTTTAGTAAAAATACTAGCCTTTAAAACTGCGTTTAAAGTGAGCTGTTATGTTTTTAGGGTTGCCAGATACCCAATTTTAAATGGCGTTTAATTTTTCTTGACCGAGCAAAGTCTTGACTTTGAGGTCAATTTTATTCAAAAAAATGCGTTATAAACATAAATATTTCTTATTTTTATCTAATGAACAAAACAATAATAAAAAAAAACTCGTTAATAAGTGCACCCAAAACCCCTATACATTTAATGATACTTGGGAAAATCTAAAACAGGTTAAATTAAAAAAAAAAAAATGATTTTTTGCCCTCTGGTGTAAAGGGTTTGAATAAAAAAATAATTTATGTAGTTTTAAGTAATATTTTATTTTATGTACACACAAATACAGTCACAATAAGTGCTCAAGGTGCCTCCTGCATTCTGATTGCATGCAAGAGCCGGATTTTGGTTTTCATTTTGAATACTTATTCTCGATAACTATTGCCTTACTTTTAGTTATCCTTCGGAAATACTTTGTTCTAATTCAAATAAAGTTGTTATTTCAAATGAGTAAACGATTTCTTTCATTCGTCCTCATACAAAAAAGTTCAGTACAGTGAGATTGGGAGATCTTGCAGGCCAGTGAATTGGTCCATTTCTGCCTATCCATCTATCACCGCATACTTCATCCTGCCAATCCTTAACTTACCATAGTGGACCAGAGCACCATCTTGTTAGAAATATGATGAAGCTTGTTGAAGCAGTGGAACATCCTCCAACAGGTCTGGTAGATTATTTTGTAAGAACGCCAGATAGTAAGTAGAATTAATTTAAAAGGCCCGATTTATTTATTTCCAATAAGACCTGCCCACATGTTGACACAGAATCTGTGCTGAAATTATCTTTTCCATCTTGAATGTGGATTGCTCAAATTCCACGTATGGAGATTATGGAAATTCATAATACTATCTCTTGTGAATTTAGATTCGACCAAATTTAACTCTTCCTCAGAAGAGGTAAGGTAATTCGGGTTTTGACAGCAAGTCAAGTAGGCATAAGTACACTTTTAACCCTTATCAAGAGTGCGCAGTCTTAAAAATTACATAAAAATTATCAATTCTTGGAAAACCACTCCAATTGCCAAGTGCTGCAATAAAAGTAGGTAAAAAACCCCAAAATTCGATTATTTATCTGTTTTAGATTTTCCCAAGAATCATAAAATGTATGGGTGCACTTATTAATGAGTGTTTTTATCACTATTTTTTTCATCAGGTAAATTAAGAAAACTCTATGTTTATTACGAATTTTTTGAAAAAAATTGATCTCAAAACCAAACTTTTGCTCGGGCAAATAAAAAAATTTAACACCATTTAAAATTGAAAATCTGGCAACCCTACAAACATAGCAGCTCGCTTTAAACTCAGTTGTAAAGGCTAGTATTTTTAATTTAAAAAAAGTCCAAAATGAGATCCCTTCCATTACAACTGACAGAGAAATTGACCTTAAACATGGGTCAGGTCAGGGTACGCTAAAGTTAGCCTTTTTTTAAATCGTCAAAAAGTGATGTCAAAGTTGAAAATCAGACTTTACTGTAGAACAATTTTTTTTTTAGAATATGACCTAGAATCGCATTCCAAAGTATGGCACACGAATTACCGGACACCCTGTATATGCATACCCAATACCCATACAAATACAGACACAAAAATAGAGACGGCCAAAGTGATCTAATAAATCTTCGGTCAAGGCCATGTGTATGTGTTGTGTATATCTTTCAATGTTTATGCTGTCGTTTTTTTTTCTTTTTTTTTAAATCTTTCTTTTTATCAAAATGCGGTGCACTTTACGGATATACGTTGTGGCAGCGTGTTAGAATTCATTCATTTGCACTCTTTGTGGCTCCTTTTGAGGAGGAAACCATCATCACAGGAAGTATACCTTCTATACGGTATCAAATTCAGTCTTTATCGCCATGAAAGCTATTTCCACTGATGGTTGGTTTATGAAGGAAGGACCTACTAACTCATTCATTCACTTTTTTCGAATTGAATTGTTTTTTTTTAATTATCTGCAAAATAAAAAGAATTGCATCCTCATAGTTACTGAGTACCTAACTTCTAAGTTTGGAGTAGGCTTTACATACATTGAATTTGAATAGGGCTTTATTTTGTGCAAAAAAGCGATAACCTAGTTCAGTTAACAAGATTTCTGATTAAATTAAATCTCCAAAAGCTAAATAATTATGAATTATGTTTACAGATTTGTATGTACAGTCAGTGACGAAAGTCTATACATATAAAACTAAAAATATGCTACATTTGCGTTCGTAGTTAAAACGAATTTGTTGTATTAAATAAGATACAAGAATTTATTTTTTAGATAGTAATTGAAACCCAAAATAAATCCTTTTTTTTGTATCTATAAGAAAAATAAATATTTTGGCTATAAATCATAGTAAGCAGCTGACGCGAATCGACACAACGTTGATACACAAAATCATAAATGAAATATTTCCTTCTCATTTCGTTGAGCCGTTATCTACAGTTCGATAACGAAAATGGAAATTCTTAGTAGATTACTAGAGTCATGTCTCCACTATTTTCCGCACACAATTCATTATAACATAATTGCTAGAGAAAATTTGACGTTTAAACGTTTTTTTTTTGTCGTTGAAGAAACGTTTTTTTTTTTTGTTGTCGTTGAAGAAAAAAAAAGGCTGACTGGATCGCATGAACTTGCTCTCGTAGCTTCATAACATACTAGAATGTAACTATGTATTGACGACATAGATATAGTGATGGTTTACTAATATTCTTATATCGTTAACAAAAATAAAAACATGTTAAAATAGCAATTATGAATTTTTTTGATTTAGTTTAGTTTATATTTTATACATCAATCAGAGATTACAATAATCGTCTCACAGACTATAGCCGTGTTTTTTAATACTCATTAATTACTCACTTTTACCTTGTGAATTTTTTTTTGTTGAATACTTTCTAAAATCTTGGGATTCCACAGAGCAATATTCCAAGATAGTTCTAAAATAATGCATGAAACAGAGATTTTAGAGTGTATGGGTCTATGAAATCTGTCAAATTACTTTTAATAAAACCTAGCATGGAATAAGCTTTGGCAGCTGTATATTCAATATGTTTTAAGAAATTGAATTTATGGTCAAAAATAACACGAAGATCTTTCTTTTCGTTGATTCTTTGAAGAACATTGCTCCCCATTTTGCATTCGAATAAAAGATTTAATACAAAGAAATTCCAAATTTAAAATTTAAAAAAAAAAAATAATTTTTCTTCGACTTTATTTTTTTGTAAAAAAAATTATATGTCCATTATTCGTATTTTTTGGTATGCAGTATTATTAGAACTGGTCTAAGGATAACATGTACGAAGTTTAATCAAAATTATAGGAGCCGTCTTTGAGCAAACTTGATAAGACTGAAATCGTTGTATCGCAGCTACCCGTTCTAGATGAGCTAAATTTGTTCTCTAGGGAACCACATAAAGACACTTCACAATAAATTTGCAGCAAATCCATCCATCCTTTTAGCCTCTAGCTCGACGTAGGTAAATAAGGACGCATAGACGCACCAGACAAACAGACTGACAGACGTCTTGACGAAAATCACTTATCCATCATCATAATGTTAGTTTTGATTAAAACCTCGAAATTTGTTTTGACACTTAATCAATACTGGCCCTATAGACCAACAAGTAAAAAACATTTTAAGGGCAGTAAAAATCCCTATATTGCGTGTTCAACTTTGTTCTTTTTTTATATATTTGTTGCGGAAAATATAAACAGACTTCTTATGTCGTACACGTTTATTAAAGGACCGGGCTATTTAGTTTTAATTTAATAATAAGCACACATTGCATAATATCTCGAAAGATAATTCTATTATACATATATTCGTATTATAAATACTTTATTTTTAAGTGTTGCTGAGAGCTGAGTGGTTACTACTTAAATACTACAATAGATTTATTCCCTCAAAAAATTAAAAATGTATTCTACGAATATGGTGGAGAAAATAAAATTATGAGTCGGTACCAGTCTTAAGCTTTTATGAATCCTTTTTTTGTACCGTAATCTTCCCAATAAAATGAGAACAATCGAACAATATAATAGCGTTTTTCTTTTTTAACTCAGAGCAGATAACGGAACTTTCAATCAAAAATTCTATTGTTTTTTTGTTTAGCTCAGATATATCAGAGCACAAAAAAGGTGTTCTTTCTTCCATCTGAGCTCAGAGCATGCCCGATTAGTTCAGAATAAAGCAAAGCCAACTTCACTTACTTTTTTAGTGATTGCATGGACGAAAAAAAACACACAAAATTAAAAATGGATTCCCAGAACAGTCACCCGTCTACTTAAGGTAAAAAAAAAATTTATTATTTGTAAAAATATAATGTCTTTGGATTAGTTTTTGTGTTTATGACAGTTCAGTGCTCAAGTGTGTTTCATAATTAAATCCGAGGGATCTGATTATAATCTGCTCAGGGCTCTGCTCTGATCGCTCAGCCTCTGCTCAGAGATTTTCTCAGATCCAAAAAAGAAAAACGCTAATAGTTTTAATAATACCTCTGTCTCTTCAGGAATAAATGCTTTGATCTTAAAAAAAAAGTATTGTTTTTATTTCAGACACGAAATTAATGTTTGTTCTGGGGGGTTCTGAATCACAAATCAGTTGATTTTTCGATTAATTTATTTATTGGATTAATTGTCGTGAATTTGTCGTAAATTTGTCGTGAAACAAAACATTTTGTACCATTTTTATTTTCTGAGAAAATCGCATTTCTTTCAATGAATCAAGCACTACAATACCAAACCTTTTTTCCTAGAAGATCTTTTTTTTTAAGTTATCCAAACAATTGTCGTAAGACGTCCTTAGCTAAGTTACGTACTCCAATAATTTGATGTGCCCTTTTTTCCCAAAAAAAAATCACCTTTTTATACTAAACCCCCTAAAATCGCATTTTTTCATAAAATCTTTTCATGAAATCTAAATTTTATGAAAATATGCGATTTTAGGGGGTTTAGTCTTTAGGTGATTTTTTTTTGGAAAAAAGGGCATGACAAATTATTTGAGTACGTAATTTATCTAAGGACGTCTTACGTTTGGATAACTTTAAAAAAAAAAATCTTCTAGGGAAAAGGGTTTGGTATTGTAGTGCTAGATTTATTGGTTAGGGGTTTTTTCTCAGAAAATAAAAATGGTACAAAATTTTTTGTTTCACGACAAATTCACGACAATTATTGGATTTTTTTTTTAGAATTTTTTTTGAGGGTGGGTGAGGGTTAACCAGGGTTAATTTAAAAAAAATAGGCGCGAAAATTTTTTTTCTTTCACGACAAATTTACGACCAATTCACGACAATTAATCCAATTATTAGATTCCTGAAATTTTGAAGTGGTAATAGTCTAAGAGCTGGCTACAAAAAAAAAGTGAGTCATCGGTATGCAACTGTTTTTTACTGGACAAAATGATTTAGTGTAGCTGAGCACAAATATGCACGTCTGCCAGTGCGATTCAGAGGCTTAATGGGGTAGGCGGGGTCTCAAAGTTGTCAAATTTTGGTGGAAAAAAAAATTATAAGGTACATGGATTCTGATAACGCAAATGTATTGTGTCTATCTTCAATACACGTGAAACAAAATGGCAGACGGTTTGGGAGAGGCTAAGTTGCCGGCAGACGTCGTTAAAGTTGTCAAATTTTGGTAAAAAAAAAAATCATAAGGTGCATGGATACCGATTTTTTATTTTAATACTTATGTATATAGAGAGCAAAATTCAAAATGGCAGACGAAAAAGTGAGGCTAACACCGCGGCAGACGTGTTTGAAAAGTGCACTGTTAAACCAGAAAAATTGCATTATTTCTGCCCCAAGAAATACAAACGAATATTTTGAAATGCAATTATCTCTATTTTAGCATGAACGATATAGTCGCAAAAGTTCATTGCCAAATCGCCTATTTCACCTATAATTCCGAAACGGTAAGTGCTATCGAAAATCATTTCATGCAAAACTTGTAGACCATGCTGTCCGCCAAAAAATAAGTTATGACCATATTTTCTACGACGATATTGATATCTACGATATATTAAGAAGATATTGACATTTCAAAAAATGTAAAATGTCGAAAAAGCTATTTTTTTCACGTTTAACCCCTATGTTTCCGAAGACATATGAATACAAAGTTTGTACATTGACTGACCCCCTACCAACAATATTATTTTTTTCTTAAAAACAAAAATTTTAAAGATATAATTAATTTAAAAAATTCAAAAAGGTCTAAATTTCTGTCTTTTTCACCCCCATTAGGTTTTTTTTTTTAAAGAAAACATTCTCTCAACAACTTAATCATAAGTTCTTGAAAAACAAGAAAATTTAAATATGTACCCATTAATTACACCGCTATAGATCATACTATGTTATCAGAAGAAAATACTAGAAATCGTCAACTATTGTTATAAAACACTTAACTTTATCGGCGCATACACATAAATTAGCTCACTACCGTTATTAAAACTATCATTTCTTTTAAAAAAATATGAGAGTTTTTCTTTTTATTAATTATATAGGTACCTCCTTATCATGAGAGAAACCACTGAGTGGAGTCTAGAAATATACTATAATGCTGGGTAGAGTTGAATACCAAAACAATGAAACGCTAACTTTATTTTAACTTATGTAACCGCAATCGTTTCTTTTTTTATTAATAAATGTTACCTAGGAAAAGAATTGGAACAAATAAAATTAAAAACAAAAACAAATAAACAAGAACTTGTTATTCAAAACGTTAAACATGCCGGTATTCTATTCAATTATACTAAAAGTTCAGACGTTTCAGCTGGTGCGTCATACAACTGATGGCCAGAACCACAAACAAAACAACAAATATTATTTGAGGTCAATGCTGTCATTTTTGCCGCTAGCTAGCATCAAACTGCGAACTCTCAAGTTTGTCTCTGTAGTAACAACAAAGCAAGTTTGTAGCACTTAAGCATCAAACCCCTCATCAAAATGTCATATAAGTAAAATACCCATAAAAGTTCAACAAAACAAATAAAAAGCTAAAACAAAGTAAAGTATATTATGTCTTCTTCTTTGTCTGGCCAATAAACAAGAAAATATAAAATTTGAGTATCTTTTATTTATTCCAAACGAACAATCAGATGGGTTTGGGTAGTTTCTTTTCTTTTTTTTTATTTTTTGAATAAAATGTGACGAAAGAAAGAATAATATATGTGTGGTTTGAGTGAGACTACATAAATCGAGTTCGTCACAATTGAACTCTTTTGTTTTTATTTTATTCTATTTTGTCCATTTTGTCTATAAAAACCTGTTCTGCAAGTATCTTTACTTGAGAGTGTTTGTAAATTGATCGATGTATAAATTTTACCGTGTGGATGAAAGAAATAAAACGGGGGCTTGGAAATAAGAGAACTGGTTAAAATGATTAATTTTAAGAGAAAATCAGCTGATCTCTAGCAAAAAACAAAATAGTATCTAGGTATTTAAATTGTATGCTTATTTTACATTTGTTTATTATATGTAATCAAAATGCACCACAAGAAACAAATTTTAAGATGCTACAGTGTGGTTAACAAAATTAGATACATATGTTTAAATTTAAACTAAATACATTTTAATAAATTAAATTCCTTTCTTTTTATATTTTAAATTTAAGAATAAATAATACATACAAAATAATAACGTACAACCTGACAAAAAAAAAACCAAAAAATGTATTTAATACACGTAGTTCAATTCATTTTTCAAATGATTTTATTTCATAATACAATTTACAAAATTTTGGTTTTCCAATCATTATAAATGACATGGCATACGCCGCCGTCTTCCAATTGGCGAATATTGAAATATATTGATATCACATTTACGTACGTAAGTGGTTCAGTGTTTTTAAGTTATTTTAGAAAAGTTAATGAAAAATTCGTTTTCTGTAGCTAAAAGCTATCTTAATATATTGACACAAAACATATACCAATCAGTTACCCCATTAAGAATATTAACCGTTTCAGCATCGCTTAGGTAACTCTTTCTAAAAGTACTTCTTCTCTAGGCCTGGCCACGAGACGACATTCTACGAGACTTTTGTAGGTCTTGTCTCGGTTTCGTTAAAATCGAAATTTTTCAGTCTCGTCTCGGTCTCGAGTCGGTCTCGTATAATTAAGTCTCGTCTCGGTTTCGTCTCCGAAAGATACGATTTCCGGCCAACTTGTTGATTATTGCTGGAACGAAATATTTTCGATTATAGTTTGAATACGTGCAGAAGAAAATAAACATTTAACTGAAATTGGATTTTTTAATTTATTAGACTCTCTGTAAATTTCGGTCCAAATATACAGCCTTGTCTCGGATGCTTAAAAGGCAGTCTCATCTCGGTCTCGTCATGCGATACCGAGACCGGCATGAAGCACTTGTATATGATTCTCTGTTTAAATTTTTGTTTTAGTTCGGTTTTACCAAGTTTTCTCGTGATTTTTCACGTCAACTTTTAAAAATTTCGTAATAAAAGTCAAATTTCGTTCGTGAATATTTTATAAAGTAATTTTAATAAAACCATTTTTTGAACATTATTTAAAAAGAAATATAATATTTGAAAGTTCATTTTTAAAAATTTGATTAAATATTTTAAATTCAATTAAATCAAGTATGGAATTAATGAGCCATGTTTAAAAATTCTAACCTAAAAACATAACACAACATAACATACAATCTTCAAAATTTTTCAAAAGTGGAATTTCATAATATAATTTTTAAAAATTTTGTTTTATCTGAAAATCTGCAAGAATAAAATTTCAAGATAGAAGTTTTAACTAAATTATATACTCGGCAGGAGAAATTCCAAGTTTCTGTCTATAGTTTGGACAAGGCCTTAGTAAGTTATCAGTAGAGAAAATCTATAGACGACGAATACTTGTCAGATACTTAACAAGCCTTTGCTGGATTTCAGTACCAACAATTTAGACGAGGCAAACTTTTCAAACACTCGTGAGGCCCTTCCTTGTAAAAACTTGTTAGACATGTTTCGGTACCCAATCAGAAATGTGTCTTGTTCAATGTTCACCCAAGAAAAAACATTTAATAAGCACCATGCAATTTCAGTATCAAACGACACTTTCACTTTTCTTTGTCTTCTTTTTCATACCACACTTTTTTCAATGGGTATGAGACATCTGTTTATTATTTGTATCTATTTGTTATTCAATATGGTATGAAACACTGGAGTATGAAACATATTCACTTTCGTCATTGAATTTTTGTATAGCGATAGCGAGTTAGCCAAGTGTGTAGCACATTATAGACTGACAAGCAGAAGAACGCGGGATCAAGTCCAACTAAAGCCAACTTTTGTTTTTGTTTCGCGTGAAGTTGCCCGTTGACAGAATCTATGTAAAACTCTCTTATGCCTTGTTGAATACTAGATTGTTTTTCAGCTCGGGTAATTTTAAAAAATTCACGTGAAAAATTCAAATTATACCTTAATAAATTCTTTTTATAAAAAAAAATACTTAATAAAATTTCGTGAAACTCTTAACATTTGTCCCAAGTTTCATGAGGTTAGCATTTTTACTTGCGATATAAATACTATAATAGGGCAAGTTTATGATTCGTGTTAAAAATCGAACTGGAGATAATAATAATTTTCCCTAACATTACGATGATAGGTTAGGTTAGGTTAGGTGGGGTGATAATGCGGCAAGCCACACCATCTCACTCGGATCTCAATGAATCCATTGAGTTCCCCGACAGAAGGAAAAGAAGGTATGAGGAGGAGGGGGGGGGTGGCTTAGAGGAATAAGGGATAAGGGAATCTTAGGTATGTGAGGCCTCCCTGTACCATCCTGAATTCTGAGTGAATTTTAGGATATTTTTCAGTGGGCAGATTGAGATGTCGTCCAGTCCATCGAAAAAATATTCTCCGAGGGCTTCTTTTCTAGCTAAGCTGGGACATTCACAAAGAGAGTGATAACAGCCCTCTTCCGCCTCTTCATCCTGACACCCTCTACATATGTCAGATGTGCTAATGCCCATTCTGCTCATATGTTGTGACGATGGTAGAGAACGCGAAACAAGTGGCTATCGCAATTCTGTCTGTCTGTCTTTCTGTCTGTACCTCGAGCTCGAGCTGCAGTCTAAACCACTTAAGCTATTTTCTTCAAACCTTAGACTCAGGTTTCTTAGGTGACTCCCTAGAGGGGAAATTGAAATTTAAAAATAACGGTAGGTACCTACCATTTTATTACTTTAGGTATCTATAGTATTACAAAATGTGTTGACAGATTTAGAATCGAAATTAATAACATTGAAGAAATTCATTAAAAACACAAAAACAAAGTTTAAATTGATTAAACGTTTTATGAATACTCAACTGATTGTGTGTTAAAATAAAATAAAAGTTTAATTGCAGTAACTCTTTTAAAACATAGACTAATAAACCTCTTTAAGTTCAGTAAAAACCTTTCGTATAAAAACAACTTTTCCATTCTTAATATATCTAATTCAATATACGACAGTGGACGACACGATCTGCCTTTGAATTATTTCCCTTGTTTCAATGAATCCCATGTTACCAAAACTTTATCCATCCAAACGTTTAGCAGTAATCCCACTGAATCCCCCTTTATTTTATGGAGTTTTCATTGAAATCACCCAAAAGCAATAACAACAACAAAAAGCACTTAAATACCCATTCAACGCACGCATACACTGACTTTTCTTAAAGTCAGTTAGCTTTCTTATCAGTTAAAATATTTGTGTGCGCGTTAACATTTCTATTGCAATTGCCTAATTTTTTCTGCTAAGAAAAACAAAAACAAAAAAACAAGGGCACCCTTCTCAGGAAATGAGACTTAATGTTAATCCCTTTTCAAAATGCCTCCCCTACAAATTTGCATATCTCAACATTTTTCTGTGATATCTATACAAAAAAATGCCAGAAATCTTTCAGATATTTCCACAAGAAAAAAGAAAAACTTTGTTCTTGTATGCCAGTGGAGTTATTTTATGCCATCATGATTTGGATCGTAATTAGACATAATATCGTAAAACCAAAAGGAGTCATAAAAACCCAATACATATATTCCAGAGTGGAAATTTGATTGCGTGCAAAACTGAATTTTCCCGCCAACTAAGCTATCGTCCTATACTTACTTACTTCCTGCTAAGAAAAAAAAAAAACAAAAAACATTGCAAAAAGACATAAAGAGTAGTCTTCTGTGTCTTGCTTGGGTGGTTTTTCGATCCTTGCTATGAAGAACAGCATGGCCCACGTTGGGCGCCATTTATTATTTCCACTTTTTCTTCGTTTTCCGTATTTATCTCTTCCTCTTTTGATTGTTTTCTTCTGCAAAGTCGTCGTTGTCTATATCTTTATAATGGAGAAAGAACCTATTTGCTTTTTTATTTGCATTTTATTTTATGTTTGTAAATAAATTAAAGCATTTATTTGCGGTACAGCGTACTGGAAAGCACGAAAGTCTTATACTTTATCCCAGGAGAACATTTTACTATATATTTTCTTTCGATGGTTTAGTTGAGGTCAGTTTCGTTTTTTTTTTTTTTTGTTTTTTGACCTTAATACTGAAGAGCTAGGAGGCGCGTGGTCTCCTTAGGTGCAGCCAGAAAAATGACTATAACATTGGTTTTCAAGAATCACCAGTTTCTTTTAGAGTTTATTTTTTTTTTTGTTTTTCTTTGGAAAGATCGTAAAAGCAAATAAGCAAAACATGAATCGATTTCTGGTCGTGTCCTGAAAATATCCCTCTATTATCGTTGTCTTGCAGTTTCTTTCATTTTCTTTTCTCCTTTACTTGTTTAACTATACTCCCTGGAGCAGTATTTGCAAAATTGTATATACATAGGTAGATTTTTTGTTCATAAAGTTGCTCTGGAACATTTTATTTCAACTTCAAGTTTATCTTAAAAATCAAAAGAAGCAGGAGAAAACTTAAAATAACTCACTTAGGTACCTACGTAGATATATTTGCGGTTTTATATTTTTAAACGACAGAGCATCAGGAAAGAGGAAGCGGATGCTTTCTGTAAGAAATAGCTCTTTTCACAGTCAAGAAATATTCAATTTATTTTTTTTTATCTGTGTGTGAATATGAAATCGAAGAGGAGGTAAAGAGTATTTACACTGCCCTTGTTATGGAAATGCTAATAATTTCTTATAGATCATAGGCATTGATTGATTTATATTCGTTCAAGCTCCAAAAGAAGCATTAAAATGATGGTTGAAAAGTAAACAGCTATATTTATATGAACCGCCAGGACCATGTTTATACCGTTAAGAAGTGCATAAGGAAATGGCAATGAAACAATCAAGTTACATTTGCTTTTCCCTTTTAATTATAATCTAGGATATCCATGCATTTAAATATCGCAAATATGCGCTTATCGCTTAAAATATGTTTTTAAAAATGGAAAATATGCAATTAAAAATGGAAAATGTACACTTAAAACAATAATTACTTGCAAATTTTTCCCGAAAAAAGGAAATAGCTTATACCTATAATAAACCAATAAATAAATAAACCCAACTCCTAGACTTAGGTTTTTCTTCACAAATTTCACCTCAACTCCGGTCGCCGAGCGGAATCATTTTTAGCTCATTTCAACTAGATATGGCTTGACAAAGGACCGAAGCTCGCTTCGGTCCTTCATGTAAACGTGGTATTTTACACGGTGAGGCAAACGTCTTGAATTTTTTCGAAGATAAACAAACTGTTTATTGAAAAATATGAAAACATGCATTCGTTATGAAAATATGCATTTATAATAAAAATATTCATTATGCTAAAATATGCGCTAAAGATAGAATGCCATGTTAGAGGATAATTCATGAATCGTGAAGAAAATTTGGGCTAATAGAGTAAGAGCCCAGGGCCGCCAGACATACGTTATTTTATCAAAACTAAGATTTTTTTTTCGAACAGGTACTATGGTAGCTAAGAACAAATGGATATTAAGAATCTTCAATCCGGGTACAATTAAGAGGTAGCGAGTGTTAAAGTTGCATAAAAATGTTGCAACATTGCGTTATTTTATTAAAGCTGAATTTTTGATGGTGTCATTTACCTTATTGACCACTTGCCAGACATCTACGGTGGGTCCTTACGTGAGCCAGGCACTTTAAATATGTCAAACTAATTGTGCCATTTACGTTGTAGTTTCAAAGCTAATATTTATATGTTTTATGGGCAACTGTTAATTCCCCATCAGCTATACATCTACAGTGGGGCGTATTTATCAGCCAGCTAAAATAAGCGAAAAAATCACGTTTTAGTAACAAATAATTATTATTTTGACAGTTTTACGACGATGTAAGGTGTCTTGCTGATAAGAAAATATTGTAAAATATTTGCCTATATAAAAATAAAATCTTGATTTGATTCTGTTATGTAAATGGCACGATTAGTTTTGATGGGGAGATGGGTTGGCGTTGAGTCACAGTGATATGCTGACCAGTTTCAGCGTAGAACGAAACTGCTTGCTCGTTTTCTGTGATGATGTTATCGTCCAGGATGTCGATCGTACTGAGGTATCATCTCGGCCCGGTTTGTCGTTGGTCGGTGGCCATCCAATTTATTAGTTGATTTGGGTGACTGTTGTTGTGTTCTACTAGCTTCTTTGCTTGTAGGAGTAGGTACCAGTCCAGGGAGATGATGTTCGCCTCTGGGTACAGATGCTCCTTGCTGTGATGTCTCATTCGCTGGCGGTCGAAATTTAGTCCGGTACAAATCCGTCGTAACTTTCTTTCTAATATTTGAAGTTCCTTTATGGCCGTCTTCGAGATGGAGAACCAGATTGGAAAGGAATAGCCGATGACAGGCCGGAGGACTAGCTTGTACATAAATATCTTTGTCTTCTGGTTAGCCCATTTCTGCGACTCATCAATGGGTGGAGTCAGTAAAGGCACAGTTGGCTTTTTTGAGAACGTTTCGTGAGTGCGCGTTGAACCTTAGCAACTCATTGAGGTTAATGCCGAGGTACTTCACGTTCTTTTTCGCTGCTATCGTGGAAGATTCAGAACCAGGCTTCTGCAGAAGTCTGCGCCGCGACTACCTCTACTTGGTCTCCTGAAGCCCAGGAGCTCCGATTTGGAGGTGTTTATTCGGATGCCTCATTTCTTGTATTAGGCGTAGAGTCTGTTAATGTGGTATTCAACTTTGCGTACAGCTGCCAGCGGAGACATCGATGTTGCGTATATGAGGGAGCCATCAGCATACAGGAGATTTTGCCAACCAGTTGGTATATGCTGATCAGCTGCTGTCATTAGGCTGTAAAGGAAGGGGCCTAGCTTTGAACCTTGGGCAAGTCCGGCTTTGATGTTCTTCACTTATGATTTACACACGTAAATCTTATGGATAAGGGCTTCAATCCACATGCTATGGAATGCTTTCTCGACATCCAGAAAGCATCCAACGGTGACAAGATGATTGTTAAGGGCTATGGTGATGTCATGCTGGAACTTCAGGAGCGGATGCCAAGTAGTGTGCTTTTTCCTAAAGCCAAACTGCATGTCCGGGATGATGGCGTTTTCGCTGCAGAATCTCTTTAGTTTCCGAAGTATTACTTCTTCCTGTATTTTACTTATATTTTTCAAAAGTGAAATCGGGCTGTAATTGGACACCTAGTTACAAGCACCTTTCTTCGGGATGGCTATGATCTTTGCTGTTTTCCACTTTTGAGGGAAGTAGCAGTTTTTGATGCAGTTGTTCATGATGATTGTTAAAAGGATCATCACTGCATGTGGCTACTTTTTAAGGATGTAATTTACAACCCCGTCTGGTCCGGCTGACTTTTTCAGCTTTGAATTTCCGATGATATCTGCTACCTCCTCCAGATTGCAGAGATGCGTGCTATCAGTTGGGTCACTTGCTAGGTTGGATTTACCAAAAACGACTACTTACGGGTTTGGCTGCAGGGTTAGCTGGATGGATGCCTCAACTTCGTTCAGAAACGTTGGATCGTCCGGTCTTAAAAACCACCGTTCTAATAATATAAGTTCACTGAACCAAATCCCTAAGAGAATACAAGAAAACCTTAATGTATGCAATTTAATCAAAATTCAACCGATCTGCTGGTCTTCGTAGACTCAATGATTATATTCATTCAGTCTTTAATCAAGCTGTTCCTTATACAATGAGTTTTTTGTTTAGAGGATAATATATTTTCATTTGTTAACCTAAAAGCCTATTAAAGACCCTTTCTTTGAAGAAATAAATTTATTTCATAAATCAACGATATTTTTCGTTGAGGCAGTGAATTTATTTCATAATTGAACATAAAATGCATTTGTTTTTTATTTATTGATTTGTTAAGTCAACGAATTTATTCGTTAGCATAGGTACAAAGTATTATTACTTTTGTTTATCATTTCATTCAGGTAAATGCTTTTAAAAGGGAGTTTATCAAGAAATTAACACATCATATTTAATAATTTTGTTTATTTAAAATAATCGGTGTATAAAACATAATTCTTATGTTAAAATAAAATACAAAATCCAGTTCTACCTTTAAAAACCAGATTAAAATCTATTTCTGGTACACTTTACAATGTAGGTAGAGGAACCTGCTTCATTTTAAAATAAATAAATCAAATTCATGATTCATAACGTACTTATATCATAAATTATAAAAAAAAAAATAGCACAAAAGCTGAAAGCTTGTTTACAAAATTCTAATTTTTATTCAGAAGTATTGACCGAAACAAAAACGCTGTTAGTGCATAAAATATTCCTTCCATCATCACACCTATGTGTCTGTATAAAAAAATTATAAATTTAAAATTCAAATAGGGTTCACTGCACGACTTAAATTCTATCATAGACCGCAAATACATACAAAAAAAATAATATATCATATTGTAATGCTAATATTATTGTATAGGTAAAGCATTTCGAGATGTTATATAATAAAAATTAATAATAAACATTTATAAACACAAAAGGCCAATAATATTTTATTTAGAGATACTAGTCAAATATAATATGTAACTGTTATTCGGTAATTGTTTTTACCAAGCAAATCCAAAAAAAAAAAAAAAAATAATACGAAACGATGCCAGTTGAGTCGAAACCGAGTGGACTTGATGATCAATAAATTAAATTTTTGTTATATTTTCTAAAAATTTCAAATAATGAAGAAATTAATGAAGAAATTTAAACATTAAAATTACTTCTGTTTTAAGTGGATTGAATGAATAGAATTCATTTAAAAAGTACAAGTGACCTGAACTCCAGAAATGAATGTGATTCATTCGTCATACACTTCTAAGACACAAATTTTGGTCGATGTTTACCGACTCTTATAAAAATCACAGCAATAATAATAAAATTTACAGTATTTTCTTGCTGTGGTTTTTATAAATTTCGGCTAAAATCGACACAAAATGTGTGTCTTAGACTAACTGAAGAGCCCACTCTCATATCTGGGCGAAACAAATAAATTTCTGGAGTTTAGACGACATTTATTTTTAATTGAATAATATTAATATATCATTGTATCCCGTTACGAGTTCAACGAAATTTTAATAAAAGATATGTTGAAGTGCATATTTCTCAGCCACTGACTTCAAAAATTCGATAAAAACTTAATTTGATTTTCTGATTTCCGTAGTAAATTATTGTTCACATATTGACTTTGGCAATTTAATTCTTATAAACATTCATGCATATATGTATATCGATAGAGATTTTCAGAATTTCATAACATTTTCAACTGGAGAATTCAAATTTATATGAAACACAAAAATAATCTATCCCCCCTCATTTTTGTTATGGTGAAGCTCTTACAAAGTTTTAATATTATAAATAAAAATAAATTGGTTGGCGCAACGGCTCGTGAAGAACCAGCGGGCCTAGTGAATAACAACTCGCAACAAGTCCTGTGTGCGCGTGTTGACAGGAATGGAGGGGACCTACAATTTTATGCCGAATCCGAACGGCTAGATGAGAAGCACTTATTCATGACAAGTGATACTCTTGGAGGATTTGTCAATTCCTCGCAAGAGTCAGTAGCCCTGAAAAAAACTTTTTAGTTTTTAGGTGGACGAGGCTGAGAAGTGAACCCAGACATCCAGCGTGGCAGTCCAACCCCAAGCAACACATAAACTTTTCAAGAGGACTTCAAACAAAATGATCATATCTTAAATGCCTCTTAATTCAATCTTTTTTTAAACCATTCCACTTTACTACATTTTACTTTGCTCTTCAAAATGTTTTTTGTTTTAACTATTAAGAAAACGTCTTTTAAACCTCTTAAGAATTTCTTTTTTGAATATTTGTATATTTTCCATTTAAAGATTTTCTTAAAAACGTCTTTAAATGGACCATATTCACAGCGCATTAAGAGTAGTTCATTTTCCTCTTTCAAATACTAATTGAAGATCTTTATGAATGCTTAACATTTCATCTTCAATAAGTATTTATTTTATCTTTAGACAAAGTATAGAAACATATTTTTTTTTTTTTTGTTACAAATTTTTTTTATTTGTTCTTTGTTATGTAATTTTTGTGTTATTAAAATTAAAATTATCCAAACATTTTATTGGAAACCTATGAATTGAAAATTAATTAGGATAAAATAACAAAAAGGTTCTCTACAAACCAACGTGAAACTCATTGTTGAAAACACTTTTTATCGTCGGTCATCGCTTATGGGAAAATTCCATCGCAATCGGGCGTTCTCCTTTATTATCACGTAAACTTATTTTGAAAGGCGTATGATTGTTGCCGAGCCGATTTTTTCACGTTGTTGGTGTTAAATGGAAAAAAAAATCATTGAATCAGGCAGACACAAATTCACATTGAGCTAGGGCTGGCCACGAGACGAGAAAAGTCTCGGTCTCGCATGACGAGACTGAGACGAGACTGGCCTTTAAGCAACCGATACGAGACCGAGACGAGACTGTATATTTGGACCGAAATTTACAGGGAGTCTAATAAATTAAAAAAATCCAATTTCAGTTAAATATTTATTTTCTTTTGCACGTATTCAAACAACTATAATCGGAAGTATTTCGTTCCAAAATGAACAGGTTGTCTGGAAATCGTATTTTTCGGAGACGAGACGAAACTTAATTACACAAGACCGACACGAGACCGAGACGAGACTGAAAAGTTTCGATTTTAACGAGACCGAGACGAGACTTACAAAAGTCTCGTCTCGTGGCCATCCCTAACATTGACAAACGAAATTATTCACAGCTGTTTTTTTTAACTCTTTGATGACTCTTTATTAAGATTTCAATTTTGTTGACAGCTCTTTATTATGAAGTAAATAAGAGGGATTTGGTTCTTAGTAAAAGAGTTTATAGGCAAAATGTTCTAATGACTACTTAAATAACACTTTAAACTGTTTTCCAAATAGGTAGTGTATTTATATAAAATGCAAACATTTTCGTAAAGGGTGACACTGCTAAATTTAATTTTACATTCAATTTAATTATTAGAAACACACAAATTATTAAACTTAATATTTTAATATAACAAACGTTTTTTTCATGTAAGTTTAACTTCAAAAAATTTTTAGAGTGTAAATGATTAATTTTAAGTTTATACTGATTTAATAAACTACCCCTGACGAAGTCGTGAAATTACGACGAAACGTAGGGAAAAAGTATGGAAAACAATTTGTATTTGCATATAGAAGGAAGTGACCAAAAAAGCCCAATTAACATAAACATTCAAGTTAATATTTAATTATTATTTAAATCTAATGTACGCATATTGTGGGTGTTGACTAAAACCCTAGTTAAGGCAGGTTATATTGTGTTTTGATTGATCTTAAATAGTGTTATAATGTAGATATGTTTCAGATTTTATTAATTTAAGAGGTTCATCATGGGAGTTTGACGGCGACAAACTAGATTTTCACATTTAAAAAATGTACGCTCCAAATTATACACAAACGCTCTAGAATTGCATTTTTTGGATCAAATTAAAAATCTCAAACATGCCAGATTTTTTAAAGGTTTAAATCCAGTAGCATCGTAGCAATCCTTCAATAGAATTTGACAGTTAATAGCTTAAGAACCAAGTTACAAATTTTATTTTGACATTTTAAGAATACTGCAATCCAAGTAGTTACCAAAAGCCCAAAATCGCATTTTTTCGGAACAGAAAATAAAATCTAAAACTCCCGATTTTTCACAGATTTATTAATCCATCGACATCATATTGACATGTTAACAATATTTCTTCTTATTTTCTTAACTTTTACAATAAAGTTATCCAAAATTCATAAAAAGAAGAAAAAAAACAAACATTTCGTACACTTCAGAAAAAGAGGTACACTTCAGGAAAATACAGGGTGTAAAAGTATTTGCACCTAATTCACACACAAAAAAAAAATGTCCATGTTTATTATAATTGTATATGGATTTCTTTTTTATCTATTAATTTATTGATTTTAAAGAAATCCAGTTAATTTTCACACTATGTATACACTATTTATGTAAATAACACTTTGTGATTCAGTTCAAATTATATTTCCTTTTTTCGACCGTGTTTGCGATTATTTTTCTTATTATTTATCTGTTAATACTTATCTTATTATGCGCGTTAGTTTTAAGTGGATAGAATATGCAATTTCCAAATAAATCTTGTCCTGCATATCAAATTACTAGTTAATAAAGCTAATAAAATAGGTTTAGTATCCTTTACAAAACAAATTATAAATCAAGGATAAATAAACATTGAGAATTCATGTGTTTATTTATATTCCTTCCATTTCATTTTAATTGTATTACACTTTTATTTGTGTAAAAGAGAAAGATATTATTTTTTAATATTTTCTTCTCCCTCCAAGTTCACACTATTCACACAAAATACATTCAACTTCAAGACATCTTAAAAGCCTCTTCAAAAGATCAATAAAAAAAGCTCTATCTTTATAAGCTCTTACAAAGACTTTACTAAGAACTCTTTGTAACCATACAGTTGGCTCCTCCCCTTGGGTCCCTTTTGCGTCTTAATGACCTCTTTCAGATCGTTTGAAGAGTTGAAAGCTTTTGTAAAATTAATTTTAAAGATAACTTAAAGAGCCGATTGTGTTGCTGGGGACGCACTAAATTTATTTAAATAAATAAATAAAACGGACTATACTTTCCGTATACATTGTATTTATAAAGCATAAAGTAAAATAGATTTGTTCGAACATGCTCATTGCTTTACCTGATACAAACTTCATAGACACTAGGATTAGATTAAAAAAAATTGTCTGCGTTTTCAATCATCTAAATGTTAGTTTCGATTAGAACCTCGTTTTTTTTTGTGACGCGAAACCATAACATGATCTACTGTAGAGTACCTACTGCCTTCTGCAGATAATCGATAAATGATTCGCCTGTGCTTTATTGGTTCTCCACCAGCTGTTGCGCACCAAATGTAATTATGTTTTTAATTTAGTAACTCTCATAGCTTTCAAAGGCATCATTTTTGTTTAATATTCTTGCTATTATTGACAGTGAAACAAGAACCTTAATTCCTTGTAAAGTAACAACAAAAAATAATTTTCCTTTTATAATTTAAAGGAAAAGGTCTATTTTTAAATGAGAGCAATCATAAAATATTTCCTCGATTTATTGTTTAGATAACGCAATATGTAAATTAATCAGGGCTTAAGACCCCATTCTTTTAAAATTGCTTATTAAATGTCCAGATATCAGATAGGGCCCTCTGTTGTTGTTGCCTCTTGTTTGCCAAAATGTATTTCTAATTCCATTCACATGGCAATTGCCAACTTTCATTAAACACCATCAGTCAATACAACACCGATCATCTTCACAAGACAAAGAAGAAACAACTTTTTAAATTACTTTCTCTTCAAATTCATTAAAAAAAAAAAATAATAATAAAACAAAAAAACATTTGTTAGCCGCTGTTTATTGCCGTAATTATCATGCTATGCTCTGGCGGTTTCCTAATTTTCCTTTCCATCACAGATTATAATTGAATTATTCATCAAGGAAGCGACCATATTTTGCCGCATAAATTGTATTCATTTCTTGTTATTATGATATACAATTTAATTTTCTCTTATTTCTCTCACTCGCTGGTTCTTTATTTTCTGTTCTTTAGGGTTCTTCTGGGTTCTGGTCTTTGCTTCGACGCTAATTAAGAACCCACTCGCAACGGGCGGCACAGATTTTCTTATTCTTATTTTTTTTTCGAACAAAAGATGAAAAATATGATTGCAAAATGAAACAGGTCTTCTTGTGTTAGTGTTATAAATTATAATGTAGTAGCTATATAAAGGCGCGTAGGATATGAATTGAGTTTAATGGCAAAAAAAAAAACAGAAAGAAGGAATAAAATGAAAATGAAAAAATCTGCTTAATTATTTGGACAGTATAATAACTCACGACAGCTGGTGTGCTTTCCTATGCGGGCTTATTATTGCAGCTATACATTGTGATAAATAAATCGCCGAAAGGATTATGTCCTTAATTTTTTTTTTGTTGTCGTTTTGAAAAGCAAAAATACTACTTTTGCTAGTGAAATAAATTTATTTAACTTTTAATTTGTGTTGACAAATAATGAGCTGAGAAAGTAGTTTTACCCGCCGCGAGGGCGAGGTTATATCGTATTGTTCGGTGTAAGAATGAATTTGACGCCAATGTTCTTGTGCCCAACGCGCGCCGCCCGTCGCGAGCATCATCCTCTTTTCAGAAAGTCTATACAGAAATTGTAAGAAATTATAACATTTAGCTGGCCTTAGGACTTTCACTTTTAAATATATAAATAAATTTTCGGAACCACAGGATGGACGAAGTTAAATTCCTAATTTTTTTAAATTTTGAAAAGTAAAATTTCGAGAACCAACAACTGATAAAGCATTATATTCTTAAAACAAAAAAAGCTGAATTTTATGTGACTTGTAATATAGGGCAATTATTGGTTTCGTATCAAAATGATTGAGAACTCCAAAAAAATTATTTTCGTAGGAAATCCGTCGGCATGTTAGTCCGTGCAGCTGCGTGTCTGTGCGTCTGTGCGTCCTGATGTACATCGAGCTATACTCTGTTGAACAAAAATTGTCAGTACAGGGAAGATAAAACGTTTTTATCTCTGTCTGGTCGCATTGGCTTGCATATACCTTTTTCAAGTAAAAATCTCTCATAGGGTTTCCGTAATTAGCATTATATCTCACCTTAATAAATTCTGTTCTCAAAAGCTTGAAAACAGAAAGTTTTTTTATAAAAACCACTGAAAAAGCTCTTTTGTATTGTTTGGATGGATAAGGGTAACTGCTGGAATATATATTTTTTAGCTCACACAGCCAGAGTAGAAACGATTATTATGATCAATGTGCTTTTGCTTTGGGTATGCAATGAGGACGGTCATCGGTCATGGTGGAGTGTACGATATTTTGCAAGGCATTACAACAACAATTCATGTACGCTGTTCAGTGGAGAAGTATCTTTTTTATTGGCAGTTTTCTCAATTCAGTGAGTGAGAGTATACACAGGCGCCACTGTTTTCAATAAAGCTCGCCCATAAGCCCTGTACTGACAATTTTTGTTGAACAGAGTACCTATAGAATTTCTTCAAATTTAGTGTGACGCATTTTTATGTAATTTTCTAGAGATGGAATTCTTATAGCTAGATGGGGAAGCTGCCATACAACGATTTCGGTACTTTCTCGGAAAGACTCTAACGATTTTCATTAATCTTTTGCACACGTTATCTCAAGATAAGTTTTTTTAATACCAGAGGAACCTAAATATAATAATAGTTACAAGTTCTGCCAAACAAAATCGAATACCTAACAGAAATAAAGTTTTGAAGTTTTCTGCGCAAATTGTATTTTTTGACATATTTCAAATATCTCGTCGATGTCTTGGTTATCATTATTTTGGATTCTGGTACTTCTTGTTTAATCGACCGATATTTTACTTAAAATTGCTATAAATAATTCTTTTTAAGTAAGAACAAATATAGTGAAAGAAAAAAACAAACCGATTAGAATTCATACGAAATCCCATAATTCATACAAAAATCCGATAAAAAAGCACAATTTTTCATTGCGTACCAACTAAATTCGGTCGTCTTACAATGAACAGTATTAAATTTGTTTTTAAATGGTGCACAGTGCATTGACTCGATCAATTTCTTTGTTAAAACAACATAAACCACGACATAAATTTACTTATCCAAAAATATATAAATTCTTATTAAAAATTTAATAAAATAAAAAAGTACGTATACGCCCGAGTGCACCATCACTATCTGTTTTATCTTATTAACATTGAAAATGTTTATAGGCTAATTTTGCACAAATTATGGTGTTACCAAAATGAATAAAGTACAAATGAATACAAATGAAAATGAACTTAAGCGTAGTAAGGGCCATTTTGCGAAAAATTCGGTTGGTGTTACCACAGAAGCTTCCTACAAAATTAAAATGAACATATCTCTGAAAGCGATGAACATTACAGCGTATCGAATTGTTGGTTGGACGATGTTTCGTGCTTGTGCAATTTGCTTGTGCTACCTAAGAAGAGAATGAAAGAATGAAAAACAAGCGATGACATAAATAATGAGCTACGTGTTTGTAGGTCTTTTATTGGCAGGTGCAGACTGCAGAACACAACAACAGCAGATTATCGAATTTTCGGTTGGTATGTTGTGTTGTGTACAGTCACAGTGCGTGTTTACAGAGGTTGGGGGGTAGAAAAGGAACGGAGGATAAAGGGATACATGCTAAATTTACCACAGTAGAATTTACAAAAGTTTTTAACCTATTTATTAAATGCATATAATAATAAATTTAAAATAACTTTTTTTAAAAAAAAGTAACTTTTCTACAAAAAAAAAATATCTTTTTTACAAAAAAAAAAAATAATTTTTATACAAAGACAAATTAACTTAAAAAAAAATAACGTTTTTACAAAAAAAAATAACTTTTTTACAAAAAAAAAATAACTTTTTTACAAAACAAATAACTTTTTTACATACAAAAAATAGCTTTTCGACAAAAAAAATAACTTTTCTACAAAAAAATTAACTTGTTTACAAAAAAAATAATAGCTTTTTTCAAACTAAATTTCTTGTAAAAATAAATATCCTTAGTTAGTTGCTTAAACAAAAGTGATGAGAAATTATTCAATTATGTTTTATATTTTTACTATAAATTATACATACAAAATATGCATATATTAACGCTCTTTACTGACTCACTGACTGGGTAACGCTGCTTTGATGGTAAAATAAAAAAAAAACAGTCCTGCTCCTAAACGAGAATGTTAAGGGTTGCCAATTTTCTGAAATTAACTTTTTAATGAAAGTGAACGGGGAGTTTGTCAACTTAATTTTATACTATTTGCTCTCAGCCTGGCTAACATAATTATGTTCGACGGGCACCTTTGGGGTCCTGCAACCTAGGAGTCTCCGATATTAAGATTTTAAAATACTTCATTAAGCCAGACATAAAAGATTAATTAAAAAAATCTACAATTGCATGAAAACTTTGAAAAAAAAAAATGAAAATCGATTTGAGTTTATGTTTTTGTAGGTACATCCCTAATTGACTTAACTATTCAAAACTTTATACGGAAAATTGATGTGGTACAAAAGTTGTAATTTAAGATTCTTGGTAGCATATTCTCTACATATAGTAGAGGATTAAATAGTTGTAGATATAATATAAAATTTAAAATTTAGTACTTTTTGAATAAGGAATAAAAAAGATGAGCATTTTGTGACACCGCAACGGACAGGTACAATCGTTCCTAACTTAATTTTTTCTTGGATTTCAATGTAATAATCTATTTTGTAGCTCGTACCACTGGAAAAATAGAAGTAATATGCATTAGAGGGCACTTAAAGTCACAAGAAGATGAGAGACAAATGTTGCTGTTCTTGTACCTTATTCCAAAGATGGATTTTTCCAAACAAAATATGTCAGATCCTTATGAATATGTGAAAAATTAAAGCAGGGATGACTTAAATTTATATGCAAACTTAATCGGAAAATATTGTACAAATTCGTTCGAAAAATGTGATTGAGTTAATAGTCGTTTCGATTTTTGGGGCATAAAATTGAAAAGTTGATACAAAATTTTACAAATTTGTAAAACAAAACCCACGCACTTTGACTTATTGACTTAAACCTCCTACGATTAGGTATAAGATAATGTTAAAAAAAAATTGTTGATTAATTTAACAAGAGCAAAACGAATTAATATAAAATAAATTCGTAACTAACAAAATTCTAAACGGATCCTCCAGATCAAGTTTTAATAATACCGCCCTTAAGCTTTACACAAAAAAAAAAAAAACTATCTACAAATTCTTGAAAACTTCGAAACAATTTAAAACAATAATAGTTAATGTTTTTTTTTTCACCTATCTAATTTACTTAATTATTCAGAAATTATTAATTTAAATTCTTTGGTTGGCATATTCTTTACATAAACTAGAGATTACAAAGTTGGAAATCTAATACAAAATTAAAATTTAATGCTTTTTGAATTATGGTTTTAAAGACAAGCTGTTGTGACACTCAATCGGACAGATAAATGATAAAATCGTTCCTTACTTTATATTTTACTGAAGGATTTCAATCTTCTGTTTCTCTTGTCAGCAATTAAGCGCTTATGTTAATCAAACATGGCTGTGAAAGCTCCAAACGTTCTGAAACAAAACACAAAAACTATTTGTATCTATTCTATGAATAGCAGTAGGTTCACTTGTAGTTCCAGATAGCTAACAATTGACGAAGTCGAAAGGAAGAAAACATTATACAGTCGAGCCCGTATATACCCATATGAAGATGAAATAAAAAAATGTGCTTTTATCCGACTACAAAGTTGGTTTGGCGCACAAAAAAAAAAATATTAAATGACGATAGCAAACAAGAAAAAGTTTCAGTGTTACTTGCAGATGTTAATTGTCAAACAAAATTCGGTCCAGTATAAAATTGAGAAAATTTCAACTTTTTGCTACAGGTAGGTTAGGCAGTCAATTAAGTCAGAAAAAGTCATTAGTCAGTAAAAGTAGAATAACAGATTCAAGCAAGATGAAATTTGCCAAATTATTAGTTATGATAGGAAGAAGTACCTAATTCGCTTGGAACTTCAACCTTCCAAGCACATTGGGAAATGGTTAAGCCTAATGGTGTAGGTAGCTGTGGATGAAGCTTGTATATCACTCTCAAAATAAAGAGATACGAAAACAGTGAAGAGCTCCATAATATAACGTTTTAGTTGTTGCAAGAAATGAATGGTATGACACAAAGTTGGGCACTTTTGATTGAAGTTACAGTCTTGTGTTCAGCCATCAGTTACCTACAACTACATATTTTTGTAGCTTTTACAAATGAAAAGCTTACCAAATTAAAATAATTATAATGTACCTTATTGCATCACGTTAGGTTGTCAACATCACCTCCTTACAAACATTTCAAAATTCAAAAACATGGAATTATTTATTTTAATTGTGTATTTATATTAAATAAGGAATTCTATATAACATATCTTGCTTTAACTTAATTAAAGTTAATGGAATTTTGTTTAAGTGCAAACAATTAGTTATGTTTTTGTTTCATCTAGCAAATGCAAGTCATTTTCAATGCTCCCATAAAATAAGTCATAAGCAGGAAAAGGATTTTGCTGACCTAAAAGAATCAAAACGGCAAAAAAAGGCATTTATTAAATAAAGAGAATATAAACATTGAACTACCAACAGCTTTTTGATTCTACGATTATCTCTTAGAAGCTTCTTAACTCTTAAGTGACCTAAAGAACCTTTCTACTTGAGCAAAGAAATGAGTGGAGCCCGTTTTAAACTCTCTACATCATTATTACTTCAACGTTTTCGGAGAGTGTGGAGTTGACGTCACCATTTATTACAGCATTTATTTGCTAAACAGTCTTAAGTCCACGATTTATTTATTTTATTTCGTTTTGCTTAAACATTAAGATACAATATCTTATAAAATAGTTTAAAGCTTCAATATAGTTATAAACCAAAAAATGACTACATACTAGACAATGTTTAAGTATATATACTAATTCAATTTAATAAATTATTCATTCTATATATAATAAAATTTCAATCATGAGCTATTTATACAAATTTTTCTCCAAAAAAATCTCCATTTAATTGTGTTAATCAATAATACTCCGGTCTCAAATACACCGGAAATGAGAAAGTAAATCTCTCCGAAACTGTGCCTCACCCCTCAATGCCCTAAAATGCCACGGTAAAGCGTTCCACAGGCGAACGGCATTGATGAAGAACTGCCTCTTGGATACTAAATATTTATAACGAGGATGAATAAGTATTAGAGATCTGTCCGAAGAACTGAATCTTAATCTATCGAAGAGGTAGCGAGGTGATTTACATTAAAAACAGTAGTGAACTTTTGCAACACTTCATTTTCAATTGGCCCTTTCACTTTTTCCAAATTTTCATTGATATTTGCAGTGCAAGGAAATGCACGACCATTCATAGAGAAATGCAAAGATCTAGTTTTTATGATTAAAAAAAAAAAACAAAAAAAAGCACAAGAAATTTTATTGAGAAAAGATCATAGTAACTCTATCTACAGTCTACACTACCTGCTTTCTTTTTCTTGAATGTTGAGGGCAAGCAAATTTGTTTTCTGTGGCGCTTTACATTGAGTTAGGATCATGTTTTTATGTGAAATAATCTCAACTGGAAATGGAAAAACTACATGTAGTTTGTATTTAAGGAATTTTTTTGTTGAAGATTTTTTTCGTTAAAAAAAATCAACAAACTTTGAGAAAAATAAAGGAAAGCAAGTCAAAATTGACAAAAAAGGCACTAACGAGTAAAAAAGGCAAAATAAAATGCATATATTTTGAATCAGGAGGCCATGAATCGTGTTTGTATTAAGTCGATACTTTCTTACGATTACGCAAAAAAAAAAAAACTGCTGTTTTGGTACATTTTACAAAATAAATCTAAAATTAAAAAAAAAAAACATAATTAAGAAAAAATGGCAACATTACAGAAAGGTGTATTTTACGTTATTTGAATGCCACAAATATGTTCCTTTATGTTGTTTTTAAATCGAGTGATTTCTATTTGCGAAAATCTCTTTCAAATTCAAAAACGTTCAAAAAAAAGTGAAATAAAATTATAAATTGTCTTTAAGTATTCAATCGCCCTATGAATCGAACACTAAAAACAGATATATCCCTTCTAATTTAAAAAAAAAATTAAAATTTAAAAATATTTTCGAAAACAATTTGATTTAAAATTAGATTTTTTTTGAGTTTTAGCTTTGAAAAAAGCTACATCACAATATTGTTGGAGTTGTCGTTCACAAATGTCAAATAAGGTGTCTTTGCTTATATACATTTGTTGGGGTTCTTAGCATTATTCCTAGTCTGTTGTTTGTCAAAACTAAAACAACTACTGTGAAAGCTGGCATAAGAAATCCAAATATATTTTACTTGATTCTCCCCCATTGCGGTTAAAACTCTTTAAGAGTGTGTTAGGCACATTTAAATATATAATCCTATTTTATATTGCCTTAATACGTATCTACTATTTTGCAATTGCCCTCAGCTAACTGTATTTTTGTTTGTATGTATAAATTAATAGTTTTGTTATAATCATACTTGTAAATTGACCATGAGCAACGAAATAAACCAAATTCATTTGCTACCAGAGAGCTGAAAGTTATACAAACATTCCCTATGGGTTTTACACGTGAATCAGCGAAAATGTAAACACAAAAACACGCCACCCACATTTTACAAGGATCATATTCCAACCTTGTCGTCAGCAATCAATCGCATGACTTCACCTTTCAATCAATCGTTAATTAGCTAGGGAAATTGAAATCCTTTTTCCACTCTTCATCCAACAGAACATCAGCAGCGAATATTTGCCCTTAGCCAGTATCAATATTATACACAGAGCCACATACATAATATACATTCATACCAAATATAAAGCTAGCACCTTCATCAAAGTAAAATCATTTGCAGAATGACTCCGGTTCCATGATGTTTACCTTTTAAATTCTCTTCTAATTAATCAAATATTATGTTCCACCTTTTTGATTTTGCAATTATACTCAACTTTCTTATTCTCTCAAGTGCGGGCTTCAAAATATACATAGAATAGTATAGGTTTAGGAAAATTGAAGAACATCAGAGCTTCCTTCAATACCTAGACCTACATCACCAAGCATGTTTACGCTCATTCGAAGTTCCTTTGAAATAAGTTAGGGGAAAATAACTTTCACCGCTTAACTTTAAAGTCCACCGCTACCGATGAGAAGGCAGACCCGTGCGATGATTAATTGGAAATCCCTTTACGCGAAATCCAAAGGCTTTAGTTTCCTTTTCACTTCACCCACATCGTTAAGTATAAATAAGTTCAAATGCATTAGTGTGTGAAATTTAATTAAGATCCAATCTCAAGTGAGGTAGGTGTAGTATATTTTCACCTAATAGCTTATATACATTATACCTACTCAGGTTTACTCTAGTCTAAATGAAAACAAAAGGATTGCCAATGTACATTAACATCGAGGAAATTATTTTCAAATGGAAAATCAATGGAAATTATTTTCCCAATTAGCACATCCAATCCTCTGAGAATCCTTCTTACTCCTCTACACTTCGACAGTCCTTTTCCTCAGGCTATTGATTTTGCGATTGAGACTGGTCAATCGAAAAGCAAAGAAAATACTTTTTACTTCAAATTAAAATGAACCGAGGGGAATTTCACCAAATTCTTTGGTACTTTTTTTGTTTGCTTGTGTAAAACAAAATAAAATAATATAATATAATATAAAATTAAATAAAACAAAATATAATAAAATATATAAAATAAAATAAAATAAAATAAAATAAAATAAAATAAAATAAAATAAATTAAATAAAAACAAATGGAATAACGTTTGTTTGATCACATATAAGATGTGACTATTATACAGGGGCATAAGGTGTGACAAAAATCTAGCGGTTAGGTTGGGTCGAGACAATACAAAAATCGTTTGAGAAGGGGATATAGACTCCCCTCATGCAAATCAGTCTGTGTATAATTTCTGTGTCATAATTATTATTTTTGACAAATGAACAAATCCTAAAAATATTAAAGAAAGGTGCGAGGCAAATCCTAGCCCTAGTCATGCCAAATGCTTCAAAATACGTTTTTTATTTCATATTAATTTGTTGTCTTAGATCCCTATCTTTCTGTTCCTTTATGCCCTAAAAAGATTGAGGGCAGCAAAGTTTCTAAACATCAGTTTCCTCTAGTTTTTATACCTGAGTGTTTTTTGGAAACAAATCAATTGTGGACTTTATGTCCTTCAACTTAGCAGAGCAAGGTCAGCAGACCAAAACAAAATTGATGGTCTTACAAGGTGCTTATAAAGTGCTAATTAAGTACCAACAAATTGAATTAAGTGCTCCAGTACCTTTGGAAATAATGAATGTTCTGCTAACTTGATTTCAAGTTAGCAGACCAATCCTTTAATCGTTCAGGTAGAAAAATGGGGTGAATACTATGTAACGAGCTACTTCAATGCTCTACGAATTCAAGCAAAAATTCAAAAAAATTTGTTTTTTTTTTCTACAAAAAAAAAAAAAATTAATAATTTAATAATTTTGAAAAAAAAAACTATATTTTTTATTTCAACTTTTTCAATCGAATTTTTTTGATTAATTTTGTACTCGTATCCTTTCCCAAGGATTTTCCGCGATCTGATGTGATAAAAAAAATTATTTCATTTCCCATACATTACAAAACGAAAACAAAATATTAAGTAAAAAAAGTCGAAATCTTAGGTACATTTTGAGTTATTTGACTTAGAAAAAAATTATCTCGATGCCCAAATTTCACCAGAAACATGTTTTTTTTTTAAATTTAAAAACGGATTGGGTAAGAATTAAGTATAACAAAATTAAAATATTAAGCAAAAAAAAAATAGAAATTTTGCGTACATTTCGAGTTATTTGGCTTCGAAAAAAAAAATATCTCGATTTTAAGTTAGCACATCAGATTGTGGAAAATCCTTGGGAAAGGGGGGGCACTTAATTGTACCAAACGAATACAAAATTAATCAAAACATTAAAAAAAGATGAAATAAAAAATAAAGTTTTTTTTTTTTTTTATTATTAAAATATTTTTTTTTTTTGTAGAAAAAAAAAACAATTTTTTCGAATTTTTTTTGATTCGTGGAGCACTTAAGTACCTCGTTAACATAGTATTCAAACCATTTTTCTACCTGAACGATTAATGAATTTGTCTGCTAACTTGAAATCAAGTTAGCAGAACTTACTTAATTAGCAGTTTATAAGCACCTTGTAAGACCATCAATTTTTTTGTTCTGCTGACCTTGCCCTGCTAAGTTGAACCGTGGTCTTTTGTCCCAGATTATACAAATTTTTAAATTGTATTTATGGTAATTTTTAAAATCTTTAAGGGTCTGACCTAAAAACAAAATTTAATATTTTTCAAAATAAGTTTCGAAATTGTTAAAAAAAGGATTCTAAAAAATTCACGAGAATTTAAAAAAATAATATACACGCCTGGATCGCACGAACTTTCACTTGTAGTTAACAGCTAGAATGTAGCTAGATATTTACGATGTATGTTAATGGTTCAATATAATGCAAAAAATTGAAATTTTAAGATTTAATACAAAAATGTTTATAAAAGTTTTATCTAAACCAAAAACATGGATGTTAAAAACAAAGTTTCAAAACAAGATTTAAAAATAAGATTTAAAAACATAAATTTAATTTTTGTATTTGCTTAAATAATTTCTTGAACGATTATAAATTTATGAAAACAAAAATCAAACATCGTTATAGCGGTTATCTTAAAATTTATTTTGGATGCATAAAATGTTTTAATATATATAACATTTGGTACCCCAATTTTAAGTATTTTATAAAATACAACTTTCCAAAACTTTTAAAAAAAATAGTTTTTTAAGATATTGAATTTTTTAAAAATAAAAATTTAATAATTTTTTAAAAATTATTTTTTTTACAAAATTTGTATATGTTAAATTGTTAAAATTTCACCTTTAACTACCTTTAACGAGAACTTTGAAAATCAAAATATTGGCTCTACCGTTATTGATAATTGTTTTGTTTACCAAAATATTAAGCAATTGAATTGTTTTTTATCACAATCGTTTTAGCCGTTTTTAAGTTAAATAACTGTTTGTATTTTGTTTGTATGTTCTGTTAGTTTTTGAGCTAAAAAAAATCAATATTCGTTCTAGGTAATTCCCTCAAGTCCTTGGTTTGAAGAATACCTATTCATTCGTTTAGACTGCAGGTCGAGGTACGGACAAACAGACCCACGTATTTGAGTTCTCTTTCATCGTAATGTTAGGGAAAATTATTATCTCGTGTTCGATATTTTTAACAAATCCAAAACTTGGTACTATAGGAACCTATATATCACAAGTAAAAACGGGCCTATTTAACAGATCATACAAATCATTTCTTAATGACTTTTAAAAATACTATGCGCACAGATACCAATTGCACAGTTTTCTTAAAAACAAAAAAAAATATTCTGAATCGTCTGACACCTATATTGAAGAAAAAAAAAAAATAATTTTCCAATGTTTGAATGAATTAATTTTTTTTTCAATTTTGTGTAGAATTTCATAAGTTACAATTTTGCCAAAATACTGATGACATTTTGCCGGCCGAATGCATAGTGCCCCCTCTATCGTTTGGCGCTATCCCTGTTGCTCTATCTCCATTATTAACGAAGTTACAGAAAGCACTTTTACTCTATAAACCACAAATGTTTGTGTTCTTTTGATTTTCAATTAATATATATAAAAATTCAAAAGTAGTAATTGTCAAATAAATAATAACGGAATTATTTTTCAAACCTTAAAATTCGTTTTCTGAGGAATAATTTGTATGCAGGTACATATATGGGGCACTTAAGTATTCAGCGGGCGATTTGCAAGAAACTGAGTGGGTCCTTCAAAAGACTTTGACCAAATTTTGAGTATTACATACATACGTAAGAAATAAAAACTAAAATAATTAAAAATCTCCATTGATATTCATCTGTGGCTGATTTTTTTTTTTTTAAGTACCTAAAAGGCTAATTTTACTGAACTATTTGAACAAACTTTATTTTTTTTTTATAACTATGCTTAAATTTGTTCCAAATTCAATTCTTTACGACTTTTTATAGCATCAAAATTTTGTACACCGTTTAAGAAGTGTTAATAATAAACAAAAATTTAAAAGGGGGAAACAGTATTGATACTCTTGAGGGCAATTTTTTAAAGACGGATGTTAAAAATTAGACTTGGTCAAAATTGCAAATTTTCTAATTTGTATACCCAAATGGTGATGGAGGGAATCAAAACATTTTACTAAAACAAATTGGTATAGTTGTTGTTAGCCAACGTTTGAACGCAAACATTTTAAGATAAAAATCAATACTGGACAAAATGAACAAAAAACTAATTCAAATTATTATTGTTATAATAAATATATTAATAAATTATTGTTTTTATTCGAAAACTGTTATGGTTAAATGTAGACATGTTACCAAATTCTGAGAGCTTTAAACTATTTATAAGTTAATTCTGTTTATTTCTTTATTTCTTTTTTTATTATTTTATTTTTTTTATTATAAGTGTAGTGCTATTACTTGGAAGAAGTGAAGTCAGTCTACGTTTTCATGGTCTTTATTGTAAATTTCAGCTAATGTTAATCTTTGAACTTTTAATTACTTTAAACAAAACTTGAATTTTTTTCATTTTTAGGGATTGTTTTGAAGTTGATAAAAATCATTTTAAATGAATGTCTACTTCATTTAAAATCCTTGAGTGCTTCTTTGAAATTCTTTACAAAAAATAATCTTGTGGTCTTATTTCAAAACGAAGGATATTGCTTTTAATTAGTCTAGTTGAAAGGCTTGTTTGTTTTCTTTTTTGCATTCTATTTTGTCCGCGAAACCACTTAAAAGTCTTAAAAAAATAACAAGGACAATGTTTTGGGATACAAATAAATTCTTTATCAGGAAAAATTAATTTTTATTTTATTTTTACGAAGAAAAAAAATAATGATACCATCTTCTTTCCTTTTGGTGGTCTCCCCCATTTCAAACGTAAAAACATTCCTTCTACCTACCTTCACATACCTTCAAACAAAAAAACAGTCATCTTAAAAAAAAAAAACAGGAATTTCGTATAAGATAAGTACATATTAATAAAAGATATTTTTCATAAATACATCTGACTGACGGCGAGACGAGTTTAAAAAAAAGGAAAACTTAAGCAACCAAGGTACGAGGAAAACTTACAAAAGAGGACACTGAAGGCGAAAATATCATCGATTTTTGTTTCTCTCACCCTCATCTCTCACCCACCCAGAAACTATATTGTAGGAAAACTCATGTGACGATGAAAATCGAAGAGAAAAACAAAATAAAATAAAGCTAAGCGGAGTTCGTTGCAGATAAAACACAAAACTAAAACAACCCCGATCCCACCGCCAAAGCTAAAGCCGAACATTCCCATGAATCATGAAATTTAATCAATAAAATCGTCTTGGGATTTTCGGATGTGAATAGATGTGGCAAATCGCAAAGAACTTAGTATGGAGGAATTTTAAGGGAAACCCAAGAAAAAATGTGAGTCAGTGATATAGGATGATAGTATGGTATAAAGATATTTGGATGTAGGTGGGATTTGGAAATGTAATGTTCACAGAGCGAGCGGTGCGGTGGTAGTGTGAAGACTTATAAATGTTTCTTATGTAAGCCAAAAAAAAAGAGAAGATATTTCTCTTCCCTGGATTTACTTTGTCTTTGCTTTCTTCTTTGCAATGCTACTATACTCGTATGTGTATGAAATCAGTGATGATATTTCTTGTGTTGTTAATTCCATAATCCGCAACCTAAAATAACTCAATAAAAATAGACTCCGCCTTATTTTTCGAAAATTTTCACAAAGCGGTATTCTGGTGCAGAGCTTTTCCTTATGTCTTAAGATCATCTTGAAAACGACCATTAATTTGAACCACTGCTTTTTAACATTGGAATATATGGGTCAAAATTTAGATTTCTGTATTTTTCTCGAAAATTCATTTGGTTTTGATATAATGTCAAAACAAGAATTAGGTGCTCGTTATATTCTACAAAAGCCTGACCGATGGTTTTTAACCAGGTCTTACTCGACTTGTAATCAAATTTTGTTAATCTGATTTTGTATATAAATAAAGTCTTATAAGCTTATTCAATCTATTCTACGTAGCGGCTCATATATGTAGCTCTTAAATCCCATTGATTCGGCTCCTTTGGTGACTTCAAATGCTTACTAAGCCTAGTACCTACCTACTTGTTGATCATGTTGTGAATTCATACAAATTTCGATTGTTTGTGCTAGTGAAGTCGAGTAGAACAAAAATGGAGAGTTTTCGTTGACAAGTGGTGAACAAATTCCCGCGCAAAATGTATGGGAACTTTTGGTTTTTGACTAAACTTTGATAGCAAAATCCAAAAATGTGTGCGCAAACTCCTTCGAGTTTAAAATAAAGGCACCACTAAACTTACACATTATATACCTGGTTTCTTGCAACGCGATTAGACTAAACAAATCGAACTTCTGATGTTTTTCCAAACTCTATGGGCACAGCAACATCACGGGTTTAATTCCAACCGAAATGTTTTCGACTCCAACTGACTACTGTACCCCTACAATGAGCCTCCGTAAAGATTTTAAAGTTATATTCCCATCCAGAAAGGATTGGAATGATGACGTCGTGACGAAAGACTTCGACACAACTATCTTTACTGATGGGTCAAAGATGGAGTGCGGTGTCGTTTCGGGTATTTTTTTCGGAGTCCATAAATATATCCAGGTCTTTTCGGCTACTTAACTGTGTTTTTCCAAGCTGTAGTACTGGCAATTATCAGCGGCTGTTAAAGCCATTAATTCGGCTACATCATCCTCTAATACCTCAGGTTCACTTTTATCATTGTATAAGAAAACTATAGTAATATCATCAGAAGCGCCGACTACTGAGTCACGTAGTGTCGAAATCCACCAATTTCTCTCAACACTTTTTGTTGAGCAAACAAATTTGAAAGTCGAGATCTAACTCCCTTACTCCCTTACAATATAACAAGACTTACTCTTTCTAAAAATTAATGTCTACGCTGTCAAAATCATAGAACATGTTGCAAACACATGCGCCACCAGCCGTACAAATCCAGCGAAAATAAAAACGACTCCATGATAATACTATAGTTTTCATGTACAATGCTTTTATCTGGGTTCTGGGTCACAGTGGCATTGAGGGAAATGAACGGGCTAACGAGCTGGCCAGGCAAGGTTCAGCCCTTCATACCTCACTTGTAGAAAGAGTCAGTATTCCTCTCGGAGTTATGAAGGGCAATATATTCTCAATTTTTCTCACAGATTCTTATAAAAGGTGAAATAGTTTAACCAACTGCATCATTTCTAGAAAGATCTGATAATAAATCCCGAACTATTAACCTAATGTGCAGACCCATGCAGGCGAGACATAGCCAGGATTGTTGCAACATGCACTAGAGACTGGTCAATAGGACTCACTGTCGTAGTTGTGGGGACCAGCAGGAAAAGGAAATAGTCTTTCATTTCCTCTGTAGATGTTCCTCATTGACCATAATGAGGTAACAATCTATTGGGAAGCCCTTTTTCGACGACCTTAACGAACTTTCCGAAATGAAGATCAAAGATTTGATGTCTTTCCTCAACGCGACGAAATGAATCTAGGATTGATTTAGGTTTCCTTTTGCTTAATTTTCTTCCTCGAACTCTTATGACTGTGAGCTAGCAGACTACTGGTTTTTGAAGGTGGCTCCTGGTGCAGGAGTACCGGACGATCACACGGTTGGGCCGATCTTCGCTTCAATACCAGTCAACAAGCTGTCTAGTTGGCACAGTGCAGAAGGTTTTTAGTTGCGTACTTCGGTCCAATTGAGTGTTTTCCATATTACCAAATCCTTTTGAATTTTGTCCCATGTTCAAATCCAGGAAAAACTTCCTGTCATACGGGCGGGTGGTATTTTCTATGGTAAACACAAGTCATGCTGTGTGTGCAGACGGAGGTGTACAGAGTTTACCATATCCGAGTATAAGACTAGATGATCACCCTAATGGATCAGATCGTAGCGTCTTGGGCAAACCAGCAAACTGCTTAGCTTAGCATACTGCAGCCGAACTCGGGTCGTAGGCGATTATCCATTTAAGGGGTCTATCACCAAACACCCTTATTTTTCTTAAAAAATCTTCTTTATTCCACAGGTCAAAGGAGTTATGGTATCAAAAAGGCGTATTACAGCGTTAATTGGGCCATCGAGCGAAGATGCTTGTGGCAGCCATCTCTACCTACCTACTTTAAAATAAAGGCAAATCTTAAGTAGTGTGCATCAGCAGCAATAGTGTAAAAAACGTGCTTTAGTCAATATGCTAGACTGCTGGGTAAGCTGTATTAACTTGGCCCGATTTTTAAAGATGACCAATTAAATAATTACCACTTTTGACCACCCTTCAACTTTTTTGATCACGCACAGTTTTCAAAAAATCGATTTTGAAAAACGGGGGGGGGGTCAAAAATATTCTGCCCCAAAAAATCGATTTTTTCAAATTTTGAGTGCTTTCAAAAAAGCAAAAAAATGCTTTTAATTGGTTCATTTTTTGACCACCCTCTAACTTTTTTTGACCACCCCTAGAAATATTTTTTTTTAATTAAAATTTAAAAAAAATCGATTTTTTTTTTAATTTTTTTTATTTTCAAATTTTAAAAGATGAGAACTGTAAATAATACAATTACAAAATTTACAGATTTCACTCATAGAGTAAGAATGGAAGCATTAAAAATGACTTGGATTTGCTAGATAAAACAAAACCATTACTAATTGTTTGCACTTAAACAAAATTCCACTAACTAAAATTAAGTTGAAGCAAGATATGTTATATAGGATTCCTTATTTAACATAAATACACAATTAAAATAATTAATTCCATATTTTTGAATTTTGAAATTTTCCCGGCTAGAAAAATTCCTAGTTTCTGTCTAGTTTGGACAAGGCACTAATAAGTTTTCAGTAAGGGACATCTAGACGAGGAAAACTTGTCAGATACTTGGAAATGCCTTGCTGGATTTCGGTACCAAAAATTTAGATGAGCGAAACTCGCGAGGCCCTGCGTTGTAATAACTTGTTTGACATGATTCGCTACCCCACCCAATTGACAAATCCTCCAAGAGTATCACTTGTCACGAATAAGTACTTCTCGTCTAGCCGTTCGGATTCGGCATAAAATTGTAGGACCCTTCCATTCCTGTCGATAGGCGCACACAGGAATGGTTGCGAGTTGTTAGTCACTAGGCCCTGGTTCTTCATGAGCCGTTGTGCCACCCGATTTTATCATATCGGGACATGTATGAGACTTTGGTCACAGAAATGTTGAGGGCCATCAAACACAAAAACGTCACTCTTACACTCCGGTTCAGAAGCTTAGGTTTTACATTTTTAAAACACTATGGAACCGCAGTGGTAGATTATAAATAGCTAAAAAGCTGTATTGTTATCCTAAAAATCAATCATTGTTGTTTTCTACCTCGACGAAGCAATTTAAAAACAAAAAAAAAAAATGAATAATTCAAAAACATAAACATTTTTATATAACAACCCTGCATTCTGATGCAAGTACATAAGTGTTTCATGGCAAGATAAATTTAATAAAATATTTATTCGCTCACAATATGTAATTCCATGAAACGCCGCGCCGCGCCGCTCGCCGGCCGGGTGCAAGATTGCAAGTCATTCCTTACGTTACGATGTTTCCTTTAAAGTTATTATACAGTTAATGAGTCACACACCGACAAAGATGATATTAATATAACTTTGAGTGGTATCAGGCGCGAACGCAGGGGGGGGGGGTGGTTGAGCAAATTTCGGGGGGGGTTTTAAACTGAAAACTCAAAATTAAGAGTGAAATTGTATGGCGAGGAAGTTAAATTCATACATTTCGGGGGGGGGGGGAGGTGGTTGAACCCCCAAAACCTCCCCTGCGTTCGCGACTGGGTGGTATGGGTAGTGTTTTGTGAGTGCAAGCATACATAGCTACATAGCTTAGTCTCCACGTCGACCATATTTTTTTTTTTTGGTGGCGCTCATCCGGCGTGAATAAATGAAACTAATTACAATGTTTAAAAGAAATGGCAAGGAAAAAATAATAAAATCCAAAACATGCAACAGGACTATTGTATGTGATGCACATTGCAAACTTGCTCCACCAAGAGTTAAAAAAAAAAACTGAAAAAAAAATCCTCCGAGGTGCGGTTCGCTATTACTACTTAGCTGTACTCGCAAGGGAACCAAGAAATATATTTTTCCGTCGCTGGATTATTATTATATTTTTTTTTAACTATCCTAAGAATGGCAGGATAATAAATTATTGTGCAGCAGGAAGAAGTCGTCGTATGTAATGTGCGAGAAAATGTACCAATTAATTGTGGAAGTTCTTTACGAGAGCATGACTCATAAAGTACGGTCGTCGTCGGCGTCGGAAGAAAGAATTTTTGTTAGGACTGGGGATGGGGAACTCCCAACAATAACAACATTCATCGTTGTCGTCGTCGTCGCATCGTCTGCGAGACACAAAAACGAATTGCCAGACACTATGGATGTGAATGTGGATGTGGAAGTGGAATGCTTATGGTTGGTAGGTATCTAAACAAAATTTATTATAACCCCTCCAAACAGTTTTATTTAGGTTTGTTTCGTTGGTTCGTATCTTTTGTGATAAGAAAGAGGCATTTTTAGAACCTTCCCAAATGGATTGTGGGTTCTCAAGGTTAATGTCCTTTTGGGGATTAGATGTGCTAGAGCCATCAGAGTACGTTTATACACACAGAATACATACCTACAACAGTTGACGAGAAGCAGAAGATGTTGTATTTCTAACACGCAATTTTCTTTCATTTTATTTCCGTTTGTCTGCCCTTTGAATTCTGGCTCCGTGTTGCATGTTATACCTATACCTACATAAACCGGAAGAAGGAAGCAACTCAATGGTGTTTTTATTTCGGATAGAGGGTAGACGACGAGGACGAATGTATAATCAGTAAGTTATGGCAAAAAAGAGGTAGGTATATAGAGTAAATGTCAGATAAAATTAAATGATATGAAGGTGGTATAAATTCATGTTAAAGAGACGTTAGGTGGTTAAAATGCTCATTAACTCCTTTCTAATTAGTGCGGTGAGAAATGGTCTTATTAAGTGTAGATAGGTACTTATACCAGAGTCCAGAGCACACACACACACCTATCCTTAAAATAATCACTTGCAAGAATATTTTGTTTGAGTTGGAGACCAAGATCACAAAGTCTTTTAAGTTTTATGGTGCTTACGGATAGATTTAATTTCGAAGGATATGTCAAGAGAAATACTACAGATTTTTTCGTAAAATAAAACCAAGTCTTAAAATATAAAAAAAAAAAATGAAAATATTAAACTTTAAAAAATCACAGTAAATTCAACGGAAAACTTGGTTCTAGCTATTTTCTAAACGAAGGGAGGTTGAAAGATAATTATTGTGTTGTCGATAGATTTTGTAGATGTAAAACAGCGTCCACATTATGCCAATCAAAATTGTTTATTTGCATTGTCGATCAACATGCTCAACATTTTAACCTGTCCACACATTGCCAGTTAGTATGTAGGTACGTGTTAAAGTGTACATTGTCATATAATGTGTGAAGTGGCATTGGTGTTTATGTTCTTTTCCAGGAACAGCATGCCCTGGTAAGCAAACCATTTGCTCGTGGTACACTTCGTCCCTTCCATTTCCACTGGTTCTTAATTCCTTTTCTTCTTTCCTCTCCCGAGCAAACTGTGATTGTAGGCTTCTAAAGTTTTTTTGTTCTTTGACCCTGTCCAAATTAAAGTCTTCCGCCAGTTTCATTATTAAATCTTGCGTGGTGTTTTTATTTGGATAACCGGGTATGGTTCCACAGCACACGTCCAAATTTATTCAACATTGTTGATCAGCACTGTTATTATACACAAATCAACATAGTTTGGACGCTGCTTTAGAAAGCTGTACATAAAACAAAACAATTGGTAATAAATCTAAGAATCGAGATATTATCTTTTAAAAGTCAAAAACGGGGAAGTTAAAGAAAAAAATAATATTCAATTCACCATCAGAATGATTTTTTATAAGAAGAAATTTTATATTTTTGAAAAGATAAAAGCAAAATATAAAACCCATGTTTGGAAAAAAATGTTGATCAATGCGTCTGGCATAAGAATGTTTTTAAACACACAATTTTCAAGGTGCATGTTTAAAAATCTTTCCAGAATTATATTTTTAATGTTAAATTCTAGATCACCACGTGCCGTTGTGTGTGCAAAATCCTTATTAAAATACTTTAAGGGAAAAGACTTTTCTATATATAACAGGCAGGTCCCAAGTTTTTGAGCAAATTTAATAAAACCGCTGCATGGCAACGAAATCAATACTTAGCCCATAGAGTAAGTAAACAAATTTCTATGGATAAGTTTAAACAGATTAACTCATGTAATTTTGTTATTGACGCAAAATTTTAGACTATAAAACATATCCAAAGTACCCTTAAATCACCACATTGGCCTTTTGTATACTTAGACGCTTTTAAAAGGGGAGAGTGTTTTTTAATCTTAATTATTTGTTTGGATACAATCTAAGCATATTACACATAATATTAAGGACCCTATCGTCGCTGTTTAAGAAAACCGGCATAACTCAAAAAACAAGATTTTTGAGTTAATGTTGCCAATCGAATAAAAAAATTCTCCATCTTTCTGTCAAACTGGCATAACTGTAGCACTTCGGAATCCCGCTTGATGGACTTTGTTCCAATTGGCACATCTTTCCTTTTCATAGTAAATCGTATGACTAAAAAACTTTAAACTAATTTTTTGAATAATGAAGTTTTTTGAGTTATGCCTTTTGTTTAAAAGTGTTGAGTATAATGAGACCAAAACGGTACGATTATATTATAAAATTAAAGTCTTTTTTATTAATGGTGACTTTTTTTATGTTATGACCTAATGTTTGACGAAAAAAAAACGTTACTTTTTGTTAACAATTTTTTAGAGCGCTTTTATCCTCTTAAATTAGCTTTCATTATATTCAGCTTTAAAAAATATACATTTAAATCATGTACTATATTTCTTATACACCTACTGTCTCGAAATTTATTTTAAAAAGTACTTTTTTTATCAAAATCGTTAGAGCCGTTTTTAAGATAAATAACTTTTTGTATTTTCTATTTTGGTTGTATGGCAAGTACAGTTGTTTTATAAGCTATAATAACACGTGCGAACGCAGGAACAAATTTCGTAAGGGGGGGGGGGGGTGTTTAAACTGAAAACTCCAAAATTAAGAGTGAAATTGTATGGCGAGGATATTAAATTCATACATTTCGGGGGGGGGGGGGTGGTGTTTGAACCCCCAAAACTCCCCCCTGCGTTCGCGCCTGTATAATAACAAAAATTTCAATTTCTCCTCTAGAAAATCTTTTACAAACTTTAAGTCCAACGTTTGACGATAATCGCTTTAGCCGTTTAGGCTGCAAATCGAGATACAGACAGATAAACAGACAGACATATGGACGGAAAGAGGTTCGTGGTCGTATAAAAGGTACGTTAGCGAACGCAAATAAGTTATTACTTCGCCAATTGCATATAAAACAAAATCCTAAAAATGCACTAAATGGAAAAAGTGCATTTTAGCTTCGACTATTATTAAGAAAATAATTAATTTTATGGTTAACTTTCATAGCTCTTGAATAGTTTAATCTATTTCGGTTATGTTTAGACATAGTTATATCTATCAGTGAGATCTATCAATATTGATTTGCAAAATTGTATACAAAATTATTTTTTATAAACCTATCGTCAGTTTTTTTTTAGTAAATATACCTATTTGTTGGCTAAAACTACACTCTTCTATTAACCTTTTGATTGTATGAATAAACTTAATCGTCTTTATATCGACAAATATGCTATAAGCTATCACTATATAGCTTTGAACTTATGCACAAACTTGCCACAAGACCAAGCTCGTACTACCCAGTGCATTTTATTTTAGTTAATTTGACTAGGTAGTTTTACAAATACGGTTATATTGGTTTTTGATTATCATAACTTAGTAAATTGGTAGGACGTAAGTTTGTAAAAAAAATAAAAATTAAACATTTCTTATTTGAGTTGAATAATTTGAAGTCTTTTTTATTACTCCTGGTTGAAGTTTTGAGCTCAGCTCTTTTGTTTTTTTTTTTTTTTTATTTAGTTCAAAGGAAGTATGGATTTTTACTCTACCAAATATAGGAGTTTTTATTGATATTGGGTTCAACAAAAATTTTTTTTATTCATGTTTGAAGGAAATTTTATTTTATACAAGTTGCATAAAACTTTTTTCGTTAAACTACACCAGAAAGAAGTCCGAAAGAATTCTTATTTGGATGTGGCAATGACACAGTTAATATAGTATTTGACTGCTAACCTGGACGCTTGGGTTTAAGTCCCAGTCTAGGTAGCATTCTTTTCTATATTCCCAGTTACAATTGGATGCGCCACCAATAGAATTTCATGAGATAATTAACATATCTTATTCTCAATCCACTGTACCAACAATCCTTCTATTCCTTGTAACTATTGCCGTGCATTGTATTTAAAAGATCTGAAGACCTCAGTCTTACAGGCATATAGTTAAAATTATTATAAGTATTACAGTATAACATATGGTAGGGTCCCAATACCAACAATCCTAAATAACTCTAAAACCTTAAAGGCTAAGAACGTATTAAATTAAATCAGTTAAATAAAAAAAAAAATTGAGACTTTCAACAAGGTAGTGAGCCACGGAGCTTTGTGTAAAGTTTAATTTTTTAGAATTTACATTTTGGTTACACAACATGCTTAACAAATTCTATTAGCTTATTTCTTGCCCTTAAAATATTCGAACGTTAAAAAGTGTTATTATTGTTTATAGTTAATAAATAAAATTGGGCCCTATCAATAATCAAATTTAGTAACAACTTAAATATTTAAGTAAAATGTACCATAATTGGTTTTTAAAATAAACTGTTCAATCCAGAATTTTGGTTAATACCTATGTACCTACAACATTTTGGGATATCCAAACTACTTTTTTGTGAGCACATACACAAACCATATGTATGTACTAACAAATTTAACATGAATACCAATAATCTTTCCCAAACTCTACCCGCTAGTAAAGTTGACGAAAGTTTTTCAACCGGCCGTGCCTCGCATTTAAGAAGTCTTAGGTGTATGCTTAAAAATACTAATACAAAAAAGCTATGCAACATAGAAAAAGCAAGTAAAACTGGTCCGTCTAACTCGAAGTATTATTTGAAATAAATATTTGATGTTTTATGCCAGAAGTTAATTTTCTAAAACTATTATGACTTAAAAGTATCTTGGCCTTTGGTGTTATGGTTGGTGTGTTGGACCAAGCTGCTTCAGCGGGAATTTTATGTAGGTCGTCCCCTTTATTCCTTCTTACCTACGCAAAAGTAGTAATTGTTTAGAGTTATGTCATATAGCCTTTGTTCTTCAGGTGCAGTATCAACAAATGTGTTCATCTATTAATTTTGTATTATGACCTATCGACGAGCATTATCGAGACATATCCCTGCTAATCTTCGCATATAAGATCCTATCGAACGTACTTTGTGAGCGGTTTTAGGAGTTCTGCTACACTAAAATGGGCAGGTATAAGTGGGGCTAGTAGCCCGTAGAGTAATGGTTAGTGCGATGGACTGTCACGCTGGCTGGAGAACTGGGTTCACTTCCCAGCCTCGTCCACCTAAAAACTAAAAAGTGTTTTTTCATGGCTACTGCCTCTTGCGAGGAATTGACAAATCCTTCAAGAGTATCACTTGACATGAATAAGTGCTTCTCGTCTTCCATTCCTGTCGACACACGCACACAAGAATGGTTGCGAGTTGTAAGTCACTAGGCCCTGGTTCTTCACGAGCCGTTGCGCCACCCAATTTATTATTTTTTATTTTTTATATCACTGGGGCTTCCAGCCCGGCAGATCGACCATTGCCCAAATCTTCACACTGATAATAATAAGATCGACGAGCAACAAGGTACGACAAAAAAAAAAGCATAACCACTCAACATGTAACAAATTCACAAATTCAGTTGGTGAATAAATAATTTTTGTAACTCTTTTTTTTTCTGAAAGTTCAATATACTCCTGTCGAACATTGTGACAATCTTTTTTTTCTTTCCTTTGTGTTTAAATTATTTTTTTTAGTGTTGTAAATACCCACTAATAGCCATAACAAAATCGTCATTTTTCAGAAGGACGAGTGACTGTGCTGTGCATGTACCCACATATAGAATATTTTAAAGTACGACATCATAAATTACTGAAATTCCCATACCAAAGCGGACCTCCCACAATCCACAACAAGTTCGTTTACATCAATTAAGTCGGGTTCTGTGGACTCCATCTCCATCCGTTCGTCTCTTTTATAAATATTTCATTACAATTACCTACAAGATTTCCTTACTACATAATATAACATCCACCCTCGCACAGTCAGAGTCCATCCATTCTGTGTCCTGTTTTCATAACAGAAAACCCATCTAAAGGAAAAATCTTTAAAAGCCCTTGGTTGTGTTACCGCCACTGCTGCCGCCGATGCCGATGCCGATACATAGCCTTACCCCTGTACGCCTGTGCCTACCCACGTATCTTTGATTGTAGCTCTGTGACTCATTTGGTATTCAAAATGTGCAACCAACTTCATTTGTCATCATCAACAACACAGTCAGAAAATAGAAAATACATATAAGCAATAAGCAGTCGCGCAGCAGCTGTAGTGGTATTATATAAAGAAAGAAAAGGAATATCAGGCTCAAGAGGACAAAATTACAACGAGAAAACCATTTATTGTTCCAACAACTGCTCTTGTTATTCGGTTATAAAAGTATTAGACTTCGCCATTTGCTCCAATTTCGTTTGTCCATTTTTTTTCTTCAATTTCCTTCGTGGCAGTGTTATATCATAACAAGCAAAACCCTGTCAAGGATATAACAAAATATTGAATAACATAGACAGAACTCAGCAAATTCAAGAAATATGTATTAACAAAAAAAATGTAATAGTAAAATATGTACATAAAAGTAGCTGTGGCACGTTGGAGAACGTGCAGCATGCAACGTGCCGGACGAAGACAGAACAGAATATAATCATCTATTCGGTGGAAGTCTTTGTCGTTGACAGTACAGTAAGTTGTAGTCTAAGAGGTAGTGTTGTAGTTGGTCTGTAAATTGGTGATGGGACTTAGCTTAGTCGTTAAAAAAATACATACGTTAGATCTAATAACTGCTTAAGTTTTTAAAAAGTATGAAATAAAATGCCTTTAAATAAATCAAATTCAAAATAATCAGTTCAATACGTGCAACATATTTGGAAAATTGAAGAAGTCATTGTAATATTCAAAAAGTCAGCCACCAAGAGATGTAAAATCTTACCGATCAATATCAGACAGGTATCACTTATGCGAATCATGGCAAATGTTGTCGAAAAACTGCTCCTAAAAAAGCTTAGACAAATAATAGATGAAATAGATTCTACTCTCGACAGAGAGCAAGAAGGATTCCGGGCAGGCTCAAACTGCACAGATCATATCAACACCTTAAGGATCATAATAGAAAATGGGTGGAGTTCTATTCGAAAAGGCTTTCGATAGTTTGGATCGATACGCAGGGAGAAGCTTATTGCTGTTATCAAGACTACCTAGGAGGATGAGACTTGTCAAAATTTGCACAGCGGAAAGGTATTCTAAATCCATAGTAGAGTCCGACAATTGACTAACACCATTGTTATTTCTGGTAGTTATTGGTTATGCAGCCCTAACAAGCACGAGGAATCGAATGAATAATTTTTTCCTCTATCTAACATATTGACTACGAGCGCCGAGGGAATCTGTTTTCACATAACAAAATGGATCCTGAGCAACCTGGAAAGTGAAGCAAATAAAGTTGGGCTACTTAATATTTCATGGTAACTCTGCTAAATTTGACGCTGCGCGATAGTAGGTTCAGCGGTGAACAATTTTCTGTACCTGTACCTAAGCATAAGCTAATGCTTTCGGTATGCTGTCAAAAGTTTTAAAGATCAACGTCTACAATACGAAGACCAAGCTACGAATGTTCCGTGCGAATGTAAAGTCCGTACTGCTATATGGATAAAGTACGTGAAAAGTGACCGCCGCTGTTATGACTTTTTGATTGAATTCCTTTTTTAACCAAGAATTCCTTTGGAGAACTGGTCAAAATCCAGTGGATTAGTTACACCCTATGGTGGCAGGGGGAAGACTGTCGCGAGACGCGCATTGGAGTTGGAGTAGGATACTCTTACCCAAGATGACAAATGACCTGGGGGCCAGAAAAAAAAACTTTGGCGCAGAACAGTGAAGAGGAATCTCAGAAGTTGGGAACAAATTATGGAGTACTCCAGAAACAGAACAAATGGTGTGTAGCGATAGTTGACGGCCTATGGCCCACAGACGGGTCAAGAAGCTTAGTAGTAGTTATCCTAGACTATATAAATTTGGACATAGAAATGAACTTTTCATGATAGATAAAGTATATCGAATTAAGGATATTGCGAAAAATGAAATCGAAAAAAAAGATCAAAAGAACTTTATTTATTATAGTGAAAAAGTTAGGCGAACAATTTTTTTTTTTTGAAATTCATCAAAAATCAAAACAAGCGTATTCAGCCCTATTTCTAGATGTTAAAAGATACTGGAGTGCAAACTGTATAGGGATCTTTTCTGAGGCACTTGTTGTATAACGAAATACTAAAATTTTATTTTACCGATCGGCTCATTTACAGTATTGGACCAAATTTTTTGGAGCGAATTGTTCGCTCTTTTTCTCACACAGAAATCAAGAAATTAGCATGGGTGCAAAAATGGATTAGGCTTGCAACCGGACATCTTAATACTAGGACAATATATCAAATTTATTTAAACGCATTTACAAAGGCTAGTATTTATTTTAAAAATAAAGTCCTAAACATAGTTTTTATTATTAGTACTAACAGCGCAAAATGGGTCAGGGTACACCAAAGTAAGGCTTTTCTCAAATCCCTGATGAATGATATTAAAATTGGAGATAGGCCCTTTCTGTAAAACGATTTTTTTCTAGATTATACCCAAAAATCAAGCCCTTAAATACTATTGACGAATTAAGGGACACCCTGTATAGCTTAGAATGGGCTTATGATTGTACGATATGTTAACAGAATAATGATTTTCGAATCATAAGCGTATTAGAGAAAAATTCTACTTATGTAATGTAAGTACCAGAGACTGTTTTAGGTGGTAGTTGTTATGTTTTCTGGTAGTTGATATTTGAAATTGGTATAGCTCTAAATCACGTTTCTGGTAGTTATTATTTAACAGTTTGCCCTTTTTCTTCGACCAGTTGAATACAAAGTACTTCTACGAATGGCAACTTTTAATCACTGTGAAGGCTCGATTATTTGTAGGCTTCTTTAATTTGGAATGATCTTTTAATATTCATATTTGTTACGATTATATAAGTACAGAAAAAATGTTCAACTTTTATCTAATCTCAAGATTTTAAACGGATATACATATGTACCTTACATTATTACCAGCACATTATTTCAGCAATTGGTTTTGTTGCCTCAACGACTTCACATGCAATTCCAATAGAAAGTCAAACAGAATCCTACATTTTGAGCGACGTATTTATGATTTCCCACCTATTTTTTGTTTTTTTAATTAATCAACTGCGACAAAAAATACATAGGCAAGCAAATCAATCAAATTTCCTCAATAGCACTATAGAAAAAGATCAAATCCATATGGATTTTGCATCACTTTTAGCTCCAATATTATGATTTCTGCGAGAACAAACTCAAATTGAATCGCTTTTACAAAAATTTCAATTCATACTTGTTGCGTTCCATTGGAAGGTATTTCAGCTAGAGCGGTAAATTTACCTTCGGTAAGAACAACAAAATTTAAGAAAGCGTCGATAAAAAAGCCAACCGATAAACAGGCTACGTCTACGAAAAAGCAATTTAAATCGAATCGAAAATTTTCTGTTTCATTTAGTTCCATAATGATTTGTTGGCAGTTCTGATTTTTTCTTAAAACAGTCCCCGGTATGTACAGATATGACATAATAAAATAAAATCTATTTAAAAAGAGTAAGATTTAAAAAAACACGGCTAATATCAGTTTTATCATAAGATTAAGGCACGAGTACGATAACTTAGGCGCCAAGAAATAATAACGGTTTTTTTTGTAGAACAGCCCAATATAAGCATATTTTACTATAGGAGGGGGGTCTAACTCCTCCGTTTGGGCGGGAGGGGCAATTTTATAATAAAGGTACTAAAAATGGAAAAAAATATTAAAAAATAACGGTAATACCTACAATTAAGTTTTATACGTTATTTTAAAGCAAATACTTTGTACTATTAGCTAGTTTTAAATCAAGTCAAATCTATGCATAGATTCGAAAAAAAACGGACTTTAAACTCAAAATTTGGGAAAAAAAACCATAAACAAAATTTTTAAGTGTAATTTCACTTTTTAATGAAGAATTAATAAGTGCAACGAATTTCAGAAAAAAAAATAATATATAATTTTACTGTTTTGAAAAACTACACTTAAACATTTTTTTTTTCTTTTTTTTTTCCAAATTTTGAGTTTAAAACCCGTTTTTTTTCGAAACTGTGCATAGATTTCACTTAATTTAAAAACCAGCTAATAGTAAAAAGTGTTGGCTTTGGAACAAGGTACAAAAATTTATTTTAAATATGACCGCTATTTTTTAATATTTTGTTTTTCACTTTTAGTACCTTTTTATAAAATTGCCCCTCCTGCCCAAACCGGGAGAGATAGACCCCCCCCTTCCATATTAAAAAAATGCTTGTATTGAACTGTTCTATATAAAACAGTTATCAATTCTTGGCGCCTAAGTTATCGTACTCTCCCCAAGATTAATAATAAATATATTATATTCTTCCATCAGTAGCATTTAAAAATAATTTCTCAAAATGTTTGTTTTTAGATATTAATGCTTTTAACATAGTAGGTAGGATAGTGAGGGATAGACATAATAATCAGGGCTGCCCTTATTAAATTTCAGTGGGTAGTATTCTAGAGGATTGAAGGGGAGTATTTTAGGCTTGTGGGGAGTACGCAAGAAAAAACACAGCTCTTTAATATTATGGCCTTGTGCAAATTTGATTTAAATTACCTACAAATTTTCACCTCGTTAGTGCCAAAATTATCATCGGATAACATTTAACACGATTTTCAATTCACAAATGACCTAGAAATAAAACTTTATTAAACCATTTTTAATAATTTATACTTCGTTCATACCAATCATTTAAGGTTGAACAGATCTGACAAATTGTTTAAAAACTTAACATAACTTTTACATAGTAGCTTAAACTACAACGAAAATATTGGCATTAGGAACTTAATTTACAATAAATAATGTATTTTTTTAGACTTTCGGTACTACTACATTTTTTCAAACATGTGATGTGATCTCTGAATAAGCGATTTTGCTAATAAAATGGAACTTCCTGTGGCAGGTTTTATTTTTCTCCATCTTGAAGACGACTATGAAGGAACTAAGGAAATATTTGTTTTGTTCTATAACTATACTAACTGTAGATTTTATTTTTTGTCTTTTTTCAAAATTACCACTTCTGTTAAGTTAAAAAAACAATAAACTAATAAATATTTTCAATATGCGCTAGAATTAGCACAATTATAACGACTTTTTGCAAACATTTTGGGAATTTTCAAGGAGAGTACAGTAACAGTTCGGGGAGTACGGGAGTTCAGCGAATGGTTGGGGAGTACGAATACTCCCTTAGTACTCAGTTCGGCAGCCCTGATAAACCATATATAAAATTAAAAAAATAAAAATAAAAATATAAAATTGATCTTCGTCAGAAGAAGTGCTTTTAATTTTACTTTGTTAAAACAAAATCAAAACATTATTTATAATTTTTCTAATATTTATTTATTTACTTTTTTTTTAACTTTGCAATATGCATTGACAAACTGGTTCAAATTCACTTATGTTTTAGTAAGTTTCTTTGTTTACATTCCTTGTAATTTTCTAATTTGTTTCACTGTGTTTGTGATATATTGTTTCAAAAAAAGATCCCTTGAAGAAGATAGCAAACCCTGTCGAAACGTCGGGAAAAAAAATAAAAAATAAATCGGGTGGCACCACGGCTCATGAAGAACCAGGGCCTAGTGACTAACAACTCGCAACCATTCCTGTGTGTGCTTTTCGACAGGAATGGAAGGGACCTACAATTTTATGCCGAATCCGAATGGCTAGACGAGAAGCACTTATTCGTGACAAGTGATACTCTTGGAGGATTTGTCAATTCCTCGCAAGAGGCAGTAGCCCTGAAAAAAACTTTTTAGTTTTTAGGTGGACGAGGCTGGGAAGCGATCCCAGACCTCCAGCGTGACAGTCGAACGCACTAACCATTACGCTACGGGCTACTACAAACGTCGGGAAAGTAAATGGAATACATTTGTTTCATTGCACATAAAGTGACCAAAAAAGCCGAAGAAGAACCAAATTCTTCACCAAACATCATAATAATTATAAACATCACTATATTTATCAAAAATGCAACTCTATCTGTCGTACTATAAATCTCTGCGTATTTTAAAACAATGCCAGCCCCAGCATAGTCAACTCCACAGGTAACAAGAACAAAAAAAAAATAAGGAAACACAGTCCAAACAAAACGCAGTTGCTTGGCTCCAGGCCTTAAAGTTCATTTATTCATCCATTCATTTATGCATTTTTCGTTATGACGCCACATCAACGCAGAGTAAAAATAAAAAAAAAAAAAATTAAACAAGGAAGAGGAACAGTATTGAGGACAAAAACTTCACTGTGGATATTTCGGATTTTTGTTTAGAAATTTGTTAAAAATATGCATAAAAGTTAACTTTTTAAATAAGCAAGCATAACTGCAGTAGGTATCTGTGTATGCATACAGTGCTGGAACCTATTCACTACTTGGGCGTATTCACTAATATTTTCGATGCATATCTACGATTTGTATGAATGTAGTTGGCAACTTTCAATAATTTTTTATAATTTAAAGTTTGAAAATTTAAGCATTATTTAAATAAATTTGTTTTGAAGAACTTACCTATAGGACAAGTTATAATCAAATCGACGTTTTTTTTTTAAATTAAAATGAGTTTTTATGTAAAAATTTAATGGTGTATCATGTTAAGCTACCCATAAAATTTGTACAGGATGGTTGTAGTTAGGGTAATATCCTTGTCCAATGTTTTTTGTTTTCAAAATTCGAAAAATTCTTCATTCAGTTCTGCCATCTAGTATGAAGTTTTTGTCCCCCTCCTTCCCTCTGGAAAATTTTAAGCTATGCAAAAATTTACGGTGACATTAAACCTTTTTTAACTGTCCTTTACTTTGAAGTTAAGTGACCCATGTATCAAGTAAGAAGCTTAATTGACTTTTCGTAGTGCGTTTCGCAGTAGGTCATCAGTCAGATACTTCTAAGAAACAAACTTAAGTCGATAGCGACTCTTTAGAAATCACAGCATGAAGAAACTGTTAATTTTATTATTCTAGGGGAAATTGCTTAAATTATTTAAAAAAACAATTAAGTTTTTTATGATAACGAATATGGCGGAAAACATAAAGCTACTTTTGTGTTAGCCTTGACTGGCGTCAAAAGTTGAACCATACGAATCGCTAACACCTATCACAATACAGATTTGTCGCTTAACCTACAATTTGACTAACGCAAAGAACACGTAACATATGTATACGTAACGTGGCAAAAGCAGTTGCAAAAGTTAAAGTATTTTCAACTTAAATCAGTATTTTGCAACTAGTTATACTTACTTATAGATGTCAGTCAAAGTACAATAAAAGCTATTGTTACGTAACGCACACAACGCTAACACAAAAGTAGCTTTGTGTTTTCCGCTTCCGCTTATATGAAGAAATTTGTTTCAGGAATTATACAGCATTCGCACAATTAATTAAACTATTAGAAAATAGGTTTAAACTAGACGCAAATAGGTTTAAACCAAGATCAAATATATTTAAACTTTTTTTTAACAAAAAAACTAGTGCCAGAGAAAAATTCAGCGGAATTTTTGGCGCTGATGGAGTTTTTGATAACGCTCTAGTGCGTTATTCTAACTTCAAAATGTCTCATGACGCATTACAATCTAGGTCAATGAAGCCCGCGGTAATTTTACTGAGCATCTTTTACTACTTATTCCAAATCCAGTCCGACCACTTTGTAGAAGATAGTTGTAGTTTCCATTTTTTGATATCCCATGTTAATACAAATCTTTTATGGAATATTTACACCAATATGCAACCGAAAAAGTTCATTATAACCTTAAAAAATTTGACTGATCAGCATAGCCATTTTGTTGGACTAATGGTGGATTTACATGTATCTTCGTGTGACTTCTGCAAAAAAAGTGATGCAAAATTAAAATTTACACTTGTTGGATAGAGAGGGAATACCAAAATGCAGAAGATCTTCGTACATGCAGATTATAGGAAGTACCATAATTCAGATATGAATACGAACATGTTCATTTTCTTGATGGTTCTCTTTCACACGCTCGGGTTTCTGGCATGCATCTGTCCCACTCTACTTTTCTTCATATTCGCAGACGAAGATGCATGTAAAACCACCATAAAGCTTTCGTTTGTATTGTAAAAAAATGATCGACCATTCTTTTGTAAATTAATTTTTTTTCTGATTAGTTTTTGTTATATTTTATCTGAACCTGCAAAAAAAAACACGGCTAATATATAATTATCTTTTCTATTTCGTTTCACGTCTTCTTTTCTTTGGATAAGCTGGAAAACTTATATTTTTTTTTGCAAAAGAAATGACTTCCAGGAACGAAGATGCGGAGTTTTTATTGCGAAATAAAATTGGGTTTAAATAAACTTCGTTTATTAATTTTTCCTCAAACTCCATTTCTAGGCGCGATCAAAAAAAAACTTGTTTGATTTTCAGCGATCAAGCAACTTATCGTCACGTCGCGTCGGTCGCACAAACTCCATTTCTAAATAAGGACACTCCCCTTCACTTATTGGTTTTGTTTGCTGAAAGCTTGTGTGATGTACCTAGCTTGAGAGATTTGAAAACAAACATGTGCGACCGTACTACTTTATACCGCGACTGCGTTTAGGACAGATTATTGATTTGTAAACGTTTGATATTTTGATCGTCCGATGCAGCGATCGTCGCTCGTTGCTCGATCGCGTGACGAGTGCCAATTAGGACGTAGCCTAAGGAGTGAACATTACAAAGAAAAAAGAAACATAATTCTCATGGAATACTTTCGTGCTGCACATAATGTAAACTCAATGTAATGCAGTCGAATGTTGACTGCTGTGAGTGAAAAAAATTTCAAGGGGAAAGACATAAACGTAGAACTTTTCGTCCGATGCAGCGATCGTCGCTCGTTGCTCGATCGCGCGATGAGTGCCAATTAGGACGTAGCCTAAGGAGTGAACATTACAATGAAAAAAGAAACATAATTCTCACTGAATACTTTCGTGCTGCACATAATGTAAACTCAATGTAATGCAGTCGAATATGGACTGCTGTGAGTGAAAAAAGTTTCAAAGGGGAAAGACACAAACGTAGAACTTTCCATTACACGGAGACAACTTCCGTTTCCTGTTATACCACCAGCCATGTAACATAGGTTCGTATACAAATCAGATTTTTATCCGCACCATCACATACCACTGTTTGCATACAAATTGGCTTTCCCTTTTAGCCACAAGGGTCTCATGCCCTATGCCCATCACATCAGCAGCCACTCACAAGCACACATTTCGTTGTTTTCTCTCTTCCCAGGACAATATTGGAAAATTAACATTCACATACCTATAGCTGTGTTGATATTGTGTATAATATCGTTTACCATCATATAAAAATATTAATGGACTAAAAGGCAATACGGAACCAGAATAAAAAAAAAAGTATATATACCTACCTATAGGTAACAAATTTCGAGACAATAAATGACAATATAGCGGAGAAAAGAGGCTAAAACAAAAGCGTCGAATGTAAACCTCTACAATGCTTCAATGGCCATTATAATGTCGCAGCAGCCATCATCAGAAGAACATCTCCCCCTGAGCTCCTAACTAGGACAGGGTAAGCTTAAATAATGACACTGCTGTCATTCAGTTTATTTTCCTTTTTTTTTCAAATCATAATAAAGAAGTTTGATTTACACAGTAATTACCTTCCACGTTTTACAACCGGAACAATGATTTTTATGAAGCGCACCCTTAGCAACTTTCAACATCATTTTATCTAACCTTCTGTCAGAAGCAGCACTCGCCTCGCAGCAACATCAACCCCAGCCCAACATTTTACCCCCATCATCAACGTTCAGTAAAAACGATTTCAAAACATGTACCTACTCTGTCGGCACACAGGTCATGTGGAACACGTGCTACTCCATTTTTTTTGTTTTTGTATCTATAATATAGAAAATATCTAGGTTTTGAATGGCTTTCGGGATGCAGACAACGGTTCGGTTGCCATCCAGTAGTGTAGATGTTATATGAACTTTAGGAGACCGTTAGAATGAATGATTATTTTGTATGGGTAATTTGTTTTTGGGTGGAAATGAAAATATAGTTTAGTTGGTCGAATTTGACGCGCGTGTTGAAAAGGAGGGGTGAAATTATTGCTGATGGCCCTCTTACAGCCTATTTTCGGAAAGAATGAAATCTGGGACATGATTTATTGGACAAAAAGCACATGGAAATGTTTTTTTTTTTTTTTTTTTTTTTTTTTTAATGTTTTAGGACCAATTTATTATTCTTGAAGTGCTCAAAAGTATATTTTTGTTAAGGATATATTATTTACACCCTTGTTGGAGAAATGGGAATTGGTAATGATTAAAATAAAAATTAGCTTTTTACCATCTATTATTGCGTCAATATTGAAATTAGCTTATTTAAATACCCATTTGAGTGGTCTTCAAATAAAGCATTGGTTATTAATTTTATTTGACTTTGATATTTTGTGAGATATTTTTTGATTTTTAAATTGTGATCTATAACAAATTATGCAGTTTGGTGTTGAGTTAGGTATTGAATGATAAAAGCAAAAATTAGAAAAAGAAGTTGTATGTCCTTAACTTCTGTCGCCTTTCATTATGGCGAGCCATCAGATTGAAATAGAAGTCTTCTTAAACTATTCCCCTACAATACAAATTACTATTTCGAGGATTCTGAGAAGAGAATTATTAAAAAGGAAATTAATCAATGAATGCACTAAAGCGGGGGTTCCAATGCAGTGTGTGCTTAATTTTAAGTTCATGAGCTACATTAATAAGAGCTCTTGATATCCGTATGCAGGGTAACTACACTCGTTTTCTGCCTACCTAAGTACCGACTACCAAAGTAATACCTACCTACCCAATAAACGAAATGTACCTGAAAATATCGCTCAATGATCAACGGTGAGAACCTAGAAGTTTCATTTAAGATTTAACACATATTTCGAGTAGGACCCCGATAAAATAATAAGTAATAAAACTTTTGCATTGAAGACACAAATTATCTCAATTTTTTGGTCTTAGGGACCCGAAATTCATTCAAATCAATAGTTATTTGTATATGTCAAAATTTTAGATGGCTATAGTATAGTCACATCTTAAAGTGTCATTCGTTACCTTAGCGCCCCTGTTATCCTTCTGACGGGAACACAAATCGTTTTAGGCGTTAAATGTGATATAATCTTAGTCACAATCAATGTGTATAAAATTAGCAGTTAAATTTATATAAACTCTGCAAATTATAAAAAAAATATATGGTCGTGAGCTGCTAATTTATTGCTAATTTCTAATGAAAAAAAAAAATGATTGCGCTTTTGGATTTCTAGATAAGGGGTTACCTGCTAACTTGACGTCAAATTAACAGGTCAACTTTCTCAAAAATGTAGATAAACGACCCGGAGGGGATACATTTTTAAACAAATTTTATTACTAATTTGCATCGAAGAAAAAATATTACATTTTTGATTCGTTTGCGAGATATAGGGTTACTTGCAAATTTTACGTCAAATGGTAACCCTGTATCTCGCAAACAAAACAAAAAAGTAATATTTTTTCTTCGTTAACAATTAGCAATAAATTATTTTTAAACATTTATCCACTCCCGGGTCGTTTATCTACATTTTTGAGAAAGTTGATCTGTTAAATTGACGTCAAGTTAGCAGGTAATCCGTATCTCGAAATTCAACAGCGCAATACATTTTTTTTTGTTAGAAAAAAAAAAAATCAATAGTCATCTAAAGGAAAATTTATGTAAGTCTTAAATTTAATAATGGTTTCTATAAGATAAGCAAATATGGTAAGGCTTATATTGCTAACGCTTTAACTCTATTTTGCAATTTTCATACAACGTCGTTGTTTATTGTTTATTATTTGCAACAATATTTATGTGCAATGAAATCTTCGTTCTCTTTCATCCTTCCATCTTCCATCTTTGGCATTCCGCGGTCGATCGCTAGGCTAACCATCATTAGATTTTTTTTTTTTAATTTTTCTCCATACTCTATACTTTACTCCTTTAGCATTTTGCATTACTCTAAGAATATTATTCGAAGCAACTAAATTTAATGCATAAATGTGCAATAGGAATTGAAACACATTTTTGTTTCACTCTATGGAGTATTAAAGAGAGATTATATGAGTGCAATAAGCGATTATACGAAGTTTTAATGGACTTTTTAATATTTTTTTATTTTCATAAATCGAATATTTGGGTACCTGCCTCCAGTACAACCATTTTTTTTGGTTTTTGATTTTCTCGAAAACAGTTCAGTTAAATTTTTTTGTATGGTAAGACTCCTAAAAAGTATAAACATTACTGTCAACCAAAATAAAAAAAAATCAATTTTTTTTTTGAAAACTAAATATTTTGAAAACGACTTGGTCAATATTTTCAAAAACACCTAGTAAGATAGTTTTTTTTATTATTTTGTAGAATACTTCAAAAAATAAGATCTCTAAATTAAAAAATAACAGGAAGGTATCCATACAATTGTTGAAAAACCGTTAAGAAAAAAATTCTTTTTCTCGAAAACGGCTTAAAGAATTTTGATAAAAAGATGTGCGTTTACTATTATTTAAGGTATGGTCAATATTTCGCTGAGAACAAATTTTACCAATAATAATGGTTAATGACGATACCTGTCATAGAACCGATTTTTTTGTTTTTAAATTTCTCGTTGACGGCTGATCCAATTTCAACGATTCAAATAATTTTGCATATACAAGTTTTCAAAAAAATAATTTTTGGATTTTTAAAAAAATATTGAATTTTTTTTTTTTTGAAAATTCAGTATCTTGAAAACGGGCTGGTGAAATTTGTTTTTATTTTGTGTAAAATTGTATTTTATTAAATAATAAATGTGTTATTTTTGAAAATGACCAAAACATTTTATATATAAAAAATATTTTTTATAAGAAAACCGCTCCAAAGATTTTTTATTTTTTTTTTCCTAAATTCAAATTTATCAAACAAATCAGATGGCATACTTGATTTTGAACTCTTACTCTCAAAGCCATTAAAATAATAAATTTATAGTAATTTAGAGTAATAACTTATTTAATTTTTTTTTAATGCTGTCATAATACTTGTACATCATCAATTTCTAGCTACGTTAAAGTTGTTAGCTACGAGAGCAATTTCGTGCGATCAGTCGTGCCCATTTTTTGTTAAGGTTAGTTTTTGTTTTACTTTAATTTGTAAGTGTACATTTTTTTAAACAACCAATTTTGATGGAGAATCGAATTTCCCACAAAAAGTGTCTGAAATTTAATTCTCATTTTCGAGTTATACCAACAAAATTTGCAAAATGGCATTCTCTTAGAAATGCATGACTGAATTAACACGAATTATGTTTTTTTAATTAAGCTTAAGATCAACTCTAATATATCAATAATAGTAATCTGTGATAACGCAATCATTCCTTACTAAAAGGTATATTCAATAGCCTTATAATATTATATGTAAGTTACATCCATCATCATATTTTAAACAAAAAAATAAAACAGCGATAATAAGAATTGCTATTATTTTATACTCTATACATATAAGATGTAACCTACAAATTTGTTGGATTTTGTCAAGCATAAAATGAGTTTCTGAAAAAAAATAAAGCAAAATTAAATCTGCGTTTTAAAGAAGCAGCGAAGGGATTTAAAATTAAACAAGAAAACGAAAACGAAATGTAAGCTAAATTGCAAAATTGAATTCGTGCATGGAAACACTTTACACATATGTATGAGTCAGTAAAAAAACCTTTTTAAGGTTGCCTCCGTCACACCTTCAGACGACGTGTTATTTTTTTACATTAACAAAAATGAAATAAATTTTACCTAAAATAAAAGTAGAGACAGGGTGTATCACACTCAAAAAGTTATATTGATTAAAATATGGTCTACCAACATTTTTGAGATTAATACAATATTATGTAGGTATTTACATACATCACAGAACATATTAAATACAAAAAACACATCCACTATAGGGTGGTACGTAAACCAGAATATTATTCGTAGGGCAGTTCTTAAAAATGTCATTTTCCTATTCCTTTTTTTTAAATTACTTTTTTTTAATTCACATCATATGTGTTCCTATTTTAAAAGTCATAAGTGGAGGGATTCAGCTTATTATCAATATTGAGAGCTTAAAACTGAACGCAATTTTTGTTATATATTGGGAAGAGATTTATGTGCGGGGAATCGATCAAATTAAAAAAAAAGATTGACCTTCATTAGAACCACTCTAACTTTCACTCAATGAAGTTGCAAAAAGATTCAATTAGTTTTTGTTGGTTCTACTCAGTCGGTGGGAGCATTAAACCTAAACAAAATCATGAGTTTCTGGGACACCCTGTTTGTTTGCTTTCATTCGGCTCTATGAATACCTTTTCATCACTACAATTCACTGAAATTAAACAACAACAACAACAAGAATCCCCACAAAACCGACTTATTCAACAAAAAAAAAAAGTATAAAATTTCTAGGTTTCTGGTACGACACTTGTAGAGCGCGGACTGAAAACAACAACAAAAAATACATTTAAAAAAAGTACCAAGCTAGGATACGTACCACTTCGATGGCAACCATAACAACAACAAACAAACGACAAAAAAAAAGTGAATGCACTTTTGCCTGCATTTTTATTCATCTGGCAAATTATGCGGTATCCAGAAACTTTATCGTCACCGTCAGCGTCAACATCAACATCATCATCATCACAGTCTTCGTTGCCTATCAAAAATGTGCACCTGTATGCCAAGTTTCCATATCCTCCATCGCATAAATAAAATCAACATACACAACAACTAAGTATGCGTTTAAATATTGAAAGTGCATTTGTGGGGCGAAATTGTTTTGTACGGGTATACACAGTTTTGGCCAAAATTGCTGAGACGTGTTTAAAATTTTAAATTAATATTTTACTTGAAAATCACAAATCTAGCTAGTTGGATCAGATTTTAAGAATAACATGTTATAGCTATAGCATTTAAGTGAAGTTAAAAATTGCAAACAGTGGTGAGTTATAAAACAGAGGTGATAGTTAACCCTCAAATAAATTTGTCTTCAGTTATATCAGAAGGTAGTTTTTAAGTGGAGGATGAATGAAGAAACACTTAAACAAATAAGAATAGTTAACTCACCAAACTTTGTGACTTAAATCGAGTTTAACTTTTATTCCACACTGAAAAACTGACGCTTAGATTGTTTCAGATTTTCAAATTTTCAGAGCAAACTTAAAATGTTTAATTATGTGGCAGTAAAATTTACAACTTATTTCAAACTGTCTTTTTAACAGTAAATCGGAAATGTAACACTTTTACATTCAAAACTTATTTTAGTTTTAACTGCGCTTACTGTCATTTTTGTTATACAATTGTTAGAATAATCACAATTTCTTGTTGTAAATTGACAGTGAGTTGTAAATTTGGACAGGTACGAATTTGTAAGATTTATATGGAAAAATTATGAAATTGTCAGTAAAAATTACAACAGTTTGTAAAATTACAATAGTTTCTATATGGTTGACCATTCACAATGCAGTACATTTATAGCATGGTTCAGTTATACGATTTTCAGTGGGCGTAAGGTATCAAATCTACAACCGAATAATATTTTGAAACGATGGAACTTGTAAAATTGTAAAATTTACCACGTGTTCATTCAAATCTAAAGCCATTCTGAATATGACAGTGACAGCAGCATTAATCGCATCCCACTCAATAATTTTATTTGCAATTGTTTTTTTTTTTTTTTGTGTAAGGGAAATTGGTGGGTCGAAATATTGGAAATTTATTCAAATTTTGTAGAACACTCTAAAAATTACCAGTAAATCTTAGAATTTATCAGAAATTTGCCAAAAATATTAAACTTGTCATGGTAACCATAAGAATCAAAATAGTTTATTAAAATATCTTAGGCTTAAAAAGTGTTTTTTTAGGGGTAATGTTTAAACTGGCTACATTAAATTTGGCACCAATAAAATATGACCATTTTTCATTATGAAAAACAGACCCAAATTTTGTGTCAGTTTTCATTTTTCGTCTGGGGCTATTTTTCATAAGGGCCAAATTTCATTTAGCCGTTTAACCTACTACAGAGGAAAAATGTTGACGCAAAGTTTATGTCAGTGACATCGAGATTGAAATATTGTATTTTTTATCTCGAAATCTAATTAATGCAAATCTAAGAAAATACAAGCTTATGTTTAAGTGAAATGCGGATATGGAAGCTCAGGTTAAGGCACTCAAAGTCAGTTAAAATTTAAAATAGAGAAACTCATTTGGAATTTTTTTTTAACATAATTCCAGGTCGACGAAACTTGGCACCGATTCCTTTATCGTTATAAAATCAACTACAAAAAAGTTCTCGTCAATTTGAAAATGACGTCAGTATGAAAAGTTATTTAAGATAAAGTGTCGAAAATACGGTTTGTTGCATACACATGTTTAACAGTTTTCTACTTTTACTTTAAAATTTCGATTTTTTTGAAAAATGCAACCTCAATTATGAGACTAAAAGATTCCATACATTAAAGATTTTCGAACTTTTTCGGTCGGAGATGTGGTTTCAAAGAGGTGGTTAATGTTCAAAATAACAGTTTTCCGCATTCAACTATGGGTTTACAATACATATTGAAAAATAAGTCATAACATTGTGCAATGTCACATGTCTGTCACTGTTTTATCGCTGTTTTTATAAACAGAGTTCTAGTGAAGTAGTCACTTGCATTCCCCCCCCCCCTTAAACAATTTACCCGTAATACTCGCGCTTTTCGGAATGCTCATCAGTTTACCCATGAGCACAACTTTGGACGTACTGTTAAGTATAGAGATTCTTTCTTTAGTTGCACAACAAGAATATGGAATGCTTTACCTGGCCCTATTCCCCCCTCCCCCATTTTGATGTTCAGAACTTCTAAACTAATGTATATCGGTACCTCCTTTTAAATCCTTCCTCATTTCCTAACGCTCGCACTGGTACTTGTTCATATTAAGGGTTGTAAAAACCCCTTTAGTGCGTTGCATATTTAAATAAAGTATTAAAATTCTTGGTAGAATTTAATTTAAAATTCCACAAGGCAGTCATTTTTGTATACTATACTATTATTTTAGTATACGTACGAGGATGACATGAGAGTAATTTCTCCTCCTAATAATGCTTTATTTTTGCAGACCGACTTGAACAATTATTTCGTTTGCACATAATTTAAATAAATACGGTGTACATGGACCCCAGCCCCTTATAGGCGGGAGGTGTAAAACGTGTATAATGCGATGTTATACCTTTTTGTATAGCCGAAAATATGTTCTTTTATATTATTAATTATTAAGAATTAAGAAGTAGTAGCCCGTAGCGTAATGGTTAGTGCGTTCGACTGTCACGCTGGAGGTCCACCTAAAAACCAAAAAGTTTTTTTTCAGGGCTACTGCCTCTTGCGAGGAATTTACAAATCCTCCAAGAGTATCACTTGTCACGAATAAGTGCTTCTCATCTAGCCGTTCGGATTCGGCATAAAATTGTAGGTCCCTTCCATTCCTGTCGAAAGGCGCACACAGGAATGGTTGCGAGTTGTTAGTCACTAGGCCCTGGTTCTTCATGATATTTATTATTAATAAATAAAGTTGTTTTAGTAAATAGTGTCTGAAACATTAATTTTCAAAACTCAACATTCTGAAAAAAATAATTTCAAACAAATTTTTTTTCAAAATTTTTTCATTAGTGCTATTTCGGTTTTCTTAATTAAATGTTCTTATCAATGCTTGGTACAAACTCAAAAATTTCGAGGTTTTTATCAAAAATTTCATCATATGATGATTTTCTTCAAGATGTTCGTCGGTCTTTTTGTATGTGCGTCCTGATGTGCATTGTGCTAAATAGTTTTTCTTCTAATTTAGTGTGCTTCGTTTTAATGTGGTACTCTAGAGCCTCGGTTCCCAAACTGTGTTCCGCGGAACCTTGGGATTCCGCGAAAGACCAGACGACTAGCACATTTTCAAATTAAAATATGAATAACTTTTGCATACCTAGATATTTTTAAAGAGTAAAGAATTTTTTTACAATTATCGTAATTTTTAGATAAATCAGTTGGCTAGTTTATTATTTATTAAAAATCAAAAATTTGGTTGCCAAAGTATTTCCGCAGTTTTGTGAGACTTTGGTCGGGTAAACGTTTTCTAGAATCAATCGATGAACTCCTACCAATTGATTTCATAGACATTTTCTTATACTGAGGATTTTTTAGGGTTCAATTTATGTTTTTTTGTTTTGGTGTTTTTTTTAGCATGAATTGTTAATTTAAGTTTTCATGTCATTGGAAAAATATTAGGAGGATCAATCTTTCTCTGCTCTTTTGCAGCCTTATAAGGAGACTTGTACTTTTAAGCTCCGTAGGTCTTTTTATGACAAGTTTTCTTATAATTTTGATGCATTATTTCATAATTTGTCGTGGCCAAATTTACTCAGAATGCCGGCCATATGCCATTTTTGATAAAAATTGATTTTTTTTGTTTTATTGTTACATTCAAAAATAAAAGCAAATTTGATTTGCATAAATTTCCACATAACTGAGTAAAAATTATTTTGCTGAACCTTTCAACGATAGTTGGTGTCTTTTTAAGGTTTTTTAATAAAAACTATTTAGCTTATAACTTTTGTTCTTAATTTATCCTAATGAAGCTATTGAAATCATTTTAAATGTATTACATTATACACTTTTAGAAAGAAAGCTGAGGATTAGAAAAGTACTTTTTATTTAAAAAAAAATTGCAAAAATGTCCATTCTTTGGCCAAATTCATCCAAACCACCAGCTTACCCAGCTACCCGGTATGTAATTACAAATACAAATATGTCTGACGTTTAAATTTTTTTTTTTCAAATGTGATGTGTAGTTTTTTATTTTTTACTATCGTTAAAAGTTGGGATTCCGAAATATATTTGGACCTTGTTAAGGGTTCCAAAGCTTAAAAAGTTTGGGAACCGCTGCTCTAGAGGAGAAGTTCTTATTTCTCATTTATAGCTCATCTAAGACTTTTGGCCATACAACGATTTCGGTTTTATCAAGTTTTCTCGAAAACGGCTTTAAGGATTTCGATTAAACTTTGTATGGGTATGAAAGAACAGATTTTATTATAGTGCATATATCACGTTTAAAAAAAAAAACTTAAGTTATTGTGGTAAAAAGAGTTGGGGGATTCAGTCATGCATATTTTTTTTACTGTTTTCAGTCAATTTTAGTAAACTGCACCTCCTGCCTAAACAGGAGGACGAGGAATAGACCGTCCTTCCCATACACTGTTACAACTCTACCTTCACGCTCTTGATTTTTGTAACAACTTATGCAAATCATCCTGTACATAGAATTCTCAGTAATTATATAAAATATTGAAAAAAATTTTAACTTACGTTATGAACCACTTTCGAAAACTTTAAATTATTTTAAAAACCTTTTCTATCTAACAATAAATATTCAAGCTTTGCATGTTATTTTTTTTTGTGTTAGAGCAAAAAATATTAATACATGTACTTGTACGTGTGAATAAGTAATTTATGTAAGACCATAACGATGAACGCAAATATATTTTTAGTCTTGTCAGACCTATTATTGTATTGGTAAAAGTGAAAATCAGTGAACCTTAAATGTGCTCTGATCTCAAAATCGTTCAATTTATTTCTGACGCTGATAACTGAGATTTTTTTTTAGTTTATGTGTTACGGCACGAATTAATTTCTGTACGCAAAACCGTTCCGTTCTTCGCCATGTACTTCTAGGCCGGCCCACTTGTCTTCCCTCCTGTGTGAGCGGTTTCCACTGCATTGCTTGAGATGCAATGCACCGATCGCCTTTTCGAAGCGTATGGCCAATCCACTACCACTTTCTTCTTCGTATAATGGAGTCTATGGGCTCCTGACCCGTTCTCGCATGAAGTTCGGCATTGGAGATACGGTTGGGCCAGAAAATCCTCAAGATGTTTCGTAGACATCTATTAACGAAGGTTTGCAGCTTTCTAGTGACAGTGTCAGTGACTTTCCAAGTGCTGCAGCCGTAAAGCAGAACGGATTCAACATTGGAGCGGAACAGTCGTAGCTTGGTCTTTAAGCTAAAAGAGTTGTTTCTCCATATTTTGGACACCATTCCGAACGCAGCCTTTGATTTTCTGATTCGGCTGTTTACGTCCAGTTCAGTTCCGCCACCCGTAGAGACAATACTCCCAAGATATTGGAAATCCTCTACCATCTCTACCGGTTGTCCAGAAATATTTACTTGGATTGATGAGGAAGTTCCAAGGCTGATCCTTTTAGTTTTTGCCGAGTTGATCGTAAGCCCTACGATTTCTGCTTCTCTCTCCACCCTTGTTGTCATTTGATGGAGATCCATGATCCTATGAGAGCGTAAGCATACGTCGTCCGCGTAGTCCAGATGTTTGAGGTGAGATTGCAGAGTCCACTGAATTCCTTCATTTCCATTTGACAAAGCTGCGTGCAGTACGTGACTTATCACCAACAGGTACAGTATTGGTGACAGTATACAGCCTTGCCTAACTCCACTTTGGATTTCAAACTCCTCTGACAGCCTACCTTTGTGCAAAACGTGACACTTGAATCCATCATATGTAGCCTTGATAATAGCAATCAATTTGTCTGGGATACCCCTCCTGCGCAAAGCAAGCCAAATAAATTCTCTATTGACACTGTCGAACGCCTTTTCAAAATCGATGAACAGCAGGTGAAGTGGTGATCGATATTCAACGCACTGTTCGATGATAATCCGCAAGGTGTTGATGTAATCCACACAGCCAGATCCAGTGCGGGAACCTGCTTATTCGGCGTCGAGTGTGTCTTCGAGGTGGTCTTTAAGTCGGTCCAATACTATCCTTGCTATTATCTTGGCTACTGCAGGCAGAACGCATATTCCTCTCCAGTTTTCGCACTGTGTGAGATCTCCTTTCTTTGGGAGCTTGATAATCATTCCTTTTTTCCACTCTTCAGGAAAGCTCTCTGTTTCCCAAGCTCTCTTAATAAGTGGGTGCAGTAGCTCGCTCGATGTTGTTGGGGCTGCTCCCAAGAGCTCTGCTGGCATACCGTCAAGTCCAACCGCTTTGTGGTTCTTCAGTGCTTTGATGGCGGTGATAATTTCTTCTTTACTGGGGGGTACGGTGCGTATTCGGGAAATTGTTACTTCGGGTAGCTCAGTGGGAATAGGGTTCACTTCACTGGCGAAAACGCGGTTTAAAACCGCAGAAAAGTGTTCCCTCCACCTTATGAGCTGGTCTTCATCCGAAATTAGCAGGGATCCGATGGACACCAGTGAGCTCTTTGGTTATTCTGCAGACGGTCCTACTGTCACACCTAATAGCGGCTTCTTCTGCTTTTGTAGCCAATGCGTTGATGTAGTTACGCTTATCACGTCGCACACTACGGTGAACTTCCCTGATCTTCATGCGGTATGTAGACTCAAGCTCGTTTCTCCCTGGTGCTGGGGTAGCTGCGATGCGAGCTTTAAGGTGTTTCCTTTCTTCGATTCTTGCCCAAGTTTTGTCGGAATGCCAGGTAGGTAGAAAGTATCTTGTTTTCAAATTTTGTAGCCTCCAACTGATTTTTTAACTTGTTATTTATGTGTTTTCTAGATGTATATTAATAAATGGATAACTTATACTAATGTATAATTTTATTCAATTCTATTTCAAATTCCAATCTGTTTATAGATAAATCATGTTCATTACAACATATAGCTGGAATTAAAGACGATTCATTGTCATAACAATATATTTATATGTTTTGGACGATTAAAAAGTGACGAAGACGCAATTTTCTTTCCAGAATATAAATTTCGAAATAAGCAACAATCTGTGGACATTTATTACAATATAAAAATATATCATATCAACAAACAATATGCACTGAACGGAACGCCTTTTGTGTAAAGATTCAGGTCTAATCAAGGCACACCTTGACACATTATGAAGGAGTATCTATTCTCTACTTTATTTGTCTGACGAAAAATCTTGTGAAAGCCTTTTGAACTCTTTCAAGACGAGTAATCCCAATAGAGGAAGAGAGAGACCATACAATTGAGCTATATTCAAGAATTGGAGGAACTAATGACATGTACACTGATTTTATTGCATAAGGCTTGGAGAACTCACTGCAGCTTCGCTTTACAAAACCGATTATAGAATTTGCCTTAGCAATAATATAGTCTATGGTAAGAAAATGACAACCTTAGATCAAAAATGACTCCAATATCACGAATCTCAGATTTGTGATCAAAAATCTGATTCAAAATTTTATAGTTGTATATCATTGGTACGTAGTATTGGTACAGTAAAAACATTAAATTTCTTGATATTCAAGGGAATAACATTTCTTTCACACCAAGCAGCTTAAACATTCAAATCATTTTGTAGATTTTCCAAATCAATTCTATTTTTGTTACATAGAAACATTTTTATATCATCAGCAAACATTAAATTACCGTTATTTTAACAAACATTGCTCCAGCGAAATAGCCAGTTGTATTCCTCCCCTTAAACAATTCAACCGTAATACTCGCGCTTCTAGGAATGCCCATCAGTTTACCCTTGAGCCCAACTTCGGACGTAGTGTTAAGTACAGAGATTCTTTCTTTATTCGCACTACACGAATGTGGAATGCTCTACCCAGCTCTATCTTCCCCTCCCATTATGATCTATAGACATTCAAAACCAATGTACATCGGTTTCTCCTTTCAAATCCCATCCAACCTACTCGTGCTGTGTTTATCACTTTAAGGGTATTCATAACCCCTTTAGCGCGCGCTAAATATAAAAAAAAACAGAATGCTTTCTTAAGAAGAAATGGGATATCACTTACGAAAATGTTGAAAAGAAGTGGCCCAAGGTGACTTCCCTGAGGAACTCAAGATAAAACTTGAATGGTATTAGATATGCAACTTCCTATTTTCACACACTGCGTTCTATCATTAAGGTAGCTGGTACTCTATTTTAGAAGTTATACATGAATTCCAAAAACTTTCAGTTTAGCTATAAAAATTTTATGACGAATTGCATCAAAATCTTTTGTAAAATAGTATCTACTTGATACCCAGATACAAAGTATTCGGTGATATATTTACAGTAAAGCATGAGATTTGTTGAGGTGGATTTACCTGACATACGTCCATGTTTTTCAGCACAAATGTGTTCTTTTATATAAAATACAAATGGTCTTTAACTATAAGCTCAAATAGCTTAGGGTTTGCAGAAATCTTCGAAGTTGCACGATAATATACTTACTACCAATTGTTTGGCCTGCTTTGTAAATCGGGCTTACATAAAAAAAACTTCCAATGATTTAAAAATATTCCATGTAGAAAGAGATTTATTAAAAATAATCAGAAGCGGTTAAGCTAGCGAAAACTGAGCATTGTTTCAGAATTAAGTTGGATAGTCAAAGGCAAACAACAATTAATAACATATTTCTAGTAAAGGAAAAAAGATCGAAATATTTAAAATTAATTTTAAGTTTTTTTCGCAGACAAATTATGTTTTTATATATTTAACAAAAGCTTGAAAGAATCATCTATGATTCAACAATTGAGGTCAGATTCGAATTCAGGACATGTTCGTATAAGTACCTAAAGTATTCTTGTTTTGACAAGTGGAATTGTTTTGGCTAGCTATTGTTGAAGAGTCTCAATCATGTTTGCCAGATTGACTAATTAACATCAACACGCATATTTAAATTTCACGTCTAGCCCAAACATTCACATTTAAAAAAATAAAAGAACACCCACATGTTAACATTATTTTCGTCTCGACTGTGACAGCTTGTGTTACATTTAATATTTTGTATCAATTTTTATAAATATGTAAGCTGTACATAGGTATAGGTACCTATCTATAATGCATGAGCCTTAAGTCACTCAAGTCGACATCTTATTCCACATGTCGTTGTTGTCGCTGGCTTAGCAAAAAGTGTTCTTTTTTTGTCTTCTTTCTTAACCATTATGTTTCTATATGCATAGGTAGTATGCTGTTGTTTTGAATGCTTATGACTTGGGATGCGGTGAAGAATTAAATTGAGCAAAACACTTGGAAAAGTTCCATTCTCATCTTATAATATAAACCCTCCCTGCAACCGAAGGTATAGTAAGCCAACCTAAGAACCAAACCAAGGTTGCAGCTGGAAAGGTTCCAACAGCATCAGGAAGGATGATGAGACAGAAAGTTGTTATATGCATGTATAGGTATTCAGGTGTGTAAAAAAAAAAAAAAAAAAAAACTAACCAAACAGAAAATATAAAAAGAAAAGAAAAGTTTGATAAAAAAAAGCAAAAACTTAAAAGAATACGAAACGTGAGAAGGTAGGTTTATATATGCGAAGTGAATAAGCCACCGTCAATTGGCAAAATGTATGCAAATGTGTCATTCCCCTGCCTCCTAGTTCACCTTTGCCATGCCACCGTGAAGCTACCAATACCACCGAGCCGGGAAAGAGCAGCTGCCGAAGGGTGAAGAGCGCAGCCGACATGTAATCTTGATGGGAAATGATAATGGCATACTTGCCATCCCGACAGTGGCGAAATGAAAATGAGACAATGAAGAGAGGGATATTAGTGAGAAATTCTTGGCATGCATTTGGCTTATTTTTTTTAATTATTTAATATGTATGGAATGCTGCAAAAAAAAAAACACGACATTAAGGTGCTTTTATTACGACGCGACGTGTGTGTGGAAACATACAAAAAATACTTAAAGTTTGCATAAAATTAGTGTAATTTAATATGCCTTACTTGTTGGTGATGAGAGCCTTTTTGCTTGTCCTTGAACTAAATGAAAATTATACTGAGTAAATATTTTCTTATATTTTTTACCTACCCAGAGTCCGTCACAGAAAACGTTGAAAATTTAGGAATTATATGATTGAAATTAACGTACTCCCATAATGACTCAAAATTGTTAAAACTGATTGACATGTGTGGCTAACGTCGCGTCGGGCTATTTTCTGTATAATGGTAAATACTACTTACAGATTGATGGTGTTGCGATGTAGCGCCAGTAGTAGCCGATATATAGATGCAACATTTTGAATAACTGGCGTTAGAAACATCTCTAGTAAAACCATCAATTTGGAAGCGGTATGTACCTATAGATGATACGTTCTGCATCCTTAAAGAAAATATGGTTAATAGTTTTTTGAAACATCTTAACTCTACACACGAGACAGTACAATTTACTATAAAAGTCTTTGGCATTCCTGGACGTTGAACTCACTAAAAAACAAGATGGTTCTATAGGTCACACAGTTTACAGAAAACACACTCATACGTATAGATATATCTCCACGCCACGTCGCACCTTCACCCGGCTAATTTAACTTCCGTTGTATCCGTACTTGTTAACCGGGCGCACACAATATGCGATTCTGACCACAGTTTTAAGTAAGGAACTTGGAGGCCTAAGATTAATATCTTATAGAATACTCCACCGATAACAACTGAAAAACGAGCCTTCTTACCGTATATAAAAGGGATTTCAGATGGAATTGGACGAATTTTGGGAAAATACGGAATAAATACTATTTTCAAACCACCAACCAAAGTTCGTCAACTTTTAAGAACACCAAAAGACACTCTTTAATTTCAAAGTTTTGAGTTTGAGAATTAATTTTTCAAAAACTATCGATTCAAATAACTTTATTTATAAAGAAAATTCAAGAAAGGGTTTCTGGGATAATGTATAGGAGAATATTGTGGTTGTTACCATTTTTTTCAATAGTGTTGTTTCTACCTTAAGTCATTCTTTTGGATAATTGCCCCTGCCATCTTAACGGGATTATATAGACCCCCCTTCCGGTACGATTGTTCTATTATTTTTTTTTTGGGCTCAAATTGGAGCGAAGTAGGTTACTTTGAAATCGTAGAACAATGCTTCCGAATTCCAGTCACAGTTGATGTCTTAAGTTCAATCCCCATGACGGGCAAAAGCTTTTCAAATAAAAATGAACATATTAAGACTCAGCACCACACAAAGAAGTCTGATGATCGGGTTGGCCCTCGTGAAATAGCTATAACTTCAGCCAAAATAACTTGGTGGTAGAACACTTTAGTTGTTGTTGTCTCATTCAAAATTTCCAACAATGATTTTATTTAAAATTACTTCTTCAGGACTAAAATCCCCAATAACTGAAAATATCTCGAAAAAATCGAGTTTAATTTATCTTTGACCATGAAGCAGTCTTATAAACTTAGGTTGTTTACTAGACCAACTTCCTGAACAACTCAGCAAAAAATCATATATACCAGATTTAACGCATATGTGAGTGTTTATAGTTACTGTACTAATTGTATTAAAATTAAAAAACAAAAATAAATAAACAAAAAAAAAACTTATTCCGTACGGATTGCTCGACCGTATATTCGCTCCAGAGCGATAACCGTTATTCCAATTAAGAAACTGTCAAAGTAAAAACTAAAGATAATTATGGTAGGTAGGTAGAGATGGCAGTCACAAGCATCCTCGCTCGATGGCCCAATTAACGTTGTAATGCACCGTTTTGATACCATAACTCGTTTGACAGAACATTTTTTTTAAGATAATAAGGGTATGTGGTAATAGATCTCCCTACAAATCATCGCCTACGCCTGAGCTCGGCTGCAGTATGCTACGCTAAGCAATTTGCTGATTTGCCAGGACGCATACGATCTAATCCCTTAGGGTGATCATCTAGTCGCACACTCGGATATGGTAATCTCTGTACACCTCCGTCTGTTTGCACAACATGACTTGTGGTTACCAGAGAAAGTACCACCCGCCTGTATGACCAGACGCTTTATTGGATTAAGACATGTGATGAAACTTATTAAGGATTTGGACATAGGAAAAACACCCGATAGGACCAAAGTTCGCAACTATAAACCATCTACACTGTGCCAACTAGGCAACTTGTTGACTGGAATTTAAAAGTTCTATAGCTTTTTTAACGGTATTTTTTTGATTTGAGTGACAAAAAAAAAATTATAATCGATTATAAAAAAAAACTTTTTTAATTTTTTATTTAATGGGATGTAACTTATAAAAAAGAATGATTAGCAAAATAGTTATTTAACACATTTTGTAAAAAAATTTAATTCTCTACAAGTTTATAGTACAACTTTTTTTTTTCTAAGATCAAAAATGCGCGAGTTATAAGCAAAAATCAAAATGAACATTAAAAACTAAATTGCGGTCAAATGACTCTAGGTATAACAGTTGTGCAAAATGTGGTTTTATACTCGTGAACCAATACCCTATCGAATAGTGAAGTCAAACTTGGCCTGGGATTTAGGTCCCAGCGCGCCAAATATTGAAATCTAACTTGACCGTACTAATACGTCAAACGTCAGTCTTATCCCATGACCACGAAGAATGCAATTTCTTCGAACCGTCGCGTCGGGACTCGGGAAGTAGAAATAAACAAATATATTTCCTATTAAATACGTGGTAAGTTCCGAAAAATCATAAAAAGTTACAATGTTTAACCGCGAAAACAAAAGTTATCAGCTGAGTTACAGAACACGGTTCCATGACATGTCTATAATTGGACTTTATCACGGTCAAAATATCTATTGCCTTAGGTTCCAGTTATAGCTATCATTGGAAACCATAATTGAAAAAGTTAGCTGTTGATTTTGAGACCCTTCGAAAGTTTAATCATTGATTTTTTTAATGCAGGAACATAGCTTTTGACCCATATCTTGCCCATAAAGTAACTTTTATTTTTTTCAATGATCATTGGTAAGGTAGTTCAACATTGAAAAATTAAAAGTCATTTTATGAGAAAAATTGTGTCAAATTGAATTTTGTTTTACCAAGAAATAATTATTAAGTCAACTAGCTTTACTTTGACATCAAAATAATCATTTATTTTTTCTTCAAAATCTCTCAAAACTGACAATTAATATTTTCAATCATGGTTTTCAATGATAGCTGGCTCTGACTGCCTGAAATTTAATAAATCGGGTTATGTAAACTTGTTTTATTTTTAAGATAACTAAGTTTATTATTTCAAATGCAATCATCGCTGCACGCAGCACTGTTAATTGAACTTTTAAATGCAAGAATCCTCACATGGCTATTCTAGCTTTCAAAAATTGTTTAAATGTAACTAAGTATGTAGGTAATTTTAATGTACCTATGATGTTGTATAACAGTGTGTTCAGATTACTAAGCAATTACTTAAGGTAACGCTAAGGTATATCTGCAGTTAGTTACTTAGAAACATTTGTGAATTTTTCAAATGATATCTTCTTCTATACCAAAATTATATCTTGGAATCCATGGTCCCGAATCTCATTTTTTTTTTTCTTTTTTGATAAATGATAGCAATAACATAGACATCATCCCATCAGGACAAGCCTTAGAGTATAAATATTTCGCTACTCCAAGCTCCAAGGTACTGTAGATATAATTATATAGATACATACATACCTATGTATCTATAAAAATGTGATGGTGGAATTTAAAAAAAAAAAAAACAGCCCTGAAAAAGGTTAACCAAAGGAAGGTGACAAACGACAACTGGCACGCCCCATTTATTCAGACACATCACAGACACAAGGATATAGCATATCAACCAAAGCCACATGTGTGCTGTTGAAGTGGAAATAAATGGAACTTATAGGTACAACCATACCTACCTTCATACTCATAGCTATAACACTTTTAAAACGTGGACAAAAATTTTACGTTGGCATGTTTAATAAAAAAAAAAAGAAATGCAGGGCATAAAAAACTAGCTTGTTTTTTGCACTCAGTTACTTTTTTCGCGAAAAAAAAAATAAAAGGTTGCTAATAAAAAACTACCAAAATGGGAAAAAAGAGATGGGCTATCTCAGGTCATGTAACATGGGACCAAAGTCATTTGGAAGCATTGAAACATTTTAACTAAATTGCTTTGTTACCTACATATGTCAAAAATAAAACCTAAGGGATTAATATTTCTAACATCATTCATGAGCTTGACTTGATCTATAAGTAATGAATTAAGACTCTGAAAGGTTTAAAGGAATAAGGTATTTAGAATTATGATTTTAAACTTGATTTGCTCTTTATAAAGTATGAAACTCAGAGATATAGAGATTTAAATGACTTCTGGCGTTCTTCAAGACACTGTTTACGTTTTATATTTACCTTAGACTAGGCGCATATTAGGACACGTACAGCACAGCATTATTTTTTCGTGAACAATATAAATCAATTAAACTAAACATACATTGATATCTTGACACGAAATAACCTACGCACGTTTACAAAAAACGAGCGACACAGTGTTTGAAACACACTTTTTCTTGCGATATTTGCACATTGAAAAAAAAAATTATCAACGGAATTCAAAAAAATAAAAATTCCTTTATTTATCCAAAAAATCATATTTTATTTTAAAATTCTGTTTTTTAATAAATAATGGAAGAATAAAATTAATTTAATTGGTAAGACTACGAATTGAAAGAAATCATATAAAATATATATAATTTTTTTTGTTACCTGGAGCCATTGCCAACAATGGAATCTCAGAGCTTACGGCATGTGGAATGAACTTTCGGTAAAAGTTAATAGTCGCTATGAAACCCTTGAGCTGTTTAACGTTTTCTGGACGCTTAACCCGTTGGATTGCTTCAATTCGAGATGGAAGCGGCGCTTTTCCGTGTTGAGTGATGAGATGGCCAAGGAACTCCAATTCCGACTGTCCGAAAATACACTTTGCAACATTAATAGCTAAATTGTGGTTCGAGAGCCTTTTGAAAACTTCCAGCAGGTGATTGTGGTGTTCTTCAATGTCTATTGAAGCTACACAAATATCGTCCATGTACGAAAATACAAACTCAAGTCCACGTAGAACTTCATGAACCAAGCGTTGAAGCATGTGTGCTGCATTGCACAGCCCAAATGTCATATGCGTAAACTCGTACAATCCAAATGACGTAATGATGGCGGTCTTGTGGACGTCGTCCGGATTAATTGGTACCTGGTGGAATGCCTTTTGTAAATCAATTTTTGAAAAAATTGTCTTACCATGCAGGATGTTGGTGAAGTCGTGTAAGTATGGTAACGGATATCTATCTGGCAAGGTTATTGCATTTAAGCCTCTATAGTCTCCACAAGGCCGCCATGAACCATCTGGTTTTTGAACCATGTGAAGTGGGCTTGACCAATTTGATTTTGAAGGACGGCATATTCCGGCTTGCATGAGTAACTCGAATTCTTTTTTGGCAGCATTAAGTTTGTCAGGCGGTAAGCGGCGAGCTCGAGCTGAACAGGGTGGGCCGTTTGTCTCTATAAAATGTAATGCCTTGGAGTTCGTAGATGCACCAGGTGGTGCAAGCCGCGTGATGTTGGGAAACTTCAATATGATGTTGGCAAAAATACCGTTTCGGTTGATGAGTTGTGGAGATGGTACATGGCTAGAAATAGCTGAGAGCGACATTGAAGTAACCTTTGTTCGGGAATCGACCAAGCGAGATCTCTTTACATCAACCATTAAATCATGATGTATTTTACAAATAGCGTTTAAAACAAAATACGATGTTTTTGAATATCAAAACTTGAGTTAAATATGAACAAGTGTTATAAATATTTGAGTAAAAAATTCAACGTTGAAGTTGAAGTGCATGTGCATGAACTATACCGCCACATATATATATGTAAACAATTGTCTCAAAAATATTTTGATGTACGAAACAAGCTAATCAATGTGCAGATGACACGTTTTTACTACATCTATTTGACTCATAACATTTTTTCGTCATTACATGAAAGAAAGAACTTTTCTTCAGTACTTTACCTCAAGTATAGTCTTTAAAAAAAAGTAAAGAATCTTCGACATGGATACACAATTCCATCGTAATGAAAATTTTAATTTCAATTTACTTCAAAGCGACCGCACAGACAATTTATACAAATTTGATCTAATTTTTAATTTCAACATAAAACACTTTATTTAAAATTGAGGCAAATATTTCTGGACTAACTTTCCAGTCACTTTTCAATAAAAATTCCCTTAATTTTTCCACAGCTGGCCATTCACGGACTAGAAATTTGAGTTACTTGCAAGTCCCCTAAGTCATCTGAACGTATACCCATTTTCTTGCGACACGACTCTGTCACAATAAGTGATTTACTTTAATTCCAACTAAACAAGTCCAATTGCAAGTAACATTTTTGGTAACACGCTCCAAACTATAAATGAGTAACCGTTGACAATAATTTACTATCACTATGCTATATTGAGATGTTATGTTCTTTAAAAAAAAAAATAGCAAACGTTAAACAAAAGGTATATTTATGCAAATTAAATATAGTAATAAATTACTTTTTTGGCACTGTATGAGTTCTTTTAGATTAATAATAGAAACTGAATAACTTTATTCAGTTTCTATTATTTATCTATATTTATGCAATTGCAATACTCATATAGATTACATAGCCTTGATTCATTTCTGAACTCAGCATTGCGTCAATCTAATGAGGTTTTACAATTTTAATATGTATTACGAAATGTATGTAGATATATACATTTATATAACAACAATTGCCATTTGTCATCATAGTGTTGGTCTTTTAAACGTATTTTTGAAATTTTTTCATACATACATTTCTGAAGGATGCTTTCTCGATCATACCAAGACTCAAACTTTTTGAATTTTTGAACAGCTTCACTTTTATAAAGATGTCAAAATTCCTTCAACCGACAAAGATGTACAATACCGTATACAAAATAAAATTAAAAACAATGGGTCACTTGGGCGTATACGTACTTTTTTTAATTTCAAATTTTTATACACGATATGAAATTATTAAAAAAAAAATGAATGAGCAAAAAAGAAGCGATAACTTTCTCCAAAACAATGTAAGTATTTGTTCCACTGTTCGGTGAGATATACCATCAGATCACCAGTGGAGCTATTGCTACAAAATTCTACAAATGCTGTTTTCCATATCCACTCGGAAAGAGACCATTAGAATAGGAAAGATGGAAGAGCTTACGCAATGGTTTTGCCAGTGTTGAAGAACACCTCTTCAGAACAATGGGAGGGATACGATCCGGGCCAGCGGATTTGTGTATATCAAGATCTTTTAGGACTCTGGGAAGTGCGAAAGAAGATTCGTCCCATAAAATCGTTTATGCTCTCAAGTGCAAACATTTGGTTCTTCGAATATGACCGTTACAAGTCTTCCTGGCTTGTTGAAACTTTATTCCGGTTTTCCTCAGTGATGGGGTTGGCTTTGCAACTACGGAAACTTACTTCTCTGACCCTAATAGCCTCTTTACAGCTCGAATCAAACCATGAGTTATCTTTGGGTTTAATAAATTTTACTCTATTCGGGATAAAATTTGAAATCGGCAATATGACGATTTCAGTGTGAGGGTAATGGGCAACAATTCGGAGTCGGACAGAGCATCATATTAGTTAAAAATTGAATTTCTATCCAGATTAGGACTTCGACAAAGAAAACATGTGTTAATGATGTGATTATTTACCGTTAATTTAAACCACATGAAATTAAAATTTGTGTTAGAGAACAAACCATATTGTGGTTGAAGTTGGTACGCAACATCATTTCTTATATAAACGGCAAGACCATCATGATGGGAAAAGAATAATGGGACTAAGTTATACCCAAATAGATTGAACTCTGAATGATTAGAATTTTCAACTATCTGGGTTTAACTCAGTACCAAAACAGCTGGCCTGTCTTGCGCAGTATACTTAGACATATGGCAGCAGAGAAATTTTTCCGATGCCCACGAATGTTGCAATAGTCAACCCTAAACTTAACCGCCATTAAAAAATTCAGAACTAACAAAAACCAACTCAGACAATTAAATAAATTACGGCGTTGCATGAATACCCTTATTATAATTTTCCTTTTAATGTTTTATAAAAAAAAAAACAGATTGAATTCAGTCTGTTGTAAATCTTATCAACCAGTTAAGGTTTTTGAGATATGAGAGACATTACCAAGCTCAAAAGCCTGAACGCAATTTCTGACCAATTTTCCTGAATTTGTAATTGCAGTTGATTAATCTTTTAAAAGAATATGTATATTTTTTGAAAAATAAAAAATTTATGTATTTTTGCTTCTGTGTGACTTCTATTTGAAACTGCATATATAAAGATCAAAAAGAACATTTTTTTCTGTCGCAGGGAAAAGTACCCAATTGTATAAACAGATTTGAATATTCATGCAAACCAAGAATAACAAATAAAAGATATTGAGTATGAACATTTGTAAAAATAATTTGTTAATCTGTTAAAAGGGAACCAGCAGAAACGCAATTTAGAGAAAACAAAACATCAACTGCCATTTAAACATACACAAATAATTCGCTAACTAAGAGTGTGGTTTGGCAATTAAAGTATGGAAAATCAGGTAGTTAGTGTAGAAACTTTTTCACACAGTGGTTTAAAATGAGCTGCACAAATTAATACTATAAGACTGTAGTAGGTACATCAAAACAACTGTCCAACGACAATTTTCTCGTCGTCTAATAAAAATTATTGTATACTCCCTGACATTGGTATCCAAGGACAAGTTTTATTTTTAAGACAGTTTAAAAAAAAAATATCCTAAACTACACCCTACAATGAACCTACTCCTTCCTATCAACTAAAAACTAACAAAAACCCGAATATCCCCATCAAATAAAAAATCCAAATTCGATTTTTTTTAGCCCCATCAGAGAATACCTATATACCCCATAACTAAAATAATTTATTCGTATTGGTTTTCACTTTCCAAATAATAAAACTTGAATGAAAATTGAAGTTCACTAAATCAGCTTTTAACTAAAAGTCCCTGAAGATTCAATATACATCCAATTTTATTTTTTTTTTTTTTGAAAATCAATTTGTAAAGATACTTTTTATATTTTCCGGTTCAATATAAGGTTGCGATTCGGATATAAAATGGATAGAATTTTTAAATGATTAATGAAGGCATAAACCGTGGGACACAAAACCAAATCGATCGAAGAGAGGAGTTTACATATATGTATACATACACCTAACCTACATAATGTTTATCTATATAGGCTAGGTAACGTATACCCTCTTCTATAGCTTTATACCCTATACCTGTGCTATTTTTATTTTTGTTTGATCCCATTTAATGTCAGAATTTCAAAGAATGTCAATATAAAATCGAAAGTAAGGAAATATATGTACATATGTATGTAAGTCTGCATGGCAGGATAAAAGCGGAAACATTGAGAATATCTTAATAGAGTTTGAATTACTAATGTAGATTTTCAAGAAGATGGCATATTGTTATGAATTATTTAGAGCTTTTGCGAAAGCCAGAACACAAAAAAAATAAAGAAGAAGAAATGTCCCATTTTGAATTAATCAAGAAACCAAACTACATTTATACGAGTATTTGTATACTTGTAAATGTATGTGCACAAATGTATTCTTTTTTTAATTTAATTCCCAAAGTTAAGTTTGAGCAAAGGACCTTTGTGAATTGTTAATTTGATAATCCCAATGCGTTTTAAGATTAATGTAATTTAGTTCATCAGATACATTAACCCAAACACAAATATAACCCCACATTAAGTAATCAACGAAGCAGCATTATCTAACCAGGCTGGTAAAATTCCAAGTTTCCTTCTAGTTTGGACAAGACTCTATTAAGTTTTCAGTAGCGAAAATCTAGACGAGGAAAACTTATCAGATACTTGGCAAGCACTTTCTGGATTTCAGTACCACAAATTTAGACGAGGGAAACTTTTGAAACACTCGCGAGGCCCTCCATAGTAAAAACTTGTTGGGCATGTATCGGTACATCATCAGGAATGTCTCTTGTACACCAAAAACAAAAAAAATTTTATAAGCACCATGCAGTTTCAGCATCATACGATACTTTTTTCTCTCTTTGTTTTATCTTCCTTTTCATATCACACTTTTTTATTATGGATCTGATACATCTGTAAATTAGAGGATTGTTCAGTCAGAACAGCACAGATTTGTGAGAAACGTCAGACAAGTTAGAACAGTATTGTGTGTGTATATTTGCTATGCAATATAATATGAAACATTAGAGTATGAAACTTATTCGGTTTCGACATTGAATTTTTATATAGCAAGTTAGCCAAGTGGGAAGCGCATTCCCAACTAACAATTTAACTTGTATAATGTCCAATTTTCAGAATGTGATAGGCTATTGCTGACATAGAATAATTTTAAGGCTAAATAATGCAAGCCAAGCATTAAACGATTTATTTATTTCAAAATAGCTTGTTTAGTGCCTTTAAATTTGTTCCTATATGAGACTTCATGTAATGAGGTCTGCGGAGACCTGCCAAAATAGGTTGCATAAGCTAGAAAAAAATAGGTTTTTCAAGAACATTCAGCTGAAAGTCATTACAGACAACTCCTTTACAGTTTCTTTAAGAAAGTAATCGCGCATCATGAAAATGTCGCATAGATGTTTAAATAGTTCGATTTTATTCAGTGTTGTTATATTGCTTTTAAGAACGCAATGATCATAAATTTATAAGGCATATTATAAATGTTTGAACTTACGCCTACCTAAATTTTTAAGCATGAAACAAATAAAAACTATAAGAATTGCTTCTGCCATTTTGCGCATGAAAATATCTTCGTTTGAGTTTCTCAAAAGTGAAGTCTTGCAAGAATTTTTTAATGTATTTAAAAGTCCAACAAGTTAAAAAAATAGCTGTTCGCATATTTAACGTAATAGACTCAATTCGTTTTTTAGAGTAAACTATTATCCTTTGTTTCCATTGACCACTTCACCTTAATTAAAACTAAAAAAAAAACGAGATGCATTTTTGAAATAGGCGTATGTATTGTAGGTATAACAAGACTGATGATGATGATCAATCATTTCGTATGAGTGGGATTCGCTTTTCTAGTAAAAGTTATTGACTTATACGTCGGGAACATTATAGCTTTTTCATTTTGTTAATAGCAAACTTAAGGAAATCAAAAATTAGTTAAATAAATTTCTTTGGTTGTGACATCTATGTTTGCTTCCGTAATGAAATAATAGCTTTTGCATTTTGTTAATAGCAAACTTATACAAATCAAGAAGTGACAGATTTTGCTTTCCATTTGAAATGTAGCTTTTGCATTTTGTTATACTTGCTTACAGAAATTAAAAATGAAAGCTAAGAAAAAAGAGGAATTTTGTTTTTTTTTTTACATTTATTGCCTTCCTTTATTATATCTTTTGCATTTTGTTAATTAGAAAACAAACTTATGCATATCGGAAAATAAAATATTATACATACCTAATTGTCCCCTTAGGTGAGACTTTGTAATAGTTAAAGATCTTAATTACACTACCATCGCACAATTCTATTTGCTTGACAAAAAAAAAAAAAACAAGAACTTTTTTCAAGCATGTGGTACAATAAAAAAAGGTCAGGCATACGTCATAAAATATTGAAAACATTTTAGATTAACTGGTGCATATGAAAAATGTTAGTTTAAAATATATACTTATGGTATATATTTTTCAAAAACTTAAAGATTTTAACGATTGATACTTTAAGTTCAATTTTCTTAAACCCAATTATGGGTACCAATGGTTAATGAAAATTTAGTTTGATTTGTTTGGGTTTGAGGTATCAACGCATTAAAATTTTTACACGCAAATGGTATATTGCCAATTGGCCTGATGTGTTGCGTGGTGGCCTACTAATAGAGAGGAGCTGAGTTCGATCCCCGGATTCTAAAATTTAATGTTTGTAAAAATTGAACTTTTTCAAACAAAATAAATTTCTATACATTTCAGACTAAATATAAAAGCGGTTCTAACTCCCTAACGTAATGGTAAAATGGAAGAAAAAATAAAAACAATAATAATAATAAAATAAAATTAAAAGCAACGTTTTTTTTTTAAATAATAAACTGCTTTACTAGGCCGTTTTAAGGCCTTACAATGTGAGTCATTTGATTTATTCGACCTGCAAGTGAATCTCTTATAAAAGTCAGATAACTTGTTTAGTGGAGCAATAACACTGTTTTGCTTTGTTTATTTTATCAATAAGACTTTCCATGGAAAGCTATTTAATTATATAGAACTTTTGGTCAAAGGTCTTAAGGAAATCAAATAGCTTGTATAATATGCGCCAAACTGATTTGCATAAGGTCTTTATTAGTTGCTACACAAATAAGAATATAGCTTGTATAGACACTTTAACAAGTTAAATTGTTAGTTGGGATTGGACTGACAAGTAAAAGAACGCGGGATCAAGTCCCACACAAGCTGACTTTTTGTTTTTGCCTGGCGAGGCAAAAGAGTTCATAATCGCCAAAGGCCTTGTTCAAGACTTTGGTAACTCTTGCTAGCCCCTTGCCAGAATCTAAGTTAAACTCTCTAGTGCCTTGTCGAAAACTTGATTGTTTTTCTGCGTGGGAAGTCAACAGGATAAAATTCACTTTTTCAAAGTACATTACTCGAAAACTATCCGTTATTGTTTAGTTGAAAAAATGTCATCATGAATGTAGCTTATTCATTTCTTGGACGAGTTTTCGTATTTTTTTTTTTTCATAAGATCTATTGCTTCTAAATTTTTCAAGTTTCTTATTTCTTACATTAGGACTTAAAATATTTTAGTTTTTGTCATGCGTAATAGCCCACGTTTTAGTTTTCTAATCGTATAACGTAGGTATTGGCATAAGAGAATTAAAAATGATTTAACTAAATATTTATTATTGGTATTATACACCTACACTTAAATATTCACTCTCAATTACTTTGCCTTGATCTAGGGATTACCAAAAATGAAAGTTCAATTGGTTTCTTTTAATTTTTAATAATATTTTTTTCTACATTCATAGCTATTTCTATTTAGGAATAAAAAACTAATAATCTTAACATGGTTGGTATGTATTATTGTTTTATATGTACCACTAACACCAACCTACTCTTTTTTGTTTACGGTGAGTTTCTCTTTTCAATTTATATGTTTTGTGTATGTACGTACCAACAGCTAAAATGTTAACAAATTGGTGGTGGACCGAGAGAATCTGGTGTTAAATTAAATTTGATTTGATGGAAGGCAAAAAGATTTAAAATGTTAGAGAGTGGATGTGGTTTATTTTTGGGTCGAAACAATTGAAGACAATTAGACTTGCTTTCGATTTGATTTTACTTTCAAGAAATCCATTTTTTTAAATATTTGATTTAAATTGATTAAACAAAAATATTTTTGATTAACCTACACAAATAAAATTGATAAACAAATAATGTAGCTACCTATACATCATACTTATTTCATTCTTTTCTTTTAATTTCAGGTGAGTTATTTTGGGAACAAATCTTAGAGGTAAAAGTATAACAGTAAATCAAGGTTCAGAATAACCTATAACTAACCTAACTTTATTAAAACTTCAATTTTTGTATTGAAATAGATTTGAATGACTAAACATTTAAACGAAAAAGTTATAATTTTACTTCTGTGACGTAAATAGATTGACTAAAATATTTAGAGACAAGGCCGGGTGGGGTAAGTGAGTGATATGATTTTTCTTTTTTGTTTGTAATCGTCTGTGCGTCGTACATCCAGCTAGAGCTTAAACGAACAGACGGACTTGCTTCAAAATGTGATAGATTTGTTTTGATTCCTTAGTAGCCCAGCATATAAGGATAAAATTGAAGCATAATGTGGACGTAACATAATAGCATCTTAGTTCTTTGTGGGATTTGCAACCTCATATTCTCTTTGTTTATATTATCCTTGATCGAATACCACAAAAATCTAAATAGGTATGTTACATCGATGCAAAAATCTAATCTGCCTTGACTATAGAGTATTAAATGAATCGGTCTGGCAGAGCAATACAGGTACAAAATCTTAATTTTGGGCAAAGCAATATTGTTCGTACGACAAAAATTGTAGAACACAAAGCTTAACAAATTTTAAAATACAACAACTTTAACGTAGCTAGAAATTGATGATGTACAAGTAAATAGGTATTGGTTCCAAAATATTATGATATCAATAAAAAAAAAATTAAATATTACTTTAAATTACTATAAATTTATTATTTTAATGGCTCTGAAAGTAAGAGCTCAAAATCAAGTATTCCAGGTGATTTATTTGATTAATATGAATTTATGAAAAAAAAAAAAAAAAAATAAGAAATCGTTGGTGCGTTTTTCTTAAAAATTAATTTTGTATATATAAAATTGTTCGATCATTTTCAAAAATTACATCTGGTATGCCAACATTTAGTATTTGATAAAATACAATTTTACACAAAATAAACAAAAAATATTGATGAACCCGTTTTCAAAATATTAAATTTTCAAAAAAAAATTTTCATTATTTTTTTACAATGTCAAAAATTTTGCAAAATTGTTTGATTTGTGAGGAGCCCTTGGTGCTACACCGATTTCAACCAAAAATTTAACACAAGAGCTCCATCACAGTCAACAAGAAATTTGGAAAAAAAGTCGGTACTATCACAGGTACCATTATTAACCGTTATTGGTAAAATTTGTTTTCATCAAAATATTAATGATACCTTAAATAGTAAAGTTCTACGACCTGTTTTTGGAAAAAATAAGTTTTAATTTTTTTTATAATTTAGAAACATGATTTTTTCAAGTATTCTACAAAATAATAAAAAACTATTTTACACCTAGTTTTGAAAATATTGACCAAGTCGTTTTCAAAATATTTGGTTTTCAAAAAAAAAAAAATTGATTTTTTTTTTAAATTTTCAAACATTTTTTTGTTTAATTTTGGTTCACGATATACATATTTATTTTTTTTTTAAACAAAATTCTCTGACCCGTTTTTGAGAAAAATGTTATTTTCCTTTTTAGCGAAAAAAAATTGTATGGCAGGTACCGTTATTTTTGGTCCTAAAAAAAATTAAAAAACGCTATATCTAACCAAGTTTGAAGAAAATCCCTCCAACCGTTTAGGCTCTACGGGCGAGGACAGAAAGAATTGCGGGACCCACTTTTTTCGCGTTCTCTATCATCTTAATGTTAGGGAAAATTATTATCTCGAGTTCGATTTTGTTTACGAATCCATAACTTGCCATATAGTACTTACATATATATATCGCAAGTAAAAATAAGTGAACTGTGTCACTTACTTTGTATTGATTATTAATCTGAGTCCACGGGCAAGCCAACCAACAACCCTACTAAATTTCCTACTAAAATTGGGTGAAGAACCAGGGCCTAATGACTAACAACTCGCAACAATTCCAGTGTGCGCGTGTCGACAGGAATGGAAGGGACCTACAATTTTATGCCGAATCCGAACGGCTACATGAGGAGCACTTATTCATGACAAGTGATACTCTTGGAGGATTTGTCAATTCCACACAAGAGGCGTAGCCCTGAAAAAAACTTTTTTGCTGAGAATTGAACCCAGACCTCCAGCGTGACAGTCCAACACACTAACCATTACGCTACGGGGTACTACAACCCTAATGATAATTAAATATTGAATATTTAAAATAACACCAATAAGTGTTGTCGATGAACTACACTAGAATCTATTATGTCCATTTTTAAACATTTCTACAAAGGTATAACTAACAAACCTAGCATATTATGTGGGTACCTTTAATGATAAGTTCTTAGACTCTAACAAAACGTTTTTTTTGTATGTATTATATCATATTTTTCCTCCTATTATGTATTTAGGTATATACCTTACATTCGTTCATTTTTAAGAACGAATGCCGGACGGAGATTGCGAAAATTCCTGCAACAAATACCTATTTTATTTTCAAGAATTTCCGCAACAATTTCTGTTGTTGCATGAGCGTCAATATTTGTTTCTATCTTGCATTTTCTCATTATGTTTCCTTGGTCCTGTACAAATTATCACACCCCCTATACACAACTTTTACAAAAGTTTCTTTATGTATGTAATGTATGTACCTACCTATAAATGCAACAAAACTTCTTTGGACAAAATAAAATAAAATACACACACATACTTTTGTCTGGCTTTCTGCAGGTTACAATATGAGAGGACCAAGGAGCAATGTGTAAAAAGTATAATGCAAGGATATAAGAAAGTAATTTAGTTTGGTGAGGATTTTTTCATGCCGTTTTATTTTTTTTTTTTTTGTTTTCTTTCTTCGTTATGATTTAGCTATTTCTTTTTTAAATTCGCCATATAGCTGGCTACATCTTTTTTTATTACTCAATTTATTTTGCGACGTGAAAGTGTTTTGTTGGCATATTTAAGAGAGTACAACATGCAGGGATGGCATCATCTGTTTAAAGCTGTTTTTTCTTCTTTTAAAAATATTGGATATAAATATTTAGAATAAAATTAATATTTAGCTATATCACTTAATTTTTATGATCAAAAGTACTTATAGTATGTATATATAAATTTATTTACATGTTTAAGTAATTTTTTTTTTAAATTATGATTCTGAGCATGATAATGAAGGGAAAACAAAAGGACACTTTTTAAATCCCAGATAAGTATCCTTTTAGCCATTCCTGGATAGTGGGATATAAAACGATATCATTTCTAACGATGTTTTACATAGTTCTAGTCAGTGCATAAAATAACTAGAAGCAAAAGGCTTTGTAAACTGAAACTTTATTAAGGATAATGGCTATTTCATTTTAAATCTACGTTTGATTTATACCTTTGACTGTACGTGTACATACCGAGCTGTAGGTATGTATTGTCAAGTGCTTGGCAGCACTCACATCTTATAATGTCATTTCGATCAGCTGTTGTGTTTTTTAATGTGAATCGACTTAGGTATATGGATATATCGACTTAGGTATATGGAAAGCCACCCCGGGCTGGAGATGTACTTCAATGCCCTGTCAGGCTGAACATCCCAAAAGAATCAATTGGGGCAGCTGGAGAGGTGTTTTACTGAAAATGGGCCGCCAAGAAAACTGATTTTTTATTATTTTGTTTGTTTCATTGTGAATTAAATATATTGGAAACAAAACAATTTCTGTGAATGTTCCTTTTTGTTTATTTAACAAATATTATTTAAGAAATATCAATAGAAATTCCCATTGGAACATTGGGTTAGGATGTTTCAGAATATTTGCTTTATTCCTTGATTTATTTCTGAGCAATTGAACTTTTTTGTAGTAATTTCTCGTTCTGTTTGCCGCGTAGAAAATTTGCTTTGGAGTGTACGTAATGTAATGTAGGTACAGGTACATATCTAAATTACTATTCATTTGTTTCTCATTTTAGCTTTGATGACTTTTTTCACTATTTTTCATTTAACTATTGATTTATGATGGAGCTGAAGCTGACACAACTTATCTATCTCAAATTAAGGAAAATCATGAAAGTGACACCTAAATAGCTATCACCTTCAAACCATACCAAAAAAGAGATAGTCAATTACGTGGAGCAAAAGCATTTATTTTGATTATCAACAATCGGCCTTAGCCAATTCCACCCTGACAAATCACATGCAAAAAGAGCTTTACAAACCAATTTGTTCCACATCATTTTGGTAAAAAGCATTTGTTATGCTGAATATAAAAACTAACAAAACATGGCTAATATCCCAGTAAAGTCATATCATATATGTATGTATGTTCATACACAATAACGCTGAATCCTTAATCTTATTTTAATCGTTGAAAATGTTCTTTCAACTATCGCTGTTATAAGATCCTGGAAGTGTTGTTAAAATTGTACCGAAAATTAAGAAAAATCACACAAAAAAGGTGGAGTTTACAGTTAGGACGTTGTCTTAAAAATCGAAATAATCAGCTAGGTTCTAGAAATCACGTGAAATGAAAATGAAATCGAAATTGAAAATCGAGAGAATTTATTTTCCATGTTCCACATTTCGATCGATTTCATAATTTCGCAAAGCTTTCGATTTAAAGTGAAATCAAAATCAGCTTTCATCTGTCATGCTGATTGATATTCGTTCTTCAATTTTCAATTTTGTTTTTCTTTTAAAAATTAAAAAAAAAAAAATAGTGATGTTTTCATTGCTGCGGTCTTGGAACTTTAGAAAAAAAGATTTACAATACAGAAAATTAAAAGACGGTCGGTGAGAGACGTTTCTAATCCATATGAATTGCTGATGCATCGTTAGTACCTAATGTACATTTTCAACAAAAGTATTTATTAAAATTTATTATTTAATTCAGGTTTGTATTATATTTTCGCTTAAGTAAAGATGCCTTTAAAATGTTGTTGGAAGCTGTTGTGCCGTAACTAGTAAAATCTACCATTCCCTGCACATTGCAGCTGGCTGCTGATTTGATTTTTTTTTTGCAGACGGGAACTTTGAACAATTGGTTAGGAAAGGAATCTTATCACGAGTCTTAAAAGTGTTAGAATAAGAAGATTAAACTCTCAGTCGGATGCCGAACGAAACGACATTTCATGGATAAATTTAGTGTTCCTGACGTCATAGGATGTGTGGACGGCACACACATTAAAATGCCGCAACCACATCAAGATCCTACCTACTCTATTTTTTAACAGAAAAGGATACTTTTCAGTCAATGCACTAAATAATTCTGTTTTCAATATTTTAATTATTTATTGCTTTTTAAAATAAACACACAAAAACTCAGACTTCGATTGTTTTTGATAAAAACAAAATCCTAAAATATAGCGTGCTGCGCAGTAATTTTATGCTTCCCATGTTGAAATAAGTTATTTTACTTGAATAATATTGATAAAATATGAAAAATCATTTATATTTTAGAACGCAACATCTTGCTTTCCCAGTTTCACTTCGAATTGAAATCACGTGAAAACCGATAAAATCGAATTGTGGAACACGGAAATTCGATCAGTTTTAACTTCGAAAAAAATCAAATTGATTTCGATAAAAGTGAAATGTGGAACACCACATTTGATTTCACATCGATTTCAATTTCATTTCGATAAAAAGTGATTTCTGGAACCTAGCTGAATGTTTTTTTGAGATACGTATACAAATTTACAACTGACAGATAAGACAAAGAATCTCCAAAAAATTAATTTAAAACATTGTAACGGTACGAAGACACTACCGCGCCCTGGAGAGAATATTTTTACACTTGTGTCATTGTTCCACCGGAAGTGTACCTATATTTACTGTACATATTATGTACATTCCTATGTATGTATGTACATGTCTACTAGTAAATTAAAAACGTTACAAACCAAAATCACAATAACACATATTACACAAAATGCCGACAAAAATTAACCGAACTCTATTAATGCACAATCCTACCTCCTATGTCCTTGTGTCTTTTTTTATAAAAACGTAGTATCAAATTTAAGGCCTAAATCTATTGACCAACTAACCTAATCTGTTAGTGCATTCATTACTATGTATATATGTACATAATGTGGGTACCTAACGAGAAGCCAGCCGAAGATTGCGTGCAATAATAACAGAGCTTGCAATACAGTGGCAACCTTAATTCAAAATAAAACTGCCTCAAGTTTGCTTTTCCCTTTTCATTGTTTCATAGAGCTAATCTTGCATAACCCACCCAATTCAATTGTTACCGAAGATTAAACAAAATACATATAGCTAAGCTAGTAGGTATAGACTGGTAGAGGCAGGTATACCTACCCACCTATTTATTGCAAGATATTTCTTCAGATTTAATGGACTTTTTATAGTTTGAGCCCATTAAATGGCATATTGTGCGCGCTTTTGCACAGCATGTCTATAAAAACAAACAATACCAATAACTAGGTATACAACTATAATAATGCCATCGCTCGCTGCGGGACCACATCTTTTTGCGCGACAAAAGCACAAGCAACAACTGACACGCGCTTCTCACGCAGAGTACCTCTACCTATCTAGAGATAAAAATCCAAACAATAAAGTTTGAGGTAAGCCTCTGAGAAAATGAAAAATCGCGTAATCGATACACGTGCATCTATGCCCATCATAACAAAAACAGACTAACAGCGACACATAATGTATACTATTAATAAATTTAAGTAGGTACTATAATATTGACAGTAAAATAAAAACACAAAAACAGCCATCATAATAATTTTAATTAAATAATTAGAGCGGAAAAAAAAATAATATTCGTTCAGTATGCTGCGGGCTCCATCGAGCGGTTTATTGTTACAGTGGCCATTTAGATGGAACATGGTGATATATCCGATAGAGCGAGCGAGTTGGCAAGGGAGCGCTACGCACACGGGCGGTAATTCAGCTGACATAATAATTAATAGCATCTGGTTTTATAAAGTGGAAATGTGAAAAGTTTTGCGCATTCGAGTTGGGAGTTTTGTAAACAAAAAAAGAATTATAATAACCCTTTACAACAACCCACCCGAAATAAGTGTTTTTTTTTTAACAAAAGGGATGAGGTTTTTTTTGCGGGGTTGGGGAGGGGGTTGAAAAGTAGTATGGTCGTATATGAATGAATATGGCAGGAGGATATGCGAATGGGAAGACACACAGCATGGAGCTAATGGAATCCACTTAAAATTTATATGAAAATAACTCGTTTTTTACTGTGAGAAGTTTTTGTGTTTTGCAGGTAATTGCTGGAAAACTTAACTGTGTATAGTAAAATTAAAAATTTACTAGTATCCACCATTTAAGCGAACAAAGACATGGAGGATTGGAGGAACCTAACCTCTGCAAACACTCTGTGATAGTTGATTGAATTTATTAAATCCCACACGCAAACAGAGGCACGTGCCTTGTTCTTGTGAAATTGAGTCACAATATGGATGAGCTTACTACTATATGTGCGATAGGCTGAGGCGCTCATCTTTTGGGAAGAATTGTTGCAAATATCAATGATTATCTCATAAAAGTAATATCCAATGCAAGCAAAAACTAAATACACAGGTGCGGCTCACTTGAAAAGCTTATTTCGAGTTTTAAGCTGAATATCTTCAAAACCAATTACAAAAATGACTCGTATTTTTTTTTTTAGTTTAAGTTTATTAAATTCTTTAAATAAAAGAGAATGTATATTATCACTATTTATGTAAGTAAATTTTATATAATACATTTTTAGGAGATATGACTCGAAATATTTAAATCAAGAATATCCTGCTGCCATTTCCACGGCAAGTAACTAAGCAATTCAGTTACAGAAGGGAGAACCTTCTTGTTCTAGGAATGCCCATCAGTTTACCCTTGAGCACAACTTCGGACATACTGTTAAGTACAGAGATTCTTTCTTTAGTCGCACTACACGAATGTGGAATGCTCTTCCCAGCTCAATTTTCCACTCCCATTGTGATATACTGACATTCAAAACCATTGTGCATCGGTATCTCCTTTCAAATCCCCTCCAACCTACCTAGTCGCTCGTGCTATGTACATCATTTAAAGGGTAGTGCAAGCTAAATATAAAAAAAACTGATTTTTTCAGCAGCGGTAACAAGGGCACTAACTGTTCACCCTCTCATGTTTTTGCCATAATGGACTCGTTCTGTATAAATGTGAATATAACTTTTCGGCTTTGTTGTGTTTTTTTAGGTATTTGGTGAAAAGGCAAGCCACACTCGCGGTAAGCCTTGATTTTTGCTTTCTCCTCCTCTGCCAATGATTCAGCACCACCCGTTTTTACTGAAATTATCTTAAAATGACTAAAGCAGCGTTCACATTATGCCGACCAATTGTTGATTTAAATTGTCGATCAACATGCTAGTTCGTACGTGCTTAAGTGCATACTGTCTTGCGTCCATGCAACACTCATTTACGTAGTAGGTACGTACTCAATTTTCTACGTCCATTTCATTTTTAATAACAATACAAATTAGACAATAATCGAAAACAAAACAGTGTCTTATTACACAAATAAACAAAAAAAAAAAACAGAATACCTACGCAAGCCAAAAACAGCGCATGCGCAATACTAATGACAGCTGTGTTCATCAACCTTGTTGATTTCTATCCATTTGAGTTACGTTACGTTCGGGTCAGCAAAAGTTGACAGACTCTGTTTATTTACGCGTCCACATCAGCTCAACATTGTTGATCAGCACGGTTGATATACACAAATCACCATAATGTGGACGCTGCTTAAGAGATGTCAGAGAACAACTACCTATTTTGGTTTGCACAAGAAAACTGATAATATAGGGGGGGGGGGATTTCAAACAACATAGCAAAATATAATATTGTTAACGGGACATTTCCAATGAATGATCCCGCTCACAGATCAAAATATGTGTTTGTGTATAAAAAACCTGTCGACTGGCCTATCTAAAAAAAATATTAAATAATCCTAAAATTGACCAGAAATAATGTTTTTAATTAAAAAAGATTAAAAATAAACTGGAATTATTTCCATTTATGTAAATAAAATAATAACAATAAAATAATCAAACACGGGCTTAGAATTTAGTAGGGTCATGCAAAGACTTTCAGATCCATTACAAGTTTTTACTCGAAAAACATGTTTACATTATGAAACATATAAAAAATGTAGGAGGTCATTTTCAAAATGGCAAATCAAAAACTTTTGTCCTTAAAACGGAAAAAAATACAGTAGGTACAAATTGGTTACGGTACAAATCTACCGACATAGAGTGTTTCCACTTTGCACACAAAGACAAAGAAACGTCATGTAGTATCAACATTTATTTTGTTGTTTGCTAAAGACAAATAATAATAATAATTCTGTCGAAAAGAGAAAAAAAAGGACACTGGTTTAAAATATAAAATTTGTCCTAACCAGGAAATGAGAACTTTCGAGTCCACAAACAAAAAAGACAATATTATACAATTTAAATTGTTTTTAATAATTGAATCTGAAAGAAAAATTAAAAGAATCAGGTGGATATTGCAAGTCCAGTCAAACAATAAAAAAAATGTTATCAAATAGGTTCTGCGGAAGTGGAAATAACATTATGGCGGATAGGAAAGAAACATCCAAAGTAACATCCAAATTCCTTTAAGATTATTGTTTATTGAACATTATTCCTGTTTCTTTCGAGCAATACAATAGAATTTTGAATTAGCAAAAGTAGTTGCAAGGAAAAAGCAAATATTTAGAATTCCGAATTCATGATGGCAAAGATATTCCTATAGTATACCTACTTCTTAATTGAATTATATCTATTCACTGTTCACTCCACTTAAAACAGAAGTAATTTGAATAGTTTAATATTTGAATTTCTTCATCTTCGTCATCATAAAAAAGCGATCTACAGATTTTTCTAAAGCATTTGACAGAGATCACCACTCTATACTACTTTTAAAGCTTTCAAAGCTTGGCTTTCATTTCAGTTTTATTAAATGGATCTCATCTTATTCAAAAAATCGAGTTAAATTTGTTAATTTGGGTAAATGTAAATTTAAGGAAATTGAAGTTAATTCAGTTGTACCACAAGGTAGTCATATTGGTCCCTTGCTATTTATCCTTTTCATAAATGACATTCCACTTATTTTCAAATATTCAAATAACCTTATGTATGCCGATGATGTCAACATTTTCCGGCTCATAAAATCTTTTACATACTGCCTTTTGCTCCAAGAAGATATTCAAAAATTAGCTGATTGGTGTGACTCTAACCAACTGTTTTTAAATGTTACTAAATGTCAAATTTTTAGGTGCCACATAAAAAAGGTCACCTTTTATCTTTGATTATAAAATTAGTTATATAATCTTAGAGAGAGTTACAGCAAAAAAGGACTTAGGCGTTATTTAAGATGATAAGCGTTCGTTTACTAAGCACATCGATTACATAGTGAATAAAGCTAACGGGATGTAAGGGTTTATTAGAAGAAATTCAAAGGATTTTTCTGACCCTTATGCCCTTAAATCGCTATATACTCGGTACTGGAATATTGCAGCTAGGGCTGGCCACGAGACGAGACACTGCGAGACTTTTGTAAGCCTCGTCACGGTCTCGCTAAAATCGAAAATTTTCAGTCTGGTCTCGGTCTGGTGTCGGTTTCGTATAATTTAGTCTCACCTCGGTCTCGTCTCCGAAAATTACGATTTTCGACCAACTTGTTGATTATTGGAACGAAATATTTTCGATTATAGTTTGAGTACGTAACTAAAATTGGATTTTTTAATTTATTAGTAACTCTCTTTAAATTTCGGTCCAAATATACAGTCTCGTCTCGGTTTCGTCTCGGATGCTCAAAAGTCAGTCTCGCCTCGTCTCGTCTCGTCTTGGTCTCGTCATGCGAGACCGAGATCGAGACCGAGACTTTATTCGTCTCGTGGCCAGCACTAATTGTAGCATAGTTTGGAATCCCTACTATAACTCATACTTTCTTAGAATTGAAAATGTCCAGAGAAAGTTCACCAGGTTTGCTTTTCATAAATTAAACTGGAATATTGCGGTTCCTTCTTTTTCATCTAGACGCTTTCTCTTTGATATTCAAAGGCTTGAGATTAGAAGAAAATATTTTTCAATAATGTTTATGAAATACGTAGTTAATAACCGCATCAAATGTTCCTTTTTATTAGAACGTATTAATTTGTATTTTCCATCAAGGAACCTCCGTGCCAATTTTTATTTACAAGAGACATTCTCTAGAAGAAATTATTGTTTAAATGAACCATTTGCACGTTGTATTAAGAGAAACGAACTCTGTAGTTGAAGTTGTTGATGTTTTTTCTAATGATTCTAGGGATATTTTCAGAAAAAAAAATTAATGCTAATCCCCCATATTAATAAACGAAAGTATCTTTAACTTGTGGATTAGGAGTAAGATTTCTGCCACTTACGAGCTAGCTAAACCACCAAGAAAGGTATATTTATTTGTCCTAATTAAATCCTTCGCTAAACTACATTCCTTGGTGGTTTAGCTGGCTCGTAAATGGCAGAAATCTTACTCCTAATCCGCGAGTTAAAGATAACTCGCCGCTAGCTTCGTTTATTAATATGGGGGTATGTAATTTAACTCTATTATCAATTTGTATTTGTATTCATTTTTGTACATATAATTTACCTACTATTATACTTTTATTATTATTATATTATTACTTTATGATCTAAATTATTATCTATTCTAATAGTAGTATGTAAGAGTGTGCCTACTCTGTTTGATGAAATAAGCAATAAATAAATAAATACTGAAGAACCCGTTTTCATGTCTGGGCGGAGTTGAGGTCACTTGTACTTTTCAATTGATTTTATTAAGCTCCAACTTTTAACTAAGAGACTTTTCACTTCGACCATAAACTAATCGTCAATAAACCTACATATTAAAAAAAAAACAACGGTAATTTTTACTAGATACGGCTTAAGCTTATTTGTTGTTTTTTACTGGATGGTTTACTTTTTACTTAACATTCCTGTTCACATACCTAACACCCGTACTTCGGTTCCTCTTGCACCGTCTTCTTCCACAAACTCCTATGACTGCGAGCTAGCAGACTAACGGTTTTTGAAGGTGGCTCATGGTGCACGAGGACCGGACGATCACACAATAGGGCCGATCTCCGCTTCAAAACCAGCCAACAAGTGCCTAGGTGGCACAGTGTAGATGGGTCTTAGTTGCGGACTTCGACCCTTTTGAGTGTTTTCCTATTTTCAAGTTCAAGAATGTTTCAATGGATCTAGAATTAACTTCGGTATCAAAACGGCGCATTACCGCGTTAATTGGGTCATCGAGCAAGGATGCTTGTGACCGCCATCTCTACCTACCTACCTACCTAACACCCGTATTCATAAAGAAAAAATAGTTATTTTAGCTCCCGCGTGTTTAGGAAAACTACACCATGGAATAAGAATTTTCTGGAGGCAATCAAAAGGCAGTCCGGAACATTCTTATTCCATGGTATAGTTTTCCTAAGCATGGAAGCTAAACTAACTATTTTTTCTTTATGAATAAGGGTGGTATATATATTTACTTGTAAATCACAAGTTAATATAAATTATCCTTGAAATTGTACATATCCATAGAGAATTCGTACATACAAAACTAAGCTTACGTAAAATGTAGGCAGTATATGATAGTATGAGTGTTGAAATCAAATTCTGTTGACAAAGTCTTGCAGCCATACTAATTGGATGCAATGCATTTCTGTCAAAGTCAATGATTCTACATTGAGACACTCCAATCGTGCTGTGTGTAGCTTTTTTGATTCTGGTTGTACTTTTTTGGTGTACTTAATCTGTGTGCTGTTCGAGTTCAAAACCAGTCGTCGATAAAGTGTTATAATTGTATGTATATATTTGTATATAAATTGAATAGCACACTCATTCAAATTGGGGTTGTTTAGGTGATACAAAAAGAAAAAAAAAAGCAAAAACCACTTAAATTTTTAAGTAAACAAAGTGATTCATGATGTTGATGAAAATTAAAAGGCACTTCAAATATTTAAAATGTTAATTTTAAGAAGATTGGGGGTTACTAACTTGAATTTTAAATTAAAATCCTAAATCGTTTAAGAGAAAGATCATCATCATATTAATTTGGAGAAAGACCATTTGTTTTATTAACTTAATAAACACGGAATGGGTTCTATAACCTGAATTCGAAATATTTTGAATACATTTTAATCGAAGATATATAAAATATAACTGGTTCAAAGGCTATTTGCCGTTACACATATTAATGTATCGAATTTTGATGACAGACAAACTAGCGTAAGCCTAAATGCATTTAAATGTTTCACAAACATGTTAAAAAAGGTGTTGATGGAGATAAAACAGAAAAAAACTGTTGATGAAATGGTCGTTCCTGTTGATGAAATTTAACAAAACGCTTTTTGCTGAATGGGGTTTTTGTTTGATAACATACTCGCACCTAGCTGCTTGCCGCACTTGCCACTGGTCTTGACTATTTCAGATCTTTCATACAAACAATCCCCCCCCTTATAGGTCCAACGAATTGTTGGCTTGTAAATCAAGTACGATTTGTAAATCGATTAAAAATGAAATAATCCGAATGTACATAAAGATACAATTCGTACAACAACTTACTTCTGTGTGGCTAGTTCTTTAAAATTCAATTGATGAAACAATAGAAACCACTGCATTAGATGGGCATGACCGCTTATGAACTCTCGGCAGCGCGATATGAAGTTAGGGATGCAAACATCGTAAAAAAACATCGATGGTTTGATGTATCAATGTTTCCAAAAAAAAAACATCGATGTCAAAAACATCGGCCTCAAAAACATCGATGTTTCGAAACATCGATGTTTTTTGAAAAACCCAAAAAGTAAAACTAAGGACTTCTCATTTCTCTTTTCTTTAATTTTTTAGCGAGTCATCTAAAAAGTACATATAAAGTGCCTAAGGTCTACCCAAAAGAAAAGAGATAAGCAGTCATTTAGAAATTAGGAAATATGTATTACTTTATTTATTCAAAACAGAATTTAAAAATAACAACTTGGACAATCTTTTCCCTGTCAAGCGGTTTCGTTGTTGGGTAAAAGTTGCCACATCCTTAGAAAAAAGTTGTTCACTTTGAACTGACGTAGCTACAATGGGTAGTCTGTTTATAAAGTCCCGGAAACACATTTTTAATAAAATATAATTCCGCATATCAGATTTTGAGTTAAGGTTAGACCGCACAGAACTGCAGCGGAACTACACTTCACGACACGGCCAAATATTATTTGTATGAAATTGTATGAGCTATATCGCACTAAGCGGCAACTGAACTTCATAAAATCTCAGTTCCGCTGCAGTGCAGTTCCGCCTAGTGCGGTCTAACCTTTATAGTTGCTACAGCTGACCCCACTCTCTGCACTCCGTTGTTGTGAAGATGGAGGAAGAGGACTGTTTGGCCTACTTGATGTTTAGATGCACCAAATGTTTGTCCAAATATGCACCAAAGGTATGTCCAAATATCAAAAAGCCTTTCTTCTTTTTCGGACTCCTCAGAAGAATCTGAAATATTGGCCACATTCCTTTCATCTCTTATAAAGTCATTCAAACAAGAAATTATTTTACTTTTAGCCAAGGGAGTAATTTGAATCTTGGATGGTTGCTAGTGCCAGAATCGAATTGAATTCAATTTTTCGAAAACGTTTGTTCTTTTTCTTTGGTTCTTTATTCTTTAATTTCGATGGCAAACATCGATGTTTTAAGACAAAAACATCGATGCTTCAAAAACATTGATATATCGTTTGCATCCCTATTTGAAGTGTATTCTGACACGCTTGGTCTATGTTTAAACGCAACTGACAGCCAACTGTTTTTTTTTTGTTAAATTAAGATTGCAACATATAGGCTAAGGAATCTGATGAGTGGCCTTGATTAAGCTATAACCTACCTACCTCTAGCTACCTACCTACCATAGCTATAATTCCAATCTTTACAAACTTGGTGGAAGCTTACAAAAATACGGTTGTTGAATGTCAGAAAATCCAAGTTAGTTAGGTAAATAAAAGTTTTTTTTTAAATAAAATTAACTTAAATACAACACAGAATGAAAGGCCGGGAACTACACCTGGCCGGAAAAAAAATCTAGTTTCTGTGGGAGCGCTACGATATCTCGCAAACTAAAATCTCGAATAACGAAATCTCGAATTTTTTTATAAATCTCGAAATACGAAATCTCGCAAACTTATAAACCCGCTTTTCATAAACTCACAATAACAAAATCTCGCTTTTAACAATTTCGCATTTACATTTCACAACCAAAAATCTCGCAAATTCCAACTAAAATCTCGCAAACTAAAATCTCGCATTAAACCATCACGTTGGAAAATTCCGCACTGAAAAATAAATACATGCAATAGGAAAATGAAAAATCAGAGGCCTTAAAAGGGAGATAAAATTCTTGAACCCGATACGCCGGCCACCCAAGGTACTGTTTATTACAAATGAACTGAAAGCACACCAACTGACAACATAGGCGCCTGCCTGGCGGCTGAGCATACCCTAAACGGAGCGCCGGAGTCGCGTGAGTGGGACAGAGGACCCTAAAAGGGAGTTAAAATCCTTGAACCCGCGAAGCGGGCCACCCAATGTACTATTTATTGTACATAAACTCAAAGCTCACCAACTGACAACATACACAAACGAAAAACCTAATATAACGTAACTTATAAGCAGGGAAAGGATTTTGCTAACTTTGCCTATTTTTTTTGCCTGATCGTAAGAAAGTATCGACTTTATACAAACACGATTCATGTCCTCATGACTCAAAATATATGTATTTTATTTTGCCTTTTTAACCCGTTAGTGCTTTTTTTTGCCTTTTTTATCCGTTAGTGTCTTTTTTGTCAATTTTGACAAATTTTGACAACATTTTCAAAAAAATTCTACAAATACAAACTGCATGTAGTTTTTCCATTTCCAGTTGACATTATTTTACTTAAAAACATGATCCTTACACAATCTAAAGTGCACAGAAAACAAATTTGCTTGCCCTCAACATGCAAGAAAAAGAAAGCAGGCAGTGTAGACTGTAGATAGAGTTATAATGATCTTTTATCAATAAAATTTCTTGTCCTTTTTTTGATTTTTTTACTCATAGAGACTAGATTTTTGCATTTCTCTATTAATGATCGTGTATGTCCTTGCACTGCAAATATCAATGAAAGTTTGGGAAAATGAAAGGGCCAACGATTGCAAATGAAGTGTTGAAAAAATTCACTACTGTTGTTAATGTAAATCGTGAACTTAAAACTAATGAGCAAATGATGTAATAAATGGCGACTTCAACTCCACACTTCCCGAAAACGTTGAAGTGAATGATGTAGAGACTAGAGAGTTTAAAATGGGCTCCACTCGTTTCTGCTCAAGTAGAAAGGTACTTAAGCTCATTTAAGACGCTTCTAAGTAAGAGACAATCCTAGAAGGATGTTAGCTGAGAACTTCAAAAAGCTCTTGGTAGTTCAATGCTATTATAATTAGACGTTAAGTTATGTTTATATTCTCTTTATTTAATAAATGCCCTTTTTTTGCATTTTTAAGAATCTTTGTTTCCCTTTTTTGTTTTTTTAGGTCAGCAAAATCGTTTCCCTGCTTAAAAGTCTTATATGTTTTTTAATGCGAGATTTTAGTTTTCGAGATTTTAGTTTGCGGGTTTTTGTAAATGCGAGATTATAAAAAGCGGGTTTTCGTAATTGTGAGATTATGAAAAGCGGGTTTCTGTAATTGTGAGATTTCGTATTGCGAGATTTCGATTGCGAGATTTTAATTTGCGAGATTTCGTAGCCAACCCAGTTTCTGTCTAGTTTGGGCAAGGCCCTAATAAGTTTTCAGTAGGGGAAATCTAGGCAGGGAAAACTTGTCAGATACTTGGCAAGCTCTTGCTGGATTTCAGTACCAAAAATTAAGACGATGGAAACTCGTGAGGCTTTATCTAGTAAAAACTTGTTTGACATGTTTTGGTTCCCCACCAGGAATGTATCTTGTACACCCAAAACAAACATTTTATAAGCACCATGCTACTTTAGCATCATTCGACACTTTTTTCTCTCTTTCATTTGACTTCTTTTTATATTACCCTTCTTACCATAGGTGTGAGACACCTGTATGTATTATAAGATTGTTCAATGAGGAAAAACCTGTTCTAAGTTCGTCTACCTAAAAAGCAAGTACATAAAATCGGGTTCTATTCTGTATGTATGTATTTGTTACGCAATATCCCAGCGGAAAAAATTGAAAAATTCATTGAGGAAATATCAGCTTTTTCCTTGAGGAATGGCAGCTGCACCATCCACTTTTCAGCTGATTCCTTTGATGAAATTAACATGGGCATGTCCTAGGCGGGAAGCACATGCTGAAAATCCGATGCAAATTCGCCAACGAAATCACTACTTCGTAGTAGTGATTTCGTTGTGATGTTTATTCATGTTTATTCACCGACCCAGATGATGAAAAACATGGTGGTTGCATAATCTATGAATTCACTGCATAAATGTATGTGGTTTATTCATCAGTTCAATATTTTCGATGAAAATGGTAATGAAAACTCAATTATCAAATCACAAGATATAGAAATAGGTAGTTGTTTATTCAGCAATTAGTTATGTAATTCAATATGAAAAATGTGAAGAAAATTAAATAAATAGTAAATTCATTAACTCTGTTGTGTTGTGAATTATTTGTGATTGGTTAATTAAAATAAAGAATTAAAACTTTAAATTAAAGTTAAATCACTAGGTCAGTGGTTGTTGGTTAATCACCACTTCATATGCGAAGTCGTGATTAACCAAAAAACTGAAATACTTTGAGAAAATCTGAGATTGCCTCTTTTTAATGGAAATTCATAAGTCCCCTTATAATATTTACTGTCAGTAGACAATGTCAACACAGAGAACACGAAAAAAATCAACTTCTATCAAAACACACAATGGCGGTGGACACTTTACAAAGCATATGAGTGGACATAGACGATGAACAGATGAACTTCTACATGACTTTTCAACAGTTTTTTCATCTTATAACTTTTCACATCAAAAGCAATTTTTAATTCAACGAAAGAAAGGGTTGTTTTCACACAAAGCAGAAAGTGGGTTCAAATCTATGAACTGAGGAAACATTGCATGACTCTTCACTTACTAAATGATTACATGTCGTTTCCTTTTATTATCTGGCTAGTGAATTGATTGCTGTTGTCTTGTTGTTTTCTACACACAAAGCGAAAAGTGGGTTCAAATCTATGAACTGAGGAAACCTCGCATGACTCTTCATTGACTAAATCATTGCATGACGTTTCCTTTTATTATTTGGCTAGTGAATTTATTCAAGAATTCAGCTATAAAATTCATTGGGGACGATATTTACCGCTGGGATAGAATGAAAGTTAATCACTTTCGACAATGAATTTTTGTATATCGGGTTAGCCCAGTGGGTAGCGCAATGGATTGACAAACACAATATCGAAGGATCAAGTCCCACATAAGCCACTTTTTTTCTGACGAGGCAAAAGGATTCATAATCGTCAAGGCCCGTGTTATAGCCTTTGCTAATATCTTGCCAGTGCCTTACCAGAGCCATGTCGAAAACTAGATTGTTTTTCTATGAGACCATTAAACTAATAAAATAAATATGAAATCAAAAATACAAAACCAATTCATAAGTTTTGTTTCGTTGTCGTTATCTTATTATGAAGATCATTTTGAATTAAAAGTAATGGCGTGTCATTTAACATGAGGTAGTTTCAATTTAAATGAATTTCATGTTATTTTTACACGAAAAATAATTTGCGTATAGGAAAATCAAAACGAAGTTCACGAAAGCAAAATCATTAATAAAAAAATGTTATTTTTTAAATCTTAGTTTGTTTTTCTTTGTTTTTTCTACATATGTGTGACTGAATTTTTAAATACAGTTAGCAACAAAATTCTTTAATAAAATTGCCAAAAAAAAATCAGAAGCCTAACCAATCCGAATTTTAATATTTAAATTAATAAAACGAAAATGCATAAAATATAGCAAAAGGCAATAAATTTAATCAATATTTCAATTTTTGTATACGTACTGACCAGCATTTTGAAATGCATAATTTGGTTCACCTTAATTAGTGCGAGGTACACGCATTCGAAATGCCCCAATTATTTTAGCCACAAAACTACATTATGATATAAGTAGGTACCTACTAAATCACCACAATAAATCGATTTAAAGGTCTTGTATATATAAAATGTATACACCAACTCATAATGTATGTAGAATTTATGTAGATGTATTTTATAATAAAATCAATCAAATTCCAAGTATCAATAACACGATTATTTTATAACAAACATAGCTACATTTATTGCAACAAGAGCGCTGGTTAACGCATTAGACAGGATCAGGACTCATGTGTAGGTACTCTTTACACATTATATACTTATAATGTGCAGTATACAACCTACTGACATCGCTTTCAATAGAATTCAATAATTGTGTATTTAAACTTAACTTAAAAAAACGTATAATGAGGAATTAAAAACATTAAAAATTGGGAAATTTTTATGCTGGAGTGAGCATGAAATAAAATAAAATGCACGACTGAAACACTTAACACTTAACACTGCTTAACGGCTTAACGGCAAAGACAGCCAAGATACCGCTAGTAGGCAGCACACTCCATTCAACCTGGACGATGATGGCCAACAAGTCCATCCACCCGACCTAGCCGAAGTGCGGCTGGCGATATCCAAACTTAAGCCGTACAAGGCTGCTGGTGCGGATGGCCTACCAGCCGAACTATTCAAATCAGCGGGAGATGAATTGGTAAGGAGCATACACCAACTCATCTGTAAAATTTGATCGGAGAAAAGTATGCCCGATGAATGGAACCTCTGTATAGTGTGCCCCATCCATAAAAAAGGAGATTCTCCATCTACACCATCAACTACAGAGGAATAAGTGTCCTAAACGCCGCTTATAAAATCTTGTCGGCTATCCTGTGTGACCGCTTAAAACCTTTTGTCAACGATCTGATCGGCCGCTATCAGTGTAGTTTTAGGCCAGCAAGTCAACCGTCGATCAAATGTTCACACTCCGACAGATGTTAGAAAAAACCCAAGATTTCCAGATCGATACACACCACCTCCTTATCGATTTTAAAGACGCGTATGATAGCGTGCAAAGGGACGAATTATACAGAGCCATGTCGAGTCTCAGCATCCCTGCCAAGCTCGTCCGCTTGTGCAGGATGACGATAGAGAAATCTCGGTATAATATAAATAACTATTTATGTATTTTTATAAAAATTATACTAGAACATAAAATTACATCCAAATTATTGCACCTGTCTTGAGCGCTCAGCATTCCATTGCACACCCTATCTTTTTTCTAAATTGTTTTCTCGTTCATAAAAACAAACTCTGGAATTTTTATCCAAATCGTTAGAGTCGTTTCCGATTAACCAAAAAGTGAGACTGGAAATTTCATAAAAATCGTTAGAGTTGTTTCCGAGAAATCAAAAATTGAGAAAAGTAAGCATGTTTTCTTCCTTTATAAGAACAAACTTTAAAAGGTTTCTGAGAAACGAAAATAAAATTGAAAAGTCGAATTTCATCAAACAACTGAATAAGAAGAGAGGAGATGGCAGTGGGAAGATTTTAATAAAGAACGAATTCTGAAAATTTCATTCAAATCGTCTAGCCCGTTTTCGAGTAACGTTGATATCTAGTAAAACAGAGTTCAACTCACAGATAGAACGCTTTATTGCCTTCACTGATTTTAATTTATCACCAGGTAAGGGGAAGAGGTGAACATAACAAGTTGATTTACCGTCTTATAATTGTTCATACTTAAAGAATCTTAAAAACTGTTTTAATACTTTTTCGATTTAACTGACCAACTGTTATATTCCACGTGTTTAACTGAAAATTAAAATTTAGAATTTTTAATGAACGCTCACATAAGTCGTTTTTTTAAGAGATTTAATTTTTTTAATTCCATTTTTTCCGTTAGTGTTTCTTATAAAACTTTCTACAAAGTTTAAAAATCTAAAACTAGGACGTATTAAATTTTTGTTATTTTTATCACTTTTTCCATAAAAGTTAGGTTGTTAAGGCCATATTTTAGGTCAAACCTTGCACTTCATTCTGACGGGATGAACTTTGGTACACTAATAGTCCACATCGTAGGTTTACTTTTGAGAAGCGTTTCCATGGTGGCAACACTGGCAGACCGGAGATATAAGGGTTGCCTTCTGACCATGTTTTAACACGAAATTTCACATAAATTAGCCTATAAATCGAGAACCAGACATTTGTTGATGTCGTGGAACGTCTCGTTGGATTTAGAATATTTGATGCCATAGGAATATGTTCATTTGTTGACCCCCTCCGCCCACCTTTGTACGCAGGGGGAGCAAAATACCCTCGGCGGATAAGGGTTTTTATTTGTCAGAAAATAATGATTATAAAATGAATATTTATAAAAATTTTAGATGAGCTTCGACGTAGAATTTCATATTCTACAGCATATCCGAAGTCCATTTTTATTCATGTTTTAGTTTTTTGTATAATCGCTTTCCAAATAGGGGGAGCGGAAGGTGGAAGTATTTCAAACCCCTATATATTCGTCTTGGTATAATGTAGGCATATGGCACATGCCATTAGGGTATTTTTTAATGCCCAATCTTATGCAATCGAAATAATTTCAATATAATTTCCCTAGAAAAAGTTATAACGTTTTTATAAAATGACGACAAAATTTTCAGTGAAACGAGCATAACATTACCAAATTTCAATGGTATGGTGATGAAACTTGGCACATATGTATCATTTGTCGGAAGAAATAAGAATCAAAAGAGTCCATAAAAATATCTGGACGAAAGGGTGTTTTTTTGAGTGAAAGGGAAAAGTGAACTACTATTACCTGTAAACCCCTCCCAAAACTGTTATGTTGGTGAAAGTTGGTAGAAATGTCTTAATTCTTGTTAGAACCAAGACTCAAAAGGATCCATGCAAATATATTGGTTCCAGGGGTGTTTTTTTTTTAGGCAGCATGAAAATATGGGTTATAAACCCAACATTTTATTTTTATGTAATTGAGGTACAAATGTAAATATGGTACATGATTTTGATGTACTTTTTAACGCTGAATCCAATTTAAGTTAAATTAACACGATACAATTACCATTAAGAAAGTAATGGTCGTTTTAATGGAAAAATTAATGTATTTTTTGAGTAGAGCAGATAAAACATTTTCCCTCAAAAACCACCTTTGACAATAGATATTTGATTTATCTTTTTTTATTCTTGGTTACAATAAAAAACAAAAAATTCCCTCCAACTTTCATCGACGTACTAGTTCTGGGGGGGTTTACGTGGCATTGTTTTAAACTTTTCTGTTTCACTCAAAAAAAACACCCTTTCACCCCAGATATTTTTATGGACTCTTTTGATTCTTATTTCTTTCGACAAATGAGACATGTGTGCCAAGTTTCATAACCATATCATTGAAATTAGGTAATGTTATGCTCGTTTCACTGAAAATTTATTTGTCGTTTAATAAAAAGGTTATAACTTTTTCTAGGGAAATTATATTGAAATAGTTTTGATTGCATAAGATTGGGCATTAAAAATTACCCTAAGGTCATGTGCCTTATGTCTACATTATACCAAGACGAATATATAGGGGTTTGATATATTTTCACCTTCCCCTCCCCCATTTTGAAAGCGATTATACAAAAAACTAATACATGGATAAAACTGGACTTTGGATATGCTGTAGAATATGAAATTCTACGTCGACGCTCATATTAAAATTTTATGAATATTCATTATGTAACCATTTTCACACAAATAAATACCCTTATCCGCCGAAGGTATTTTGCTCCCCCCGCGTACAAGGGTGGGGGAGGGGTCAACAAATTAACATATTCCTATGGCTTTAAGTATTTTTAATCTAACGAGACATTTCGCGGTATCAACCGATGCCTGGTTCCCGATTTATAGGCTAATTTATGTGAAATTTTGTGTTAAAACATGGTCAGAAGGCAACCCTTATATCTCAGGTCTGCCATTGTTGCCACCGTGGCAACACTTCTTAAAAGTAAATTTCGGATGTGGACTATTAGTGTACCAAAGCTCTCCCGTCACAATGAAGTGCAAGGTTGGCTCCCTTAACGCCCTAACTATAAGAAATCTTCTATGCATTTTTTTTTTTTTAATGAAAGTTAAATATTAATTCCGATTGCTGATAACATTCTCTAAGGAATACTATAAGTTCTATACAACCCAGCAAGAGTAAACAAGTTCCTCAATCCGTATAGCGCTCTATGGACAGTAAATTTATTTATTCCACCAATCTCGCAAATTCATCCCTAAAGAACTTCAGCACAAAGCAAACAAAAATTATTATCAATTAGCTTCATATAATAAGTAATTTATTTCCCATCATTTGTGATTTATGCTTTGAACTTTTTGACTTGATTAAAAAATTAAACAACCATCTATTTTAAGACATCCGCCACCCTTTCCGCACCCACCCACTAATTCAGATCCTGGACGTCGTCGTCGTATGAAAAGAACATTTTAATTTTGATGATTTCCACCCCACCCCACCTCCCCTCTCCTCAACCATTAGCTTTTCTATCTGAGTATACCGAAGCGAACAAAATTATTTATTGCTTTCCATTCAGCCAATGGCTTTTATCGAGAAACCCCCATTTGTTTCATCATAAATCTCTTCGTTAGCAATTCAGGTGGAAAAATAATCTTTTTTAATACCAATTTCGCACTATCAGCTTTTGGGGACTTGAAAATGCTGTAAATATGTAACCAGCGACATCCGGTGGTGGATATAGTATAAGATTCCTTTCATTGAGTATTCAGGTCAAACCGCATCGTTTTACCAGTTCCTGATGCTGAAACAACAACACAACACTAAAGCGACTTTTAGCTGTGTTTTGTTGTTGTTTTGCTTTTTCCTTGGCGTTATTATTTACACTTTTATGGGTCAGCAAATTTAACTACAGCAATTTTTGAAGGCTTTTGTGTGTGTGCGTTACATGTTGTAGTTATGCCTTCCTATTTTATCAAAACAATTTTTAAGAGAGGAAATAATGATTTATGAAGAAGGAATCACCAACTGGTCATAATGTGGAAGAAAATGAAATATGTGATCCAAAAGTTAAGACTTATATTATTTATTTCTTGCTATTTTATCTTATGAAAAATAAATCTATTTACACTATGAGACCATTAGTGCTATATGAAAAGACATTATGTCTCTTATTTCGATTTTTATTTATGAGTTCCCACGACCCAATGAAGTTAACGCCCGGAGTAAAAAAAAAAAATCTGATTTCCAACAGTTTGATAAATTTTACGTAACTTTATAGTGTTGTGAGGAAACACACGTTTGCTCATATTTGTGTTAAAAATGACTTATGACAATAAATTTCTCATACGTTTCATAAACATTTATACAGGCCCGCGCAGAAAAACATTCTAGTTTTCGACATGACACTAGAGAGTTTTAAATAGATTCTGGCAAGGCCCTAGCATGACTGAGTAATGGCCAAAACTAGGGCCTTGTCGATTATGAACCCTTTTGCCTCGTCAGAAAAACCACTCTAGGCCCCGGACCAGCAAAAACTAGATTTGTTCATATTTTAGCTAGAAACATTAGAAAGGGGTATTTTAATATCGGTTGTGATCCGATAGTAAAATAACTCAGATCAAAAATAAAAACCTGAATAATAAAAATAATAGCGCAGATTTGTATGAATCTAATACGATATTAAAGCAATTTAAGTATGATACTTGGCATTTTTGTAAAAAACTCTTATGATCATATAATTGTATTTAGTATCGTGTACAAAAATGCGCTTAATATAAACTACATCCCACCACAAAAACAACCGATATGAACCACTTGAGATGAACCATCTGGAATTAAGTATATATATATCTAGTTTAAGACAGTAAATAATAATTTTTGATTAGTTTTAATGAAAAGTTCAAAAAGCCTTTGGCGGAGGTGTGAAAATAGAGATTCTCGAAAATAAATACCTATGTATGAGTGTGTTTTATAATACAAATTCTATATACTACTGAAATACATCAGACAAGTAGAAGACTTAGCATTATTTAAATGGACTTGTTGAATTATTGATTCAATATAGCTTTTAACGGCCTTAAGTCCATAAAAATTGGCGTTTCGTCCCGGTGTTCTCACTTGGACTCTTCAGTTGACAGTGAGGGCCTTGTCAAGACGCAATTTTTATTAAGTTCAGTCCAGCATACATCAATTTTACTGCGAAAATCAATTGTGAACTATATCCAACTCAATTAGAATTTCTAATCAAGAATTGTTGGAAATTTTGTTACCCGTGGCCTGGTATTGTTTACATATGAGTGTAAATACCTATGATTATTTGGGCAGGATTAGCAAGAGCGTGAAATTTTTAACTTTTTTTTTGAAACCAAAACTGATCAATTATAATTAAAGTTACAATTTGTATTTTTCGATTCATCGATTCAATTTAGGGGCCAGTTATAGCTATCATTGAAAACCATCATTGAAAAAATTAGCTCTTGATTTTGAGACCCTTCGAAAGTTTAATCATTGAATATTTTAATGCAGAAATATAGCTGACGACCTCAAAATTATTTCTCCTCCTATATCTTCCCCATAAAGTAACTTTTAATTTTTTCAATGATCATTGGTAAGGTAGTTCATCATTGAAAAACTAAAAGTCATTTTATAAAAAAAGTTGTGTAAATTATTATTAAGTCAATTAGCTTTACTTTGGCATCAAAATAATCATTTATTTTTTCTTCAAAATCTCTCAAAATTGGCAATTAATATTTTTAATGATGGTTTTCAATGAATGCTATAACTGGCCCCTTATTTAGTTAAAATTTTGCATTTGTATCAATAACGATAGTGCTTAGTCTGATAGGATACCGATAACGTCCAACAAGTTCTTACTAGCGAGAACCTCACGAGAGTATGAAACATTTTCCTAAATTTTACTTACTGAAAACTTGCAAGGGCTTGACGTATATTTTCTTCGTCTAGATTTTCCCTAAAGAAAACTGACTAGTGCCATGTTGAAACTAGACAGAAACTGGACATTTTTCCAGCCGGGGGGTGTCCCAACGTCACCGGCCCAGGCGAACACTATAAGTTCCTTAGGTGATTTAAAGTCGATAAACTTTCGATGTAATTTTCTCGTTTTCGCTTCTTTTTCGACGTATAACGTAGTAGCCCGTAGCGTAATGGTTAGTGCGTTCAACTGTCACGCTGGAGGTCTGGGTTCGCTTCCCAGCCTCGTCCACTTAAAAACTAAAGTTTTTTTTTCAGGGCTGCTGCCTCTTGCGAGGAATTGACAAATCCTCCAAGAGTATCACTTGTCACGAATAAGTGCTTCTCGTCTAGCCGTTCGGATTCGGCATAAAATTGTAGGTCCCTTCCATTCCTGTCGATAGGCGCACACAGGATTGGTTGCGAGTTGTTAGTCACTAGGCCCTGGTTCTTCAGAGCCGTTGTGCCACCCGATTTATTTTTATTTTTTTTTTTCGACTTATAACGGTTTTTATAATTTTCGGTCTTGCTTCTTTAACTGGCTTTACCTTTGTCAAAATAGTACCGATTCATAATTTTTTTTGAATTAACGCAAGAGCACCCAGCCGTTTGAACGCGTCCTACAACTTTTTTCTATGTGGATAACGGTTTTCCCGCATTTTATTGATCTCCATAGTTTGTGATTTAATACAAATTATAATGAACTAAAAGAAATAAAATTTAATTTTTTTTTAATTTAGTTAACAATTAATTTTTTTAATTTAAAAATAAATTTTACAACTTTCATTTAATTTAACGACGCGTTTCGGAAATTCTCCCATCATCAGGTACACGTACCTAGATTATAGGATGTCCGTTATTTCCCAAACTCATTTTTTTGGATAGCACATCCCGTCAATCGAAAGTTTATGCCGTAAGAAAAAAGTTATTGATCAAAAAAATTTGGTCCGAGGTCTCTAAGATCATACTTTTCCCATGGAAATAGAATTTTACGCTTTTCACATTTTATTTATTTTTTTCTCTTCAACTATAAAATTTATTCTAAATTTTTGAATTCTGAATTGATTCATTGGTCCTTTAAGAAACTGCATTTAAAAATGTATTAAAAAATTTTAAATTAAAACTTATTTCGATTTTTAAAATTATTAAATACTTTAAAATTTTACATTTTCTCTCTCTTATTGTTGCCCTTCAGTCTTCAGCAGTTCTTTTTTTTTATTAGTTATCATTTTTTAGAAATTATTTATTTCGACTTTTCAAAATATTTAATATTTTTATTTTTTTCTTATTTATTTTTTTTTTTTTTTTTCTTATTAAATAAAGTTTGTTTTTATATTCTTTGAATTATTCCCCTTTAAACAAGATATTGTTTCAAATACAAATGAACATATTAAGACTCAGCACCACACAAAGAAGTCTGATGATCGGGTTGGCACTGGATTATACATATAATGGTTTCACTATTTTTTTTTTCAACTGTGGACTCTTTCTAACAGCTTTTATTTTATTTAAATATTCAATTCAAAATGCAATAAAATGGGTTTGATAATAAATTGCGGAAAAACCCGTTTTGCGGCATGGAAAAAGGTTTTTGTTCGTAAAAATGCTAGGTGCTCTTGTGTTAATTAAAAAAACAAAAATCAAGAATCGGTTGTATTTTAGCAAAATAAAAGCCAGCTTTCGATTTAAAATCACCTCAGTAACCTATGGTTCTCATTTGGGAAAGTGACGTTGGGTCTACAGTTTTATGAAAATATTTTAAGCTGTTTTCGAAAAACAAACTTTTCCATTAAGAAAATGCTTTCTTTTCTCGAAAACGACTTATTTTAAAGATTATTTCTAATCGTGTTACTGGAATTATGACGCCAGTCAACTAAGCACTAAACAAGTGACCTCAAATGCGGTTTATACATATTTTGGGGCACTTTAGATATGTGGTACAGAATAAAATTCTGCGTCCAGCAATAAAATTTCATGAACTAATTTGTTCCCGGTCAGAATTCATCTTTATAAGACTGTAAAACCTTCCGGTGAAATGTCTGGGAAGCTGTTTTACCAAAAATTTTTTTGTTCTCAGAATTCCTCTAATAGATAGCGTGTAAAATTTCAACGTAAAAATTCGGTAAAGAAATTGTCTGTAGGGTAAATAGGGACTAATGACTAATCTGTTTATTTTCTTAAATAAAAAAAAAAAACAGCTTTAGGTACTCTTGCCGTATAAACATTAAGCTAATTTCAAATTTTCCCAGAAACATCACAACCGCAACCAAATTATTAACACTGTCTTTAATTTTTGTGTTCGCTTATGATGGTTTTTAATTAATTTTCTATCTTTTTTGTACATGCTAGTCGTTTATATCCTCGTTTTGTATCATCATAATTATTAAATTATTAAGAATCCAACCATTCATTAGGGAAGAAATTCAAGTGGTTAATTTTTTAACTGACAAAATTCTTAATTAATTCAAACAAAAATTGTTCAAATTCACCCTGTTTAACAAAGGTTAACTACGCACTTTTCATATACCAACTTAAAGCTTATTTACGTAGAAAATTATTAATTATAATTATTTATTCAAGCAATTCCATGCAATCTGGTCTAAAACAAAAAGCTTAGTAGTATTTGTATTTGTTTTCAATAAGGGAAAGTTATTGACAACAAATACTTGTTATTATTTTTGGTACTTTGTATAGAGTAAGAATTTCACTTTTACTAGGCAAGGCGGGTGTATAGTGTTCACAACGCTTTCTGCAGCAAAAGTCATATATGCATAAACACAACACCTGCTTAAGATGTTTGTGCTATTTCCAATTGTTAATTTGGTGTAGGAAGAACAAGACTTTCACACCTTCACTTCAATTTGCCATCACACAAAGAAAAATTATTAATGGATGTTTTCTAATCAATCGAGTGAGTGGTAAGAAATTAAAAGAACCACAAATGATGATGATTAATATATATCACCTCGCCATCATCAGTATACTTTATACGAGTAGTATATTAGGATGGGGCTTACTTTGGAAATATTCAAATTTCGAACGTGCTAAAATAGTCCAGTCAAATCGTCACCGTGGGTGCCAGTTACAAAAAAGAAATATAGAAGTTTTTTTATCACTTGACTTTTATGTTTTAGGGGTCGCTTAAGCCGAATTTCAACTTTGGTACTTCCTACGGATATGGCTTCAGAACGAAAATCGCAAAAAACCTCAAAATTGTCTACCATTTTTTAGTTTTTTGTAAAACTGTCGTAAAAATATACGCTTTTTTGATAAAAAAATTTATAGAACATAAAATTTCCTACAAAACACGTCATAATTTTTTTTTCATAGGACGAACGGTTTTGCTGCTAGAGAACACTGAATAAAGGTCAAAATTTGGTACTTTTTGAAAAACACAATTTTCTCGTTATTTTTTTGCTTGTAACTCAAAAACTATGCTAATTTTTATTATTTTAGGTTCAACTTAAAGAACATTAAATTCTTTACAAATCTGACGCCTTAATTACTTAAATTGGTCAAAAAATGAAGCAACTAGAGCGCCTTGAAATTATATGTCATTTTACAAAAAATACTAAACCATGAACCCAAAAGTGAGTGGATACCTATGTAAACTTTTACCTTTTAAAAACTATTTATTTGGTCTTTAAATGATACTACTTACTAATTTTATAAATAAAAAAAATTATTTATGTTAATTAGCATCATTAATATAACATGTCGCTTAGGTAGCGGTTGAAGTTCCTGGTTGTTTTCCTGAAATATAACAGAGAAAAACTACGAGGATTATTAGCAATGATGAGTCAGTGCATTTAATATTGTATATACCTTTTTCATCTCTGACAAATTCTTGTGATGTATTCTCACTGATGCGTTGAAAGGCCGAGGAGTAGGCTCTTCATCTGAAAAAGGAAAGGTAAGATGATAGTATTAGGGAAGCTGCATGAGAATTTTATTAAATTCATAGGTGGGTATTAGTGGTTTGGAGATTAAAAATGTGAGTAGCAATGAAAGTTACCTTTTTATTTCGAGGCGTGCTCGTTTTCAGATGCATCCACTTCATTTAAACCATCATCAGGACAATATCTTTTGATGTTGTTGCAATTGCCCTGACACTCTTGGCAAAGACGGGAGCAATATAGCCTACCCTTCCTGCACCCACAATGTCCCTTGCAATCTGTCTTGCATTTGCAGGAAATTAGCCGGAGCAGTTTGAAAAGAATATGTATAGTCCACTTATATCGCTTATTTGAAGGGTTTGGTATGTTAAAAACGTGTTTGCTTCAAAATTTCTTTTTCAGCTAGTCAAAACCTTTTAATTAGGTAAATTGGAAGAAAAAACAATAATAATATTTGAAGGCGAGTTATTTCGTGGATTTCAATAGTTTGGCGTAACTCAAAACGTCTGTCAGTTACATTTTGCAACTTAGGGAGTCAAACCCTCTAAATTGGGATGCATTTCAAGATATTTGTATCTTTAATCTTTTTGATAAACTTGTAATTACATCCGCGACTTTTATCGCGCTTTTCAGCAGTTTGGCGAAACTCAAACGCCTGTAACTTATAAAATCACTTTCTTGAGTCAGAACCTTTTAACTGGTAAACATTTGGAGAAGATTCCACTAATATACAATGAAAAAAAAATAAATAATAACATCCGCGAATTATATCGCGGCTGTCAGTTGTTTGGGCCACTCAAACGTCTGTCACTTACATTTAAATTTTTTTTGGACCTTTTGATTGGGATACATTTCAAGTGGTTTCCCTCAAAATCCTCTAACTAAAAAAATAAAAGAAAAAATCCGCGACTTTCCAGCTGTTGGGTGGCACTATAAACTCCTTTTTTTATACATTAATACTCTGGTGGTCAAGACCTTCCGATTGTGATACATTTTGGTAGCATACATCAATTATCTAAAAATTTCAATAAAAAATCCGCGACTTTAATCGCGTCTGTCGGAGGTTTTGGGGCCACTTAGACGTCTGTCATGTACATATTCGCACTCAGGAGGTCAAGATCTTTCGTTTGTGACACATTTCAAGTGGTTTCCTTTTTGACAAAAAACGCCAAAAATGGCGTTTTCAGGGACGTCTGTCGGTGGTTGTCACGTACATATTCACACTCAGGGAGTCCATGGCTAAAAGTTGTGATCAATTTCAGGTGGTTCCCCAAAAGCCTAAAAACGCGAAAAAAACGCGTTTTCGGGGACGTCTGTCTGGGTTCTGGGGCCACCTACACGTCTGTCGAAACCAGTTTTGTAATCAGGGAGTTCATGGCGTCAAGTTGTATTACATTTGAAATGGTTTCCCACCCCATTTCAATTTTCAGAAAAGCTGCACTTTTGATGCACTTTTACGTGGTAACGGGGCCACTACATGCTGGCAGACGAACGTATTCGTCATCACCTTCACCAGGACTACGTATAATATTCATATCTTTTGGTTTCCTTTCACGACCAAAATCAGCTGCTGGCTCTTAGACTATTACACATAATAATGAGTAGTTGGTTATCGGCTTACTAAATATTATACAACACTGCTGTCTAGTAATTTTTCTGAAATGTCTTCTAATATGCAGATGCTCAACCCTCAATAGGTTTCTTCAAAACTTAGCATAATGTATTTCTATATCTTAATTAGACAACACACACATAAAAGCCTTATCTAAATTTCCGTAAAATAGACAGATCATTAGAGAGAGCATCAGTTAAAAGTTTGCTGCGAATAAGTCACCCATGTTGGTGATGCCAGAAGCTGCGGATCTAACTATACGGTCATGTGTGTAGGAGGGAGTATACGCTTCATGGTAGTTAGGAAAGTGACAAGTATGTTTGTTTATTCATAACTCCATGTAACTTTCCTCACTATATCACAATACACAATGCCCTATATTATAGAAAGGTACAGGAATATAGAGAGAAAGGAAAGAAGAACAAAAATTGTAAGCCTTTCCAAACGTCCGTCTACGTCCATGTCGGCAGCAAAAAGGATAGCACCATTGAAATCCCCGAGAATATTACCCAACAACACAACCATGCCATTAAGACTAAATGTGCAGAAGCAGGATAATGCTTTTTCATTTTGAAGAAGGCTTAGTGCACCAGCTGTAGTTAAACACACAAAAAGATATGTAGTGTAGACGGTACGTGATGTAATGAACATTTTCGGAAAGATGTTTCAGGCAAGTGGTTGTGTCTGAAAAAGAGATGGTAAAGGCTTTCATTGTTTTTTTTTTTTTTGTGTTGCTTGTAATATTAGGGTTAGGCCAACAAATCTGCTCCCTCCTTTGGAATTCATGTCCTTTTTAATTGTTTGCGAAAGGAAGCCGAAGAGCGAGGCAAAGGCAATGAAGCTAAACAAACTCTTGTAAAATGTTAATTCTGACGAAGGTCATGTGAATAAAAATGTACAGGCTTGTAAGTTTCTATATTATAATGGGTGGCATGGCCACGCCCGCCACTCTATATACAAAAATTTTATAGAGTGGGGTTTTGTACAGATTTTATAAAGCAAACCACAATGAGTGAGTTTTGCGGTGATGTTTTTTTTTTTTATTTTTTTGCTGGGACTTAATATGCCTAAGGAATATTTATATCAACTTTATGTGGGTACGTACTTTGCTTGAATATTTTTCAAGCAAGTTTCGGTAGAAAAAATCTTGACAAAATAATTCAAGGTTAAGTACATTTTCTTTTTAAAAAGATCCTTTAATTTAATTCGAAAAGAAAGGTCCTTGTTGTAAAGGGTTTGCAAGGAGTTTTTCGTATAAGCAAATTTAATTCAACTAAGGGTTTTCTTTGGTATATCTAGGTTTTCTTTCTTGTTTTTTTTTTTTTTTTTATGGAAATGCATTTTGACTACGATTGTAATTGTATTAGTAGGGACAAAAGGAACTATGTAATTTGGCAAATTTAATTTCTGCAGGATGCAATAAGTTTATGGTTTAGATAACATTAAAGAAAGGAAAAATAATCCAAGAATAAGTAACGTCAAAAAATTAATATATTTATCAAGTAAACCTACCGTGCGTATAATAAGTAAGTAAGTAAATAAGTAAATGTTCAAAGCCGGATGTAAGATTGGGTCCGTATTTGACTATTTGCCAGTTGCCGAGTAGATCTCGTAAAACCTATTTAATAACTTACGCGGTTCATACCTATCAGGTTTCCGAAGCGTGTCGCCTTTATAACTCAAAATTCCGAGAAACTGATTAAGGACCGCAACTAGACCCAAATTCCTGTCTTGTTAAACCGAATCATGTCGAGGGGCCGTTTGGTGATATACCGTGTCTGTCAAGGCTGAGTATGGACATTGCCACGAATGGAACCTATAGCCATACCAGAGGATTGATCTGGCAGCCGATATCCTTGCCATAATCAAATATTTATGTACGAACATTTTACTTGTTTATAATAAAAATATTAGTCTTTATCCGTGCTGGGGCGGATTAGGAATATATCAGCAGTAAATCTAGGCAAATAACACCAAAGTGAGCCTAGCGACACACAATAACACCTTAGAGCTTACCATAGAGTGTGTATGCAAGTCCTTGGGATAATGCATCTGGAGATCACCGGTATTGTAAAAGAAGAAGATCAAACCATGAAAAACAGGAGCATGCCAGTGTCGAAAACTTGCGGAGTTTTAAAATTTTTCGAAAAATTTAGAGCAATGGAAGTACTTGCTATAATATAAGAGGCACTACCCCGCCAGGCAGATCCATTGCTATGCATGGTACTGATCCTGGGCCGATCATTAATGGTCGGATCAGAGCTAAACGGATTCCGGGGGCTAGCGAAGTAATGTAACAAGATGGACGAAATTTAAGAGTGGCGAGTTGGAACGTTGGGACTATGACCGGTATAAGCTGTGAGTTGGAAGAGATGATAAAAAGAAGGCGAATAGACATCTTGGCTTCTAAGAAACAAAATGGCAAACAACTGAAAACAGGGCTCGTTTCTTGGACGTTAAGACAAAGGCATACAAGATGTTCTACTACGGAAAAGAAAAGAACAAAAACGGAATCGGTATCATCCTTGCGGAGGCATTGCTTGGTAACGTCTTGGCTATTTCGATATTCGAAGTCCAGTGACCGTTTGATGTCTCTAAAATTGGTGATGCAAGGAAATGTGTGGAATATTGCCAGCGGTTATGCTCCCCAAATTGGATATGAACAACCGGAAAAAGATGCGTTTTGGCTAGACTTTCACAACCACTTTAAAAACATCCCGAAAGATGAGCTTCTGTTTTCAATTAAAAAGTACAAGTGACCTCAACTCCAGAAATAATAAAATTCACAGTATCTTTTTGCTGTGATTTTTATAAGAGTCGGTAAACATCGACCAAAATTTGTGTCTTAGTAGGGTATAACAGACTGACTGAAGAGCCCACTGTTATACCTTGGGCGAAACACAATTATTTCTGGAGTTGAGGTCACTTGTACTTTTTAATTGAATTTTACAACGTTTCGTTTCTAAAATTCTTCAATTGAAAAGAAAGAAAGAACAGTTTTGCAATGATTTTTGATTGGAATACCTCGTTAACCCCAAAGAAAGGATTAAGGGGCTAGAATTGGATTCAGTGTACCAAAAATATTCTGAAAAGAAAAGTTTTTTTTTCCACTAGAAGGTATTTTCAACTTTGTCGGTTTTTGTTATTCATATCGCACTTTCAGATTACAAAAATAAAAATAAGCAAAGACAAAACCGAATGCCAATGTTAATTGAGAGTGAACAAACAGACGCTAAATTGATAGTTATTCATCGGTCACAATAATGAAAAAATCCCAAGGATATTTTTGAAAAGAATTTAAATTTAAACAAGCAATTTAAAGCGAGCCAGTTACCTAAAGGCGAGTGAATGAATTAAAAAATTAATGATATACATGTATGTATGTATGTATTATGAATGACATTATTATTTTTAAAGCGATATTAGTTAAAACGACACAATCCAGTTTTTAATGGACTGTGAATAAATTGACCCTAAGTGCATTAACTTTTCGGCATAAGGAGTCGGATGCGTTGAAAAGCTTTTTTTTAAATGTAGCTTTTACGAGGAGATTGATGTTCAAAAGGGTAGTTATGTGCATTCAAGAGGACACAAGCGTCCACAGGTTTTTCTCAAAACCCACCTCTGTCTACCAACTCCTACTCTCACCTCCACGTGGTGAACATCGGGTGTCTAGTACCTCAGCTGGAGACGGGGTTTAAATCCCCGTGGAAAGCTGTTGGGGACAGCCAACGAGAGAGGGGGGGAGGAGTGTTCCCACTAAGGCACTTCTTCTTTCATCGAGGCGGCAGCGGACGAATTCTCTAGATGGAATCAACGGTGGCGTCTACAGTTCCAGTTAGGTTGAACTACTTAGTGAACACCTTATATGGGCTACTACGACATATTTGTAGCTCAGGCCTATAAGGAGCGGTTTATCCGGCTCCCTACCCTTGGGGTTATACGAAGGGTCTGGTCCTCCGGGTCGGAGGTTGTGCGTCGGGGTAACTTCCCTACCACGTAAAAAAAAGTTGTTCCGAAACAACAACAAGCCTCGGATATGGATGATTTTAAAGTTGACGACCCCAGCAAACGAAACAAGGACAATGAATTTCGGATCTGCACTTGGAACGTCCTGTCCTTATACAAAACACGTGCAGCCGAACAATAACTGGAGAGCCTGGACAGGCTTAAGGCTGACGTAACAGCCATCCAGGAAGTGCGATGGGATGGAGAGGGCGTACGGAGACTGAAAACGTGTGACATCTACTACGGCAGGTGCTTGAAGGAACAGGGTCAGCGGCTCTTTGGTTGTGGTTTTGTGATAAGGGGAAGACTTAGGCAAGAAGTCTTGGGCTTCCGAAGTGTAAGCGAGCGCCTGGTCACAATCCGCATCAAAGGCAAATTTAAGAACATTTCGCTGATTTGTATTCACGCCCCCCATGAAAGGAGAGAAGACTCAACCAAAGAAGCATTCTACGATCTCTTGGAGACAACGTATAATATGTGCCCGAAGTACGACGTGAAGATCATTCTTGGTGACTTCAACGCAAGATTCGGAAAGGAGGGCATCTTTGGTTCGACAGTCGGAGGACACAGCCTACACGACGAAACTTCCGGCAACGGACACAGGCTGGCAGACTTTGCGGCGCGGCGAAATGTCATCATCTCAAGCACCTACTTCCCACACCTCAATATACACAAGGGGACTTGGCGGTCGCGTGATCAAGTAACCGTCAACCAAATCGACCACGTTGCGATAGACGCGAGACATGCTTCCAGTATCTTGGACGTCCGAACGTTCCGAGGGGCCAACATTGACTCGGATCACTACCTGGTGGTAGCTAGACTACGTATGCGGATATCGATGACGCGACAACGCAGAGCAGATGCTGTGAAAAGATTCGATGTCGAGAAGCTTAAATCGCAAGAGACTGCCAGAACTTTTGCAGACCACGTCACTCTTAATCTCTCAGGAGATCAAGCGAAGAATTACTCTTGCCAACCGCTGTTTCTTCGGTCTAAGAAGGCATTTAAGTAGTAAGGCCCTCTCTCAGAGAACCAAGGAGACTTTATACAAAACCCTTATCATCCCGGTCCTGCTTTATGGGTCAGAAGCATGGACACTGAAAGATTCGGATAAAAATTTGCTAGGGTGCTTTGAGAGAAAGATTCTTCGTGTGATTTTCGGTCCGGTGTGTATCGAAGGAGTATGGAGGAGAAGATTCAACGACGAGCTATACGGGCTATACAGCGACGTTGACCTGGTCAAAAAGCTGAAAATACAGCGGCTGAGATGGCTGGGGCACGTGGAGCGTATGGACAGCAACGCACCTGCCCGACGAGTCTTCGAATCCAACCCCGATGGGGTACGCAGCAGAGGAAGAACCCGTAACAGGTGGCGCAATCAAGTGAATGACGACATCAAAGCACTCGGTGTGCGCAATTATTTACCGAAATAGAGAATCGCCGAAACCAATAGAACTAATTTTTGGTAAAAGAACTTCATGCTAAACTATATCCATTGCTTTTACAAATATTAACCGAAATAATTTAGATTTCACTAAAACCTTAATGTATACATTGGTCAAGTCAACAACAACTGTATAAAAAAAAATAAATAAATCGGGTGGCACAACGGCTCATGAAGAACGAGGGCCTAGTGACTAGCAACTCGCAACCATTCCTGTGTGCGCCTGCCGACAGGAATGGAAGGGACCTACAATTTTATGCCGAATCCGAACGGCTAGACGAGAAGCACTTATTCCTGACAAGTGATACTCTCGGAGGATTTGTCTTTTCCTCGCAAGAGGCAGTAGCCCTGAAAAAAAATCTTTTTAGTTTATAGGTGGATGAGGCTGGGAAGCGAACCCAGACCTCCAGCGTGACAGTCGAACGCACAAACCATTACGCTACGGGCTACTACTACAACTGTATAAATACCACCTAAAAACTGTTGTTGCGCAAATAAATAAGCTTGGAAAAACCTAAAAATATACATTATCTTCAAGAATTCTAGTTAAAGCTTTAAATAGCTTCCTTATTTAATTTAGCTTGAGATAAAACTTACTCTCTTTAGAGCTACTGCGCTTACACCAATGAAGACTCTAGCTGACTTTAACTTCTTCTTTAACTGTTTTTTTTTTATTGTCAAGAGCAATATGCTCTCAGAGTAAATCGTCTATGAATATAGCTAGTTTGTGCCTCAAAATTTGATTGCTACAAAATATAGTACCTAGTTTCCACCGTTCCATTCTAATAACTTTTAACTATAAGTACGCCCATTTAAAACGTCTATTTCAAACACGTCACGCGGAACATAAAACTATCCCCATTGAAAGTTGCCAGTAGATTTCGTATACAAGTAGAGTAGAGTAGTCTTTTCGCGGCTAAAATACATGATGGTTTTGGTGGTTTATATACAAACATCTCTCTCTCTCTCTCTACACAAACATTAGCTGCAGGCTATTATAATACTAGGATGTGAGCTGGACTAGATTTTCGATGAAAGTAGTTTGCCATACGATAAAAATACGACCATATAACGCGGGATAGGATGCACACCGCACTTTCCTACATTAGTACAACTCCCCCAATCCCCGTTCCAATTACTCACCATCACCATCCCTATCTCGTCTTCTATACGGGAATGATAAAATCGATAGAAATTAGAGATGCTTAGGTTGAAGCTTAGATTGGAACAGTTTTACGTTGATATATAGGTACAGTATAGTGGATACGGTAGTTTGACTTTACCCTCTATGGAACTATTAAAAGAACCTTCCTTTAGGAAACAAGTAGAGATATTGAGGTTGGTTGTTTTGGTGGGAATTTGGGTCGCAGGACGCAGTAGTGTTGGGGTTGTGTTAGTTTAGGTAAGCTTTATATTGCTTATCAACCAAAAGGGACGTCTTTCGTTAAATACCTATTGAACGCAGATATTAAGGGAACATTTTGAGTGGTTAAAGGATTTGAGAGCTAATTTAAAACCACAAGTCAAATGAATTTTGATGATTTCTTACACGTCGAATCGATAAAGAAACGGTTAGTCTTATAGCTTGATGGTTTGCTGTAAACAGATATTGATGATGAGGTTTTAATTTAAGTTAAATGGTGGGTAGGCTTGATGAACCAATTAGCACTGTAGTGCTGTGCTTTGATACCATAACTCGTTTGACCTGTGAATAAAAGCGGTTTTTTAAACAAATACAAAAAGGGATTTGGTGATAGACCTAGCAGTGGAACATCGTCTATGCCCTGAGTTCGGCTGCTTAAGACGCATACGATCGGATCCCTTAGGGGTCTCATCTGGTCCCACATTCGAATTTGGTAATCTCTGTAACTTGCGTCTTCTTACTCATGAATGACTCGTGGCCACACAGAGCAAGGACCAGTCGCTCGTAAGACAAGACAACTTTCTTGGATTTGGACAGAGGAAAAACACTCCATAAGATCGCAGTTGAAATCTATAAAAACCATCTTCACTGTGCCAAACTAGGCAGCTTGTTATTTTGTAGTACTTTTGCGATTATGATGCACAGTCAGGGTCCGGCCGCCGGGCGGTGCGGCGCGGTGGCGGTGGTGGCTTGCTGAAGTGACCTTAACTCTATCAAATACATTTTCAATCTCAAGGTTGTCACCAACTTTCGCGGGCGCGGTCTAATCCCTGGTTTGCAGAAACTTAATTTTTGCACACCTGATGCCAAAATACAGCTTGTATTCGGTTCTCTCGCGAGCCCCAAGGCTTTCCTCGCTTAACAGAAGATAAGATAAGCTGTTCTCATGCGGTTCCTCAGCCTCAATGATTGTCCAGTCCAGTCATGTATGTGAAGGCAGTGGATCAGCTCATGTCCGCTTGGCTTAATGAAGGGCAACCAGATGCGAGCCTTTGGTCATTTAGGGATGTCCTGAACTGGGATGAGATTGGGTTTTAAGCAGTGGTTTACGCAGGGGGGCTTGAGCCCCCCCCCTCAAGTAATATGGTATACCTACTGTGCTAAGATTTAATACATATATCGAAGAAAGTTTTTTTTTATTATTTTTAAGTTCAAATTGTATTTTTGTTAATTTTAAACTTTAGCAGTATTTTCAATTTTAATAAAAAAAAAAAAACTATGGACAAAGGGCCCTACCAATAATCAAATTTCGTAACGACTTAAATGTTTAAGTAAAATGGACCATAATTGTATGGGCTCTAAATTATAAACCAACCATGGTATGACTTAAATATTTAGGTGGACCCTAAATAATGAATATTACATGGTATGGACTCTACAATATGAAACATAACATGCATGGTTTTTTATAGCCCATAGCATTATGGTCAATTTTCCTTAAATATTTAAGTCGTTACTAAATTTGATTATTAGTAGGGCCCAAGGACATGGATGTCGTATTGAAATCATTAGTTTATACCACACGTAATCTAGATTTTGTTTGACATTTCAAACATATCTCAGTATTCATAGGAACCCAAACAAAATTCCTTTGCAATCAGTCAAAATTCGCAAAATGATTTCACACATTTAATTTTGTCCTTCTTTTCCCATTTAAAAAAGTCCGGAATGAAATAACGAATGAAGTGCACTTACTGACATAAAACATTCTGTTAGTATCTTCTCTTTTTTTATTGCTTTTAAGTGTGGTCAAATGCTTTGGTTATGCTAGTATCTTAGCGCTCAGTGAACGTATCAAATATTCATAAAAATATTTTTAAATATCTGTAAACTGTATAATTTTGTTTGCCAAATGATTTTTCTAAAGCTTCGACATAAGGCATTAAGAAAGCTGTAGAGTCAATTGATGATATTTCTAAAAACTGCATTTAACTTGTATCAGAGCTAGACTTTCTTATCAAACTCTTTTTTTTAAGTTAATGCCCCGTATTCATAATCGTTTTAAACTATTGTGACTAGTTAAAACTTAAAAGATAATCTAAACATTTATTTTAGTTTTTATCAATGCACTATTTTTGACGGTCAATAATAATTTAATAAACTTCTATTCTCTCTATTCTATTCACTCTCTCAAAAAACACGGCTATATAACATAGCGGCACGAGTACGACAACTCAGGCGCCAAGAAATAATAACGGTTTGTAGAACCTTGCTTGCTTACATAAATATAGTGCAATAGCACCCAGCATTACGACGTATATATAAACAGTGAGGTATGTAACTCAACCCCCCTGCTTGGGTACACTATAGGATTTGGGGTAGGTGCGAGGTTGGGTGTATGCAAAGTTTCAATTTAAAATGTCATTTAGCGTTATCCAGAATGCACCGCGAGGAGACATTTGACGTCCGATTCAGTCAATTCGTGTGTAGACGGTGTCTCAGTGGGTCAGTCAGTCAATTTGTTAAGTTTAAATAGTCAATTCCGTGTTTTAAAATGTCTTAAAAATGTATATTAGTTTCATCAATTAAGTCATACCAAAGATACCAAATCCCCAAACGAACAAAACTTTGAAAAATTTTAGGGTTTTCAATGGAGTAGTGGATGCATAGCCGCCATTGTTGATTAACAAAAGAAAAACACTTTATTCATTCTAAGGTTGAACAAAGAATGACCCTAGTAAATATTGACCCTTATTATAATAGGCGTTTGTATTGAACGACTATTTGTGTCGAGTCACTTTCTTGGCATTTAAGAGTCGGTATAACGTTACTTAAACGCCATCCACACGCGTCCCACATAATGACACTTTGATAATTAAAAGAAATTTTTCTCTTGAAAGAACGAATTTATTTTAAATATCAAACTTCTTATTTTAAAAAAGCACAGAAAACAAACATAAATAGTGTTGCATTGTTTATTTTATTGCGAAACACTGATGACGTGAGGTATAACATGAAATTAATTGATAAATGAAACCAATGAAATTGAGACTGAGCCCCCCCCCCTCCCCCCAAACAAAATCCTGCGTACGCTACTGGTTTTAAGCCCTCCCAGTGATTGCTCGAACTAAGGCAATCACTAAGGTAGTGCACACAGTCAGCAGACCTTTGCTGTTTGTGAAGAACTCATCCACAACCGATACTTGGAGGTCGTCTCTGACAATGTTTTTGATATGTTTGATTTATGATGATTTATACAATTCCAAAATTGTAATGATTTGTATATTTTGTGTTATTGAAATATTTCCCTATTCATCAGCAGTCTTATTTTATATCTTGTGATCTTATTTATAATTTTGTATACGCATGTACAAGGTTGTTTTACAAATCTGTTGCCAAATAAAACAGCTGTCGAAGAGTAATTTATCAAAACAAAACTAATATAAGAACAATAGCTTCCTTTGTTTACTTTCATCAAATATAATTATTATTACAAACAAACATACCACAAAAACAAAAATCCATAGGCTCGTGAACTGACACCCGTAAACCTCCCCTGTTTAATAAAACCGCATTGATTGAATATCATCATGTTGAAATTTATCTAAAAGCCTCATGGGGATAACTTTGACCATTGTGTGCTACCACAACTCACAATAAGAAAATCAATACCTAAAAAAATGTTGTGCTTTCCAAATGCCTTTTCTATGTCGACAAAGCTTGCCCACTCCATCATGATATATTTTACAAAAACAAAAACCCTGAAGTAGAATAAAAACAAAGAATAAATAAACACAAAGGAGAATTAAGCCGTCTCGAAAAACATACCATATATACATACACACATACATACATAGTATATTTTCAGCCTTTAGCTACTTTCAGTCCTTATTTCATATTCAGACAATAGCAATGTTAATTACGGACTCAGCTATGACCTCGAGGGTCCAGGCGAATCGCTTTTCCTACACCACACTTCCGGTCGCCTTCCGGGAACTTTCTCTATGAGTATAAAAACGAGAGTTAGAGAACAAGAAGTTATAGTGTCTACGTCTATGGCTTTGGTGTATTGTTGTTGTTATTGTATGTGGCTGGGTGGATTGTGTGTTTATTACTGAGCCCAATTCTTTCATTATTATTATGTTTATATAGAAAGGATTCAGGTGTTTAATAATAGACAAGAATACTTTTGCAGGAAGCTAGGCATTACCACACCAGGGGACGATGTTGTTGGCAATAATAAAGTTCATTATGACACTACCTTATGGACCTTAGAAGATCCTGAATTATAAGTAGATTTAAGTATTTTTGCGTGTTATCAAATTTTAGTATAATGGTTAAGTGTGTTATTAACGCGTATTGGAACCTATAAGTTCAACAAAAAAATATCATTTGTAGAAAGATGCCACTTGATTTGTTTTCGAGAAGGTTAACTTACGACACAAATAAAGAATTCGCGGGTGAAAGGAATGTCTCCCATCAGTAGCTTAGCACTTTATGTATATGAGGGTATTTGCGGAAAAAAAGCATATCGTCTAAAAAGTTACTATAGAACATGTCCAGCAATTAGTCGTTAATAGAATTTCAAGCAAATCATTTTAGGGATATTTTTTTATTATAGTGGACTTTTTTGTTCAGTTATCTTCTGGATGCATATAAAAATAAATTTATTTCATCTTCTTTCCCAACGTTTCATCGGGGGTTATTACTTTGAACTATTGCACACTAGAGCTGAAAGAGGGCTATAAGAAAAGATTATGTATAGTTTTTCGGGACGCCCACCATCCTACTGGGGAAATGCGAACTGACCTCTATTTCCAAAACTATTGATCTTAGAGGAAAAACTGGGAAGCAATTTAAACATCTTTCGTTTATACAAATATTTTTTTTTTCGTTTTATTTTTTTTTTGACATTTATACATATTTGTCCTTCCCGAGGAAATAAATATGAATTACAACAATTTAAGAACACTAATTTTTCAACATTTTGATATATTTTTGGGATGATGCGATACCACAGTCAAAAGTTACAGCTATTTTGGTATTTGTATTCATTTTAAAAACAATTTAGTATTTTATTTACTCCGGAGTTTGCATTTAAGCGCAACTAAAATGGCTGAAACTTTTGACTGTGGTATCGCATCATCTTCAAAGATATATCAAAATGTTGGAAGTTTAGTGTACTAAAATTCTTATTTAGAAAGTAATTCAGGTTAGCTTATACGAAATCGACAAAAATGTGTTATTGCAAAAAAGGGCGCTTGTAACTCAGTACTCGTGGCAGAAGTGAAACTTCTTTGGCGATCTAAAAATCTCGATATGTATAGGGATATTAAGCTTATATGCGTATGACGCCGCTAAGTGTTCTATATCAAGATGATCTATGGGTTGGGGTTGTAAACTTGAAAATTAAATAATAATGGTGAAAATTTAAAGTAAAAAAGTTGGAAATTTAAAAGATATAAATCAGTTTATTTGAGTAGGTTTTCCGACTATTTCCAAAAATTCCTACACTCCAAATCTCTGCAAAATCAAAAATTTGTATATAACAACTTTAATTTGGTTTTATGTATTTTGCAACCATATATAATTCAAATTTTTAGCGGACTCTCCTGATTTAATTCAATTTTTTTGAAATTAGCCTATTTTGAGATAAAATTTTTGAAATAATTTATATCTCCATACCAGTAGGAGATAGACAAAAATCTTAAACTAGTAAGATTTTTAGAATTTCATTATCTATCCACAAAAAAACTCTAATATTCTAAACAAAGAAATTAGAAACAAGACATAAAAGGACATTTTCCCTTTTACCTGCTACAATAATAGAGATTATCAAAAAATCCAAACTTATTGCAATATAAAATATATAAGCCTATCAATAAAAATGTTTACTTTAACTCTACCTCCCACCACTTAGCTAATCAATGATCTCAGCGTTGCATATGTGGCGTTACATTTCTTCGTTTCACAAAAATTGAACCTTGAAATTTCACTCTCAACGCGCCCAAAGAAGTTTCACTTCAAAAATTAAAAATAGAACAACATAACCTTGAAAATATTGCCCACACCGAAAAAATTTATATATAAACGAATATACGAAAGATGGTTTGATTGCCTACAAGATTGGCCTTAAAATGTGTTCTCTAAGATCAATAGTTTCGCGTTTTCTAAAATGGTGGATCGTCCCAGAATCTGCAAAACTCGATCCGTAGTGATTCACAATAAAGTCTTCTCTTTCATTTTCAAGGCACATGAGTATATGGGAAAGTAAGCACTGCACTGCGGATCGAGTTTTGAGGATTCTGTAATCGGCGTGATTATAACTTAATAACGTTTCGCTTTGTGTATAAAGATTATCGATGGATGATCTTACCTTATTTTAACTTTAGGCCCATTTAACAAAATACGTATGATCAATTTTAATGAAGACAAATTACTAAAACAGTCAATAATATAAAAAAAGTGCGTATACGCCGTAGTGAACTGTTTTATCGACGTTTATTATAGAGAATAAAACTATGGCCTCAACAAAAAGTTTTGCAAGAAGTTGGTGGATTTCGACACTACGTGACTTAGCAGTCGTCAATGTTGATGGGACTACTATAAAGAGTTTATATAAAGTACTTCTATGCACAGTGTTTTTTAAGTACGTCAATATTGTTGATACCTGATCTTTGAGCTATAATGATGTGTAATTTGATGGTATAACTTTTGAGTTGTAGACTCAAAGGGAGATTAACCTCTTTGATCCCCTGAGAATGTTGAGAATATTCGTTATTAATTGAAAAATGTCAAAAATTAATAAGACAATCTTTTATTAATAAAGGGTGTTTTTCTTAATATACTTTATGCTTATTAATAAGAAATATTGTTTCTATAGTGCCACGTAATTTGTGTTTTAATAATAAATTTTATATAAAACCAAACCCTTTTTATTAATAACACAAGTAGCACAAAATGGTATAATTTCGGTATGACATTTCTTAATTCATACTGTATTCAATCTTTAATTGGTATGCCAGTTTATGACTTCTTAAATTGATCTGCATTTCTTCTTTATTATGTATTTTAGTCAAGGACTTAAATTATTATGTTCACTTCTACTTAAGGTATTCTTAAATCCTTCTTCGATTTGCTTTTTTCAAATGTTTGTTTACCTTCTTTCTTAAATACTTCTTTAATCCTTCAAAAACTGTTCTTAATTTTGAAAGACGTGGCTCTGGTACTTTTATGATTCTTAAATACTTCTTTTGATCGTCTTAAAATAGTATTTAAAATTGCGACACATGATCCGATGGTAGTAGTGCGTAGCGTGATAGTTAGTGCATTCAACTGCCACGCCGGAGGTCTGGGTTCCATTCTAAGCCACGTCCACCATTTTTTTTTTTTCATATTTGATTATTTGGTACCAAATATTTTGGTGTTTGCTCTGAGCCGAAGCACCCATAGAAAATAATAAAATAAAAAAAAATTGAGGTTTAACACAAAAATAATTTAAATACAGGAAAATGCAAAAATAAAATAGTGGAAAATAAATAGAAAAAAAAAAGAAGATAATAAAATTGCCAAAAAATTGAAATTGAATTATTAAAGACGACTTGTGTAGGGCAAAGAAAATGTCATACCGATTGAAGAAGTAAATCGGAAATAATTAAGAAGAATGTTTCAATAAATCAATTTAGCGAAAATATCATACCTATTTAAGAAATAGTACGGACGTTTTTAAGAAGAATGTTTCAATTTAGCTTCTTTATTCGAAAATGGCATACCTATTTAAGAAGTAGAACGGAAGTTATTAAGAATGTTTCAATAATTCAATTTAGCTTCCTAATTCGTTCTATCGGACCGCCCACTTGCACCTCTTCTCTACTTAATATGAACTTAAATCCTTTTTAAAGAAGCATGCAAGTATAGTTTTAGAATTCCTAAATCCTTCTTTAAGTAATTCTGTGCTACTTGTGAAGTATAGTAGTACGGGAGGCGACCGTAGGTTTACCTCTCTCATCGCGGCTATGCAAAAAAAAAAGAGCCAACATTTCATGCTTTTAGTTTTGAGATTTTGAAGCAAATATTTTTTTTTAAATGCCATTATTGATTTGGTAACAAGGAATAGAAAGAGACAAACATTTAATATTTTCTTGTAAGGCTGTCATCTTCTGTGACATAAAATATCGTCCAAAATGTTGGTTTACAAACCGATCTCGGAATTTATTTTACTCTCAAATTTCACACAGCAAATTGACATTTTTCCCCGGACAATTTTTGTTCCACTACGATTAAGGTAAAAGTTCGGAATTCACCCAAAAGAATATCAATTTAGGATGATCTACTTCTGCGCGAATTTACAATTCTTATTCCTCCATATTCGTCTTCTTTTACACATCTCAAATTCATTTTTATCGGCTTTTTTTACTACGCTGGGAGTGGACTTTAAAACTTTATTATATTATTATTGAAAATTGTAATTTTTTCCACGAAAAATATTATTTTTAATATTGACTAATACGAGCTTATGACATCCCCCTCTTATTTTATATGGATTAATTAACTCAAAATAAATTGGCACGGTAATCGGAAATCTTTTTAAACTGAGAATGCTTATTAAATTGCATTAACATGTTCAATCAGGATAAGGACGTCATACAGAAAAAAACCCTTTTCCTAGTCAATATCAGTGATGGCTCAGTACTGGGCGCCATTCGAATATACATTATTATAAAAAAAAAAATAAAAAAAAAAATAAAACATTGCTCACCCTTTGCTTGTATTTTTTTTTTTATCTGGAAGCACCAGTGTCACTTAGTAAATGAAACGTTAAATTTGCCCTATTTCGTGTGCCTTGTCGTGACGCGTACTCTAACTACTATATATACCTACATACCTACCTACTGTAAAAACGCATGCGGCAAAGGTGACTGAATCATTAATGCAATCGCATATCGCAAGAGTTGGTACGAGGACGGCTAAAAAAAAAAATTTTAAAAAAACAGATCCAGGACAACAAGGACAATTATAAAAATAATATCCCCTTGATGTGGCAACTTTCATTTAATTAGGTCGTGTTGGGCCCTGCCTATCAGCCAGCATAGGCATGTTTATTTTAAGGTGGCATACAAATCGATTTATTTTAAACTTTTGGTTTTCATTTCTGTATTTCACTGGAATGAAAGGTTAACTTTTTAATGTTAGTTTATGTTAGAAAAGAAGTAAAAAGGGTCATTTTTGTGTTAGTTTAACATTTTAATGTTAGTTTAAGTTAAAAAAGAAAACAGTGTTGATTTTGTATACAAATTAATTTAAAAAGAAATATTATAATTATCAGAAAATACTGCGTTATCAAAACTTTCAAAAGACAAATTTTGATATAAAATCTAAATTTTGTGCTTAAAGTTTTTAAATTGAAAATTCAGCTTTTATCTCATTTAATTCAAAAACTAAATTATAATCCAACAAACAAACAACACCACATGCATAGGTACATATTACACGGATTATTGCCTGTCTTTAATATTAGTTTTATAATGAAAACCATAATTATTATTTACACAGAACACGTGGGTGTTTTTAGATCTTTTAATCTGCAAGCTTTTTGAAAATGTTTTTGGTTAAAATCAAAATAATTATTACAATAACCATTAGAAAGGTAGGCCAGGTATACTCCACTCATCCGCGTTTGAACAAAAATATACCTCTATATGCCATAATACGTAGAACATAGGTATAAGTTAGTTATGTATATATATGCGTGTAACCAAAAATATTTTATCTTCACATATTATGAAATTTAATATTATTATTCAAGATTCTTTTCAGTCACGGGTGGATTGAAATTTTTGAGGTCACGTGCGGGTAAATATTTTATTTATTTTTAATCACGCTAGCTTTTAAAACTAAACAACTAGTTTTGATTGCAAAAATGGAATTTAAAATAAGTAAATTAATACGATTCAGAGAACAGCCTCATTGAAACTATGTTTAACATACCTGCGCAGAAAAGTAATCTAGTTTTCGACAAGGCACTAGAGAGTTTTACATAACCCTTTTGTGGGACTTTATCCCGCGATCTTATCAGTCCAATGCGTTACCCACTGGGATTACTCTCTATATAAGTTTCATACTCTTATGTTTCATACCATATTGCATAATAAATACATACAGAATAGAACAGGATTTTGTACTTACTTTTTAGGTATAACAACTTAGAACAGGTTTTCTGTTTTAACTTGTATGACGTTTCTCACAAATCTGTGCTATTCTGATATGAAAAAGAACAGACATTACATGGTTCTTATTAAATGTATGATTTTGGTGTGCAAGATACATTCCTGATGGGGTACCGAAAAATGTTCAACTTCTTTTTACTAGGGAGATGGCCTCACGAGAGTTCGAAAAGTTTCCATCGTCTAAATTGTTTGTACTGAAATGCAGCAAGGGCTTGGCAAGTATCTGACACATTGGCTTACTGAAAACTTACTAGGGCCTTGCACAATCTAGACAAAAACTTGGAACTTTTTCAGGTAGGTAGTAATTATTTTTTTAGTACTACTCGTATATATGTTCGAACGTAAAAACTTCGGTGAACAGGTATTAAATAAAATGCACTCTTGGATCTAACTTGCTATTGTGTTTCATAGCTATACAGGGTATCCCTTAATTCGTCAATAGTATTTAAGGGCATGATTCTTGGGTGTATTCTAAGAAAAAATTGTTCAACAGTAAGGGCCTATCTCCAATTTTGATATCATTTATCGGGGAGTTAAGAAAAGTCTAACTTTGGTGTACCCTGACCCATGTTAACGGTAATTGCGCTGTTAGTACTAATGAAAGAAACTTCGTTTGGGCCTTTATTTTAGAAGAAATACCAGCCTTTGTAATTGCGTTTAAGTAAATCTGATATCTTTCTCAGTCATAAGATACTCAGTTTTTAGACTGTTCCATTTTTCCTGCCCATGCTAATTTTTTGACTTTCGGTTCAACTTTCTGCTTAATGAACATGATGTTATAATATTTTGTTTAAATGTATTTAACAATACTAAAAATAAAAGTCAATAACACGTTTGCTGAAAAACCCATAAATTTTATGATAATTTGGAAAAAAAGCGGCAGGTAAAATTTAAAAAAAAATGTTTTCTTAGCTTTAAGCTCGAAACGCTATGAATACAAATTATTTGTGGGGCTTTAGATAATTTTTAAGGTATGTTTTTTACTAAACCAGTTATAACGGGTGCACTCTGACATTTTTTGGTTTGAATACATGAAACAGGATCCTTGGAGCAAATTTCTTTTTCAATATTTTGAGTTTGGAAAATAATTTCTCAAAAACTATCGATTAAAATAACTTTATTTAAAAGGAAAATTCAAGAATGGGTTTCTGGGTTCAAGATAAGCTATAGGAGAATGTTGTGGGTGTTACCATTGTTTTTCAATAGTGTTGTGTCTACCATAAGTCATATTTTTAGATAACTGCCCCTCCCATCTTAACGGGGGTATATCGACCCCCCTTCCGGTATGATTGGTAGTAGCCCGTAGCGTAATGGTTAGTGCGTTCGACTGTCACGCTGGAGGTCTGGGATCGCTTTCCAGCCTCGTCCACCTAAAAACTAAAAAGTTTTTTTTCAGGGCTACTGCCTCTTGCGAGGAATTGACAAATCCTCCAAGAGTATCACTTGTCACGAATAAGTGCTTCTCGTCTAGCCATTCGGATTCGGCATAAAATTGTAGGTCCCTTCCATTCCTGTCCAAAAGCGCACACAGGAATGGTTGCGAGTTGTTAGTCACTAGGCCCTGGTTCTTCATGGGCCGTTGTGCCACCCGATTAATTAATTCCGGTATGATTGTCCTATTATTTTGGCTCAACCTACACGATTTAATGATTTTGTTTTTGTTTATATTAAGAGTGCGCTAAAGGGGTTGTGACTACCCTTAAAATGTAATACACAGCACGAGCGACTAGGTAGGCTGGAGGGGATTTAAAAGGAAATACCGATGCACTTTGGTTTTGAATGTCTGTAAATACAATGGGAGGGGAAAATTTGGTAGAGCATTCCACATTCGTGTAGTGCGACTAAAGAAAGAATCTCTGTACTTAACAGTAGGTCCGAAGTTGGGCTCAATGGTAAACTGATGGGCATTCCTAGAAGCGCGAGTATTACGGTTGAATAGTTTAAGGGGAGGAATTCAACTGGCTATTTCACTAGAGCACTGTTTGTTAAAATAACGGCAAAAAAGCGAAGGGCATAAAACATTTCGACGGTGCTCCAAAGATGTAAACGTTTCCGTTATAGTTCTTTCACCAATCATTTTAAGAGCTCTCTTTTGAATTCTATCCAATAGACTCAAGTGGGTTATTGGAGCACCTGTCCAAATATGGGATTTGTACTCAAGTTTTGAACGATTCTTTATTTTCCATTATATTGTTTGATAACACTGCTTTTTATATTTTTTTTCTAGCGCTTAATTTTGAAATATAGTATTTTGGAAATCATTCGGTCTACAGAAATGGTTTTGGGCTCAAATTGGAGCAAAGTAGGTTACTTTGAAATCGTAGAACAATGTTTTTATTTAAAATTACAAAATCGCGGTTTTTTCGATTTTTGACTGTAAAGCGGTCGACGCTCAAGGTCGAAAACTAAGGTTATTTACTAGGCCATTATTCTGAACAACTCAGCAAAAAATCAGAAATACCAGATTTGACGCAAACGGTGCCTTACATATCTTCGAACGACAAGGTTACTGGACTGAATTATAGAGCTCAGATTTTTTTTTTTAAGAAACTTCCATTAGTAATTAAGTAAGTATGTTAATTCAAAAATTCAAGAGAGAATAGGTATATATAATTTTTTTTTTTTATATATAGATGTATAAATAATTTTTAGTATAGACTTAATTTGATTAACAGGAAACATTTGTTTTTGTTTGCATCAATGGCTCGGTTGAGCCGTCTGTTGCGATGATATATCCTTATTTAAGTAATTTCTTATGTTAGTTTTAGTATTTGTGCTGCAGTTGTTGGCGGTGGTAGTGTTTCTAATGCTGTTTTTGCTGTTGTTGATTCTGTTGTTGTTGTTGTGGTTGTTGCTGTTGCTATTAAAGTTGCTGTTACTATTGCTGTCGCTGTTACTGTTGTTGATGATGGCGTTGATGGTAGAGTTGGTATATTTGGCGTTGGTGTTGTTGCTGTTGTTGTTATTGCTGTAGTGATGTTGTTGATGTGGTTGGTGTTGATGTAGGAAACGATGGACTTGTTGTTGATGAATTTGTTGTGATAAAAATGTCGTTGATGCATCACTCTTGACTTTGTTGTAGTTGAAGATGTTGTTGTCGTTGTTGCTGTTAAGAATGTTTTTGTCGGTGGTGGTGGTTGTGTTGGTAGAGTTGATGTTAGTGTTATTGTTGTTGTTGTTGTTGTTTTATTTTATTTTTTTGGTTGATTGTGTTGTTGTTGTCCTTGCTCTTGTTTTTGTTAATGATGTTATTTTTGCTGTCGCTGTCACTGTTGCGTCGTTGTTGGCGTAGTTTTCGCTGTTGGTGTTGTTTCTATTGTTGGTGTGGTTGGCGTTGTTATTGATTTTACTGCCGATGATTATATATTTGTTATTGTTGGTTGTCGTTGGTGGTGTTGTCGTTATTGGTGTAGTTGGCTTTGTTGTATTTGTTGAAGATCGTTGTAATTAGTCCTGTTCTTGCTCCCGTTGTTGATATTTTGTTGAGTTGGTGTTTTTCCTATGTTATTGTTTTCTTGGTTGTTGATGTTGAATATGATGATGATGTTGTTGTTTTATTTGTTGTTGTTGTTGCTGTTGATTTTGCTGTCCGTGTTGCTGTTGTCATTTTTGGCGTAGTTGGCGTTTGGTGTAGTTTGCACTATTAGCGTCGTTTCCATTGTTGGTGTATTTGACGTTGTTTTTGTGCAGTTGACGTTGGTGATATTGTCGATATTGGTGTACTTGGCTTTGTTGAAGATTGTTGTAATATTTGTTGTTATTGCTGCTGTTGTTGATATTTTTTTTTCGAGCTGGTGTTTTTCTTGTTGTTATCGTTTTTGTAGTTGTTGATGATGTTGTTGTTGTTTTGTTTGTTGATGTTGTTGCTGGTGTTGTTTTTGATATTGTTGAAGAGGGTGGTGTTGATGCTGTTATTCTAGCTGCAGATGTTGTTTTATCCATTGTATTCCCTTATAAGTTCAGTGCGATATTTAATAGCTAGAGAGAGGTATTTTACCAATGAGAACCAGTTCCCGTCACCATTAAGGATGTTAACCATGTATTCCGTGCTGAGAGCTCTTGACCCAAAAAATAACAGGCGTAGTTTTTTGAAGAAATTTCCATTATGTTTGATTGATTATCGCGTATCTCGTGAACGGATAGAAATTTGTAGACATAAATTGTGTATGCAAAATTGTAATAAATGCATTCCAAAATTTGAATAAAAATAATTTCTTAAAAACAAAAACCATAAAAGAAAAAAATATTTTTTAATTTTCCAAGGTTAACTCACGAGAAAGTAGATTTGATGTTTGATATACCTTCATCACTGGGGGGACTTATGCTTAGGTTCTCATACACTGTACTCGTAGAGTACAGATAAGACAGATATAGCGAAATCACAGGTAAAAATGTAAAGTTCGTCAGAATGAAAACACCCTTTCATAACTTGAGACCGTTTTTTTTTTTTTAATCCGATACTGTTTTGAATGTGGTTTGAACTTATTTTAGAAACTGGTCTAAATATAATATTCAACCAACTTCACCACTCAACCGATAGGAGAATAGTTGATTTTAGTAGAATGTAAGCTGTGCTCTTATAATGATAGCTGCAGGTTTTATACACTTCATGTACGTACGTATACCGTACCTGTCTTTATTTAGTTCATCATATTTCATTCCTTTGTACATAAATAAAAATACGAGTTTTTAAGCTTAAACATGCCAACAAATGGAAATTTTCTTTTGTGCAAAAATTTCATTCAAATTTTATGATTTGTTTTAGCTGAAAACCAAGAGTTGCAACTTGAACAGCACCGGGTAGCCTTTAGAGGGCGTATAGAAAACCAGATCAACATTGGAAGAATACAAACAGAACCAACTTCAAACATTGGTTTTATGTGCACTTAACAACAACAACAAAAAAACACCTATACACTTATTTTCTCATTCATTTTTATAGACGTGTGTTAGGTGTATAGGAAATGTAGAAAATGGTAAATACCATCCTGGAATATGGTTTTATTTTCTTTTTTTGGTTGTTGGAAAACAAACTCGCCAGTGGGCATAGTGATGGTGGTTTATTAGTCTATTTTCCGGCACCTTTTCCAAATTTATATAGCCTGTTGTGTATGAGTTGGGATCTAGCTTTGGTGCGAGACGAGAATGCGAAAATAACCTAAATGAATAATACTGTGTGATGGCTGTGCATATGTGGATTTGTGAATGTGATGAAAGGGCTCTATTACCTATACCGACAGGCAGGAGTCATGCAGGACTCCGTCAGGACGTCAGGTTGTTTAACAAAAGATCTAAAATGAACAAAAGAGAGAGACTCACATTCAAAATAAAGTTAGCAGATCAGAGCACATGTGCGAAGTCTATGAAGAACATATTTTTTAGTTCACTACCTATCTTGCCTACCTCCATATTTTTGCAAAAACCAAGTATGTACCTACAGGACCATAAAACCCTTGAAGTTGTTCGTTAGAGTATCTAGATATTATGCTTTTAGTTTTATTTGGACACAACAATAAGAAAAAAAAACTTTCAACACACATCCCGGCAAACAGGAAATCATAATAAACTGGGAATTTTGTAGTCGGATGCAACATAACGACAACGGATGGAAGGTTGTAAAATTGTTGTACTTTTCGTTCCTTTTATTTTCATCATAACTGTAGTGAACATAAAATCCTGGCATTTTCCAGCAGAAAAATATAAAGTTGATGCATAGAATAATGGAGGTACACAGACATATGTACCTATAGGTGGTTTGTTAGGAATGTCCGTGTTTCCGGCAAATAGAAATAGATGTATTTGCTTGAAAAAATTGTTAGACAAAAATCTGGATTCCAAAAAACCCTAATGAATAGAATAGAAGTTTTGATAAGTAAAGTTTTTTTTTCATATTTTCTGTTTACTATGCTCATCAAATAAAATGCATGATTGAATCGGGCGTCCTATGGATTAAAGGGAGAATAATTTTAAAATGTATGTGGAAATGAAGGACAAAATTTTAGTTTTTCAAAATTCATTATTTTTCAATAATTGTATTTTTTAAGAATATTTTAAAATATGAGTCTTAAAAACATAAGAAAATGAAACAACTAAACAACAAGGGCATATTTTTGATTCGTTTTATAAAAAAAAATCAAAGGAGATGGTCAAAAATGTATGAACATAAATCCCAGAATCGACAAGAACAAAATGCCTACTTATGAGTTAGCTATAATAAGCAAATGCCGTCACCAAAAGGGCAACCCAGAAACCCATGGTGTTTAGCTAGGTAGAGATGGCAGCCACGAGCATCCTCAATCAATAACCTAATTAGCACTGTAGTGCGCCATTTTGATACCATAACTCGTTTGACCGGTGGATAAAAGCGTATGTTTTTAAAGAAAAAAAGGTATTTGAGGATAGACCTCCCTCCATAGATGAAATTTTCTGAATATGCAATATGATCCCCTAGATTGATCATCTAGTATCACGTTCGAATGTGGTAATCTCTGAAACCTCCGTCTGTTTTCTCAGCATGACATGTGGTCACCAGAGCCAGTACCAAACCCGCTCGTAAGATGAGACGTCTTTCTTGGATTTATTTTGACGAGTGTGTGGGTTATAGATACTTGTGGTGTGGGATTAAGTTTGAACAATCATTTAAGTGACGTAGGAAAAACACTCAATAGGATCTTAGTTTGCTTCTAAAAACCATCTTCACTGTGCAGCTTTTTTAACTGATGCGAAGCGAACACGGACCCAACCGTGTGATCTTCCGGCCCTAGATCACCCTTCAAAAAGCATACATCTGCTTGCTTGCAATCATGAAAGTTCGACGAAGAAAATGGTGCAAAAGAAACCGAAGTCAATCCTACATCCATTTCGTCGCGTTGAAGAAAGAAAGCAAATATTTGGTCTTCATTCCGGAAAGTTTGTTAAGGTAGTCAGGAAATGCCTTTTTTCCTCTATGGAATCAAAAAACAATGCCGTTTGGGCACTAGCTCTCTGTACATCAGGACGCACAGACAAACGGACCGATGGACTTCTTGTCAAAATTCACTCTTTTGACATGGATTTGCGTTTTGACACTACAAAAGTACGTGGTACCACATTTACAAAAACCTTGAAAATATAAGAGGTTAAAATAAATAAATAAAAAAATAAATACAAAAATTTTTCTAAGAGTTTGGCGGTACACTTTGAGACGTGGTCCAGCTAGTCGAAATGTTTCGAAGCAAACACTTTATTCCCGAACTTTAATGAACTTTCACAAGGAGACTTCGTGTTCTCTACACCAACAAACTATAAACCAAATTGACCATTTGACGATTGATGCCAGGCTTCAGGCATGCTTCCAGTATCTATCTTGGATGTCCAAATGATCCAAGTAGCCATTATAGACTCGAACTACAGTATACTTTTAACTTATTACTGTGGTAGAATCTACTGAAATGTACTGAGTATATCCATGATATCATAACCTTGAACTATTTATAAATAATGTTTGACGTTGCGAAATCACCATCGCAAAAGACCTTTAAAATTTTTGATAGTTTCTCTTTTTCTCAGCGAACTGAGCACAATCAAGTACAGAGGACAAGTGGAAAAACTGCAAGCACCTCATCATAAGTACCGCCACTGATGCAGGGTTGTCAGATTGTGCGATATATCGCCAAATGTGCGATTTGAAATTTCATTTGGCCACACGAAAATCGGTTTGGCGATGTACCCCAAAAACGGCGATATTTTTAGTTTTTGGCGATTTTAATTTTTTGAATCGTAATTCTAATATTCTTTTCTCAAATGTTCACTTTAACCTTACATCTTTTTCATCGCTATTTGCGCTGAACGCACCCCAAAACTGAAATTTTATCCCTAAAATAAATGACGTATGCATGTCAAAACGAACAACTCTATTAGACAGTGTTCACATTGGACTGACTCTTCCGACTATTCTTGACTTCTCTGAAATTTATCCCACTCCCACTTCACAGTTAGAAAGGGAGAAAAGTAGTAAATTAAAAAAAAAAAATTAAAAATTAGTGGATTTTTTTTGACGTTCTCTTTTGTAAATTCGGAGGAGTCAGTTCAATGTGAACACCGTCTTAGTAAACCAAATCAAAGAAAGATCAAGATGGATTAGCACATTGCAAAATTTGCGACTGCGATACGTTCGCTCAAAACTGACTAAGAACGGCATGCTGTAAGATCTAGCCATGTTGCAAAGGCTATAAAAATGATCTCATTGATAAAATACTATGGATACATATATGTATATCGAATATATTGAAGAGGATTAAGTAAAAAAGAGTTTTTTTTTTTTTTAATTTTAAATTTTTATGTAGAATTTTGATTTGTTTTTTTTTTTTTGTTTATTTATTTTTCTGTGAAATATGATTTGTTTTGATATTACAACTACAAATTTTTTTTTATTTTTAAATTTGTTGATTTCTTGGGCTGAAAATTTTGAAATTTGGGGATTTTTTGGCGATTTCAATTTTAATTTTGGCGATTTCGCTTTTAAAAACCTGACAACCCTGCACTGATGTTCTGGGCTACACTAAAAATCCAATACTAAATACCTGGTTCGATTAAAGAAGAGTGCCACCTGGCACACGTTGCCAAGAATGAGGTCTACCTGTCAATGTTGCTAAATATTGAAACTGCGCTACTGAGAGAGCTTCAACAACAAACACTCTTTCACCCCAGGTATTTTGATGGGATTTTAAGATTATTGTTTCTTACGTCAAATGAGACATTTATCCCAAGTTTTGCCACCATACCGTTCAAACTGAGTAATATTATGCTCGTTTCACTTAAAATCGAGTCGTCATTTTATAAAAAGGAATATAACTTTTTTTGTTCCCCTCCCTCCAGCCAGCTCTGTCCCTAGCTAACCGCTTGCTTCCAGTTGCGCACACCAAGTTGGTTGACGCCGCCGTTCTTGACCTGTGCGCGCCAAATGTTATGGGTTCTACCTCTGTAGCGTACACCATCGTGGTTGGATTCGAAGACTCGTCGGGCCGGTGCGTTGATGTCCATACGCTCCACGTGCCCCATCTATCACGGCAGCTGTATTTTCAGCTTTTTGACCAGGTCAACGTCACTGTATAACACATATAGCTCGTCGTTGAATCTTCTCCTCCACACTTCTTCGATACACACCGGACGGAAAATCACACGAAGTATCTTCCGCTCAAAGCACTCGAGTAGACTTTCATCCGATTTTTTCAATGTCCATGCTTCTGCCACATAATCCTGTATAAAGCCATAGGTCTGTATAAAGTGTCCTTAGTTCTCTGAGAGAGGACATTACTACTTAAATGCCTCGTAGACCGAAGAATAAGCGGTTGGGAAGAGTAATTCTTCGTTTGATCTCTGGACTGATGTCATTTTGCAGGATAATAGTGGAGCCCAGGTAGACAAAGTCCTCGACAACTTCGAAATTATATATCTCCATCGTGATATTTATCTAGATTCGGTGATGTTGAGATTCCTCTCTCGATGACAGCATATACTTCGTCTTGTCCTTATTAACTGCCAATCCCATTTAAGTTGCCTCTAGAGCTGGCCACGAGACGAGAAGTGTCTCGATCTTGGTCTCGCATGACGAGACCGAGACGAGACGAGACTGCCTTTTAAGCAACCGAGACGAGACCGACACGGGACTGTATATTTGGACCGACATTTACAGAGAGTCTAATGAATTAAAAAATCACATTTCAGTTAAATATTTATTTTCTTCTGCTCATACATATTCAAACGATAATCAAAATTATTTTGTTCCAATAATCAAAAGTTTGTACGGAAATCATATTTTTCGGAGGCGAGACCGAGACGTGACTAAATTATTCGATTTTAACGAGATCGAGACGAGACTTACAAAAGTCTCGCAGAGTCTCGTCTCGTGGCCATCCCTAGCCGCCTCCGATTCAATGCTCGCAAATGCGCTTACCACAGCTCGCTTCGTTCTTCCGATGCCGACTATGTCTATGTCATCTGCATACGCCAGCAATTGAACGAACTTTTGCTAACTTGTACCGCTGGTGTTGACGTGTACGTTGCGTACAATGGATTCAAGAACGATGTTAAATAGGTTGCATGATAACGCGTGACGCGTCGCCCTGCCCAGATCCTTTCTCAACATCAAAGGAATCGGTGGTTTTCTTACCGATTTTTACGGAGCAGCGAGATTTCTGCATCATCATCCTGCACAATCGGACGAGTTTGGCAGAGATGCCGAGATATGACATGGCTCTGTATAATTCGTCCCTTTTCACTCTATCATATGCGAATTTAAAATCGATAAAGACGTGGTGTTTATCGATCTGGAATTCCTGGGTTTTTTCTAAAATCTGTCGGAGTGTGAACATTTTATCGACGATGCACGGTTGACTTGCCTGGCCTTAAACCACACTGATAGCGGCCGATCAGATCAAAGACAAAAGGTTTTAAGCGGTCACACAGGATAGTCGACAAGATTTTATAAGCGACGTTTAAGAGACTTTTTCCTCTGTATAGTTGATTATGTAGTTTCAGAGCATCTCCTTTTTTATGGATGGGGCACACTATACCGAGGTTCCATACATCGGGCATACTTTCATCTGACCAAATTTTGCAGATGAGCTGGTGTATGCTCCTAACCAATTCATCTCCCGCTGATTTAAATAGTTCGGCTTTTAAGCCATCCGCACCAGCAGCCTTGTATGACTTAAGGATATCTTCAGCTGCACTTCGGTTAGGTCGGGTGGACGGAACTGTTCGCCATCATCGTCCAAGTTGAATGGAGTGTTCTGCCTACTAACGGTATCTGTCTACGCCGTGAAGCAGTCTAGAGAAGTGTTCTTTCTAGATCCTCAGCACTGACTGATACTTCCCTTAATCGATTACACAAAAAAGAAATTAATGGATTAAGGTAGTCTTCGGATATACTGTAGAGTGTTACTCAAATCTTAGTATTTTATGAATTACGTATATAATTACCATTTTTTTTCTGACAAACAAAAACCCTTATCCGCCGAGAGTATTTTGTTCCCCCAGCATGCAACAGAATCGTTGGTTGACGATATTGTCAGAAATTAAATAACAAGCATGACAAACAAACTTCATTAAAATCCATTAAAATGATATCATATCAAGGCAATATCTAATACAACATGTTTCCGTATAGAAATAAAATTTTTCTTGGATAAAAATAATATTCTTTTTGTTTTTCTACAAAGCACACTCTTCTTCTATCAACCATCGTTTCATTGACTCTTCAACTTTTGCCCAGATGTTTTAATATTTAAAAGACAACCGCTTTCCAAAAAAAGACATCGGAAAATATACATTACCTTCTTAAGTTTCTTAAAGTTTAAACTCACGTGAAGTTACCTTTCAGTTTTTATATATTTTTATATTTCTTATTATAATGGACCGTCTGTCTGTTGGAATATTAGCTTCATAAGAACAACCAACCTCCTACCGAAACTACGTGATGTCACAATTCTCAATTAAACTTTTCAAAAGTGAAAAAGAAAACAAGAAGAAAAAGAAAGAAAATAACAAAGTTTTTATGTTACCCGCACTTTATCGTTATTTCCACGTGTCATCCCATCAAGCAAGCACAAACGATGGGACAAGATTCCTTATAGCCATACATAGAGATATAGCTTTGGACAAAAAATATAAAAAAGAAAATATCATTTTTACTGAAAATTTGTCGAAGATGTTAAAAAAAAGTTTTTTACTGCCGTAATTAAACAAGCTTCCAATTTTGGTGGACTTTGAAATAACAGAAGGGTCCTTTAGTTGTGTTTGGTCATTATTGTTGGAAGAATATTGATTTTAACATTATGTTGACTTGCTCCAGTATTGGTTACAATTATGAGGTTATAACTTTTATTCCACTAACATTTTTGCCTTAGAAAAGGGGACCTTGAACCATTGAACTCGAAATAATATGAGCTAAGTTTGTATGAGGGCAAATTATTTAAGAAACTCTCCGCTATACTTTAACCTACCACATAGACGTCAACAATCAAAGGTTTCAGTAACGTAGCCAAAACCACAGAGCAAGTTCCTCCACCCAGTATAGAAGAGGTTAATTTTGTGATAAAAGCTAAACAAAAACAACAAGTCCGCCCGGTTGTGATGACTTGCCAGTGGAATTCTTCAAATAAAAAGGAGATGTGTTAAAAGGGTGCTTGCATCATATCATCAATAAGGTTTGGGTGGAAGAAAGCATGCCCGATGATTGCACTATCAGCTCCATAGGCCCCATCTCAAAAAAGGCGATCCTTTGTCTTGCAAGAACTAGCGAGTCATATCCCTGCTAAAATGCATATAAGATCCTATCGAACGTACTGGGTGAGCGTTTTAAGGCGTTCTGCACGTTATCGAGTGCACGAATTTAAACAAATTCCCCTAGAATAATATAATTCACAGTATCTTATTGCTGTGATTTTTATAAGAGTCGGTAAACATCGACAAAAATTAGTGTTTTAGTAGGGTATAACAGACTGACTGAAGAGCCCACTCTAATACCTCGGCGAAACACATTAATTGCTGGAGTTGAGGTCACTTTTACTTTTTAATTGAATTCTGCAACACTTTTATCACCAAGTACCAGTGTTTCTTTCGGCCCGCAGATCGACCATAGACCACATCTTTTCACTGAAGCAAATTCTGGAAAAAGACAAATGAATTTACCAGTCGAGACCATCTTTTCATCAACTTTAAGGCCGCATATGATAGCATTCATCACCAGAAGCTTTTTATGGCGATGGCCGAACTCGGGATCCCGGGAAAACTGATTCAGTTGAAAACTCCCGAGAAAAATGATCCAGTTGTCGTGACATTAGAAAACACACGTGCAATTAGTAAATAGTTCTTCGGAACGTTTCCAAACATGCAAAGGGTAGATGAGGCGTCAACACTAAAGGCACTATCTTCAAAAGATCCGTCCAAATACTGGAATATGCGGACGATATAAACATCATCGGCCACTCCTATCGTGGCGTTATAGAGTCCTTCACAAAGATTCAAGAACAGGCGAAACTGGAATAAGCCATCCGTACCAGCAGCAGCTTTTAAGGGATAACGTTTGGTGGAATTTTGTCCAAATCTAATGGGTACTCTTCCTAACAGCGGAATGTTGGCTATTTTCTCCGTTTCGAAGACAAAAAGAAGTTCACTTTCCAGGCCCCTAGCTCTGACTGCATATCCTCTATCGAATTTCCATTAGCATCTCGTCACTTCTTCAGTCTTCTATTCCGGCCTTGTAGCATCAGAAATATTCTTTCGAGGAAACTGAACAGCTTTCAGTTCTCGGTACCGGTATGTGTGCAACCGATAGGGCTGGCCACGAGACGAGACTCGGCGAGACTTTTGTAAGTCTCGTCTCGGTCTCGTTAAAATCGAAAATTTTCAGTCTCGTCTCGGTCTCGAATAATTTAGTCTCGTCCCGGTCTCGTGTCCGAAAAATACGATTTCCAACCTGTTGATTATTGTAACGAAATATTTTCGATTATAGTTTGAATATGTGCAGAAGAAAATAAATATTTAACTGAAATTTGATTTTTTAATTAATTAGACTCTGTAAATTTCGTACCAAATATGTAGTCTCGTCTCGGACGCTTAAGAAGCAGTCTTGTCTCGTCTTGTCTCGGTCTAGTCAGGCGAGACCGACTGTCTTGTGGCCAGCCATAGTAACCGACCAATTTTTAGGAAAGAGCACATATTTGACGTTGCCAAAAACGCTACTCTACTCAGTATTTAGATTTTCTACGAAGATGAAAGAAATTTTTTTCTACTTCTGTTCTAGTTGTGATCTACAAAGCCTTTATTCGTCCAAGACTTGAATACACATCTAATGTTGCGGCAAGTGCTTCAAAAACCCACTTGAGTCTACTCGATAGGATTCAAAAGAGAAGTTTGAAAATGATATGTGAAATGGTGAAAGAACTATAACAGGACATTTGCATCTCCTTAACACCACCGCAATGTTCAAGGCTTTTATTAATTTATCAGTATTTATATAAACAGTGTTCTTAGGAAATAGCTAGTTGCGTTCCTCCCCTAAAACAATTCCACCGTAATGCTCTTACTTCAAGGAATGCTCATCAGTTTACCCTAGATCTTAACTAAACTTTGGACTTACCATTTAATATAGAGATTCTTTCTTCAGTCGCACCATACGACTAGCCCGCGCAAGATATAAAACAGAATTAATAATACTTTCGAACGCTACTCCTTCTTTATCTCAACGACTTAATGACCCAATAAACCACCTGATTCTTGTCCAATGCCTTTTTCTTTCTAAAAAGCTGTTGTTCTTTTTAACCATTGATATGAATTTGTCGGGTAAGTCTTTCAGCAGTTCAGTTTTTAAAAAGCAGCATAAGCTGAAAAACCTTCTTGGCTGCATGCGCCAGGTGGTACTTTTCATTCATCGAAGAAGGGGGTTAGCTAGCTGCGATCATTTACTGTTTGAACAAATTGCTGTTAGCCATAGATGCGGCTAGAAGCACTGTCAAAGTAGCAAGGTACGGAAATTGTATACAGAATCACAATATGTATCAAGAAATTTAAGACGTAGCAGAAGTTTAACAAATTCCAACTTCTTCTTCACGCTACAGCTAACACTCATTCAAGGAGTTAGTGGGTTAGTTCTACCCAGCACTTCTGATGGCATATTAGCAGTTTATCGACTGACGACTTGTCCTTTGAATTTGATGATAGTGAGGCGGGCTTGCTGAGAAATTTAGAGAGACGTGATCAGCAAAAGTTTTGGCAGTCATTTGCGATAATGCCTTCGCAAACGTAAGATCCTTGCACAGTTCAAAGCTGTTTAGAGCCATGAATATCCATTATCCACATCCGGATTCTAGAGATTCAACCTTGATAATACGAAATGTAGTGCTCCGAGTTCCCTTCAAACTACAAAGATACTGATGGAAGCATGGTAGATCCTGGTGTCAAACGTGTCAATAATCAATTATGATTGGTTTATATTCTCAAAAATTATCGGTTTGTTGATCTGAAGAACATAATGTCTCCTTATGCAGGTATATTGAGGTGTGGATATCAACCAAAGCTTTCATTTGAAACATTTCGTCTCGCCACGCGCATCGGCCGCGCCGCAAAGTTTATTAAACCCCAAACCCTCAGAACCAATTTTACCAATTTAGTGACTTCAATATAATCTCTTTTTTTGTTGGCCTTAGTAGAAAGAGTACTATAATATTGCCGTACAACTTTCTTTTAGTTTTATTTTGATGAGTTAATATCTTAGCTCTTAGTATTGGTAAAATTGAAAGTAGGATAGTCGGATACAGCACCGTTCCGCACCATATTGTTTACCGAACATTTTTGACTCATGGAAGCTAATAGTTCGTACATTGAATAGAATAAATTGAGATAATATGGTACTGATCGGTTATGTGGTATAGGCAGTTTTTTTCGAAAACCAAGCAACCAACTGGAAGTTCGGTATGCCTTTTACACATCCTCCCCTTGAGACCCAGCACTCACACACTTCTTTTTTGAATACTTACCAATTTTTTATTATCGAGTGAAAAACTCGTCCTTGTATCAAAATATTATACCTACATTTATTGCTCTTGTTGACCACATTCCATTATACTATATGCATGTTAAGAACTTTTTCCGTAAAAACTCCATGAAACTTGGTACCTAGTTATAAAAAAAAAATTAATCGGGTGGCACAACGGCTCATGAAGAACCAGGGCCTAGTGAATAACAACTCGCAACCATTCCTGTGAGCGCCTTTCAACAGGAATGGAAGGAACCTAAAATGTTATGCCGAATCCGAACGGCTAGACGAGAAGCACTTATTCGTGACAAGTGATACTCTTGGAGGATTTGTCAATTCCTCGCAAGAGGCAGTAGCCCTGAAAAAAATTTTTTTAGTTTTTAGGTGGACGAGGCTGGGAAGCGATCCCAGACCTCCGCGTGACAGTCGAACGTTGTCGATATTATTTATAAACGTGTGCAAGTCTTAAACCTCAAGAAATCGTGATTCATGAAGAAGAAATTCTATATACATTGAGTTTTATATGCAGCAAGTTGCGTGCATACAAAGACCGATAAGTATACAATGCTACTGTGATGCTTGTTGCTAAAAATGTGCAATGCATAAATGACTGCACAATTCAGTCTTCAGGTGGTGCTGGCAATGTGACATGAATCAGTGATAGCTGATAGGTACGACGACGATGCCGGTCTGAAAGGTCACTTTTTCTTTTACATATCCCTTACTTCCTTTCACTGTGGCAAAATCGTGTTCTATTGTGCATAATCTGCCATGCCATGCACTTTCCCCATAAAAAGTGCCAAAGTGCAGTGCACCGCACCAGCATCATTATAAAAGTTATTTCAGAAAAGAAGGTAGAAGAAGAATGCGTGCCATTTAGCTGCAAACACTTCATCCATCCAGCAAGTTAAAGAAGTCCTACTGCACCTTTCGAAATGTTAAGATGATGACATTGGAGACGAGGACCGGGTGACGCGACGGACAGACGAACGATGGTGGTAGAAAAATATGCTTTCGTTGCGACTGCACTAGCTGATGCACTATTACGTTTGCTCCTCTGAATAAATTTCCATTGCTGGAAGAAACTACCGGCCCATGGCGATAGGATGGATGGTGTCGCTAAATGCATAGCGCAAGCAAACAGGTGGCGAACTGCGGAGCGGACTACAAACTACTGAATGTTCAATCACGTCATCGCTGTAGTAGTTTGTGGTGTGGTGATGTAATGACAGACACTGTCAAAGAAGTTGTTGGTCTGGCACAGGCAACTTTAATAATACTTGTCATGCTCGTAATTCCTTTTATGAATAGCTAATTGCAACAAACCGAAGTGGGGTGGGGTCAATGAACCTTCTATATGTAGACCTGGTTGCCGCTTGTTTGGTCATTAAAGGCATTTCCCATTAGTAGAAAAGTCTTCTTGTAATTATTATTGCATTGAAATTGAAGTCCCAACCGACAAAGAAGGACTTTATGGTGACAATCGTCGGGCACGCACAGCATATAGAAATTGCAAAAGGAGCGTTTGATGCACAACTCCTAGAATTATGTGAATAGAATTCATAGGCGTAGTACATAGCATAATAATTGTCTTCTTGAAGGGAATTCAGTAATGGTAGTATAGTAAATTGTCATAACTTTGGAAATGATACTCTCTTTTATCAGCAAATCAGAGATGGAAACTTTTAATAGTCTTAAGAGTTTTATTGCTGACACAAGCAAAAATTCTCGAACTAGGTATAGTTGAAAAACACTACTAGATTACTTTGGAAGTTTTTGTTTGAGGTAAAATTTTTTTTGTTTACAAAATGTTTTATCACAATATGCTTTTTAAAATTTGTAGTAATTTACTAATAGCCCAGTCAAATTAGACATTAACCCGGACAAAATTTGTACAGGTATATTTTTTAGTAGAAATGTTCAGAACAGTGTCCTTAATCAACTGTTAAAAGTCCCAAGCAATCCGCGTTGGCGTATGACATTGGTGTACACATTTTTTCAGCGGTTTCGGTTGCTCTCCTCAATATCTGGAGAAAATAAAGGGAACTCTAAAACACTTAATTTGCGCAAACGTGTATTGCAATCATTACCTTCGTATTGAACAATATCTTCGCTGTCATTTTCGTCGATGTCTTCTGGTCAATTAAAACAACCATGACCGGACGGCGCAATAACCACAGATTGCCATGCAGCTAAGACCACTTTGTAGGCAAACCCAGCTACGCTCGCATTAACATTCTTAGTTGCATGATAAATCGCAGTTCAACCACAAAAGGGATTTTTTGGGAACTTACACATATATGATTAATGGTACTGTTGTGAACATGTCCTCTTAATTTCAGCTTTTTAGTAAATATTTATGGGACGTTCTTAATTGTTTCGAATTTGCACTGCAATTTACTCCGTTAAATTCAATGAATTCAAAACAGTAGCCATGCAATACCTGTAACTAATTTGTATTAAATTCCCTGATTTTGTCAATCTTAGCTTGTCCATTTGACATTTGAGTGGTCTTTTTAGGGCAATAAGTTCCAGAGATATAGCCACGAACAAATAGTGCAAGATGGCTGCATTTTTTCAAGATTGTGGTCGTACGCCAACGCGGATTGCTTGGGACTTTTAACAGTTGATTAATGGCACATTTCCACTAAAAAATATATCTATAAAAAATTTTGTCCGAGCTAGGGCTTTTTTTGGCTAAGTTGACTGGGCTATAAGTTACCTTAAGATTTTCTGAAAAACTAGACCTAAGAGGATTTGTCACTTCTTCACAAGAGGCAATACCATAGAGCAAAGATCAGCAATTGGCAGCCCGCGGGCCGAATCGTCATGCGAGACCGAGACCGAGGCTTTTCCCCTCTCGTGGCCAGCCCTAATACCAACGTACTCATAATCATAATCATAAACTACAAGACTCTTCAAATCGCCCATAATATCCCCTAGCGAGGTACCCGTGTCGCGTGTCGGTCCGAGTGGAACATTCTACGCACCGCAAATACCAAATTAGATTCGAGAAATCCGATTCGGAATAAAAAATACAAAATTGGACCACAATGTACTTTCCGTGTATATGAATTGTACTTGCACCAGGTTAACCAGAAGATCGTATTGTGTGGTGCTTGCCTTTTCGTTTATTTTTGTCCTGGGAAAGAAAAATTTAAGCCACATGTAAAAAAAATTACTTTCTTCAATTGTAACTTTGATGCAGAACACATAAGTTCTTTTTCATTCAAGTTTTCAATTTTCGTATTTTTATTTAGTACTAGCTGCCCCGACAGACGTTATTCTGGCCTTTTCAGTAGGTAGCGCGTTGATATAAAGATATAAACTTTTAAGAACATTGAAAGTATCTACTTCTAGAGGAACCCCACAAGGTGGGGTGCTTTCTCCCCTTCTCTGGACACTCGTGATGAACACAGTTCTTGTGAGACTAAGATACAGTGGAGTCAAAGTAATTGCATATGCACATGATCTAGCATTACTAGCGACAGGCAAATTACCCTCCACGACATACGGTAACGTAGTCTGGTGGAATGCGTTCCACAAAGTTACTAACCTTAAACTCATGACCAAGGTACAAAGAATGGCATGTATTGGAATCACTGGGGCTATGAGGTCCACCCCCACAGCGGGCTAGGAAGCTATACTCAACTTAACACCCCTTGATTTATTTGTACAAGAATCGGCAGCCAAGAGCGCACTTCGGCTTAGCCAAACTAGTAGCTGGAAGCGCAGCGCCATAGGACACGCGCAGATTCTGCAAAAATACACGGGAAGTATGGTATGCACTGACTACATTACACCCCGTTTAGACTTTCACAAGCCGTTCACGATCGCCTTTCCTAGTGGATTGGCAAACCAAAGAACCATCAACCTGCGAATCGATGATAGCAATATATACCGACGGTTCCAAGATGGATACTGGTGTTGGTGCAGGCTTCTTTTCGGAAACTCTTGGACTAGCCAGCTCATTCAGACTTTCTTATTACAGCAGTGTCTTCCAAGCTGAAGTCCTGGCAGTGGCAAAAGCTGCTAGACAGGTCTTAATGATGGCTATACCACAAGCGGATATCACCTTTTTCATTGACAGCCAAGCGGCAATAAAAGCAATTTCTGCCATTGAAATAAAATCGAAGCTTGTGACATGCTGTCGCGAAGAGCTAAGGGTTCTTGGTACACAGCACAACATACGACTCTGCTGGGTTCCTGGCCACTGTGGTGTCCCAGGTAATGAAAGTGCTGACGAACTGGCAAGAATGGGATCAGCACTTGATCTTAATCAAGCAGATTCAACTGTTCAAATCCCGCCCTGTAACCTTAAGAGGGTAATCGAGAGTAAAGTTCTAGCTATAACCAACAAGAGATGGAACTCACTCGATACCTGTGTTATAACTAGAAAATTATGGCCTAGTTTCGATAAAAAAAAAGACCGACAAAATCATCCACCTGGGAAAAAAGTCTCTATGTATTCTCGTGAGCGTTACCACTGGGCACAACCAACTGGGTTACCATTAGAAAAAGAAGAGTCTCAGTATGGACGACTTATATAGAGGATGTGGTGACGAAGAGATACATAAGGATACTCCACACTACCTTTGTCACTGCCCTGCACTATGTCATCTAAGAAATAGGCTCCTCGGGAGACAGATCTTTCAATGACTTAGAGGAACTATCTGACATTACAAGCAATAACATGTTAAAATTTATTAACGCTACAAAATGGCTACAGCTAAGCAAATTAGTCACATACTCCAACCCACTGATCTATCAAACCATTGCTCCTACGGGCCTGGTGGTGGGGATGATTTAAACAGTGGAGGTAAAGAGAAGGGACCACGCCCTTGAAAAGACGATGGTGCGTTGACCTCTCCTCAACCTGGTGATTGTGCTTACGGACACTTCTTCTGTAACCTGAAGACTAATCTGACTGAACGGGGCAGACGCATGCACCAACCACTGATCTATCAAGCTCACCCAGCGGACGTTGCATGGAGCCACTGCTCCTACGGGCCCGGTCGAGAGATGATCTTTCCGGTGGGGGTAAATGAGGGGATCACGCCCTAAGAAGACAATGGTGCGTTTAACTCTCCTCAACCCGGTGTTAATATGCCGTCAGACAATTCTTCAATACCTGGATAGCTTCAGCGAGTTAACTAGGCAGACACATACACCAACCACTGATCTTTCAAACTCATCCACTAGACGTTGCACGGAGCCACTGCTCCTACGGGTCTGATGGGGGGATGATTTAACCAGTGGGGGTAGGGGAGATCACGCCCTTAAAGGACAGTGATACGTTGGTCTCTCCTAAGCCCGGTGATTGTGCCGACGACGTAGGTTTACATGACAGAACGGGGTAGACGCAGACACCAACCACTAATCTATCAAACTCACTCACCAGACGTTGAATGGAGCCACTGCTCCTATGGACCTGGTGAGTGGATGATCTATTCAGAGGGGGTAGAGGTAGAGATCACGCCCTTAAAAGACAACGGTGCGTTAACCTCTCCACAACCCGTTGATTATGCGCTAACAAACACTTCTCCAACACCTTAATGGGACCAACTTAACAAAGCTACCACATACACCAACCACTGATTTATCAAACTTACCCGCCAGACGTTGCATGGAGCCACTGCTCCTACGGGCCTGGCGGAGGAATGATTTACCTGTTGGGGGTAAAGGCGAGACTCACGCTCTAAAATCACTATGGTGAGCTGGCCTCTCCTTTGCCCGGTGATTGTGTCGACGGACTCTCCTTATCTGACCTAACTGGGCAGTCGCTGGCACCAACCACTGATTTATCGTACCCAGCGCCAGACGTTGCATGGAGCCACTGCTCCTACGGGTCTGGTGTGGGGTTGATCAATCCAGTGAGAGTAAAGGAAAGGAACACGCCCTTAAAAGACAATGGTGCGTCAACCTATCCTCAACCCGGTATTTACACAGCGACTGATACTCCTTCAATCAATTTGTAGACGCCTTTTCCAAGTTTCAGCTTGCAAGAACGGTATTGACGCCCTCTACGGGCTATGTCATTGGATTTATCATAGGTTTCTTTTATGGGGATTAATCCCCAGGGTATCACAATGGATCTACACTGATCTTAGTGTGACGGTAACAAGATCAACTGTCAGCCCACTAACCTAACCTAACTTAAGAACATTGCCAACATAAACGCATCGGCTATAAATTATCACGATTCTTTCAAATAGTCCTTAGGACATCCTCTGAGCTCTGAGCATAACCCTTCAAAAAATCGGTGGTTTATTTTCTGAGATCAACCTATAGCGTCGAAGCAAAGTCGTGACAACCGCTCTGTTACCACACCCACCGATATTTTCAAGCATAAATAAACAAACATTGGATAGCCGTGAACGTGAACCCTGGACACTTTGCTTTTTAAATTCAATAAAGGACTCTGATTCCCTGAGGCTTTCCTCCAAGAACGTGCATATAGTTTTCTCAAACACATTTTTCTTTTTAATGTCATTCGTTTTTGCTCAAGTTACCTCCTCCAGCGTGCATTTTTTCACCTTGATGTAAAATAGCTCGAACGATTTTGACCAAACTCAATAAAGACTGACATTTTGTGAATAAACGACAGATGAATGTATTTCAATAAAAATTACAAGTGACCTCTACGCCAGAAAGAAATGCGTTTCAACCATTATGACAGTGGGGTTAAAATAAGGTTCACAATTCAATAGCCATGGCAGGCAGTATCAAAACCAACACATCATCTGCATAATTTCAATTATTCATAGTTTACAAACCAAATTTGTGTTTTGTCTTTCACCCTCCCTATTGACTTGGTTCAATAATTGGAATTGGGGTCAAGCTACCAACCACACGTTAATATTGGGTTTATATAATAGCTATATAGAATGCTGATTATAGACTTAGATAGTGGATAAGGTAAATCAATATGGACAAGGAATAAAGCTACGCGATTTGCTTGTTACTTAGTGGTAGGTAAGTAATTAACTCTAGATTAAATCAGTTTGAATAATCCAAAGGATGATTTGTGTATGTGTATTGTATATCTGTTATGAAGAGTAACACTGTCCGTTAAAGCTAAGTTGATAAAGCCATTAAGTGAATTCAAGCTTATACAGATAAACATTTTAAAAATGGTGAAAGAAGGGATTAGAGTAAAAATAGTTAAGTCTATTGTACATGTGAGATTATAGTTTTTCGAATTGAAGATTATTAAAAATTCCGTTGTAACGAAAAAGTTCGAAAAACGGAAATGTATCGGAGCTGCATTTTCTATGTTAACAAACTGAAATGAAAAAAAAAAAAATGAATTTCTACTCAGGGGAATCACATAAAACTGCAAATTTGAAACAACCCCGTCCATCTCATAAGCTCAATATACAGTTGGAAGGGCAGAAAAATATACCGAATTGAGTGAAAAAATAAGATTAGACACATTTTGAGAAGAAAAACTCAATATTAGCAATTGTTTTTAATCTTATAAGGTTTTAAGTACTAGCTCCTTTCTGCTCATTAGATCTTTTGTTTTCGGTGGGTGTTGGAAACTGTGACATAACGAAGTTCATGATCACTGAACATACCCAACAGCACAAACAAAAATCTTCAACAATGGCCAACGGCAAGAATGTCAAAATAAAGTAAATTCTAAAAAGTCAAAGGGGTCATTTTTAAATTCAAAGTTCAATTTCAAAGTTAAGTTCAATTCAATTTGTCACGTAAACGAGTCTAGTTGTTCTTTTAATTTGCCGTCTTATAACGTAATAAAATTTACTTTTATGAGATTTGGTTAATATTTAAGAGCGAATGAGTTCCAAGAGCGAGTAGCGGGTAATGTAGAGTTTAAGCAACAATTTTAAGCACAGAATGCATCCGAAACCGTCCGCATTTGATTTCCAATGCAATTTAAAGTAGGCTTAAAAATAATTTCTTTTTTTTTTTTTAATTTATTAAATTACAATTAAAAAAAAAGTTTGAAAAATTCATAGACCTATTTTGAAGATAATATTAAGTTATCAAACAAAATATTTTTTTTAATCAAAAGAAAAAAAAAAATACAAAATTTGTGTAGTTTCGGAAAACCTTATTAGTCTAGGAAAAAAAGGAAATTTAATATGCGCAACCGGGGACAAATTAATTCATGATATGTTGTTGACGGTAAAATTCTGTGTCGATACCAGCAATAAAATTTCATGAATTAATTTGTCCCTGGTCCGATCCTATTTTCCTTAGACTATAAAAAAAATTTAAAGCTGTTCTACTGTTAATAACTGTTCTTTGTAAATAATTTTTGATTGGGTTGGTTTCTCATCACGATAGTTATAATTCCTGCAAATTCCATCAAAATCGGTTCTTCTGTCTAGTTTGTAGAGTGTTTTTTCACTTTCCCACACAAAGTGCCCCCCCAGGGGAGACAATTTTCGCAAAAAAAAAAATGCTAGAGAGTGTAGGTTTGATCGTTCCAATAAAAAAATCTTTCGAAGCTAGGCCCTTCCTCTACAGCCTGATGACATCTGACCAGCCTATGCTATCTGGATACGAAAATCTCCTGTTTGCTGATCACTCCCTTACATAAACCGCCTGTATGTCTCATCTGGTTCTGAAACTTCGGGACGGATCTACAATAGCAGTCAAAAAGAACGTGAAGTACCGAGGCATCCACTTCAACGAGTTGTTAAGGTTCAACGGCGCACTCACGAAACGTGCTCAAAAATACAACTGGACTTTCAACCGACTCAACCCATTGATGAGACGCAGAAACGGACTAATCGAGAAGACGAAGATACTTATGTATAAGCAGCTCCTGCGGCCTGTTAGCAGCTATTTCTTCTCAGACTGGTTCTCCATCTCGGAAACGGCCATGAAGGAACTTAAAATGTTCGAAAGAAAATAACTAAGGATTTGTACCGGTCTACATTTTGACCGGCAGCGAATAAGACATCACAGCAACGAGCGTGAACATTATCCCCTTGGACAGGTACCTATACTGCTTCAAGCAAAGAAGCTTGTAGTACTCACCAACAGCCACCCAAAACAACCGATGAGAAGGATGGCCACTTAGCAGCGACACCCCGAACCGAGATACCTCAGTAAGATGGAAATCCTGGCTGTCAACATCATCACGGGAAACGGGCAAGCAGTTTCGTTCTACGCTGACACAGGGTTAGCATATCACCGCGGCTAAATGCCAACCCTTCCCCCTCCAAAACCACAACTTGACAACCAGGACGGAACACCCTGATGACAACCAAGTCAGCCGACTTTTAGATTTAATTTTTGACATATATTTTGTACTTTATAATCTTTTAAATTTAAGACAAAGTATAAGAATAGGCCCTCTATGTGCCAATAAATGTATAATATCATCGTATCTAACTAGTTATAAATAAGTCAAATTGTAAATATTATTTTGTTGAATTAATACAATAGTACCTGGGAGATCGAGCTTTGCTCGGCTTTTCCGGAAGATTTATATATTTATTAATTATTTTTTCCAACTTATGCGTTAAGACCCGAACATAAAAAAGCATTTGCATTCATTTTCCATAAATAAATTGGAATCGAAGCTTGAGTCGCTTATATACGTATACAAAATTATTTTTGTTTTTTATATATGGAAATTCATCATTAGATTTCTAAGCTTTACCATTAATAATATTGCAGCTTGAATCGTTTATTTCCTTTTATGCAGAGCATGTAGGCCTCATATGAATTTTTAACGCAAGTAAATTGATGACTCTTAAATGTAGTTTTAAAGTTTTATCTAAAGACCAAAAAAAGTATAAGAAATATGTACGAAAACTGTAAATAGGTAAATAAAATGTACAATTAAAACTTTAAAACGAAATAAAAACAAATTATACATACTTCATACATGGAAAAAAGAGTCAAACATAAAAAAAATAAGTATTTTTTCTTTGATTCAATCTAAAAATGTAAAATTCATTTTTTTCTTACTAACGTAGAAATACCGGAATGCGAAACTCTAACAAAAGCAAGGAATTACAACAAAAAAGGCAATTTGCTCAAAAAACCTCAAAACATTATTTCCCTTATTCGATTTTTCTTTGTAAAAACCTGTTAAACATTCTTATTAAAACTAATGTAATGATTACATGTAATAATTTTAAACAAAATCATAAGAGTCGTTTTCAAACTACCCGTTCCATGAGCGGCTGATAAAATAATCATTTTCTCATCATTCTCATAAGAAAAAACTATGAACATTTCAGTGGGCGAATATTAGTCTAAGTACTTTCAAATTTTGTTTGCGCATAACAACAAATTGTGAACATTTGATCAAAACCGTTAGAAAAGTGTCCGAGAAAGAACAAAGTGTAAAACTTGGGCGTGGCAGTAGACGGATTTAACTGAAAATATTCTTTGATTTCTTTTCTTGCCCATATATATAGACTCCGAAAACTGCATTCAAATCGTTGGAGCACTTCCGAGAAATAGAAGAGCGTGAAAAGTGATTGTGGTACTGGGCGGATTTCACTAAAACTATTTTTCAAATTTTCGATCTACCCATATAAACGGACTGCAAATTTACTCTAAATCCTTTGGGTCGTTTTCTAGAAAACCAGCCATTTCCGTTTATTCCACGAAGCAAATTAATACGAAAAGGGGGCGTGGCAATGGGCAGATTTTACTTTAATTATTTTTTTAATTGTTTCTTGTTTATGAAAAAAAATATATTAAAACTTTATCCAAATCGGTGTACCCGTATCCCAGAAAAGTAGGGGGATTTAACTTTAACTATTTTTCGATATTTTTCTTACCCATATAAAAAGACTTTGAAAATGTCATCAAAATCCTTAGAGCCATTTTTGAGAAACCAACAAAATTATGAAAGTAGGCGTGGCAGTAGGCGGATATTAATAAAACTACTTTCAGAACTTTTATTTTGCCGAAAAGAACAAACTGTGAAAATTATATCAACATTTTTACATCCGTTTCCAAGAAGCAGAAAAGTAGGCGAGTTAGTGGGCGGATATCACTAAAATTATTTTTCGATTTTTATCTTGTTTCTATAAACAGACAAATTTGATTCAAATCGTTTTGGTCGTTTTCAAGAAAACCGGCCATTTTCGTGAATTCCACGAAACAAAGAGATAAGAAAAGGGGCGTGGCAGTGAGCAGGTTTAACTAAAATTTTTTTTTTTTGATTTTTTGTCGTTTATAAGAACAAACTGTAAGAATTTCATCCAAATTGTAGGCGCCGTTTCCGAGAAACCAAACAAACGAGAAAAGTGGGTGTGGTAGTGGGCGGATATTGATACAAAAAAATTATTTTGCTGAAGAGAACCGACTGTGAAAATTTTATCAAAATCTCTTAATTTTTTCTCGTTTATAAGAATAAACTGTGAAAATTCATCTAAATAATAGAAGCCTTATTCGAGAAACCAAACAAAAGAGATAAGTGGGCGTGGAAGTGGGTGGATATTTATAAAAAAAATTTCAAAATTTGTATTTTGCATAAAAGAACAGACTGTGAAAAGTTTATAAAAATCGTTAAAAAAGTGGGCGTGGTTGTGGGCGGATATTATTAAAATTATGTTTTCCATTTTTTGTCGTGGTCATATAAATAAACTATGAAAATTTCATTCTAATCATTTTAGTGGTTTTCGAGAAAACCAGCCATTTCAGTGAATTCCATGAATCAAAAAAAATTAGAAGGGGGCGTGGCAGTGGGCGGATTTTTCTTAAAGTATTTTTGTAATTTTTTTCTGGCAGTGGGCGGATTTTTCTTAAAGTATTTTTGTAATTTTTTTATCGCTTATAAGAAGAAACTGCAAAATTTCAACCAAATCGTACTAACCAAATACCAAATATATATATATATATATATATATATATATATACACAATTTTAATGTTGAATTAATATATTATATAATAAGAAGATGAAGAAATTTAAATATTAAAATATTGAAATTACTTCTGTTTTAAGTGGAGTTAATGAATAAAATTCAATTAAAAAGTACAAGTGACCTGAACTCCAGAAATAATTGTGTTTCTCCCAAGGTATAACAGTGGGCTCTTCAGTCAGTCTGTTATACCCTACTAAGCCTGTTATACCTTATAGTAAGGCCAGAATTGCCTTATTTTATTTTATTTTATTTTATTTTATTTTATTTTATTATATTATTTTTGAATAAAGTTCTTTTAATGCACAACATTTTCAAATTCTAAACTTTGAAAAAAGAAAGAATACTAAATTTTAAAGCTATTTTTTTTCTCAAGATTATATGTTTTCAAGTACAATTTCACTGAAAACTCGATGGTTCTAAGACTTTATACTTTTCAAAATATTATAAAATAAACTTCTTAAAGTAAAAGCGAAGCTGATTATAATCAACAGGTTGCTGAAATGGTCACTTATCCGAATTATTGTTATTATAGTTTTTTGAGAAAGTTTATTCAATAATTTTTTTAATAATTTAAAAAGTAAAAGCCCCGGAACATTCCAATTTTCAGTGTTTGACTTGAAATTTATTAGAGCATTGAATTTTGAAATCACATATAATTTTGAAAAAAGTTTGAATTTTTTTATTTCCATAATAAAAATTAATTTTTCATAAACTGTTCATTCGAAATTTTTTATTTAAAAATAAAAAAAAAGATGAAATTTCTGGCTTCGCACGAAAAAGATATAACAAGGCACTCTGTAAGTATTACCGCGTTGTTTTCAATAATCGCAGATAAGCCCATGTTTTACTAAACTACAGTTTAAGACAGTTTTGCTCAAGGAATACCGACCGAGTTTACCTACAAATGGTTGGATATATATTTTTATAAGATTATTAACTTATTATACTACACAAATAGCTTCAAATATTTTGAAATGATAAACTTAAAAAAAATTGAATCAGCGTCCAAAAATTCAACCAATCCTAGGCTTAACTTAGACACAGATTAAAAATGACTATGAATACGACCAATAATTTTAAAAAATATCCTCTCCTGCCTAAGCGGGGAAAAAAGACCACCCCTCCCGTACGTTTTTAATATAGTATCTATGCAACCTACCCGCTCTTGTTTTTTGTCGCACTTTCGGCGAATCACCCTGTATATCAAATTCTTAAGACTCCAAGTTACTTGAATTTTAAAAGGAGCAAGTTCGTGCAACCCATTCATGATGCATTTTAACTTATTTTTAGTTTTTTTTTTTTGTTTACACTCTAAAATTAATTCACCAACCTAAAATGCAGTATAATTAATTTAATATTTATTTATTTTTTTTCTCTTCCAGGACACACACAAAACCTCAGTCCCTTCATACGTCATTGGGAAGCGGCAAATTTCGATCGGGCACAATTGCATGCAGCTCATCAAAAACACATCGAACAGAAACGCCATCGTAGAAAAAGAGAACTCCTAGCAGGCGAGTATGGGCCTTCCCATACCATTAGACTAAGTTTTTTCGCTCACGATAGGTAAGTCGTAAGTGCACACAAATTCAATTAAATAATACCAACTCTGATATATATTTTCAAATACCATCAACAACATAATAGTCAATGTTCTTTTTTTTTGTAAGGTTTTAAATTGAATTTCGTTGGCGTTTCGCAAATTGAATCACAAAACACAACCCGTATCGTAAATTAGATAAAAACGAGTTTAATAGGGGAGAATGGGGAAGGTTGCTTTAATATATTTTCAAATTTCTGTTTTAATTTTTTGTTCTGGTTTAATTCATTAAAATTATTTATCTCTTTTGCAATATTGTTTGAAGTGTTACTTTTCAAAAGAGTTGTAGGAAGCTATTTAACTCTGATGTACTTTGATGTTATATTTAATTATTTATTAGTTTTTCTTATAACTTTATAACAAATATTTATTTATACATTTCGGTAAGGCATTTTTGAACTAAATTCCATCTTTGGTTCATAAGCCAGAAGATGGAATTGATGGTTGTGTTCTTATTGATATCAATTTAATTGCAATTAGAAGTTCAGTACTTTACACCGTTTCCCTGCCTAACCTTTTTCGCTGCTGCGTAAAAATAAATAAACAAAAAACTCTTTTTTATTTGCTACCAGATAAAATCTGAATGAAAGTTTTAATTCATTGTATAAGCAAATCCAGACTAAATAAATTTGTCCGAAATAATTATGAACATTTTATTTGATCCCAAAATGCTTTTTGGGTTGAGTTTTTGAGCGTTTAATCCTTGCAGCGCATTCCAACAGATCCCGAACCAAAGCTGCTCAGCTGGATGTCGGAAAACACAATAAAAATTGAATAATAAATTTTATTTATTAAATTGTTGCTGTTAATTTAAAGATTTTTTCCGTCCTGTGCCTTCGTTCAAGGATAAAAGAGTTTTAATCTTTTTTACGACCATAACCAAGCGGATTGGCAGATCATGATGGGACAGAGAACATAACCCCAAATCGGATAAACTCCTCGTTCTTTCAAATTGTGCGTCTGTTTCCTTTGATGAATAAAAAAAATCACATTTCGGTTAATAAATTCGACAAAATAAAAAAGGGCCAACACATCTTTAATGTAATTAAAAATATTTCGTTGGTTGTTTTTTTTTTTATTTGTGTCCTCGTAGTCGTCGGCGTAGTCCTGACTCCTGATGATGAGGAACAATTTTCAGTTAAATGAAGGCAGCAAACCAGCTTTATAAAATTCTGAGACTCTTAATGACGTAAATTTACTTTAATTTTTCGTTACAAGCTTGGGGCTTCATATCAATATAAATATACTATGCTAACCTATAGGAGAGGGAAATGTCTGGGCAAATATTTATTTTGAATGTGGGCGTTTACTGTCCAAGGACCATTGGGTGATTTAAAATTAAAAATGGTTTTTTTTAGTGTTTATCTTAACTGATAATACAGCGCCTCGGTTTGCAAATAAAAAAGGTTTTTAAATATTAAAAATGAAACGAAATATTCAAACCGAGTTTTTAGGATTTAATAAAACCCAAGTTAGAAAATGGACCTTATTTTAATAAGTGCCGAATTTATGAAGGTCTTATAAAGCCAGACGAAATATTGTTAGGTGTTTGTTTTTCTTTGTTGACATTGGCCTCAATTTTCTCAATCAATTTTAACGGAAATATATTTATCTCTAAAATGTCTGTTCTGCATTATAATAAGAAGGTGTGTGCAAAAAATCACATTTGGTGAGCAAACCGAAGAAAACGCTGTAATGACAATAGATTTTTTAATTATTGTAGCAGATTTTCTGATGTAAGTACCTTTAAAACCTCATACCAGCATAGGTTAGGTTAGGTTAGGAGGGGTGTGCACAGCCTAAGCTGTTGCGTAACACGGCGGCCTATTGATCCATTGTGATCCCCTTATGAATGAAATACAGAGATGTTCCTAATTTATGTTCACATAGACTGGTTCGTTTGTGAACCAGCCTGTTTTTTCTATGAATTTTCTGATATTTGCCATCGAGACCTGCGCTAGATCGTCCAGTTCTCCAACAAACCTGTGTCCGAAGTACCGGAGGCGATATGTTTGGAGGTTTGGACAATCACACAGCAGGTGCTTAATGGTTTCAATTTCCTCAACATCCTGACAGCTCCTACAGAAGTCGGGTGCGAAAGTGCCTATTCTGGTGGCCATTGTGCCAATGGCGTAATGACCCGTTAGTACACCTATCAAGAGTCTTAATTTCTTTTTACTCAGTGATAAAATATACCGAGTTTCCTTTTCATTAATTCTAGGCTATAAACTTCTAGAGATAACGCAATCGTTCCTGGAAACCCAGGAGTTATTGATTTGATCTTTCGTTACTAGGTCAATTTTCCTTTTAATGATGCCAATCGGGATTTCAGGCCCCGTAAATAATTGGCTACTATTGTTCTTTTTTGCTAATGACCCTTTCCTTGCCAGTTCGTCTGCTATATCATTCCCTTCTATATTACTATGTCCAGGAACCCAGCAGAGTTTGACTTGGTTGGAGTAACAAATTTTCTCCAGTACGCCACGGCATTGTGCCACTGTCTTGGATCCGCTTTTTCAATAGCGTTAATCTCAGCTTGAAAGACACTACACTCATCTGGGAGTTTAAATGATTCTCTAATATTGAGAGGTTCACAGAACACCCCTGCCCCTGTTCCTTCTTCCATTTTTGACCCTTTGGTATAGAACGGGATACCTTGTTCACTGATTAGTGAGTTAGGTTCCCATCCATGCCTTTTGGGAATTAAAATGGAGAAGTGTATTTTAAAATCTATTGTGGGTGGTACGTAGTCAGCCGTCATATCAAGTTCGGCCACTGTGTCATACCTTTGCGAAATAGACCCATGTCCATAGGTGCTTTGCTTCCAAGAGCTCATTTCTTTAAGTCAAAGTGCACTTTCGGCTGCTGTGCATCTTATGCACTCGTCCAGTGCTGGAAGATTTAGAATAATTTCCAGCCCTCCTTGTGGCGTAGAACTCTGTACCCCCGTTATTCCTATACAAGCTATTCTCTGTATCTTGTTCAGGTTTTTGAGATAGCTAACTTTTTCTACGATGCCGCCAAGACGAAGTTGCCTTCCTTGGATTCAATGCTGATTGCCACGTTATCCCTGTTGCTGTACCTAGATAAAAAGAAAGCATTAATGGATTTCTTAGCTAGAATAGAACTTCTTATATCACCTTCTGACGTGGAGTGGAAAAGGTTGTAGTCTTTTGACATCAATCCTCGCACCTGATTCTTTCGAACCCATGGTTCATGGATTAAGGCCACATCCACGGCCTCCTGAGACATGTAGAGTATTAGGTCGTGCGTTGCTGCTTTAGTGTGAAGCAAATTAATACCAGCATAAGTCTTGCGGTTAATATTTTCAAAGTAGCAAGACATATACTAAAATACTATAAATAAATAAGAACAAAATAATACTTATTAAATAATATATTAAATTTTAAGTTTCGAAACTGCAAACTAAATCGTAGAAAGGCCAAAATTGGGTTGACTCAAAAAAAAAAAAAAAACAAAAAATGCATGGCTGGATTGCAGGAATTTGCTCTTGTAGTAAACAGCTAGAATGGAGCTATATATTGCCGATATGTTAATGATTCAATTATGTGATAATAAAAACGAATTAAAATAAAACTTTGTAAAAATTTACAAAATTATTTCTAAAAGTATTATTAGCTCCATTCTTTTATGGAATTCCTTACCAAGGCATTTTCGAGGGTCCGGCGGCACAGGAGGGTTCAGGACTGGACTGTTCTGAAGGCGTATTATACGAACAATAATGATTAATAATTATCTTCATACATTTTTATAATTTTTCTTTTATCTCTTTCCTTTTATATTCTCATCTCTTCTTTTGTTATCTTTTATTTTATTTTATTTTATTTTCTTTTTTTTTTTTTCTTATTTATGAATTATGAATGTATAATTTATGTAATTTACTAAACTGTAAATAATTTAACAACTTTTTAATTCATTTCTGAACTCATTGTAAAATTAATATTGTATTATAATAACTCTGATTCTCTGTAGCTCACCTCACTTCTATTTTAAAGCTCACTAGTTATAAGATTTTATGAGTTTTAACGTGTCAGCATTTAATCGAAATATATTTAAAAAAAAATAAAAAGAATTGGGTACTGAAACATGTCCAACAAGTTTTTACGGGCCTTACGAGTGCTTGAAAATTTTCCCTCGGCCAAATTGTTGGTACTGAAATATAGCAAGAGCTAGCGAAGTATATGACAAGTTTTCCTCTTCTAGATTGTTCTTACTGGGGCCTTGCCCAAACAAGACAAAAACTTGGCACTTTTTTTATTATTTTACTTTTTTGCTAAAAAAATTGTATGGCAGGTTATTTTTGCTCTTAAAAAAAATTCGAAAAAGTGTGTGGGCACCCAACTAACAATTCAGCTCCTTTTAGCTTAAAAATATTGATGTGCAAGAGGTTTCACTTTATATAAAGCCTCGGTAGGGCCTTCGGCGGAATTAAATTTCTTATACATGTAACGAGCTGGATAACTGCTTCTTTAAAGCCGAATAGAAATAAGAAAAAGAAGACTTACCGAGTTTGCGAGCTGTCACTCTAATAAGCTTCTAAAATTGATATTACAGAAGATGACTGAAGATGTCACTTTAAAAAGGCTGCATAAAGTTTTTATATAAGTTGCTGCCTTTAAAAGTTTTCTGTAACCATTTTCAATAAGAATACTTCGATACGACTTGCAAGGTTTTACTAAAGAATCATAAAAGAATGGCCACATTCCGGTGGTGGGCAGATATATGGTATCTGAGATACTTTATCATCTGATACGTTTTCGAACGACCAAAACCGTGTACGTAACCAAACCAAATGGCAAACGAAAACCAAGAAAATGAGATGTCAGTTGTTAGTATAAAGTCTCTCCCAAACCAACGCGCAATCGGCGCGGAACATTCGCCGACAGCAGTTTTTGTTGTTGTTTAGCATTATTTATTTGTCATTTTGTTTTTATGATTCGCCCTGCATAGCGAATGTTTCGCGTTGGTTTCGGAGAGCATTAAGCCTGATCCACATCTGTGTCGTGTGTTGTGGAGTCATGTATTGCTATCGCATACATTGTATTTCATATGCGTAGACTCATATTTGTCTCGTGTGTTGTGTTGCAGTGTGGCGCATAAAAAAGTATGGAATGACAGCGACACACGACCAGTAGCGGATCTAGGATTAGGCTGTGGGGGGGGCTTGGTAGATCCAGTTTCAGACATTAATGGCCAGTTTCACAAGTTAAACTACAATTTATGTTTAAACTTAAGTTCAGCACTTGATTCGGTTTCAAAGTAAACCTTGAACTTAGATAATTCTGTAGTTCTAGTTAAAGGAATGTATTCTGCCATTTAAACTTTATAGCCCAAGAGCTGGCAGCAAATTTTGGGAGTGGATTGATAACCAAAATATGAGTATGAAGGTTTGTACGTGCATATATCGCGGTATCAAAAACAACCGTCTCTCAGGTTTCTTTTTCAGCCTTTTGCGGGGGTGGGGGTTTGAAAACAGCGATTTTCCAGTTTATTTTGTCAGAGGTATTACCACTTCAATAAATTTAAAAAATATATTATGTGATGTTTTCATTAAGTCAAAACATCATAATCTTGGCAATTCAACCAATAGAACTCAAAATATAAGCTTTTAAAGAGCACCTAATCGTCTTTTTTTTGGAGAATTATAAAACACAAAAAATCAACAAAACAAAGTCCCGACCCCGTTTTTTTAATTATCTCTTTAAGCCTTAGCCCCAACTTGGACTTGACAGTCCCTTGAGTCAAGCGCAAATATTTTCTGGAATAAGGTAAGTTTTAAAGGAATTATTTGCTTAGCCCCGGACACGTTTTTTTGTCCAATTCTTGTCAAGCCCTACTCGCGATCTGTTTTTTTTTTTTCGTCCCAATTTTCTATCAATTATCCGTAGCCCCGAACTTGTTTTTTGTACAATTCCCTTCAGAATTCAGCCCCACCCTAATTTTGGGGCTTAGAAAAAAAGTACGTAGCATACAAATTGCGTAGTCCCAGCCTCGTTATTTTTGCTGACTCCTGATTTTGATTTCTATATTTCAATCAATTTTAAGAACCGCCTGTGGGGGGGCTTTAGCCCCTATAGCCACCCCCCTGGATCCGCCTCTGCACACGACTCCACAACACAACACACGACACAGATGTGGATCACGAAACGAGCCAACTCGTTAAAAATTATCGATACTGGCACTGACTAATGGAAAAGTGTAGGTTCGCTCAAAATAATTGATTTTTTAAAATTTTAATCTCTTGTAAGAAAAATGATTTACTTAGGGTCTTGCTTCGAAAAGAAAAATATAAGCTGGGTCTCTGATGTAACTAACTATATTCTGTGTATAAACCTTTATTCAAAACGATGAACCCATGAACCGAACCCTTTTATATTTTCAATATGCTCAGAAACGAAGCTTTAACTGCATATACCTATATTTTCTAATAATGAAAATGATAATATCCTTCGCTCATCTAACTAGTCTATAAATCTTGCCAAAGCACCTTTTACTAGCAATGGTGCAAAACTATTTAAATGGCTTCCTTGTGCAGCTATATAATCTCCTTATACCTAATACATACATACATTTATTTGAGTTAGGTGCACTTTATGGATCAGGCTGAGAAGCTTACGCTTGTTTGTGTACCTCTACACGTGTAGGTGGCTGGGGATTCCTAAAAGGAGCTTTAGCACCGTACGAACAAGTGTGTACTGTGATGATGCGAAAATAATAGAATTTTCTTTTTTCTATTTTTTCTATTCCGGATATTCTAGTTTGCCGTCCCGATTAACCTGCTCTCCTTTGCAGGAACATATTTTGCCATTCGCAGCTACAGAACTGCACTTTTTAATAACAAGGCCATCCTTGGATTATAACTTATATTGACTAGGTAAAAGGTACATATGAAAGAATCAGAATTTGAATATACGACGATGAGGACGACAAAGTAAGTAAGTGAAATGAAGTGAAAAACAGGATAAAATGCAGGAGAACATCACAGAGCCAACAGGCTTAAATCGCACCTAGATAAAAATAAACTGATGGTTATAGAACGCTCCTATGTGTGTTTTTTTGTTGGTAAGATTACTTCAATTTAATCCTAATTAATTGAACTTTACGAAGGAGGATAATAATAAGTCAGGAAAATAATATTATTTTTAATTATAAAATAAAGTCAAGGTATTCCGCGTTACTATGGTGTCACGAGTTAAATGTTTGGGTTCTGATAACAAAAAGTTCGACTCAAATACCTATACGTGAGTCAATCTAACGAAAACTTGCTTCGGGGATTTAAAAATGATATGAGCTTAAAATTTAATGGTTAAAACTTAAGGCCGTGTGTGTGTGTCAATTGCGTTAAAAGTGTGTTAAATTCTCCCATGGGTAAATTTTCACATTACTGAGGTGAATACAGTCGTCAAAATTTAACCTGCTCAGGAGCTCGTTTAAATTGTAACAAGTGGATACATTTTGACGTCTATACTAAACTTCTTCCACATTACTGACTCCATCGACCTACCCGGACTGCTTGGAGCCAACATCACGATGGTGCCATTTATTAAAAAAACAAATCGATACATTAGCGGGAATTTATTTAAAATGACCTAGGGCCAGTTTATTCACAGCGGGTTAAATTTAGTATGTGACTTTCACATGCTCTAATTAACTAACGCTTATCAACCAAAATTGGCTTATTAGCAATTTCCAGATAAGGAACTCAAACTTTGGATTTGTTGTTAAAAATTTGATCAACAATAAATACATTCGACGATTTCCCAGTTTCAATAATCATGGATTAAAGCGGCGTACACATTATGAAACTTGTTTGACAAATCTGTTTTATGTCAAACACTCAACAGTATCAAAACAATTTTTGAACAAAGAACGTGTTTGTCAAACAGAGAGTACACACTATCAAAAGTGAACAGATTTGTCAAACAGGTTTGATAATGTGTAACCCACTTAAGGCTCTTCCAAACCAACGCGAAACATTCGGTGTGGCGGAGAAACATTCGCCGTTCGCTTGGGCACTCTCATTTATCTCAATGTATGTATGTATGAAGATAGAATATTTCACCATAAAAGCTGCTCTCCCAAACCAATGCGAAACATTCGGGGCGGCACAATAGGCATAATGCAACTTTTGTATGGGAATGACGATCGACTAGCAGTCCAGATATACTAGGTCGCTGACCGCCACTGTCAAAACTCAATTTCCGCGTTCAAGATCGTATCCAAAGCGATTTGGATAGATTTGTGTTGTAATTCCTTCTGAAAAAAGCTATTGCAACAACAAATCAAGGTATCTGAACATTTTTGGATAGTTTGACACTGTCTCGGATAGGTTCCTTAACGCAAGGAAATTTCAAAATACAATTCACACAGCAAAACCCTTCAATTTTATTCACCCCTATAAAAACGGATCAAATATAACTAGGATCAAATTAAACCAAAATTTTAACGCAACGCAACAAATTTGACACACGGCCTAGGAGATCATTATCATGTTTTATTACGATTTGAGTCACTAAGCGGTGGACTTGTAAAATATTCGTTGACATATGAGGCGTTTAGAATAATAATGGCCAATTGCACCAATAAACACTTAAAGTTGTTTTTGCTAAAAGGCAATTTCATAATTTCCTATTTGAAGTTAAACGGCCTTATCACAGGTCCCGTCGTAATAGTTTTGTACTACGAATCCCGAAAAAAAGTATTTAAGCTGCTGTCGAAACACAAATACATTTCTATGTTGTTATGTTATCTTGTTATGTTTAATGACTTCAAAAATAAATAAAAATTTACATTTTTCTATAGTTGTAGGTGACTTAAGTCTTTAAATGGTTTGGCCGACGGCCGTCTACCATTTAAATTATAATTTATACATTAATTAGAAAAAAATTCTTTACATTAAACTTTTTTTTTTTTTAACAATTTTACAAAGCAAATCTTTAAAAAAATTCTTGAATTATTCGGGATCTGTATCGGGAAGCGTTCAAAGTATATTCATAAAGAAGGTTCCAGCCTCGTTCTCCATTAAAAATGCCTATCATTTCAACTTCATTCAGATTATCTAATCCAAAGCAGCGCCTTCGAAATTCTTTAAGTATTGAGCAAACTCCCAGGAAATGGAACACATCTTCTCGTACTTTAAGATTACATAGATCACACAGCAAAGTCAGCTCTGGTCAATGAGGAATGTAATTCAAATTGATGAGTTCGCCTCTTGTTTTAAAAATTAAGCTGATTCTTTCGGAACTATTATGAGCCAGGAGTAAGTAGTAAGCTCTATAAAGGGACGATTCAGCTTCCTTCATAAACCTATCATACATCATATTCCCAGCCTTCTTTAGCAACTTATTAAATTTCAACGAAAGCGAATTAGAGGTTTCGCCTACTGAAATTGATAAGTTAGTTGAACTTTCGGCTGCTAATTTGTTCCACTCTTTTACACAAGTACCTCCCGAATTTATTATGTGCGACAGGACTAGTCGTGGAATTCTTTCTTCACCCATCGCCATTACTCTTCCCACGTAATTGAAATGTATTTTGAGAGTGTCCAAATACAGCGGGGCTTTTCCTGTTTCAAGATGAAAAAAATCATAGTTATGTTGTTTTTATTAGGTGCAGTGCATAGCCCCCGCGGTTGTCATTTCCCAAAAAAGAACCCGCGTGGGTTAATTCCACCACAAAAAAGAACTAACACCCGCAGGTGCTTTTGAGAATTGGCGAAGCGGGCCCCCCAAAGTCCTGTTTAGTACAAAAAACTTTGATTACAGATCGACTGACAACATAGGCGCCTGCCACACGACTGAGCATACCCTAAGCGGAGCGACGGAGTCGCGTGAGCGGGACAGAGGACCCGAAAAGGGAGTTAAAATCCTTGATCCCGCGAAGCGGGACACTTAAAGTACTATTTAGCACAAAAACTTTTAAAGCAGACTGACTGATAACATAGGTGCCTTCCAGATGGGGTTTGATTCCATTTTTTTTTTCTAACTAATCCCCCAACTGGAAGGCGCCTATGCTTCAGAGTTTTTGAACTAAACAGTACTTTGGGTGGACCCTTTTCGGATCCTCTGTCCCGCTCACGCGACTCCGTCGCTCCGCTTAGGGTATGCTCAGTCGCCTGGCAGGCGCCTATGTTGTCAATTGGTCTGCTTTCAAAGCTTCCGTTAGCACTGAATGTTTTCGTAAAAACAAATTTGGTCTTATTTCCAAATGAAATTTGGCCTTATTTCGTTTTGGAAATAGAAATAAAGCCAATTTGGCCTTATTTCCATTTTCAAAGCCAAATTAGGCCAAATTTGAGATTTGGTCTTATTTCGTTTGGCCTTATTTCACGTCACCTACCCCAAATCCTATAGTGAGCCCAAGCGGGGGGTCGATGCATGCTGCCCCCCAAACATACCTTACTGTTTATACGCCGTAAGGCTGGGTGTTGGGAAAGTATTATAATTTAGAGTCAATTTGTGTTAGAATTAATCCATATTCTATTTTTACTATCAAAATAAGACCACGTAAAATAATCAAGCAAAAAAAATTAATTGAATTAAAATATGTAGTAGTTTTGGTAATTTTTAATTTTCTCAAAAACTAGAAGGCATAAAATAATTTTGTTTTCGGTTTCTTATTGAAAATTAATATGAGCAACGATTTCTAATAAAAAAACATTTAATATAAAATCTCAGTTTTGAAAAATTACACTTTAAACATTTTTTTTAGTATTTTTTTTTTCTCAAATTTTGAGTTTTTCAAAAACTATGGATAGATTTCACTTGATTTCAAAACTGGCTCATAAATCAGAGTATTGGCTTTCAAAAAAGATATAATACTTAATTGTAGGTATTCCCGTTATTTTTAAATGATTTTTTTTTACATTTTTAGTACTTTTTTCATTAAGTTGCCCCTCCCATCCAAACGAGAGGAGATAGATCCCCCCACCCATAGTTAAAAAGTTTTGTATTTGACCCCTTTACAAAAATCTTTTCTAAAGCGAAATAAAGCCAAAACTAAAATTTTGCCTTATTTCCATTTTAAAAGCGAAATAAGGCCAAATTTTAGATTTTTGGCTTTATTTCGTTGGGCCTTATTTCAACAAGTGGCCAGTTTAAGGCGGACATTTTAAAAGCGAGGTATGTATGGGGGGGCCATCTGCCCCCCTGCAACGCCCCTGCTTGGGCTCACTATAGGATTTGGGGTATGTGCGAGGTTCGGTGTATGTCAATTTTCGTTTGCATTTAAGGAACTTTGAATGTTCTCTCTGTTTCCAATGTCAACAGCTACATTTATGATAAATGTAAATGTATGAAATGTAGTAAGTACTTCTAGTAATTTTCAATTTTCTCAAAAACTAGAGGACATAAAAGCTTTCGGTTTTTTGTTGTTCGATTCTGAATTGATATAAGTTTTGACCACAAAAAGAAAATTTAGTTTTCCACTTCACAATTTTGAGCAAAATTGATCCAATTATTTCTTTTTGGGTTTTTTTTTATCAAAATTTTGAGTTTGAATGCAATTTTTTTGAAATTTATTTAATTTAAATGTAGGATTAAAGATCAGACTTCTGGCTTTTAAAACCTTTATTGTTTTGTATTTTAAGTATTGTCGTTCCTTTTTAATATATGTTTATCCATTTAAGTAGTTTTTATCAAAAATCGCCCCAACCTTCTAAACGGGGTGAGATAGACCCCCCTCCTATAGTAAAAAATGCTTGTATTTGACCTTTCTACAAAAATTCATTATAATAAGAAGATGAAGAAATTTAAATATTAAAATATTGAAATTACTTCTGTTTTAAGTGGAGTGAATGAATAAAATTCAATTAAAAAGTACAAGTGACCTCAACTCCAGAAATTATTGTGTTTCGCCCAAGGTACAACAGTGGGCTCTTCAGTCAGTCTGTTATACCCTACTAAGACACAAATTTTGGTCGATGATGATGAACAGAAGTAATTTCAATATTTTAATATTTAAATTTCTTCATCTTCTTATTATAAAAAACCTGACCACGGGTGTTTATTTTCTAGGTGCACGAATTTAAACAAATTCCCCTAGAATAATAAAATTCACAGTATCTTTTTGCTGTGATTTTTATAAGAGTCGGTAATCATCGACCAAAATTTGTGTCTTAGTAGGGTATAACAAAAATTCATTATCAAATTTCGGCGCCCAAGTTATCGTACTCTCCCCAGCTAATCGTTTTTTTTACTGCTATTTTTTTTAGGAGCTGTATAAATCATTCGTATCGAATATCTTGAGAATAGAAAAAGATATCGACTTCAGTATAATTATGTTCTATACATAATCACGCAATAAAAAATTGGTAAAAATTTAAAAAAAAAACTCAGCAGAAGTTTTTTCTTTTAAGTAAGAAAAACAGTTGAAAAATAATTTTCTCAAATATTTTAAGAACAAATAATGATTCCGAACCCAGTTTATTTTATTTTCTACACATAATGACGCACAGTAGGGCAAAAATTACCATTTTATGATATTAAATATTTTTTATGGTAAAAATGATGGGTGTTTGTGCTTTTATGACAAAGGTAATAGTTAATCGAAGCCTTGTGGTACAGTTTGACATTTGGGGAATATTGTTTAAATAAACTTGGAATCGCTTATTTAAAAAGTACTAGATGTGTAATCCCCAGTTTCACAGTGGAAGTTTAAACTCTGCTTTTGGTTTAAACTTCAGATCAACAATTTATTCAGTTTCCAAGTTTCGTTTAAACCATGAACTGAGTTCAGTTTGTAGTTTAAGTTAAACGACACCATTGTTCCGTTTACACCTAAGTTAAACTTTTGGGAGCACTAGCTATACATTATACATTGTGGAATTTATGTACTTATTTTTCATAACCAATTCCATCAGCAAAAATTTAAACTCAGTTTCAGGTTCAGCTGATCTTAAGTTTAAACTCCCACTGTAAAACTGGGGTGATTCTACTTGATTAAAAAAAATACTTTTTTTCTAAGCTTTGATGAAAATTTAACATTTTTGAAGAATTTTAATGTTCCTGTTATGAATTCAATTCCGAAGCTAAAAAAATTCCAACACTTCACGTTTTTGAGATATAATACGTTCTCTTCACGTTTTGGAAATATCTATATATATAAAATAAAAATGTTGTCCGTGTGTGCGCGCATAACTCGAGAACGGAGCGTTGGATTTTAACGATTTTAGGCTTGATGAATTCGAATTGAACCAAAATATTACGTTATAAAGCATACTATTTTTGTTTTTAAAAATTCAATGTTCCTCTTATCAATTTTTCGTCCATCATTAAAAACCAGACAGTTGCTGTAGGACTTTTCAAGACATATTAAAAAATGAAAAAATTTCGTTTAAAAAATTACTCCTGAAAACAGAGAGACAAAACATTTCGAAAAAACGTATTTATATCCTATTGATGTCTATTTAATCCAAAACTTAAAAAAATACTTCAGACCGCCGGCCGCTGCCGGCCATAAACTATATGCATGCACACAATAGGTATACAATATACTACATAGGTACATTATAGGTATACTTATATCAAAATTCTCAAAACATTAATGCTTATATTATATTTCTTATCTAAGGTACGTTTATTATTTTTAAATCATAATCAATATTATTTAGAAAATATTTAACTCATTTTCATATTCACTTTTATGTTCATTATATAGATACGTATATTACATACCTATGTACGTCTAGATTCTTTAAAAAGTTAAGATTAAAAATTCCACATCCAAATTGAATGGAAATTCCTTTCCGAATAAATCAAAATACCACAAAATAATATTAACCGGTGTTATACTCTTTTTCTCAATGGGTCTTTGTGTCACAGCAACGGAATTGATACAAAAGAATGAATTCCTATAAAAGGGTTACAAAAGAACAAAACAAAAAAAGGGTCCTCTCAGACATCCTTGAAGCGCTTTAAATTACTTTTTAATCGGCAATCGAAATTCAGACTACTTTCAAATTCCTGTACAAAAACTAAAATGCAGAAGGGAAATATGTTTATATATGAAATAATTCGTCCCCATTTAAAGCCGCAAGCAAGGAGCCAGAACGGAAAGTGATTTCGCAATCAAATCGAGAATCCTTTAGGATAATTAATTCCATTCTAACCGCAAGAGTGTCTCCGAGGTTAGGTTTGGTTTAGCCAATTCATGCTACTTTCCTGGGTAGTAAAATTTCATTTTAAACCGCTTACCGGTGCAAAAACTCGTCACTCACTAAAGGATGCAGCACCAGTTCAGTGCGGGGTTGGATTTTCTTTTGACGAAAATATTTCTCTCAAAATGAAACATCAAACAGGGAACATTGAAATGAGTTTTCTTACGCTTGAGAAGGATATCCAATTCGTTTATTTATTTTGTTTTGCTTTTTTTATATTTTGTTTTTAACTTTATAAACGACAAGAGCAAGTGAATGAGCACCCTGGGAAATTATCTCTTTTTTTATCTGCTTTCTTGCTTTGACCTTATTTTAAACTTTATTTGCAATTTATTATTTATTCGGATGGAAAAGTAATTTATATCGATGATTTCGATCTTTAATTTGAGATAAAATGCTGGGCCTTAAAGATAACAACATACCATAGCTAACTAATTAATTATAATAATTGACATGTCGATTACACAAGAACCTATTTTTCTTTGTTAGGTGGGAATATAGATTCTAGGGAGTATGATTTTGGAAACATAAATATTTCGCACATAATTTGACCTTGTTTTATTTGGTGTTCAAAATATTATAGCACGATTAATTTGCGTACTTAGGTAAACATTGGGAAAATTGCATAATCCCGAACGTGAACATCCCGAATCGCGAAAATTTAGAATTTCACAATGCATAAAGTTTAAAATCCCGAACGTCAAAATCCCGAAATGTAAGATCCCGAATGTCAAAATTAAACCTTGGGAAATAGCAAAATCCCGAACGTAAAAAATCCCGAATCGCAAAAATCCAGAATTTCAAAATTCAGAAGTTTTAAAATCCCGATCGTCAAAAATCCGAATTTAGGATCCCGAACGTCAAAAACTCGAAATGTAAGATCCCGAATGTTAAAATTCCGCTATTGAAAAATCCCAAAAAAATGTTCGGGATCATTCCCGAATTTCTGTTATCTTTTAGGACTTTTACAAATAACTTTCTTGAAAATCAAGAAATCATGTAAAATGATATCTTTTCTTGAAAATTATTTAATTAAATCTTCGCAAATTTGTAAGTACTTTTAAGTTTTAGGAAATAGAAATTTTGATAATTATCTCTTCATGAAAAATTATTAAACAAACAAAAACAAAAATTCACCTCAGGACTATTGAATGCTTACATTTACATAGGACTAGATTATTTTAGGAAGAATTAAAAAAAAACAAAAATCAACTCAATAAATTATTTACTTTGAACACAAAATCAAAAATAAGTCCTATATTGATAGAATAACAAAAACTACACCAAAAACAGACTCTTTAAAAAATTAATTTGATAGTGGAAACTTTTATATTAAAATCCAAACGGGATTCGGGATTTTGACATTCGGGATTTTACATTTCGGGATATTACAATGGGGGATTTGACATGCAATTCGGAATTTCGGGATTTCGATACCAAAATAAGGTACAGTGCATTAACTGCCACGGAATTAAGCCCCGGGGGTGTTATTTCCCAAAAAAAAAAATGGAAATAACACCTGCCGGGGTTAATTCCTTTTTAAGTGGTAATAAGGCCCACCACAAAAAAGAACTTAGACGCGCGGGTGTTTTTTGGAATTGGCGCTTAGACCCACACTTCATAAATATTTTATTCTTAAATACATTTACCCAAATCACTGTTTACAACAAACACTTTGAAAGCAGACCGACTGACAACATAGGCGCCTGCCAGGTGACTGAGCATACCCTTAGCGGAACGTCGGAATCGCGCAAGCAGGACAGAGGACCCAAACAGCGAGTTAAAATCCTTGAACCCACGAAGCGGCCTACCCAAAGTACTACTTAGTGTAAAAACTTTGAAAGCTGATTTACTGATACCAAAGGTGCCTGTCATAGGGGGTTTATTTCCATATTAAATTGGAATTAAAACCCGTCAGAATAAGAAATTATCCTTCTATTCAAGTGTTGAACGAATTTTGAATTTACTTGGTTATTAAAATAAAGAACTTTTAAACGATTTTACCCGCTGCAGATGGTTCAAACAAACGTTTCCTTCAATATTCCTAAAGAACTTAATGTTTGCAATGCAAACAACAAGTACACTCCTCGTCAACTGAATACGCGCAAACATTTTTGAATATATTTTATACATTTTTTCCAAACAGTGATGGTTATTATATTAACCTAACTACATCTCATACCAAAACTGTTTTCGATGATTCACCTAAGGCTGCGCGTATAGTAGTGCGACAAAGCGATGCGATGCGAGAAGCGATGGATGGTCAAAAGAGTTAGTGAACGTGCTGCTTGCGATAAGTATGTGAGAAAATTGCAACACTCGTAGCAACTATCGCTTCACTGTGCCCACGTTTATACGAATAAATGTAAATATTTCTCTCGCACGGAAACATTTCTCGCATCGCATCACTTTGTCGCAGTACTATACGCGCAGCCTAATTTATGAGCTCTTTTTAGGGCTGGCCGAGACGAGACTCTGCGAAACTTTTGTAAGTCTTGTCTCGGTCTCGTTAAAATCGAAAATATTCAGTCTCGTCTCGGTCTCGTATAATTAAGTCTCGTCTCGGTCTCGTCTCCGAAAAATACGATTTCCGGACAAACTGTTGATTATTGGAACGAAATATTTTCGATTATGGTTTGAATACGTGCAGAAGAAAATAAATATTTAACTGAAATTGGATTTCTTATTTTATAAGACTCTCTGTAAATTTTGTAAATTAAAATTCCAAATATACAGTCTCGTCTCGATCTCGTCTCGATTACTTAAAAGCCAGTCTCGTCTCGTATCGGTCTCGTCATGCGAGACCGAGTTCGAGACCGAGACTTTTCTCGTCTCGTGGCCAGTCCTAGCCCTGTTAAATCTCTGTTCCACTGGATATGTTACTAACCATCATCACTGCAAGTATAAGCACTATATCTTCTTAAATTACTGCATTAGGGTATGGCTATTTCTGAAGAATTTTGTGGCTGTGGGGTATTATGGCCGTGTGCGGAGTTAGAAAGCCAAATGTTAAATACTTTTTAACATTTATTTAAATTGAAAATATTACTTTAAACTAATATTTACATAAACTAAAAGATCATTATACTGAGTTTATGTTATTTACTGCACACGATAGCTTCTCAAATAATACTGATACTTGCCAATTCTCCACACTGACTTTAAACCCGACGACTAGTTATCTTGCTTGAGTAAGTGATCGAGTAAGCGTTTGAGTTAGTTTGAACAGAGTTTCACACAAGTCAGTGGATTAGTGGCGTAGATTAATTTTATTCATTTATTAGTTTTGTGTTCTAGGAAGATCAACAAATGGTGTTTGGTAGAAAGTCATCAATGATTACATTTGACACTCGATAAACTGCTCTACAGACGGTTGCTTTTGCTTATTCCGTACATAGGCACAACACCGTGACATTGGGGTATATTCCCAACCCGATTAGGCAGAGAGCCGACCGTAGGTTCACTTAGCTCATAAGGTAAGAGGTTCTAATACCCCTTTTATCAAGAGAAACTCAACGCACATGGGTTGCCTAGCGAAATTTGGCTGGTGGACGTCCAAAACGGGCCACTTCCGGTTGGTTTTTTTGACCATGACTAAGTTCATCAGGTAAGAGATTTTAACTACGCCCAAATTATAGGCCTTGATGAGATAGAATGAAAAACATAGAGTTGCCAATTTTAAAATGGGTAGGTGTATGTGTCAACTTTTCTTAAAGGAATCAAATGTTAGAAACACGTTACTGCTAAAAACTTTTTATTTTGGTTGAGTTCGATAAAGTATTATATACCAAAAATAAGAAAACAACCTGTAGAAAATTAATAAAATATACTTTTTCTTTATAAGTCTTTCAACCTAAGCCAAAAAAAAAATTTAACTCATTTTTAAAAGTTTTCAGTTACATTTTGTATAAAACAATTGTTTTTTTTTTTATATATAGACAAGTAAAACCGGTATCATTAAATTAAAGCTCAGACGGTGCTCTATTTAAAAAATATAGGTTGGCTCCCCTTAAATAAGTGCATGCCCTTGCCAGACCTGATTAAATACAAAAATATACCAAAATATCCACATTTTCAGTTGAAATGTTCAACATTTTATAAGGTTAGAGCTTAAAAGCTTAGTCTCTTATCTATCAAACAAATATAGGCTGCCTTTTCTTAATCATGTGCATGTACCTGCCAACCCGGATTGAATGCAATTTTGTACAAACAAATGTTTAAAATTTGATAGGATTAAAACATAAAATATACATCAATTACATACATCATCTATCAAATAAATCATCATTGTCTTATTTTTTTGTTTGATAGATTAAAGTCTTAGATGCATTATGGTGGGTGCTTGTCTCCAAGTTGTGTATTTAATATATATGTTCAAATTTAAATAAAAGATAAACTTTAATTAGTTCACTATAATTTATTAAATTTATTTTAAATTTTTAATAATTTTCACAACTTTATTTAATTTATAATATAATATTTAGCGACGCGTTTCGGAGTGTGTCTCCATCATCGGGCGAAATTTATTTTACTTTCTTAGCTTTAATTTGATGTATGTTCTCTGGATATCAAAATGGGGGGGAAAAATAGAGCCTCTTAAATTATTTCACATTCGGGTAGTGCGGATAAGAAAAAAATCTCTATATACTTTACAGTACGTCTTAAATTGGGCCCGAGGGTAAACTGATGTGCATTCTTACGACTATTACTATTAAAAAGATTTAGGGGAATAATGTAACTGGCAATTTCACTACAACACTGTTTGTAGAAATAACGTTAAGATTATGAAAGACAAGAAACATTGCGGCAGTGTTCAAGATATAGAAATGCTTCCGTGATAATTTCTATCACATGTCATTTTCAACGTTCAGACTTTGTGTGTTGAAAGGTATTCAGCTTTCGTATTTCCCCTTTCTTGACTTTTTTTGCGCAAAATTTTAATCAGCGTTAATATTGATGTTTTAGGCTGATACTACTTGATTTTTTTTTTTTTTATTTTTAAAACAGTATACACTCAAATTTTCTAAATTTTAAATATCTCCTTTTTACCTAGTATCATGCTAAACCAATTTCCTTCATAAATTCCTGCAGAACAGTACACGTCCAAGAAAGAAAGTGACAGCTCATGCACAAAACTTGTTGATCCTGCAAAGCATATCACTCTAGTTACCGTGGTGGTGAAAAAGGTGACCATAAACTCATAACAATGTGTTCGTAACTATTAATTTTCTTCAAAACTATAAATTTAGAGCCATTTGGTTTTCGGGGAATGAGTGTATATTTAACTCTTTCATAATTTTCAGTTAAATTAGTTACTTAACATTCAATATGAAAGACAAATAATACGTCTTTTTTAAGATTTATTGACTTTTCTACCCCCGCATCTGTCCCTAGCTAAAATATGAATATAACTTTTTTGTAGAAAATTTAAATTTCCATAATTTTGTCACAATCTTTTCCGGTTAAATGCTATAGCTTTTGCAAATATTCACGAAAAGCTAAATCAAAAAGTAACTTTAACCACCCCGCTCTTTCGCTTTTCTACCAGCGCAGCGGTTAACACCTATCACATACAAAAATAATCCAATGGCTACGATTTTTTGCATTTATTTTATAATTTTGGGTCTTTTTTTCACTGGAGCTACAATTTTTTTGTATTTAGTAAAGGCACTTTAATTTCGACAAAAAAATAAATTGATCAAAAGTTTGCATGCCTAATCTCCACGCCACATATTACAGTTACACCGAATCCAAATTAGTAATTTAACTTCAATCATAAATGAAATCCACTCTTTCTTTATCCCATGGATTCAAAATAACTAAGAACCATCATCATAATCATTAGCGTGCGTTTAGTGTAACCTATGTCAATGTCAATGCTCACGGTACTTTGGTGGTAAACATATTTATTTTATTTTATTTTCAACTTGGTAAAATCATCTGCTCCTCTTGCGGAAAAAAAATCCTTTTCTCTGATGTAATCCTTGAATTTGATAAAGGGCACAGATCCTTATAGCTCCTGAAGTAAGCATTTCTTTAAAAAAAAACATTTTTATAGAATATATTTTATTTTTCTTTTCATATTTTTTTCAACAGAAGTTAGGCATGTTCTTGTGTGATTTGTCACAAGGGTTTTGCCCAGCATCTAGACGAACGTAGAAAAAAGTCCAAATAAAAAAAGTGCTCCCTTTGTTGAAGGATGTACGTATATAGTTGGAGTTACCCTTAAAAAAAACTCTCATCATATTTACGATTTCGTAGTTCCTGAGCAATATCCTTCCATTGAATTACAACCTATACCTATATAGGCTCATAATGGTGCGGTAGCGGTAGCACAAAAAGTTTCCTCTTTACAGAAATAAAAATTCTACGGCTATATTCACATTATTTAGGATGAAAATGAAAACTTCTGTAATTTTTTTTTCTTTTCGTATTTTTGTGGTAAAAGTTTCTATACGAGTAGGGTTAGGTATGGGCTGTAAAGTTTGCCAATTCCAACCCTTAAAACTCTCAATTTGAAGGGATGGAGATGGTTTGTTGCTTGCTTTTGTATTTTCGAGGAGTTTTATTACTTATTTTGTTTTCTTTTTTGGTTTTTGTATTCAAAGTTAGGAAGTATTTTATCATCGTTATTGTGTCTTCTTCGACTTCGACAAAAGAGGATGTGTTCTTGTATTGTGTTCTATCAAATATTTAATTCAAAGTTCACATAAAGGGTTTCAAACTTATTAAAGTAAATATTGAGAAATCATTTTGAATAAGGTTTATGGTTTTGCTAGAATATGTACGTACATACGAGTTTATCTGTGATTAATCGTAGTTTTAAAGGAAAAAGTTTTGGTTTATAATTTGTAAGAGCTTATTTTGAAATTATTGGTCTTAGTTATAAATATAGGTAACCTTTGTGTTATCTTAGAATATTACTTTTTTTTCAACGTACATATAAAAAAAATATTTAGATAAGTAATCTAATAATACGCTTCTATTAGGCAAATGAGGTAATTTTGGTAATACTGGGACTTGATTTTAAACAATCTCATACTTACTTATGCTTTACTTTAGATGGCACTCTCAGCCCAGGATGGACTACGGCCTTAACCAACAAGCCCTTCCATCCAACTCTGTCACTAGTTAGCCACTTCCAGTTGCGCGCACCAAGTGGCTTGGTCGTTCTCCACTTGTGCGCGCCCCCTGTATTGGGTTCATCCTCTGCTGCGTACACCATCGGGGTTGGATTTGAAGACTCGTCCGGCAGGTGCGTTGCTGTCCATACGCTCCACTTGCCATCTCAGCCGCTGTGTTTTCGGCTTCTTGACGAGGTCAACGTCGCTGTATAGCCCGTATAGCTCGTCGTTGAATCTTCTCCTTCACACTCCTTCGATACACACCATCTACGTAGAATCTTCCTCGCAAAGCACCCTAGCGGATTTTCATCCGATTTTTTCAGTGTTCATGCTTCTGCCCCATAGAGCAGGACCGGGATGATTAGGGCCTTGTATAAAGTCTCCATGGTTCTCTGAGAGAGGTCCTTACTACTTAAATTCCTTCTAAGACCGAAGAAACAGCGAGTGGTTGGCAAGAGTAATTCTTCATTTGACCTCTGCACTGATGTCATTTTGCAAGGTAATAGTGAATCAAAGGTAGACTAAGTACTTGACAATTTCGGAGTTATATCTGTCCATCGTGATATTTTTCCCGAGTCGACGCTGTTGAGATTCCTTTCTCTATCCAATCCCATTTAAGCTTTCGATTCAATGCTCACAAATACGCATGTCACAGCTTGCTTCGTTCTGTCGAAAATGTCTATGTCGTCTGCATACGCAAGCAATTGAACGGACTTTTGATAAATTGTACCGCTGGTTAAATAGGGTGCATGATAACGCGTCGCCTTGCCGCAATCCTTTCTCAACATTACAGATGCCGAGATATGACATGACTGTGTATAATACGTCCCTTTTCACGATATCATACACGACTTTAAAATCGATAAAAATGTGGTGTGTATCGATCTGGAATTCCTCTTTCCGCAACCAAAAAGCCGCGTTGACCCTGCTCCTTGAAGCACCCGCCGTAGTAGATGTCACACGATTGTAGTCTTCGTAAGCCCTCTCCATCCCATCGCACTTTCTAGATGGCTGTTACGTCAGCATTTAGCCTGTCCAGGTCCACTAATTGTTCGGCTGCACGTGCTCTGTAAATGGACAGGACGTTCAACGTCCGAAATTCATTGTCCTTATTTCGTTTGCTCGTTAGTTTTAAAATCACCCATGTCCAGGGCTTGTAGTTGTTTCGGAACCAGTTAGTTTTTCTGTGGCACAGGGAAGTTACCCTGTGTCATTTTTTTTTTAATTGAATGCATATTTGTACCAAATTTGATGCAAATCGGTCAACTCGATTAGGCTTTAGGTCGGTGTAAAGTGGGCTTCAAAAGCGAATGTTTGTATGTAGTTTTCATGTTAATACGAAACACCACAGATAGAGTGGTAATCTGCTTACTTAGGGGAATCGGTTCGAGGACCAATCTTTACTGTGCACTAAAATTTAAGTCAACTATTTGTAAAAAATAAAATAACTTTTTACTGGGCATTTATTTTGGTTTCATAAGATTGGGCACTAAAAAAACCCTAAATTCATGTATTATATGCATAGATTATACCAGGACAAATATATATCGGTTTGACATACATCCACATACCCCTCTCCCCATTTCAAAGCGATTTTGCAAAAAACAGATTCATGGATTTAGGTAGGCTTCGGATATGCTGTAAGGTGTGAAATTCTGCGTCGACACCAATCTTATGATTTTATAAATATGTACATAATTTCCATTATTTTCTGACAAAACAAAAACCCGAGATTATTTTGCACCCCCATCGTGCGAGGGTGGGAAAGGGACCAAAAGATAATATGTTTCGATGGATTCAAGTATTCTTAATACAATGAGACATTTCACGCCATCGTCCGATGTCTGGTTCTCGATTTATAGGAATATATGTAGAATTTCATTGCTACAACCAGTTAAGGAGGCAACCCTTATATCTCCGGTCTGCCAGTGTTGCCACCGTGGCAGCACTTCTTAAAAGTAAATTTAGGATGTTGACTATTAGTGTACCAAAGCTCATCCCGTCAGAATGAAGTGCAAGGTTTGACCTAAAATATATGGCCTTAGAAGAATGGAATGGTTGATGAAAATTTGTATAAATATTCAATTTAATATTTAATAAATTTCTTCCCATTCTTCAAGACTTTCTCTTAAGAAAACCACCCTTTCTTAATAGATATTTTTATGGACTCTTTTTTTGACTATTTTTTTTTGATAGTTTACCAGTTTTACTAAAAATTTGTCATCTCTGGATAAAATGGACAATAACTTTTTTAGGATTATTATATCGCCCTAATTTTGATGTTATTAGATTCAGAATTGAAAAATACCCTAAATCATGTTTATATATGTCCAAGTTGTATGGATATAATTTTTTTTTAATTTCGATAAGTTCATACCTCCCCCCTTTCCCCCTCCAAAACACACCCATGGGACAAAGATATTTTTATGGACTTTTTTGATGCTTTATACTTATGGTTAATCCGACATTCCCGCCAAGTTTCAAAAATTTAAGAATTTTTTCCGCATTTTTGTCCTATTTTACATGTACTATCAACTGGTTGCTGAAATGATAATTTAGCGGGATTTGTCTTAATTTTATGAGAAAGTCCTATAAAGTCCTAGAACCATCCGGTTTTCAGTTTTTGACTACAAATTGATAAGGGCATTGAATTTTGGAAGCAAAAATAGTACTTAATTACGTGAAATTTTGCGAAAAAAATATTTTTTAGCATTTTCATAATTTTTTTTTTTCAAAATTTTGAGTTTACGCATTAATATTTCAAAAACTGTTCTTTGAAGGAACTTTATTTTCAAAGGAAATGAAAGAAGGGACTTCCTGGCCTGTCATAAAAATAAAACAGGGCAGTATACATGTTACCGTTGTTTTTTAATAATTTGTTTTCTGTTTAATGTCAATTTTTTAGAATATTGCCTCTCGCACATAAAACAGTCGCCACCATCAGGGACTGCAAGACTTGCATTTCTTTTATTAGCCTTAACACACCTTTCGACTCATACAATTTTTGTTGGTTCACTTTCGCACCCCAAAATCTGCTGTGGGCTCTTGGTCTATAAAGGGCGAGATGACCCATTTTTGGGCATTGTAAGTATATAGATGAGATGGGTTCCAAATGAAAGCTGGTATTGAGTTCTATAAGAATGCTTAATATTTTTAAAATCGGTGTTGTGGATTTCAAGATATTTAACTTATAGGAAAGGTATTTTTGTGGTCTCTTATTTGGTACTTAAATCATTTTCTAGCTGCTATACTTCAGAAGCCATGAACATTTGTTTCGAAAAAAAATTCATTCTATGACTTTTGAATAGCCAACTTCAAGCTCAAATGTCTCGAAATCTCCAACACCGATTTTAAAAATATTCAGTATTCTTATAGAACACAATACCAGCTTCCATCTGGAACTTATTTCATCTATGTACGCACGTGGCCCATGCTTTAGACAAAAATGGGTCATCTCCTTTTACTAAAGCGACGTTTAGTCTGACGTCAAAATAATGTCAAATTTCATACCAATTCTGTGAAGTCATGTGATCGTCAACGTAGAATCACGCCCTCATAGTAATACGAATTTTAAACTTAGTGCAGTATTTCTGGGATTTGTTTATATTTTAGAAATTATGTCATTAGAATTTCAGTCCATATATGTATAAGCATAGATAACAAGTGAATACGTAAGGCACATTAACATTTATTTTGCTTATTTAAAATATTACCTATTAACTTAAAATCTAAAGAAGATAGGAACGTGTCCCTCTATTTTATTTCCAGAGACTAAAAGTTAAGTGGTACATTACCTAGCTCTTATGAAAATACATCCCTGGAAAAAACTGCTGGTAAATGTATACTTAAAAACAGAAAAAATAGAAAATGGAAGTAATGAATATAAATTTGCGCATTTCGGCTTAAGTTTCACATAGAAATAGAATCACCCATGTGAAACCTTGACACATTATATAGGTACTTATAGCTATGGAGGATTGTACATAACTTCAACCTTCCTCAAGGGCAGCTCTTCACATCGAAGTTGTCCACTCTTTATGAATTGTCGACTAGATTGGGGCCATGCTGGCTGGTTAAGTGCAAATCAATGTTCTTAAGTTGCTCTCCAGCACTCCAGTTCTATATGCCTCGGTCATGCCCATGATATTTATGTAACGCTCTAATGGTAATGGAGGCAGCATTGGCATCTTCGTCGTACAATATGGCTTCCTTGCCACAAAAAACGACATAACATACCTCTACTTAAGGCGCTGAGGAGAGCAACAAATGAAAATCAACAATGTCGTTATAAGGTCGCCCTCTAACATGAAGTCAAAGAAGACCGAACCCGATATAGGCTTGCAAATAAATTACCACTGAAGTCCCATGCTACTGCACTCGAGGGTCTTTGTCAGGGCTGGGGTACTTGGTGATCGTCAGAGTCGGAGCTCGGAGCCATTCGTAAGAAATTCTCACTATTTCTAAAATACTTTTGTTAGAACAAAGCAAACACTTTTCGCGGCCTGGTTGTTAAATGGAACAAGTTCAACATGGGCATCGACACATGGGGGTTGTTTGAAGAAAAGAAGACCTTTCGTACTCGTAGGTATAATAAATATGCTTTCAAGATAATTTTATTTATTGATTTTTTTCACCGCGTTTAGGGGTTAAATGGCGTAATGAGGGCAAGTACTTAAATCTTACGTCCTATTTCCACCATCAATAGACGGAGTTGAAGGCTTCTTTTTCCTGTGAGGGGTGGGAGGGGATTAACAAGCTTTTATTGTAAAAGCCTAGTAATGACATCTGAGAGCTGAGAAATGTAAATGTAACCCTCTGATGGGAAATGGTATTGATTTTTTTTACGTTGTCGTTTAGTTAAATTTACCTAATAGGTTCTTGTCTGCAGCAAGAGAGAGGCTACAAAATCCCTTAGGCATTTGTGTTGATGGTGTGGGTGGGTGGCTGGGGGTAGGTATATACTCACGCTGATAACACTAATTGCCAAACTGCTGTTAAGTATTCAAGAATTCCAATTGAAAATAAGCCGTAAGGGAGGAATGAAGCGGAAAATGGAAATTTGTTTACAAAATAATCTATTTCATTATAACTTTGTGTGTTGCTTATATACTTCAGGCCACAGCTTTCAATTTAAGAATTTAATAATTATGAAATAGGATGGTTTTTAAATTACCATAGATTATGAAAACGAGTGACAGAGACAGAGAGAGAGAGAGTTGTGTTATAATAAAATAATAAGGATGTTGGTGTTGTTCAACAGGAAAACCGCACTCTTAAGACCAGATACGCACATAACAAATTTGTTTAATTAGATTAAAACTTTTTCGCCATTAAATTAAGTTACTTTTCAATTTAGAAATTATCTGAATATTTAAGTTTATATGTAAAAATAAACAAGTTGAAAAATTTGTGAAGATATGGTAATGGAAGTAAGCTTATTTTCGTTTGTGTGGTTTAAAAATGCTAAGAAGTGATGTAAGGTACCTTTATTAAATAATATGGTAATGCGATACCAGCATTCACTAAATGGGACTTGAACAAATGTTTAGGGATATCTTTTTAAGCTGGTTCTGATAGGGATCTTGCTGTAACTATCGATAATACTGAACGCATGCACTATTTAAAACTTCCATAATCTTTCTTGAGGATGTTAACGAAATTGCTGCAATTGGAACCAACGTCCAGTGAAACCCTATCGGAATAATGTTTTTATTTTTACAAACAATTTTTTGACTATGAGAGAGATTCAATTTATATCCACAACAAGGAAATTTATTTTCACGACCGAAAACTTTACGGAATAGTGTCTATAAAATGTTCTTGAACTAAATGACATCAAGTCTCAAGCAGTGTTGTTCCTCTACGCGTCGACTTTGATTGTCTACCTTTCAACGTAGACAATTGTGTAAACAATATAGACAATATCGACAATGTAGACAATGTAGGCAATGTAGACATTGAAGTCGACAATGTAGACAATGAGGATATCTCATTCTAATCTGTCATTCTTGATTGTTCTTTCGCAAGGTTTATTTCAATTTATATCCACAACAAGGAAAATTATTTTCACGACCGAAAACTTTACGGAATAGTGTCTATAAAATGTTCTTGAACTAAATGACATCAAGTCTCAAGCAGTGTTGTTCCTCTACGCGTCGACTTTGATTGTCTACCTTTCTACGTAGACAATTGTGTAAACAGTGTAGACAATGTCGACAATGTAGACAATGTCGACAATGTAGACAATGTAGGCAATGTAGACACTGAAGTCGACAATGTAGACAATGAGGATATCTCATTCTAATCTGTCATTCTTGATTGTTCTTTCGCAAGGTTTATTTCTATTTAGAAAAGGTGCGTGTTTGACTTCAATTAAATATCGAAACATTGAGTCCTTTGATAATAAAATTATGTCTGGTCGACGCAAAAATAAAGCTTTTGATGAACTGGGTTTCCTTTTAATGAAATCCAACAACAAATATGTAGCATATTGCACAGTGTGCAATAAAAATTTACATAACACTGCAGAAAGCCGTCTGCGCAGCCATAGGTAAATATAGAAACGTATTAGATAAACCATAAAATCATATTATTTATTGACCATATGCTTTAACATTCAATTGGGAAAGGAATGCCTGCAAACCATCCCAATCACCTGCGGCATCTGAATCCGGTGATGTTTCTATGATTGTTTTTATTAATGACAGTGATCTAAGCTCGAGCTCCGGCATTCAAAACTCTGACTCTGAGACGGTAGCAAAAAATTGTGTTTTTGTATAAAATTTCTAACTCACAAATGTTAATTGTTAGATGTCTATCTCTCTTACAAACGATGTTGACAACAATAATGTTTATGTTTTAAATAGCTGTGTAAGTATTTTTATTTTACTAAAATCGATCAAATTAAATCTGACGCATTCTCTGTAGGAAGCAGCTGACAAAACCGACCCATTGAACAGTTGTTCAACTCATGCTCCAACAACTCTTACCTATACTGATTCAAGCAAAATTTATTAACAAGTTGCGACTGCAACAAGCTCATCATTTTCATTGAGTTCCAACAGTTGCAGTTCCTCATCTTGGTCTTTGGGCCCACCCCCACCTGTAACAACTTTCAATAAGAACATACAACGATCGAAACGTTGTCCAAACCCATCAAACTCTGTTTCTAAATTTATGGACTGATTGACGGAAAGAGAGGAAGACGAGTTGAATGAAGCTTTGGGTAAACTGGCTTTTGGATGCAACATTCCGTTAAGAATAGTTGATTCAATTCATTTTAAAAATTTTATAAAACAAAATTCGCCCTGCGTATGCAGATAAGGTTCCAGGTCGAAAAAAACTTTCAACAACGCTTTTGGATCAGGCCTATGATAAATGTGTTTCTTCAATAATTAAGGGATCTATCAGTTCGGATTCTGTTTTGCTGATTGATATCTGGAAGAATAGTTCCAGCAACAGCAAGACTGTCGTCTCAATGCTACATAATGCTGAAGGCGAACAAGCATTTCTTCAGGCCTGGAACCTATCTGGAGAATCAGAGACTGCAGAAAAGCTAACAAACATACTTTCAGAATCTGTAGATCTTGCAAAAGAAATCTACTCCACTCAAGTTTACGCTGTTGTATCTGACAACGCCAGCACTATGAAGAGAATGGGAAAAAATGCAGAGCATTATTGTAGTCACTTATTGTAGTCATATTGGAAATCTTTTAGCCAAGGACTTAATCGACAAAAATATTAATGCCAAGGTTGCTTTGATTTTAAAAGAGTTCAAACAAGTAGATTTTGAAAAAAATGGTAGTAAATCGTGGAGGCTCCAGAATTATACTGCCCTGTGAAACCAGATGGTGTTCATACCGTGATTCATATAAATGCTTGGTAAAAAATTATGATATAATGAAAATTGTAGCAGCAGAATCAACTACCAAAAAAATAAAGCAGAATGTAGCTTTGTTGATGTTTGATGAAAACTTTATTGATGATGTTAAGAGTTACATCGAGCTTCTTGATCCAGTCTGCACTTTAATAAACAGGTTTCAAGTGGTTGATTGTTCTGCTGGAGAAGCAGTTCATCTGTGGTTGAGTTTAAAACTCCCGGATAGATTTAAGGCGCAACACGAAACATCTTTGAAATGGCGCGTGGATATGGCTCTAAACAAATATGCTCTCTCAGCTTATTATTTACACCCTCATTTTGACAATGGGAAGCTGACGGTTAGTCAAAATGAAATCGTGTGCCAGTTTTCGTTTAGGCATCTGAATAGTGATGGAATTGAATATTGGGACTCTTTTAATAGAAAAATTAACTTTTTTAAGATTCTTTATGAAAAAGATATTAAAAAAACAATTTTTTTTGGAATACGGTCTCTATAAAACATCCAAATCTGGCAAATTTGGCAAAAAAACTTATTCTTATTCCAACCTCTTCCGCTCAAATAAAAAGAGTTTTTTCAAGTTGGTCGTATGTTCATTCCATGTCGAGAAACCGCTTGACTTTTGAACGATCGAAGAAACTCCTTCATCTTTATTATTCACTGAGAATCAAGGATAATCAATATAATTGTTTTGATGAAGACGTCGAAGACGAAAATGAATAAGGCTTCTCATTGTATTTATGTAATACATAAGCATTTACGATTTTTTTTTTGTTATTTTTGTTTAAATAAATACAAAATGCATATTGAAAGACTCAAATAATACAAATTTGTTTTGTTTATATGATTAAGAAGACATAAAAAAATATTGAAAAATTGAAATAAAATTGATTGTCTACATTGACATGTAGACAATGATGAATTGTCTACGTTGAATTGTCTACACGTAGACAATCGTGTAGTCTACATTTTTTGTCTACATGGAACAACACTGGTCTCAAGCTAACTTACTCGCATAAAAGCAAAGAAGTACCCTTATACGTTTTAACCCCTAAAGCCTATGGGACGGCTGAAGTATTTATGGTCCATTTAATTCAATTTGGACTATGTGTAAAATTAAAGATTGAAAGAATTTAAAAAAAAACTCCTTAAGTCATTTTTTTTTTAATAAGAATATATGTATGTACTGTACATGTGCAGATAAATAAGTTAATGAATATAACTAAATTTTCCACTTTCGATAATGGTAGCATTATTTTTTTTAATACGTTTATAAAAAGTTATTACCGATAAACTGCTAAAATTTTGGAGTTTAAAATAATTTTCACCGTTCATTGGGTTCTATATTCGTCTGACCGAAAAAAAAAAATAATTGACATTTGTTTTGTATTTCCTTCATTTCTATACACTTAACTTATCTTTTCTAAGCGTACAATAGTAATAGTATGATATTACGTAAAAAATAAGAGATATTTGTATCATATGTGGAAAAGAAGGAAAATCATAAAATTTGTTTTGATCGTTTTTGTCTTCATTGTAAAATTGTTGGAAAGTTTCTATTTTCCGCATATAAATTTCTCTGTTCCTTATACGGTAAGTTTATCATACGCGCAACTACAGCCGTAACAGCTGGATGGACATTCTTCATAATGGTACATGGTGTTTTTATGTATAATATGCCAACGCATTTTTTAGATTTTTTTTTTGAACCAAACATAAGGAAACAAAAATTTTTTAACCACAACGAATGTTTTTAGTTTGAGAAATGGCTCCTATACTTTTCGTTAGCTTCAGTTAATAAATCTTCTTCTTCTTATATATATAAAAATGAATTGTTGTTCGTTTGTTTTCTTATATCTCAAGTTTGGCAGCTCCGAATTTGATGATTTTTTTTTGTTGGAAAGGTATTGTTCTGTAGCAGGTTTTTATGTAAACAAAAAAATGACTTTGTGACCGCTTACAATTTGTATGCCAAAAAATATTCAAAGTAATAAAAAAACAACAAAACGAAGAAAAATCAAACAACATTGGTTTATAGAATCAAAATGGAAATTCAGATTTTATTATTGTCATTCAAAGTAAAAAATCAAACAAAACAACAATTCTTTACAACCCGACTCCACAGGCCATGAACGATGTCCATAATCCAATCTACAATCCAATCCACATACTGATTTGTATGGATATGGAAACTTCACTGCTTGAACATGGATTTTTGCGAATCCATGGGATTTTTTTTCAGACATGTTCCATAGTATCGCCATCGTTCATGGCCTGTTGAGTCGGGGTGTTATAGAATCGAAACGAAAATTCAGTGTTTGTAAATCATGGAAGCTGTTTATGATGAGAAAGTCGGATTTTATTTTTGGATGCGATGCACCGGATGAGCCGGAAAGACATTTTTAATTTCACTGATTTAAGCATGTACATATGTATGCAGGCACGAACGCAGGGGGGTTTTGGGGGTTCAACACCCCCCCTTCCCCGAAATGTATGAATTTAACTTCCTCGCCATACAATTTCACTCTTAATTTTAAGTTTTCAGTTTAAACCCCCCCCCCCGAAATTCGTTTACTCCCCCCTGACATTTTTTCCTGCGTTCGCGCCTGAATATATTATGTATTAGGTCACAAAACAAAACAGCATTGGCGCTCGCTTCATCGGGAATCGCTGCTATTTTATTGGAAGGTGGTCGAACTGCACATTCTACACTGTAGGCCGAATCTGGAAAGCGCGGCGGATTGCTTTCATTGACGGATTTTTATTTTCTTATTCTCAAAAGCTCTTTTGCTTTCCAATTTTTGATTGAAATCGATCATAAACTTTTCGATCACCTAGAAACCTATCATTTTAAAACAAAAACTGGAAAGGGCAAGGGGAAGCCTTTTTAAGCCTTAGAAATTATAAATCTGCCAATATAAGCGATACGCCGAGCTTTTCAGAATTGGCCTACTGAAGTTACCATATTGAAAATTCATATTAACGAAACACCCACATGTAAAATTCCAAAGAACTCGGGAATAGCACAGGTATTACAACAATGTAAGATTATTGTGTGGTATGAATGCATGATGGCTCATAAGAAGTCATTGGAAGCTTTGAAAAGGACATTGAAAGATCTTCAAAAAAATCAAAATTTATTTGGTGGTGTCCTTATATTATTGGCCGGTGATTTTCGACAAACATTGCCCGTAGTTCCACAATCAACTCCATTGGATAAAATTAATTTATGCTTTAAATCACCTTATTTGTGGAGATATGTTAAAACAATCAGATTGACAATAAATATGGGTGTCCAATTGCAGAACGATTCATCGGCCGTTGAGTTTTCAAAGCAGTTGTTGAATATTGGAAATGGCAACATAACACTGTCGAAAATTTTTTGTGAGATTACCCAAACTTACGAAGAATTTATTAAAAAAGTTTTTACAAATATTGGACAGCGATCATGCTGGGTTGAGCGAACGAGCAATATTGGCAGGAAAAAATAAAGATGTAAACGATATTAATTGGGATATTCAAAATTGAATAATTGGTGAATTAGTATCATATAAAACCGGTTTCTTTTTGATTTTTATACTCTTGATGTACCACTGGTTAACTTTATACTTAAATCCGTCGAAATACTGGCTGATACCCCACTTTTTGACCTTATTTTAGGCTCTGATAGTGTGGAGTTTGAAGCTAGCCGCTGAATGAGTCGCTTTTATCGGATTGTTGTTGCTTGAGATGTGCATCCTTTTTGTTTTTTTCCATAGTTTTCAGTGTCTGCTAGATAGTTGTTGACAATGGTCTTACTTCTGTTCGGTCTCCTAGCTTTTTCTCGGCCTTAGAATCCCACTTCCTTTAAAGCATCTATTGATCCTGTTGCTGCTATTGTCGACGTGTTTCCAGAGACCATTTTTACTTGAAATTTAATATAAAATATAGTTTTCTATCCTTTCTTCAATATTTTAAACTTTTGTTTGAAAAAAATCGAGGATGTTTACTTTTGCCAAGCAATTTTTGGAATGGCCTCAATCAAGTGACGCAACTTTTTATATCCATTTTTTGCAGTCCATTCACATAATTTGGGAAATTTCTATGAATTTTCCGAGTTAACTCTTTAACTTTATCCTTTTTATTTCAAAATACATAAACCTTCCCACACATATCAAAAATTTCCAGGAAAAATATTGCTTACAGGTATTTATCGAGAAAAAACTTTTATGAAAATAGTGGCCTCAAACAAGTGACAGGGAGTTTTTTTTAATTTTCTAGAAATAATCCTATATTTTTTTGATATTAATATTTCGAAAATAATGTGTAATGTTTTAGAAAATTGGTATAAAGTGATTTTTTAACACTTTCTAGAGTTTTTTTTTTTTACTTGCGATATACGTAGTATAGGGTAAGTTTAGGATTCGTGCAAAAAAAAAAAAAATGATAAAAAACGATGATAGAGAAAGTGAAAAAAGTGGGTCTCGCAATTCTGTCTGTCTGTCCGTCTGTCCGTCTGTCTGTATGTACCTCGACCTGCAGCCTAAGCGGCTGAAGCGATTTTTTTCAAACTTTGGACTTAAGGTTCTTGTGGCATTTTTTTTTTATCCCAAAAATAACGGTACCTGTCAAACAACCAATATACAAAAATTGATTAATTTCAAAAACGGCTCCAAACATTTTGAAAAAAAGTTACGAGCTACTATAATTACTAAAATAAATATTTTGGTTGAAAAAAAAAAAAAAATTTTGTAACGGTTATTAACGGTACCTGTCATAGAACCGATTTTTTGGTTAACGGCTACACCGATTTCAAGCAAATTTTTAATGTAAGTAGTCCTTTACAATATTAACAATTTTGCATATAAATTTTTTTGAAAAAATAATTTAAGGATTTTTAAAAAAATATTGAAATTTTTTTTTGAAAATTCAATATCTTGAAAACTGGTCAATGAATATTTTCTAAATTTAGAGTAAGATTATAAATTATTTAATTCTTAAAGTTGGCGTACCAAATTTTATTTTTGAAAATTTTCAACAATTTTTATGTATACAAAATTAATTTTAAAAAGAAAACCGCTCCAACGATTTTTGAATTTTTTTTTTCGTAAATTCACATTTATCAAACAAATCAAATGGCACAATTTTTTTTGATTTCAATCTGCTTAAGCTATTAAAAAAAAAAAAAAACAAATCTATAGTAAATTATATTAATAATTTATATTTTAAATTGTTTTTAATACTTTTTTAATGATTTTATAATGTATAGAACTACATATGCACATTGACAATTTTAAGCTACGTTTAAGTAGTTGTTAGCTACCAGAGCAAGTTTAAGTTTGTGCGATCCAGTCGTGCCCATTTTGTAATTATGTCCCCAGTTCCAAATATATATTTGTATAGGTATTTCCAATTTTGAACTTCTGATTAGTAAAATATCTCTCGAAAACGACTCCAACGATTATGAAAAAAAAAAAACAAAATTTAGTCGAACATTCGATTTTTTTTTAAAACGGCCTTATGAAATTGTTTTAAATTAAAATGTTATCAGCAAATTAATATTTACCTTAAATTGGCGTTCCAAACATTTTTCTTTAGAAATTTTTTTCAAAACTTCATACATATGTACTTGTACATACATACATGGAGAATTATCTATTAAATCAAACACTCCAACGATTTAATTTCTTTAAATCATAAATTCATATTTGTTTCAGAAAATTAAATGGTCACTTCTTTGTTTAACTCAAACTTCTTTGTTTCTTTTTAGATAATACTCATGCATGTAAACATCATTTTTGAAATATTGAACAAGCCACATGAACATAAGAGCGTTCATGCGAGTCATTGTGTTCGATTCAAGTCTAGATTTAACAAATTGAAGTCTTCCATGCATTTGTGATAAGTTATCTTACGAGCATCATTCTTTGCTGAAATAATAACATAATGTTATGATTTCGTTATAAAAAAATTGAAAGAAAAATTACGTATACGCCACAGTGCCCAATAAATTATTTCCGATTTCTTTTTAAGATGTTTGTGAGATAAATTGGAATCCACAAGTAAATGAAAACAAAAATTTAAATACAATCAAAAATTAGAACAGTGTAATTTAGTATATACATAGCAAAAAGTGGACACTTGGTGAGCTTCGAAGGGGTAAAAATACTGGACAGGGAGAGGAAAATGAATACAAGACTGACACTAGAAAGCCTAAGAATACAACAAAAAATAGATAGGACAATGAACACAAAAGAAGACACCGATAACATCAAGCACAATTATGATGCAGCATTATAACGAAAGTACCTGATAATCTTTGATAACCTATATGTCATTTCTCGTTTGATTAAATAGTTTTTTTCCGTTTATTTCGTGTCTATATTTGTTAATTTATTTTCAATTTTGTGTCAGTGCCGTCGTCGGGTTGATGCAATAATGGGAGTTATTTAATAGATACAGTATGATTTAATAAAAAAGTAAGAAAAATGTTTTGGTTTAATTTTTGAAATAAAAAAAAAAAAATTTATCATTGTAATTTAACAGATTGAATAAATAAAATAAAACCCCTGAAGAAGTAAGGAAGTCTTACGAAGCGTTGGCTAAAAGAATGGAATAGAAGTTTTTTATTCGCATTCCAAAATCAAAAAGACCAAAAGAGCCTAATTGAAACAAAATCAAAAATACGTTCGTTTACGCCATATATATTCTTTATTCTTTAATTAAACTTATTAAGTAGTTTTTTTGGTTTAAAATATTAAATACTACTCAACATTTTTAGTAAAACAGTGAAATCGAATGGTTCTACCACTTTTACTTTTCAAAATATTACAAAATACGATTTGCCATGTAAATTCTCTTTGAAGTAATTATTTTAAATATTTGTATGAAGCTTCATAGAATAAAAACATAAATCAAATGGCTTCTTCAGAAACAAAGTTCACCAACTATTTTAATTTCTGAGAATTTTTCCATTACCCAATTAAACTCATTTTTGTTGTTTTTGTTAAATGCCAAGAGTGTTGATTATCATATAGGTACTTCACCATCAACCACTAAGCTGATGAGGGTGCCTTATACTCCATTTACAATGTAACATAAGAGTCTTACGTATATTTTGTAGGATTTTTTTTTTGTTCTAGCAGCTGTGCTACCACATACCGACCTACAACAATTTTAAGACTGTTACTTTACATTCACTTGAAATACCAACTCAAGCATTGTCATCGCAACCCAATGGATAAAAACCAAGCCCTCGTATCAAAATACAACCATACAGGCACCTTTTTACCCAGCTTTATAAATCATATACAAACTTTCTTAACCATACACACACAAAACCGCTTGCATATACACAGACGACACACACCACTTAAATATTTTTGAACCTACATTTCATATACATTTGGAGGACGTTTATTTCATTGTGCTAAAAAGCAACCTGTAGCTTTAGGGTATAATCCTTATAAAGAAAGCTATGTATATGATAATGAAAGTAGCTATTATATTTGTATTCTGAGAGTATATAAATGTAGAACTTCTGTAGTTAAGGTTGGCCTTGCATCTTATCTCTAAGCATCATGCATGATGATAGCTCGCAGCTCATCGTCATATAGGTAAGGTAGAAGCAACAGACTCTGCCACTTAAAAAGTTTTCCCGGTTATGTATAGTTAAACATCTGTCAACGCCTCTTAGAGAAACAGTTCAGTCGTTCAAAATGTTTCACACTTTACTTTCTTTTAATTTTGCTAAAGCCTCAAGCTACCAAAACTTACCTGCGCTGCGCTGCTTCGTCTACTGCTATTTCGAAACGAATTTCATTAATTTTTTCTACAGAGCTTTCTATAATTGGATACTTTTTTTTTATTTTGAGCTAGCTAAAGTAATGTTTTCATCTAATGTGTAAATTGAATTCTAGAACAAGGCAGCCAGTGGTTATATAATGTTGTTTATCTTTAATTTGCTCATCTGGAAAAGAGAAGTTTTAGGCACATGTATTCATTTATTTTGAAATTTTGTGTCTTTCAAGAGTGTGCTTCATCTTCACAATGCTCAAATCTCTTGTTGCACTTTTATATCCCTGCAAATTATCAAAATTTAACACAACAGTCGACCGGCACAAGAATTTAAATTTTAATTTAAAAAAAAGAACTTAAGCCGGACTGTCAAAATTGGGCGAAGAAAAAAACCAAAGCAAGGCGAATAAAAGTCCAACAGGCAGCAATACAAAAGTGCTGCCACCACGACTATGCTCAGCGATAGTGTGGGTCCACAATATGATTCTTACGATCGTAAGAAGTGAAAATCGCCTTTGAATTTTGTTTTTTTTTTTTTTTTGAACCGAAAGGAAATCACAAACCTTTTAAAGCGAAACCGACGGCCAAGGTATTTTGAATTAAAAAGAATAACATTTAAGAATTTCCGAATTGGAATTTAATGATATTTATTAATTGTTCGCTTGGAAAACGTTGTAAAATGGAGGGCTAAGACCTAAGACCTTTTAGACAAAGACAACAAAGAGTTTAACGAAAGAAAGATGGACCGTTAATACTTGGTCCCGAAATATTAAGACGGTTGTTTATATGGGTCATGAGTTCCACTTATTTGGAATAAAACGATAGCAAAAGCCAAAAGAATATAACAAAACGAACTAAATTTCCTAAAGAAATAAAACACTTTTTTTCGTGAATACAAAAAAACTACTGTAATCACTTATCCTTTTTTTTTGATCTGCCAATTTCTCCTTTCTATTTAAACCAATTTTTTCTGCTTCCTTTTCCTTTTAAGCTCCTCAACAAATTTTCCACTTTTCTTCCAATGTTCTCAATTTCTTAATTTTCACACTTAACTTCAAAGGAGAATGGGCATTTTTGGGTGCGAGCGGCCACGAATGAAATTAGTGTCAAATGAAAGGTCTGCTACAAGGGAGTAACTTTCAGTATGGGCATTTCGTTGCAGTGCATTAAGGAAAAGAGATATGATGACATTTGGTAAATGCATTTTTCAAATGCATATTTGGAGGAGATGGCATTTTTCAAAAACTATCTGATGCGTTATCCTTATTTCAAAATGTCTAGTGACACAATACGTACCAGGTCAAGATAGCCCGCGATTATTTTACTAGGCCCCTTTTACGAGTTCAGCAGGTAACAGTTCCAGATTACTTATTCATCGCAGGTTCTTAAAAAGAGAAAAAAAAGAAGTCAAATCGTTAAGAAATCCGGTGGCGGAGGTATGACAAGCTTATTTAGACTGTTTCGGTGAGAAAATGCACTTTTCCTATTGCATTTTGGACTAAGTATACCTAGTTCACTAGGGATTTCTAAGAATGGAGTATCAAATGACATATCTAAGATTGCACTCTTTACGCGAATGTTAGGCTCAAACATGCTTTTTTTGGTTGATGACGCAGGTCAGAACGCGTCCCAATGGCTTCGGAACCTAAGAAAGTTCGCGCATATTATGTGCGTGGTTTGGTATTTAGGCTGGACAAGAAACTAAAGCGATGATATTTGATTACGAGCAGCGGAATTAAGTCTGATTATAGAGGATGAGTAGGCACTATACTTAAACAAACTATTTTTTTAATAAACCTAGATTATTATACAAAGTATGGTTGTTGTACTAGTATTTAATGATGTATGTGTTATAGACAAAACAAATATTTTCGAGACTGATGTCTTTTATTGTTGTTTCATTTTCGTTTCCTATTTTTCCATTTGCATTAGCCACAATACTAACTAAAACTCTATTAAAGTGTTAAACCAAAAAATGCATTTCATGCCAGTTTGAAGTTTACCACAACGAAAAAACTTCTACACCGTACTTGTAGGAGCAAACCACATCTAAAAATAATATAAACATTCTTGGCCCAGTATCCATACAAATTTGCCCATTCTTCTTAGTAATTAAATTTCGTTTTCAACTTTCTCAAACTTTTCCTTTTCCGTTTTTCAAAACCGATCAGTCCTTTAGCTTGTTAATAAATGCCCTCCCAGGATCTTACCATACCTGGATGGCCTCTTCTCTTTTCCAATGACAAATGCTTTGGGCCAATCAGTATTTCGATCGCGTCAATACACACAGCCTATTCGCCTCAGTGCGCCAACGTAGTTGAAACCCAGCAGCCTTTCCTACTCGCACCCCAGCTTTGTGCACATCAGTCATCTTTGAATTCGCCGGACTCTTCCAATGGTTGACAATCCAAAGTGTGCATTCAACCACCTATTTTCCCCAGATCACATTTGAAAAAAAAGTTTTAGAAAACTGAAAAAAAAGACACTTAACTTTGTGCCACGTTCATTTTTCCCCAATTTTATTTAAAAGAATTCTAAAAAGTAAAAACTTGATGGTAGGGTAATTATCACTATTTAATGTTATAGAAAGGAGAGGTTGGCAGTAAATTTGTTCATCGCGAATTTTATCCTACTTCGTTGGATTATTGCGCAGTTTTGGGAGTTTGGGACTAGCGTTAACGTTCCGTTCCATCTTTTACATTTTTAAAATTAAGAATTATATTCGGCATTCAGCCATTCTCACAAGGGTAACTTCTGCATTTGAGGACCAAGTGCCGCTCGTGCTACTTTCGTGTTCAGATCGGACCGCCCGCCCGGCCCGTCTGTTAATTATATAAAGTTGTGTTCGGGGACCATATCACTCACTCGACTTTTTTCATTATGGAACAGACCACCTGTCTGTGAGTGAATCACCTATTCACGAGGGCGATGGGTGTAGAAATGTATAGAGGGAAGGTTAGTAATAGACAAACAGCCCACAGAAAATTTAGAGGTGCGAAATTGAACCAAAAAAAAAGTATATGAGTCGAAAGGTGTGGTAATGCTTATGCAAGTCTTGCAGTTCCTGGAGGAGGCGGCTTAAGATAAGATGCGTTATAGCAATTTGAAAACCTTAAAAAATCAACTTTGAGGATGATTGTATGAACCAAAAAAAAATGTCTATCTATTCCTAGGTATTGAGCCCCTGATTACAGATCCGTATGTCCAAGACCAATTGGAAGCGGCATTAACCCTGCTAGACCGTTTATAGAACCCGACAAATTTAAAAGAAATGGGTAAAAAAATTATTAAAAAACAACGGTAAGAATTAAAACGCCCTTTTATTTTTGTATGTAAAGTCAAAAGTCCTTTCTATCATTTCCTTTTTAAATAAAGTTCTTTTAGTGAACAGTTTTTGAAATATTAATTTTCAAACTCAAAATTTTGATAATTTTTCTGGTTGAACTTTGCCGTTTCTAATTTGGCAACGACAATTCTCCTCGATGATAGCAAAAATCGATTTGAACAAAAATGATTTTTAAGAAGTTTTTCGTAGTTGGATATGCCTAATATACGAGTGTATTTGATAAATACCTAAGTGACGAAAAAATATTTGTATTTATTACTACTGATTATTTTCTTACAAAACAACCCCAAATTTAATTAGCGTCAAAATAACAAAGGAAAGTTAGTCCGTGTTTTCGCGAACCACATAATCATGAACGTTCGTGCCTGTCAAAAAGAGCAAAGACAAAACGAACCGTACAATTAGGCTCTTACTTAAAATTTATGAAAAAAAATAAAAAATAAAAAGTTATTCAAAGAGAAATTTTTTAAATATTTATTTTACAATTTTTTTCTAGCGACTTCTAGCGACATTTTATCTCCAGAATTTCAGTCAATCTAGCGACTATTGGAGGTTGGTCTAGCGACTTTTCATTTCAGCTTGCGGTAACACTGATTATATCATGGCTTGCTTTGATTTTCTGTCATTTTTTTTTTAATTGCAATCTGTGAAACTCTCCGTTTATTGTTTTACTTCTTGTTTGTGTATATTTCATTGGCTTGGAGACCATAGAAAAGCTTCGTTTCCTATCAGCAGTGTACAAGGATTTATAAATTTAATTAAATTTTTTTCCAAATTACTCTAAAAACTCTTACCTGTTGTTTTGAAAAAAGTAGCTCATGTTATTCTACACAAAAAAGATAATAGATAGATTTGTAGAAAAACGATCGAAAACATTGGGATGCACATAGTCAAGAAAATGTAATAAAATTATTACTTTGGACCACTATGACTTAAGAAGGAATTGACATACATACTTACTTACTTACTTAGGTCATCGGACCTATTACGTCCGTGATGTTTCCCTTACGGGACATAGGGCCTCCACTACACCTACGCGCCATCGTGTACGATTTCTTGAAATATATTTCAGCTCTCTCCAACTTTTCCCCAGTCGTGCCGATTCCTGTTCGACCGTTCTTCGCCATGTACTTCTAGGCCGGCCCACTTGTCTTCCCTCCTGTGTGAGCGGGTTCCACTGCATTGCTTGAGATGCAATGCACCGATCGCCTTTTCGAAGCGTATGGCCAATCCACTGCCACTTTCTTCTTCGTATAATGGAGTCTATGGGCTCCTGACCCGTTCTCGCATGAAGTTCGGCATTGAAGATACGGTTGGGCCAGAAAATCCTCAAGATGTTTCGTAGACATCTATTAACGAAGGTTTGCAGCTTTCTAGTGACAATGTCAGTGACTTTCCAAGTGCTGCAGCCGTAAAGCAGAACGGGTTCAACATTGGAGTTGTTTCTCCATATTTTGGACAGCATTCCGAACGCAGCCTTTGCTTTTCTGATTCTTCAGTTCCGCCACCTGTAGAGACAATATTCCCAAGATATTGGAAATCCTCTACCATTTCTACCGGTAGTCCAGAAATATTTACTTGGATTGATGAGGAAGTTCCAAGGCTGATCCTTTTAGTTTTTGCCGAGTTGATCCTCAGCCCTACGATTTCTGCTTCTCTCCACCCTTGTTGTCATTTGATGGTGATCAATGATCCTATGAGAGAGTAAGCATACGTCGTCCGCGTAGTCCAGATGTTTGAGGTGAGATTGCAGAGTCCACTGAATTTCTCCATTTCCATTTGACAAAGCTGCGTGCAGTACGTCACTTATCACCAACAGGAACAGTATTGGTGACAGTATACAGCCTTGCCTAACTCCACTTTGGATTTCAAACTCCTCTGACAGCCTACCTTTGTACATGGAGTATTAATATGTCATTTTGTAAATAAGTACTGTCTTAAAGTTGTTTTTAGATCATTTTGTGGAAAAATAAACTTCTCTGACCTGTAAAAAAATAACAAAAATAAATGTAGCCACCTGGAATAATGGATTTCAGTAGCGAAAATTTAGACGAGGGAAACTTTTCAAAAACACTTGGTACACTTTTCGGTACTCCATCAGGAATGTCTCTAAGAGACAAGTAACTTGTACACCAAAAACAAAAATTTTGTAAGCACCATGCAATTTCAGTATCATACGACACTTTTTTCTCTCTTTTTTGTGTCTTCTTTTTCATAAATCACACTTTTGCTATGGGTGAGTGACATTTGTATATTATACAGGGTGTCCAGTAAATAATGGATAACCTTGCAAGCGGTTTTAGCTGGCCTAAAGACCTTTCAGAATAAAAAATATAAAAAAAATATTTTCCTTGTAGTTTTAAGTTTATGATTAAAAAACTAAATACGACATGCCTCAAATACTTGAACGTTACCACCACGGCTGAATGATTATTATTGTTTGTTTTTTATTTTTATAACATTCTTGAATAATTGTACTAAAAGATGTTATACCAAATTTAAAACTTGCTGTTGCAGTTTTTTTATAATATTTTTTTTGTATTTATTTTTTTTTTATACAAAATCAAGTTTTTTTTATTTTCACAAAAGTTTGATTTTTGTATCCAAAAATAAATTTAAAAAAATATTATAAAAAAAACTGCAACAGCAAGTTTTAAATTTGGTATAACATCTATTAGTACAATTATTCAAGAATGTTATAAAAATAAAAAAAAAAAACAATAATAATCATTCAGCCGTGGTGGTAATGTTCAAGTATTTGAGGCATGTTGTATTTAGTTTTTTAATCATAACCTAAAAACTAGCTACAAGGAAAGTATTTGTTTTATATTTTTTTTTCTGAAAGGTCTTAAGGCCAGCTATAACCGGCTGCAAGGTCATCCATTATTTACTGGATACCCTGTATATGTATGTATTTGAAAGATGAGTATGAAACTAATTCATTTTCGACAATGAATTTTTGTATAGTAAGTAAGCCCAGTGGGTAAGCTTATTGGACCCACATAAGCCATTTATTTTTATTTTCCTGACGAGGCAAAATGGTTCATGATCGCCTAAACCCCGGCTAGCCCTTCCCAGAATCTGTGTAAAACTCTTTAGTAAAAAAAAAAAATTGGGTGGCATAACGGCTCATGACTAACAACTCGCAACTATTCCTGTGTGCGCGTGTTGACAGGAATGGAAACTCTTAAGTGCCTTGTATAAAATAAAAACTTTGACCCATATAGAAAAAAAAAAGCAGAAGTGCTGTTAATGTCATTTCCACGGTCTACCTCTAGTTTTTTAGTTTTTGTATCTTAAACTTAAGCAACTAGATACTCGTTAAGCCTTGTAATCAGAATCTCTTATCGCAATCAAAAATGTATTTATTCTTAAAAGTTATATTTTTATGTGAAACAAGTCAGACGTGAGACCAAAGGCGAGGTATTGCAAAATACACCCCCAGTTATGGGCTTTTGACCGTAAAATTCACGAATACGTGCATGACCTTGTGTACATATTTTCTTGTTTCAACTACTTCCGGTTTAAGTTCATGCTTTTGCAGTAAGTTAGGTTAAATAATGTACAAACGGTTTTGGGTTTATATTACAATCCTAGCAGCTAACAGATGACAAACTTGACTTTTGTTGTTGGTCTTCTGTAACAATTTATTACAACAATTGTTGATGATCTTGTATACAAATTAAATTAAACTGATTCAAACTTCTCTTCGCTTTCTTGCAGGGAGTTTCGTCTTGTTTTACGCCAGGATCCGCTTTCTGTATTTACACCAGATGTCGAAATTGAGAATACCATCGGACCAATGGATTATGACATCTCAAGGATATACACTGGTTCGTTAGAAGGTAAGTTTTCAACAAAGTTAGTATATTTATATTTACCCTTTTTCCCTTCCCTATACCTTTGTACGAGTTGTATGTACAACAACAACTCCATACATGCACTTGATGCGGTTACATTCCTAATGATGGGATTTCGCTCAAAGTTGTCATGGCTCGCAGCCCATTTGTGAAGCTTTTCACCCGAGAAGGGAATATCTATTCTATTGTGTAGGTTAGGTTTTGTATGTGAGTATATTCCATGTTACGTGATATAACTTAGCTTCGAGTTGAAGCAATTCAATGACAACTGAATGGGGAATCTCTATATATTTATATACATTTTATAGAAGATGTTGTTTTCTCCCTGATTCGTGGTAAGGTAACAGATATCTATACTGCTATGCTCTGTAAGAGATTTAAAATAAATGCATTCTTGGTTGTTGGTAGTGTATCTTTTACTCGTTATTGCAACGGTTACATCTTTTACTGCTCGTTCTGGGTAATTGTAGCTCGTACCTATAGTTGGAAGGAATTTTATTCCCTTAATTGGCACCAAGGAACAATGGATAACTGACGACTAGAAGAGATTCTTCCAAGGTTTTTGGTTACTTTGAGTTCGGATTTCAGTTCTCATCTGTAATGGAGAGATATATTACCTATAACCTTCGTAGGTTTGTATATAGGAATGAGAACTCAGTGGCATTAGAAACTTTTCTAGTTGATATGATTGTAATGCGCTCATGCTAGCATTGCATGGATAAATTAGATTTATGGGTCATATATGTGATCAAAAGAAAGAAAAATGATTTTTTTTATCAAACTAATTGGTATTAGTGACCTAGTCAATGAATGCTGAAAGGAGGATGTTTTTGGCAGAAAAGGGGTTGGTTTGAGTTGGTTTTTTCTTTTGTGTAAGGATGTAACTTTCTAACAAAAAAATCTAGGATAAATTGTGGAATTTTGTTAGAATGTTACTTGTAGCCCAATTAACAATTTAACTTCTGTAAGGGTCTATCGAAGTTATTTCCTAATCAGCAAATTTGACTCTATAAGGCCTTAGAAAAACACATTTGGCCCACATTGAGAAGCTCGAAAGGCTTTTAAGCAATCATTTACAGATTTATTGGAAGTACTCAATTTATTTCGCTAAGGCCTTATAGAACAAAACTACATTCAGACATGTAGTATGTAATGTAGCAGTGAATGTAATGTAGAAGTGAAGTTTTGTTCAAGTGTTACGATAGGCATATCTAAAACCCTTATAAAAGGCTTGTCGAGGCCTAGGAGAAGCCTTTTCGAAGCACAATGCAAAACAAAATAAAAACAAGTTTTTATTTTTATTTCTACATTTTCTCCTTTATTTTCATGCAAGTAATGATGATTTTCTTCTGAAATTTAATGCACAGCAATTATTTATATCTAAAAAAATCACATTACTTACCTGCTATATTTTGCGGGATTTGAACCGAGGATGGTTGGGTTGAGAGTCTAGCACCTTATGTATTGAGCCAGCCTGGCATATGAAAAATTAGTGTCAAATTGAAACCACTTGAAACCGAAATTAGCTTCCGAAAAACTTTCTTGGGACTTTCTGATGAATTGAACTAATTAAAAAAATACAGGTGACCATTCGTCTGTTGCTTGCAAGGGAGTTATTTTACTTAATGTTATTTTTTTTTTATTTTTAATGTTTCCATCATGGAAACATCATAGAAAACATGGAAGTGGTCACACAAGCATACATTTTGTGAGACAACAATTAAAATATATGTAAGTTCCTTTTTCATTGAAATCGATTGTTTTTGAGAACGAAAGGCTTTGACTTGAGAAAAAATATAAAAAACTCTTTTATGATCCATAAGATATGTACATACTTTTCATTTTGTACACAAACCATTTACCAACAATTTTAATTTGTATCTTTTTTAAAAACACTAGGTAATTTGTCAAAATAAAAAACATAAACAATAACGACCATCATTAAGTTTTTTCAACTGAAAGTAGCTATATAGTATAGATATTAAAAAACGTTTAAAATGTAATTAAAAAACTACTGAGTAATGAAAGCTTCATACTAAGATAATTTTTGAAAACATTCGAATATATTAACGTGACAATGTTCTTTAACGATGAAACAGAAACTATTCTATGGTCACCTCGTTTGTGTATAATTCAGCCAGCAGTAGCTTATTTTCACATTAATACTACTTTCCATGCGAAGCAGAGCGTACGCAGGATTTTTCAAGGAAATCTCATAATACAAATTATTATTGGGGCGTTTTCATATTGATTTCGCTTAACTCATGTTTTACTTAAGTACAGTTTAAATAAGATAAATTATAACAATTTATTCCAATTTTATTTCTGTAGTTGTCAAAATAGAAGTTTATTAAATTATTGAACGTCAAAAATAGTGCATTGATAAAACCTTTTTGACAAGATTGTCTACCTCTGATACCAGTTAAAGGCCAGTTTTTTGAAATGTCATCAATTGACTCTACAGCTTTCTTAATACCATTAGAAATAACATTCGGCAAAAAAAGTATGCATTTTACAGATATTTAAAAATATTTTTTGAATAATTGATACTATGTTTACTGAGCTCGAAGATACTGGTTAAGGCATAACCAAATCTTTTTGCGTTTGATATACTCAATTCAAATATTAACTGTCCGATGCTACTTTCAATGTACAATATTTATGCACCTTCTCGTTTTTTACGTCCAAGAGATGAAAGTTTCTTATATGTTCCTTATCATAGCAGGAGTTATGCAAAACATACTCCAATTACTAGTTCTTGTATTGCTTTAAATGATTTTGGTTTTGCCATTGATTTTAATAAAAGTAGGATAAGTGTTAAGAAAGATATATTAAACTCATTGTAAATATTATAATTTGTATTACTATGTAAATATGTTATCTATTTTCTAGTTTATATTATATAGTCTCCATAAAGTTATGTAACTTGATTGACGAAATAAATAAATAAATAAATAAATAAATCATATCTATTAAAAAATGATTAAATAATTTGTATTTGTGCTGCAATTCTGAATATAAATCATAATTATAGTTCCATGTAAAAAAAATAAATATATATTTTTCAGGTGAATTTAAATTGTTTTTTTTTTTTTTTTTCAATATTTATCTCAATGCAGAAAATAAATGTTTGTTCCGTTTTTGATTTGTCAAATTTAAAAGCTTTACCTTTACTCTATGAATCGGTTTAATTTAAATTTTCTAATTTTCCTATTTTTGTTTTCATAAATAATTTGACATGTGGTAACCCTCTCTCGGCAGAAGAAACATTCATGCGCCGAACAGTACACAAGATAATGCTTGTATCGGGCTTTTCCTCTGGAAGCTTACACAAACAAAATAAATTGACATAATTCCACTAACAGTTATGCTTCCATTAGACTTTTGTACACATAATAGCTTGTTTCCGGCCTTTGTAAGCTGGCCCTTTCAGAGCTCTTGGCAGTGCTTCCTAATGAAAGCTTTTTCTTTGCTTTTATTTCACATGCCTCTCAAAACTAATTTCTGGGAAGCCTTACGAAAATTATAACCAAATTGTAAATATTCAGGCTTGCAGAAAATTAAAGATTCAGCTTGTAATAGGTTTGTGGGAAGCAGTTTTCAGAAATATAGCTTCGAAAATTTGCAACTTCGATGTCCAAACTACAAGCCTTGTAGAAATAATAACTTATAGAAATTCAAAAAATGAACCTTATAGAGGAAAAATTGTTAGTTGCGAGGTTCTTTTAATTAGAATCGAGTCATAATCTTGAATCCCAGATTCTCGACTTGCCAAAATCTAAAGAGCCGAAATAAAAAGCTTCATCCCAAATTGCATACCTTTTTCATTTCCAATTTTCACAAACAAAACGGATTTACCATGTAAAATGAAATCTATAGAAAACCAAAATCGTTTTATGGATTAATTACATTGTTAATATTTAGTAATTTAAGCAAAATCTGTGGATGTAGTATCGTATTGTAGATTTGAACCGATAAATAAATTGATCTTTGTGCGCTAAACCTACCGCACATGTTCCATTTATGTCAAGACAAAAAAAATTGATTTGCTTTTTTAAGATATATTGTGATTACATTACAACAAAAGGACGTAAACGATATAACGTTGTTCTACAGTATCTCACTAAAGGTACTAAAATGTGATCTGAATTATGAAAAAATTCATTTTGGACTCTTACGAATGTCACTTAAAGGTTTTACCGATTAAATATAATTTTTTTTCATTATGGTGTCTTGCTGTGATTTTTAACGACTTTATTTTCAAATTATTTGCGATTTTTTTTTTAATGTGACATACACTGACCTCTTTCATAGCCACCTCATTATATGAGATTTTTTATTCGCGATGTTAAAATATAAAAACTAAGAAGAGGGCAGGATTTGAACATTTTTATTAAAAAATGTTCCGTTTTGATTAGTTTTAGTACAGGAGTTAGAACCTTTTTTTTATAATAATTTTTATTTATAATAATTTTTTATTTTTTTTATCAGAACGATTTTGATTTTAAGTACCGAACTAACATTAAATATTGAAACATTTTTCTTTCACTGCCAATATGTATAATTTAAAAAAAAAGAAAATTCAGAATAATTGTTGCTATACGTCATAATATGATCACGAAAATTATTAAAAATTCAACAAAAAAAGTACGTATACGCCGGAGTGTACCATTACTTAAATTTTATTTTTTATTTTAACGACTAATAAAAATAATTTGAACTTTAATCATATTTTAAATAAATATGCCAAAATATCAGAATTGATTCAACTGTGTAGAGAACTTCTGATTGTCGTAGAGTGAAAAAATTTGGTAGAGCGATAGGACTTGACATGCAAGCACAGGGGAAATTAAAACTTTGAGATTTTATATTCAGTGGGTATGGCAACCACCCTTTTTCACAGAATTAATATTAAATATATTGAGAGCACTTCCGATTTGTGCAGGATTGTGAAATTTGGTAAAGTGGTTAGTTTTCAGGCATGGGTATACAAAGAAAATGTTGAAATCATGAACTTTTTCATGCAGGGGCGTTTCAGTCACCCACTTTTCCTGACAAAAAGAGTCTTTGCAAAAAGTAGTGAAATGACAACAATAACATAAATGTTAAAAAAGGAGCCAAGTTCTTCTACATACAAAAACCTTTGCGTAACAAGTCAGCCGTAAAAAGGAGTGAGATCTTAAAGTACACCAAGTTCTAAGTTTTTTAATATTAAATATCAAATATTTTAAGTAGAGTTATATGAAAGAACCTCAAAATTATCAGAGAAATCTGTTATTTAATGATTACTGACTTAAATGGAGTTAGTTTACTTGGCAAGTTTTCTTTTAGTACCTAATTTCCTAATTTTAAAATAAAAACTTGATTAGTAAACCACTCAATTTAAGACAGTTATCATTAAATAACAGATTTCTCTGATAATTTTGAGGTTCTTTCATATAACTCTACTTAAAATATTTGATATTTAATATTAAAAAACTTAGAACTTGGTGTACTTTTAGATCTCACTACTTTTTACGGCTGACTTGTTTCGCAAAGGTTTTTGTATATAGAAGAACTTGGCTCCTTTTTTAACATTTATGTTTTTGTTGTGATCATTTTTACTTGGGATATTTGTAAATATACGCACTTCATTATGGTTAGGTAAACATAAAATATATTTCACCCCCTCCATCTACAAATATATATTGATTATTGATGTATTATATATGTATTTGGTTGGTTTCTTGAACTATTTATTATGAATTTTTAAGCTTTTTTAATTTATGTTTATTTCTTGTCCTAATAAAGCTAATAGTACAACAGCCGACAGCAAATTTTGGGAGTGGATTTATAACCCAAATCTGAGTATGAGGGTTTAAAGGTGCATATTTTGTGATATCGAAATCAAAAGTCTGGCAGGTTTTATTTCAGCCTTTGGCGGGGGGTATAAATAGAGATTTTCTAAAATTCGTATCAGGGATAATGATATTATCACTTCCATCAATTTTTTTGAAAATTCATTATGATGCTCTGGCATTTTCCTTAACTCAAAACACCTTAATCTTGGTGATATGACCAGTAGGACTCAAGATATAAGCTTTTGAAACGAACCTTAATGGACTTTTTTTGGAAACTTAGTTTTGTTGATTTTTTGCTGTTCATAAATCTCCAAGAAAAAACCGATAAGGATCGCTTAAAAAGCTTATATCTTGAGTTCTATTAGTCATATCACCAAGATTAAGGTATTAAGGCCTTAGGCATAATGACAGACCATCATAAAACCATAATAATGTGTTTTTAAAAAATTGAAGGAAGTGATAAAACCCCTGATGAGAATTTTAGAAAATCTCTATTTGCAACCCTCCACCCCCACCAAAGGCTGAAGAACAAAGCTGTCAGACCTTTGATTTCGATATCACAAAATATGCACCTATAAACCTTCATACTCAGATTTTGGTTATACATCCACTCCCAAAATTTGCTGTCGGATCTTAGAATATATATCCTATTTTTTGTGTTTTCTTATTTAAAAAATTATATAACATTAAGGTACTTCCAACTTGTGGGCGAAAATTTTCTTTAACGAAAAAACCTTTTTTTTTTTTTTTAAGTCAAAACTTTGAGCCAAGGTATACTCCTAAGGACGTTATCCGAAAAAAAAATTTTGAAGTCAATCCCATTTTTCTGTTTTCTTATTTCAAAAATTATATAACATAAAGTTATTTGAGGCTTGTGGTCGAAAATTTTGATTAACGAAAAAAACCTTTTTTTTTCAAAAAAGTCAACACTTTGAGCTTCGGTAGAGGGCTAAAGACGTTATCCAAAAAAAAATGTTTGATGCCAAATTGTTCTAGTTATCATAACGCAACAAAATGGAGGTATTCGAAAAATACGACTACTTTTTTTTCTCCATACACCGACGCTCCACCCTAATGAACATTTCAGTCGTTTCTTTCTTCACACTTTACCTCCCTCTCCTACAAACTTATTTCCCCAACTTAGTCTAGTTCAAAATTGAGCCTGTGTGTGATGGCCCAAAATTCATTCAGCCTTAATACGATTAAAAATTTCAAATTATATTTTTTTTTGCTGTCACTGGATAGTTTAAACTCTTAAAAATTAACATGGAAAATAATTATATGTGAAGAATTCTATTTTAACAGGCATTTAATTTAAAAAGTGAATTTCTATTTTTGTTCTTTTTTCAAATTCATAGAAAAAAAATAGAAATTCACTGTTTAAATTAAATGTCTGTTAAAATAGAATTCTCCACATATAATTATATTCCATGTTAATTTTTTAAGAGTTTAGACTATCCAGTGACAGCAAACAAAAATTATTATTTGAAATTTTTTATCGTATTTTGATTATATCAATCTTTAATAGAAAACAGGGCGACTAAGGGGGAGGGGAAAAAATCTGAAAAATTAGGGGATTTGTTTTTACTATTTAGAAACTATTGACGGGTGGAGAAGAGTGTTTTTTTTTTAGGTGCCTAAAGTCCATTCTAATGTACATGTACATAGGAACAGAGTTACAAATATACAGAGTTACAAATATACAAAGATGAACTTAACTTCATTAATCTACTGAAACATACTCTCATCTTGATTTAGGATATCTAGAACAGGTTTGTTTTGCTGAATCTTTTTAAATTTATAATCTTTGTGCAGACAAAATTATATCTGCTAATATGATTAAGTATAAGTATGTACAATGTATATATTGAAATTGAGTTAAGAAAAATTGTAAATAAAAAAAATAAGGACGGATCGCAAACAAAAAAAAATTCTAATCTTGAGCACATGCAGCACAGCAAACTCATTAGTAGCTGTTCGAAGTTCCATGCACGTTTTCCCTAGCGAACAGAGATTACGTTTTATTTCTGTTTGAGACACAAACGTTAGCCTAACAAGGCTTAAAACGACGACATCTGCTGCTTACATTAACATAAATTCGTGCGAATTTAAATGCCAAACATGAAGTGAAGCCCTGCGAGCTGGGATTGTGCGCCTCCCTTTTGCTTTTCTAGAAAACACCTCCGACTTTTCAATAATTCTATTTGACCTTTTTTTCGGCAGGGTCTGTCAGTTCATTTGCTCCAGCTATACTATGTTAGTAGGTTGCTGATGTGTGTTATTTATCCCTCTGGATAGAAGAAGGCTGCTGCGGATAAGGTCACTGGTCCTCCTTCAACATGCTCGCTCCCTACACTTAGAATTTTCACATATAAGATACACTTACACACCATTGCCCTCGAATTACCATCCTTTTCGTTTATCCTCATCAAAATACAATTTGAACAAAATTAAAGTTTTATCACGTCCAGGACATTGTCGCTTTAGACTCAAACTGTATATATTCACATAAAGAAGTCCAAAAACAAGTTCTGTGTTTTTTTTGTTGGCACCCGTCGTCGGTAGGCTGCTAGGAGGGACATATGCGGCCTTGGAGATTATAGAGCGTGAATGTGTATGTTTTTTTTGACACTAGCAATCACTCTCTCTGCTAAAATACGTACGTCGGTCGTACAGCCTGTGAAAAGGACAACATAATGATCAGATGGATAGTCATTTGCTTGTAAGCAAAACAATGTAAAGTGTGAATATTTCTATCCTTAAGGATATGGGCAGCTTAATGTATTTATATATAAGTATAAAGCCCTTACCACACTTATGGGGTACTTAGCTTTCGTTGTTTTGTTGTTCTTTATAATTCAGCAAAGAAAAGGTCGAGAAACAGAGTAAGTCCTTTGAGATTCATATTCCTATGCCTATGCCTACATAAATAAATTTGCAAAATAAACGCCTCAAGGTCAAGTCGCCGAAGCCAATGTACTCGTCCTGGTGTGTTTATTTGCCCTTATATACCTTCAGACACAACGAAATGCCAATGAATGTTAGTGTTTTGTCCTTGCAAGGATACGATACATTAACTACCTAAGAAAATCGTACAAAAAAATATCATTACACGAATAAGAGACGACGAAGCGAAGTTATTGCTAATGGTTCATCTTTAGCTTCCTTCTTCCTTAAATAAGATAATTCGGTTCCGTTTTTTTGGTAATGGAAAAGGTATTTAAGGACATTTTTATCTCTTGACGCAATCTTGAGATTTTTTTGTTGTCGTCCTCTTCTTATTCATTTTATGATGACATTTTGTTGGATGTAGGTGTGACTTTGAGTGATTGAAATAAGCGTGCAAAAAGGTCGTATAAGTATATGTTTTGAGTCTTTGTTTGAATTGTTGATAAATTGAAATGTTTTTTGTTGGGAAGGCTACAACACTTCAAAAATGTTATGGGTAAATAAGTTTAGAAATCTTGTTATTTAATGGAGACTAAAACTGTCTCTGCTTGTGTCAAAATGATGTATAAATGTTTACTTTTCTTTGCAAACAGTCAATAAGTTTCATTCAACTTTTTTGTATCGATTTATTTCATTATATGTATACGTATATTTTCCAGAGCTCAACATCATACCTATTAGATTTTCTTATGCAGACAAAAAACAAAATAAAAGTACCTAATCGTATTTTGATAGCCAATTGGAAATTTAATACTTTTCCTATGGGAGAGTCTGGTGCGGTTGATAAGCTAATAATTCAGAAGAACTGTTTTGGTGTCACATTTTAAGACTTTTATCATTATTTAAGTTATAGAGTTTCAAGTGTCTTTGTCAGTTTGACAGACTGAATAATTGTTCTAAGCAAATTTTTTGACATGCTTCAGCCTTATTTATTGCACCCATGTTCACAAAATATCGGTTAACTCTTTGACACAAAGAAGTGAGAGTTGTTATTCATACAATTTTTCGTTGTCCTTTGGTTTTTATGATTTTAAAATTAGAACGCTGAAAAAGGTTTTTAGTTTTAGAACTCTTATATTGCTATACTGTTCCTAAAAATAAATTAATCTTGGGGCTATTTGTTGAGGATAAAGCAGAACATAAGCAATAAAGAAAAAGAAATTTAAATAATAAAATATTAAAATTACTTTGGTTTTTAAGTGTAGTGAATGAATATAATTAAAAAAAAATTACAAGTGACCTCAACTCTATAAACACAATAATTTATGGAGTTGAGGTCACTTGTACTTTTTATTTGAATTGTAGAACATAAGCGTTAATATTGAATTCCAATATTTATGTTTAGAATCAGCAAACGGGCATTAATCTTCAAAATTCACTTTAAATTATTTTAATGTGCCTTTAAGTCTCCGGTTTCTCGGTGAAGTTAGATGTTTGTCACTGCCGTTTAAAATAAAAATAAATCGGGTGGCACAACGGCTCATGAAGAACCAGGGCCTAGTGACTAACAACTCGCAACCATTCCTGTGTGCCGCTTTCGACAGGAATGGAAAGGACCTACAATTTTATGCCGAATCCGAACGGCTAGACGAGAAGCACTTATTCGTGACAAGTGATACTCTTGGAGGATTTGTCAATTCCTCAGAGGCAGTAGCCCTGAAAAAAAACTTTTTAGTTTTTAGGTGGACGAGGCTGGGAAGCGATCCCAGGCCTTCAGCATGACAGTCGAACGCACTAACCATTACTCTACGGGCTACTACTGTCACTGCCGTTTATGACTTTAAAATTCAAAAAATCCTTCCAATGTATCAGCTAAAACTGTAAATGTAAAAAAGGAGGTTTTCAAAGATTTTTTATTAGATCTTGTAGCTTTTGAAATGTTTATTTCTTGCACAATTCCCGAGCTTTTATCTCTCGTGTTTTTTTTTTTTTTTTTGTTTGTAATATTCAATTTTTCGGTATCAAAAGAAACTATTAAATCATCCAAAACTAAAAATATTACAATTTTTTCCCAGAACTTAAGGCTCCAAAGTTTTCAAAATTCAAGTTAAAAAAAAATTAAGTTTAAAACTTTCTTGCCTAGAAATTGTTGATAAATAAAATTCTAAAAATTCTAAATTTTGCGGGAATTTGAATTTTAAAAATTCTGTGTGAGCTACAAAATCAGGACTTAAGTTTGAAGAAGATTCATTTTATTTAAAATAAAGAATATCTATTTTCCGTTCGTTTAGAGCCATCTTTTGATAGCATATTTCAGAAGCTACAATTTTCGGCAAACATTTTTGAAAATCTAATTCATTTAGATTTCGACCACCATCAGTGAAAATAAAAAGTTTTGGTGGAAGGGGCATTTTTATTAAAAGATTACTTAAAATAGAAAAAAAGATTACTAAAAAGAACTGCAACATGAACATTTCCGTCCTAAAACTTTTTTACTACTATCGATTCTTCTTTTTTTGTATGAAGCAGTTGGGTTTCTTTTTTATAATCTTGTAAAAGCTATAACGAGCCATCCAGTAATTTTTTTTTTTTTAAAGCCCACGCCTCTTTCCCCCCCAGACACCGCACGCGCTGGGGTCCATTTTCACCGAGTACGACAGCAATTACGATTGCAAGTCATATCGGCACTTATATTAATTATTTTATGTTAGATGGTAATACAAAAAAAAATCATTACTTAGTTATTTTAATAACACAGAAACTTGTCGTACAGCGAAATGAGTTGGTATCAACGGAAGTTAAAAGAGTAAAGGTCTGCTTAAGCAGTTGAAAATTTTAAAAAAAATAAAACTATTCAAAAAATTAGGATTATGAAATCAAATAAACAAAATTATGTTTAGTTTACGTTATGTTTAGTTTATAAACAAAATACAACATTTAGAATAAAACAAAAAATTAAACCGATCACGACAGTGGAGCACTGGTTGGAAATAACTTTTTAAGTCCTATTTTACACATGTTAAAATCAATTGAGGAAACATTTAAATTACAGAGTTTACTCATTCGGTTAAGAGGTTCATGCATGCCATAGTTAGTTCTAATCAGTTTTTATTTCAAACTGACAAGGCTATCGAATATTTAAAACTTAAAGAGCATATATTTCATAAAGTACATTTTTGAAGAAAAAAATGTTTGTTTCCAAAATTTTGAGTTTGAAAAACTCTTTCGAAAACTTTATATTAAAAAAAAATTATTTCAATAAAAAGTTAACCTTAAAAAAGCTAAAGCATGATCTCGTAATAGAAAACGGGAGGCGACCGCCGGTTTACCTATCTCATCGCGGCTTCAGAAAAGAATGATGCCAATTCATAACTTTAGTCTTAACATTAACAAAACCACTGTTCGCACAAGGTTTTTCAGGTGCCAATGGGTAGAAAACGCACTTTTTCGGTTGCATTTTTGGTTTAAAATTTGGTTAAAAAAATAGCTCTTTTTACAAAATTGGTCAGACTCGCCGCAACAACCAACAAAAGTTTGTCCGACCTCTGGTTTTATAAAGAGGGCAGTCTTAGCTTCATTTGATACCCAATTAATAAAAATCCATCATGGTTAAGGTACCCTTAGCCAAAAATGCAAACGAAAAAGTGCGTTTTCTACCCATTGGCACCTGAAAAACCTTGTTCGATCAGCGGTTTTGTTAATATTAAGACTAAAGCTATGAATTAGCATCATTCTTTTCTGAAGCCGCGATGAGATAGGTAAACCTACTATAACCAAAACTAAATCGATGTCAATTTAATATTTTTAACAAATTTTATAAGTATCAAAATATATTCAGAGATGATATGGTAATAATGACGCACTAACATCTCGCTCTTAAAAAAAAACACCCTTTTCCCACAGATATTGTTGGAAACTCTTTTGACTCTTGGTAAACATGCCAAATGAATCATTTATACCAAATTTCATTAAAATACCATTATTTTAAAATTCTTTTGGGTAAAAGAGCTTATTGTATATACTTAAAACAAGTCATCATTCCATAAAAATGACATTAACTTTCCGCAGGATACATGTATGTATTCAGTTTTGGTCTCTTTAGAATCAGCTTTAAAAAGCACCCTAAAAATATGAGTCATATGAATAGATTGTTTGTATGAAATTTGTCAGCTTGATAAACTCCCGCCTCCCCCCTCTTCACCTTTTTAAATGCGTTTATAAGAAAAGCCAATGCGGGTATTTTGAAGGACTTTAAATTTCTGCGTCGAAACCAGCAATAAAATTTCATGAATTAATTTGTTCCGGGTCAGATCTTATCTTTCTTAGACTATGAGGTTCATAATATCCAATTCTTAACTTAATCCCTGATGGTTGAAACTTATTTAATTCGCTGAAATCCATGGCTAAAAACATTTGATTAATAATAAAACATTTGATTCATAATACTTGACACAGGAACCTTATGAAAGTGGACATAGTTTTCATGCCAAAAAAAAAAAATGATTTAAATACGAAATCACGTTTATACATTCAAGAGGATGTGCAGAGATTAACTCTGAGTTAAACCTGAGTTAGTTAATTACACAAATAAATGGAACCGGATTTGAATCAAAAACAGTTTTCGATGGAGGACTTTAACTTTCAGTGTTTCAGCTGTCAAAATTCTATCGAGTATCTTAACTTAAAAAAACACAAAACCTGAAATGATCTCTGACTGAAAAACTGGGCCTTAGTAGACAAGTTTCACTGCACCTGAAGCCTGCAGCATTAAATAAAATTTGATTTTATAACATGCAGTTCATATTTTTGTGTTAAAAAAAGTAGTGTCTTGATTGCCAGTGTGACAATTCAACAAGCATATCCTTAAAAGGTTGGTTCTAATTGATGCTTGTTTTATCGACTTCTTACTAGAAGATTTAAAAACGTTCCCCAATGTTTTTTTTTTTTTAATTTAAAACCAAACATATGCAAATAAATATAAAATCCAGCAGATCTGGTTTTTGTTTGAGTTCGTACGCCCTTGCTTCTCATACGATTATTTTCTTGTATCAAACCAACCTGACCTTTCGTCGCATATTATGCGAATCACCCTGTATAGTGTATACCAACCTTTCAATTGAAACTCAATTCGCTTCAAAAAGTTAAATAAATTGTCAATAGTGTCATTTCAAAATAAAATAAATATACAATTCGTAGTAACACCAATTAACACCCTATACCAAGCACGTCCGAATCAGTCGTGCATTTTATTACATTTAGTTTTTCCCAACAATTTAATTTATAATCAGTCATTTCCACACACACTCTCAAATATACATAAGTAAATAAGTTGGAAATATAAAACACTTTCCACTGCCATTTGCAAACTCTGTATGTCATGGAAAAATCACCCTCCGCATCCTGAGTAAATCTATTGAATTGCTAATAGTAGTTCCAAATACAGGACCCCAATGTCCCATATCAGCCATATTGACGACACATTTTTGTTTGTCATGTTTTTTGTGCACAAATGTGTCAACATCAGGCTGATTTGCATTTTTTACACCAAGAAGTTACATCTTATACGTTACACACAATTTTATATGTACAATGTACATGTATGTAAATAACACCAAGGCAAGGACCCGCCAGGAGCAGCAACAGACGAACACAAAAAGCAATGTTTAGTTTTCTTTAATCAAAACTTGTTGTAACAAAGTTAGGGCTTGGCTTGGCTTTGGCGCCATTGCTTGTGATTATTGTCCTTGGAAGTAGAGTCAGCTTAGAATTCAAACAAGTTTAGCTATGTCATACTTCTTTATGTGGTATTCATGGGTACAGAGAAACATATTCATACGGTCGTATAGAGCCCATACACACAACTCGAGGGGAATCATTCTTATCCTTTTGAGATCTGAGCCTCAGATCCCCCTCCATGCTTCCTTTACAATCCTCAAATAGTTATGAGAGTCTTTTTGGGATCGAAATGGTCTCATATATATTCTAATAACGTTAAACGTGTATCTTTGGGAGGGGATGGTAAAGAATTGTAGGAGGAATACCTAGGACTCTATCTCTGCCTTACCTACATTTCAGCGGTGACGGAGGCACAGTTTTGCCTCAAAGCAAGTGGCATAATGGAAATGTAATCTACATTTGTTGCTCATGGTTGTTGTTAGAAATGTGATGTGATTCTGTTCCCTATCATGGCAGGCAATATAGCTTGCTTGACGGCTCGGCAACCGGCACAACAGAAGCAAAGCTAAGCCTGCTTCCAGATGAATCGATTTGGATTCAGGATGCTGTCCCAGAGACATTGACGTCGACTTCGAAGTCTACAACGACAACGATGACGATGCTGACACAGAAAGTGTGTGACTGGATTGTAGTGCCACTGACTGACTACACGTTACACGTTGATGTTTGTTGATGATTAGGATGTGATGGTAATGCCTAGATGTAAAGATAAATTGCCAGATTATACGATTTGCCGAGGGTAATTGAATATCGACGAACGACGAGTTTAAAATCGATTTTCAATTCTGATGGTAAATCTATGGCGAGAGAAATGGAAAAGGAAATTTAATATAATCTTTTCCATGGAAAGTTCTCTTTTCTGGGATGCATAGGCATCATTTGCGATATACATCAAGACAGGAGTAGAAAATCTGAATTTAGGATATAGATGCAAACTATTTAAGCATTGGAAATGCATTTAAAATACTTGATTGATTTTATATGATTGCATTTTGCAATATAATTTCTAAGATTTTAAGTGGCCAGATAATGGAACTATTGCCTCGAAGGCACAGGTTTGTTGAGATGAGATTTTCTACTAAGTAGCTACATAAAGAGAAGAGGGTAAAGAGTAATTAAATTTTAGGTAAGTACTAATGTACTTCTTAAAAGTAAATTATATTGATGGAAGTGATACCTTCTGCGAATAGTTGAAAATTATTTATTCAGAAAGGCTTAAGGGCTTTAGTATAATTGATATAAAGTTTGACTGAGTAACTATAAGAAGAGGGCGGTATGGGTACGAACTTTACTCAAGGGAATATTATGATCTATAACCCCCAGTTTTAAAAATATGCCACCCGTTGGTTCTCATGAGGTTATAAATTACATATTCTCAGATTTTGAAGAAGATTCCGATGTATGTAAATATTTCTTTTACATATTATAACTGCACACTTTTGCTTTGCTTTTCATTATCATGAATAATGAGGGGTGGAAATTGAATAAGGCATAGCATTCCACATTCACGTAGTACGGTTAAAAAAAGAATCTCTATATATTTAGTATTTCATTTCAAGTTGGGCTTATAAGAGTAAGTTGATGAGCGTTTATAGAAAAACTAGCAACAAGTACGGAGGAATGCAAATGGCTTCTTTTTTCATGAGCACACTGTTTATAAAAGAAGCCATACAACTGTGTTAGAAAATTAAAATTTCAGGGCTGTTCTAGGTTAATAAATAATTCCGTGATAAAAATGTGTGCCCCAGATCCGACATCATAATATCGTAAGTGAAGTATCAGTATTAGTAAGTATGTACTCCAAATATAACAAATAAACTTTCAGTTCTCAAAACGCAAACGGGAAATTAAATTTTCTAACCAAATCAGCCTGATAGTCAATGAGTTACAAAAACTATCAGTTATTGTAGCTCAATACATCGTCATCGCCTACTGACGTAGGCCCAGTTTTTCAGTGTTGGGTTAACCCGAGTTTGGAAATAGATCTATCTACAGTTACGTCACGAAGCTGTTTTTTAAGTTATGATCTTAAGTTAACTCACCAAATTTAGTAATTTAACTCGGGTTTAACTTTAACCCCGCACTGAAAAACTGGCCCTTAATTTCATAGATTCAAAAATAAAATAAAAATAAAATAATAACAGGCCCAACTAACAATTGTACTCTAATATTCATCCTGATACTGGATTACTCGTACTCCAAAAAAGTTTGCAATTATACTTCAAAAAGTTAAAAAAATCGGGAGTTGTTTTTTAATCCTATATTTTTCTACACCTTACCCCCAGTTTCACAGTGGAAGATTAAACTCCACTTTTGGTTTAATCTTTAGTTCAACAATTTATTCATTTTCAAAATTTAGTTTAAACCTTGATCTGAGTTCAATTTGTAGTTTTAGTTAAACGACAGAATCGTTCCGTTTAAAACTAAGTTCAACGTTTGGGACCAAAATACATACCTAATACATTAGGGAATTCATTTACTTATTTTTCGTAGCCAATTCCATCAGAAAATCTTTGTCTGTTGTTGAAAAGTTGATATTTCTCTTTTTTTTTGCACAACTATTAGTTTATTTTACAATTTTTTATTTTGTTCGTGTCATTTGAAAAAAATTTCGACAGATTATCAACAACCCAAAATAATTGTTGCTTTTTCGCGTGTTCTTTGCTTCAGAAAGAGAAAGAATAGACAAGGAAAGCTAAGTACTATTTGCAATACGTCACTTGGCGAAGCAAACACGTACAATGCTGCCAACTCTTTTTCATAAAATCTAGTTTAACGAAGTTCAACTGATCTGAAGATCAGATTTCACTGTGCAACCCGACGAGTTAAACCAAAAATTTAAACTCAGTTTAGGGTTCAGCTGATCTTAAGTTTAAACTCCCACTGTAAGACCAGAGACCTATTTCACCTAACACTTTTCACTTTTCACTTTGCAATTTTTCACTTCTATCTACTTTACAAATTTCGTGTCACTTTAATTTGATAGTTTGACAAATTGATATAAAATCAAAATCTAAGCAAAGGTCAAATGTCAAAAGTCCTTAGAACTAACTCCCAAGAGAATTAATTCCCACTGGTCGAAATGAACTTACTCCCACCAAAATTGGGACTTTGTCCGTTTTGAAGTTATTCCCATTATTTTATTTGAAATTAACCTCAACACAATATGAACTACATAAGTCCCAAAATGAAAATGACCTACATAAGTCCCAATGATGGGATCTAATTCCTTATGAACTAAGTCCCATATGAGCTAACTGTGAACAAAGTCACATTTAAAAATTCGGTGGGAGTTAGCTAATTCTTTTGGGAGTTAGTTTGTAAGGCCAACGATGTCAAAAGATAATTGAAGGAAAGTTATAAAACATAAATTAACTTTCTAAAATAAATTTTCTAATTAGAGTGATTATTTTCTGTTAAACCTTAACTGCTTTTTTCGAAAAAGTATGATCAAACAATTGTGTTTGTCTGCTTTACAAAAAGCCGATCACAAGGCAAATGCAATTATAAATATATTTAAATTTCTTACGAGTACATAAAAGGCCAGTTATTAAAATCGACAGAAAAATCGCAAAGCGTGATGTAGTTCTGATTTTTGTAAAAATATGTTGTTTAGCTTGTTGTCTTTTGTTTGTCCGAAGTCAAAACAACTTTTATTATGAATACAAAATATTTGATTGAGTTTAACGAAAAATTAAACAGAATGCTATAGCAACGAGGCTATCGTAAGCCTGGTTAAATATCCAGTCTTACGATAGCCTCGTTGTTATAGCATTTTATTTTATCTTTCAATAAAATATTTTGTGTTCACACTAAACTGTTGTTGTTTTGTAAATATTTTTTAAAACTGTATAGTCTTGACTTTAAATTCAAACAAAACACGCCTATAGTAGTCTCTAGTCAAGTAAAAAGCTTTCAAAAACCTAAGTTGCAGGAAAATCCGAAAATGAAAAAAAAAACGCTTACCTAAATGGAACCATTTCTTCTGACAGTTGTTCAAGAGATCAGATGGCATATTTTCAGCTCAAACAAAGTAAAGGGAGATTTTAATCACGAACATTGTAATCCACTCTACCATAAGATGTAGGTAATCATGGAAATGTGTGACTTTTTAAAAATTTGAATAAAAAAAATGTTTCCGAGGATGTTTAAGCTATTCGAATTGATGGCCATGGCACAAACTGGTTTCATGCTGTCTGGAAGAGCTTAGAGTTCTTGCCACACAGCACAACATCAGACTCTGTTGGGTCCCTGGACACTGTGGAATTGAAGGTAATGAAAAAGCCGATGAACTGTAAAGGACTGGTTGATCGTTAGATCCCAGCCTAACAGACTCCAGTGTTAAAATTCCAACCTGTGCCATTAAACGGGCGATTAACAAGAAAATAGTGGAACTTACTAAGGACAGGTGGAACTCACTTGCAACTTGTACAAAGAATCTGTGGCCCAGCTAAAATAAGAAAAAAACGGACAAAATATAAAGAGATTCCTGCATCTTCTGATAGGAATTATCATAGGACGTAATCTCTTAGGGTATCATAAAAACAAAATGGGACTCAATACTGTAGACCTATGCAGAGGCTGCGGAGACGAAGAAGAAGGAGGACACCCTTCACTACCTAGGTCACTATCCGGCACTCTGCAACATAAGGAAAACATTTTTGGGAAGCTACTTCTTCAACGATTTAGCAGAAATCTCGAAGTCAACAGATAATATCATCTTAAATTTAATGAACTTCATCACCGCCTCGAAATGGCTTGATGCCCCATAGGATTTTATAGGTTATTTATTTTATAGGGATGGTCCAATCCATCGGGGTTACAGTTGGAATGTCTAAATAACAGAAGTTCTTCTCTTCTTTGAACTTTAAAACAGGAGTTTAAAGTACAAGGTCGGCCCGTAGCGCCACACACGTCGGGTCCGTAGCACCACGCCTGGTAGCACAACAGTCCGGTATGGATCAGGGCCCCACACAACGAGTCTTCTCTAGCCAGCTCTGTCCCTAGCCAGCTGCTTCCAGTTTCGCACGCCAAGTTGGTTGAAGTCCTCTTCCAGTTGCCTGCGCAACCGGTTTCGTAGTCTTCCTAAACTCTGCGCCGTCCCTCGGGGATGGATTCAAAAACTTTTCGGCCGGAGCATTTGTGTCCATCCGCTCTATATAACCCAGCCACCTCAGTCGTTGCCTATTCACTTTTGTGTCTAAGTCGCTGTCGCTGAACAGCCCGTTCAGTTCGTTGTTGTATCTTCTTCTCCTTTCCCCGTATATGCATACGGGACCGAAGCACCGAAGATCACCCGAAGAATTTTTCTCTCAAAGATTCCTAAAGCGCACTCCTCTCCCGCTAACAAGGTTCATATTATGCTTCTGCACCATACAACAGGACCGGTATGATGAGTGATGTCTTGTACAGGGACACTTTAGTCATTCGAGAGAGGGCTTTACTTCTTAATTGCCTTCTTAGTCGAAAGAAGAGTTATCCTTCCTTTGATCTCGGCGCTGGTAACATTGTATGGATTGATAGCGGAAACCAGGTGGACAAGTCCTTAACTACCTAAAAGTTATATCTGTCTATGGTGACGTTTCTGTCCAGGACGTCGTCGTATCGGTGTTGGGCGTATTTTCTAGAAGACATGATATTCTTTGGTTTGCCCTCCATATACCGCTAAACGCATCTATGCCGCTTCCTTCACAATGCTTGCAAAAGCTCCAGTGACATCACGCTTTGTTCTTCCAATTATGTCAATATCATCGGCGTATGCAAGTAATTGGATGGACTCTAATATTGACGTGAGAGTTTTGCACTATTCCTTCAAGTATGATGTTGAAGAAGTCACACTACAATGCTTCGCCACATGCATGCCTAAATTCTTTTTTGACGGTAAAGAAATCGGTGAGATCTTTGCTGACCTTGGTGGAGTCAGAAAAGATAATACCCTTATATTCGTTACTCCATATAGACTTTTCTCGCGGGAAATTTTATTCCCAATGTCGTATGTCTTGATTTGGGAATGTTATCTTTTACATTTTAAGATGATTGATGATATAATTGATTTTAATTTTTATCCCCATCATTGTAAAACTCGCTTAAATCTAACGTTTGACGTAATTTAAGAGGCTGATAGAATGGAATTTGATGCAAGTCTCAATTTTAACCGTATTTCTCGGAATACAGTTCGTTTATTGCCTGTGAATGTTTTTTTTTTAATTTTTCCAACCATTTTTGGTATCCGCAAGATAGTTGTTAACAACAGTGTAACTCATATTTTCTGTTTTCTTGATTTTACTCGGCCTGCGAGTCAAAGATCTTTCAAACCATTTATTTTAGCATTTTCTGCTAGAGGCACCGTAAACATTATTTCAGACCCCATTTTTATTTAATAAGAAATATGTGTTTTTTACCCTTTTTTGAATATTATAACATTTGCGTACAAAAATCAACCTTGTAAAATGTTTGCATTGAAAAGTACGCAATGGCCTAAATCAAGTGACGCAACTTTTTAAACCCTTTTATTGCAATCCAAATTTCTAAAATCATTAAATTTCGTTCAATTTTCCTGTATAATTGTTTATGTTAATTAAAAATACCTATATGTTGGACTTACCCACTTTTATGTCTAAACAATTTTAAAGGCATGCATCGCAAACAAATTTTACGAAAAGAGTGGTTTCAAACAAGGGACGGGGAGTGATGAAGGTAAAATTCATACAATTTATGCACATAATTGTAAATTTTATCATATTACTTCTAAATATCCCAAAGTGTTTAAATTAATAAATATCACTCAACATCCAACATTCCATTAATATCAGTTTCAAAACTGTACCTACATTCCTTGAAAAAAAAGATTGTTTTGAAGTCATTTAAAAAATGATGAATGAATCCTGTCAAAAAAGAAGAAGAAATAAACAAAAAAAAACAAAAAACAAATCTCAGCTAACGACATTCGCATTCATAGACCTAAATGTTTTCAACGTTTATTCCACTTAATTTAATTTTCAACCACACTTCACATCATACAAAGAAAAAAAAGCATTATAATAATTCAAAAGAATAAAGGCAGCCAAAATAAAACACAAAAAAAAAAAAAAATGACAACAAAAATAAAGAAACAAAAAAAAAAATACCATAAGATTACAACAACCATCAGAAGAATCATTCTGCCAAAAGCAAAATATTCTCCTCAAGTCGACAATTATACTCGTACTCTGCGCTTCATCAACATAGCACAGCACACGAAACACAGTAAACATGTTAAGGATCCTTCAATTACACCACCGCCATCCTTATTTCCATGCAGATGCTGCTAATAGACTTGCCCTGAATACAAACAAAAATCTTTTTTTATTTAACTTTTTTTTTATTATTTTTTAAGGACATGCCAAACGCATATGCCTCTTGCACTTGTTCGTGCGATTTTATGGTCGTCATCTGCCCTGGCTGGCTCAATTATTACTCTCCATTTTCTTTAACATTCAACTTTTTGACTTCTTTTGTCCTTCCGCTTTACAATGTTTGTTCGCTTCGTGAATTCCTTTTTTCTTTAACACCATCAGCTTAGTTTTCATCTTGACGATAAATACTCATTCAAGCGAGCATTTCCATTATCCTTGAATAACTGAGCGGGAGCGCAAACAACAAACACTAAGCTGAAGCTAGCTTTGCTAGGAAAATGCTATGCCAACAACTTTCCCCATCGCATCGCCATCATCAGTGCATCAGTGAGAAATACATAGGTAGCAGGCGGGGATGCAAATGCAAAAAGAAAGCACGACACAGAAAAAAATCCTTTCCACGGGGATTTCTAACGAACGTGAGTCCTTTTATTGTAAACCATTTGCTTATCACATTCGACTTGACGTTAATGGTGAACTGGTGATGTGACGGCTGCGGCGCGAAGTTGCTGTCACAGTGTACAAATTTATCTACTATCCCTTTGTTTAATTTTATTTTCCCATTTTTATCTTCCACCCACACTTCTTTGCTCCTTATGCTTTTTTTTTCTTAGTTGATGTTGTTGCTGTACTCAACGCTGTTTATTCTCTTTGTTATCCTTTCCATTAATAACAATATTTGCGGTTGGTGTTTATTTTTTTCCTTTTTTAATATTTGTATTCCTTTTGCCTGAAATGCATTGTTCCCAAGAGAAAAGATTGTTTATTGTGGTTTATAGTGTAGGAGTAGGTAGTTGGGGAATAGAATTCGCATTTTATTTTATTTCTTTATTTCTCATGCATTTTGATGCTGCAGGACTCGTGACATTTATACTTGCCCTGTTTCGCATTTGAAGTGTGAGTCCTTTGAAAACGATTTTTTTTTTCTTGTCTTCTTTTATTTTTATAATTCTCTCTCGGCTGTGATTTGAAGAGTATGCGAAATCGTAAGGAAAATATTTTTTTAGCTTCCAAATTCGTTTTGTTATTTTCTTTTCTCAACAATGTTTTGATGTTGAAATATTTTTGTTAGAGATGTCCAAATTGACATAGAAAATATGTTTCAGGATTAGATATAATTGGTCAATTTTTGATGATCTGAATGATTATTTTGCATTTTCACAGAAACATTTTCTTAAAAAGAAAACCTCAATGGATCCTAAAGAAAGTATTAATTTATAGGTATTCCTTATAATAAGCAAGTTTATTTAACCGATAATGTATGAGATCTAAATTGACTTACATTTGTACAAAATATACATATATATGAAAATTACTAAGGAAAAAAGTGCGTATACGCCCTATTCATAAACTCATGATAGCGGCGAGATAACACTAACACGTGTTTTAACTCACAATTTGTATTCAATAAATGTGTGACATGTCATAGCGAACGGATAACTAGCCAAATTTCGCGTTTAAAGAACGGATAAATTCTAACACATACTTTTCATAAGAACCGTTCAACACAAGTTTACTTGTCATGAATCAGCGCTTGCGTGTGACCCATGTATTAGAATACTTCCAGGATTTTATGATAAGGACTGGAAAGATAAATCATACAGCACAAATATTTGTATGAATAAAATAAGTTATGGGGTGAGTACGATAACTACGGCACCGCAAAATAATAACGGCTTTTTGTAGAGGGATTTAATACAAGCATTTTTTACTATGGCAGGGGGGTCTAGCCCGTAGCGTAATGGTAAGTGCGCTCGACTGTCACGCTGGATGTCTGGGATCGCTTCCCAGACTCGTCCACCTAAAAACTAAAAAGTTTTTTTTTCAGGGCTACTGCCTCTTGCGAGGAATTGACAAATCCTCCAAGAGTATCACTTGTCACGAATAAGTGCTTCTCGTCTAGCCGTTCGGATTTGGCATAAAATTGTAGGTCCCTTCCATTCCTGTCGAAAGGCGCACACAGGAATGGTTGCAAGTTGTTAGTCACTAGGCCCTGGTTCTTCATGAGCCGTTGTGCCACCCGATTTATATTTATTTAGGGGGGTCTATCTCACCCCGCTTAGGAGGTAGGGGAATTTTAGAAAAAAAATTACTTAAAATGGAAAACAAAATGTTAAAAAAACAACGACAATACTTACAATGATGTACTTTACCGTTTTTGAAAGCCAGAGATATTTTCTTTAATCGTGAATTTAAATTAAATTATTCATGTCAACAGTTTTCGTAAAATTTGCATCCAAATTCAAAATTTTGATAAAAAAAATGAACAACAAAATGTTTAGACCTGTTTTTTTAATTGTGAAATGAAGTGCTAAATTAGCTTTTAGTAGTCGATGCTTATGACAATTCTGAATCCAACAAAAAAAAATCGAATGGATTTATGTCTTCTAGTTTTTGATAAAATTGAAAATTACCTTAACTCCTTTTTTATAATTTGTTGGTATTAAAGGTGATCTCACTTTGAGAACTAAAGTGGGGGAGAAAAGTTACAGGTTTTCTGAAGCCATACACTTGTTATTTTATTATTTGTTTCAACCAAGTTATTTATGTTTTTTTTTTATTTTAAGTAATTTTTTAGAAAATTGCCCCTCCCGCCTAAACGAAAGGAGATAGTAGGAAAGATAGTATAAGAAATGCTTATATTAAGCAATAAACAAAAATCCGTTATTATTTTGCAGCGCCGCCGTAGTTATCATACTCGTGCCTTAGTTACCAAACTGATTAGTTTAGTGGATAGTGTTTTTTTAAGAATATTCATTTTCATACAAATTCATTTCATTCATTTCATTAATTTCATTCATTTCATTCATTTCATTCATTTCATTCATTTCATTCATTTCATTCATTTCATTCATTTCATTCATTTCATTCATTTCATTCATTTCATTCATTTCATTCATTTCATTCATTTCATTCATTTCATTCATTTCATTCATTTCATTCATTTCATTCATTTCATTCATTTCATTCATTTCATTCATTTCATTCATTTCATTCATTACATTCATTTCATTCATTTCATTCATTTCATTCATTTCATTCATTTCATTCATTTCATTCATTTCATTCATTTCATTCATTTCATTCATTTCATTCATTTCATTCATTTCATTCATTTCATTCATTTCATTCATTTCATTCATTTCATTCATTTCATTCATTTCATTCATTTCATTCATTTCATTCATTTCATTCATTTCATTCATTTCATTCATTTCATTCATTTCATTCATTTCATTCATTTCATTCATTTCATTCATTTCATTCATTTCATTCATTTCATTCATTTCATTCATTTCATTCATTTCATTCATTGCATTATAATTATTGAACCATCAACATACATTTTCAATTCGTCATAATAACATCTGCTTGTTTGTGCGATCCAGTTTTGCATTTTATTTTATATTCTAGACCTGCTCAAAGACTTAAATCAGAGTAATTCATAATAATGTTAAACACCATATTGGTTCAAACCACTCAAGGAAGATACCAAGAAAACCCTTTGCTTTTAACGATTTAACCCACCACAAAACTGTAGCACGAAAAAGATTTTATCCTCTAAACATAAATTAATATTTCTAGGAATTACATCGAAGTAACTACATCTATTCAACTTAAATATTTGTATGGGAAAAGTTGTTTGCATTAAATACGCGAGTAGGCACATAATAATCAAACATCACTTTTTAAGTTTCTGATGTGAATACTATAAAATCACTATAACTATAAACTGTGTGTGTATGTATAAAATATTAAACGAATCCTTCACAAACAGAAACTCAAAAAATTCTACTGAATAGTGTATCAGTTGTGGATAGTTACAATTCCCTTGATTCTTATTTAATTTAAGTACGGCTGGTTTTCGAGAAAACCACCCAAACGGCTTAGATGAAATTTTCAGTCTGATGGTTATATGTATAAGCATTATGAGCAAGGTAAACAAATTCAGTTAGTTAGTTTAGTTAAATCCGCCTACTACTACACTCACTTTTAACGCTTTTCTATTTCTCGTAAATGCTCCAACGATTTTGATGAAATCAAGGAATAGTTTTAGTTAAATCTGCCATTTTTCACACTTTATTGTTTCTCGAAATGTGTTCCAGTAGTAGCCCGTAGCGTAATGGTTAGTGCGTTCGACTGTCACGCTGAAGGTCTGGGTTCGCTTCCCAGCCTCGTCCACCTAAAAACTAAAAATGTTTTTTTCCAGGTCTACTGCCTCTTGCGAGGAATTGACAAATCCTCCAAGAGTATCACTTGTCACGAATAAGTGCTTCTCGTCTAGCCGTTCGGAATCGGCATAAAATTGTAGGTCCCTTCCATTCCTGTCGAAAGGCGCACACAGGAATGGTTGCGAGTTGTTAGTCACTAGGCCCTGGTTCTTCATGAGCCGTTGTGCCACCCGATTTATGGCTTCACCGATATAGATGAATTTTTCAGAGTTTGTTATTATTAATAAGAAACATAAATCTAGTAAAATCCGCCCACTGTCACAATCAAAACGTTTTGAAAGTATTTTCAGTAACATCCGCCTATTTCCAAAATCACGATTATAGAGAAGTCCGAACAAAGTAACTTTCGACCAGACGTCCGTCGCGTGTGTATGCGTCATCGTCGGTCTGTGTGCCAATATGTCCTGATGTACATTGAGTAAGAGCCTAGAGTCTAGACGGTTAAACGGATTTGCTTCAAATTTGATGTGAAGCATGTTTTTGTGTTCTTTAAAGGAAAAATTCAATTTTTGCTTAGCTCATTAAAACGGATAGCTTGGCTGCTTTTGTTGTAAAGGGTCCGCCAAATAATTTTTTTTTGAAAATGCTATAAAAAAAAAAACTACTGAATATTTTCTCAAATTTCTTTTTTTATTTGAAGGTACAATCCTTCCGATTAATAATGGAAAACAATTTCATTCAAATGGCTGCCTCGGCTGGCCATGCAGTAGCCTACACGATCGGTCCAATTTTTAAGCACATTATCGATTGTGTGCAGCTGTATTTCACCAATGGCTTCACGAATATTGTCCTTTAAAGCGTCAATTGTCTCTGGCTTGTCGGCGTAACACTTATCTTTTACAGCACCCCACAAATATTAGTCCAACGGTGTCAAATCGCAGCTCCGAGGTGGCCAAACGACATCAGTTCTGCGGCTGATAATGCGATCTTCAAAAACAGGGCGCAAAACATCGAGTTTAGCTTCGGCTGTGTGGCACGTAGCGCCGGCCTGTTGAAACCAAATGTTGCCAATATCCTCCTCTCAATTTTTGTGAACAAAAATTTGTTCAACATGGCCCCAATAACGATCGCCATTGACTGTAACGGCCACTCCTTGCTCAGTTTCGAAGAAAAATGGCCCAATTATGCCTCTGGACCAAAATCCGCACCAAACAGTGACTCGCTTTGGATGTATCGGCTTTTCAATGTATGCGTGCGGGGTTTTCTGTGCCCCAAATGCGACAATTTTGCTAGTTAACATAGATTAAAAGATGATTTTTTTTGGCAAAATCGGCATCTTCTCTAAGTCGATCGCAGGCCCACTTAGCGAAGCGAAAACGCATTGGATGGTCAGTTGGCTTCAACTCCTGAACCAATTGGACTTTGTATGGCGTCATACCGAGGTCTTTATGCAAAATTCGTCTCAATGATGTATCCGAAATGTTCAATTGTTGAGAACGACGGTGAATTGATGTTGATGGCGCTTCAGGCACACTTTCTACCACAGCAGCAATATTCTCGGGTGTACGCACTGTTTTTGGCTTTTCACTCTTTGGTTTATCGATGAGGATGCCAGTTTCTTTCACTTTTTTCCACAAGATAACGAACGTACGGAGCTGACGGTGCTTCTCTTCTTCCAAAATCCGTACGCAATTTCCGCACACATTCTGCAACATTACCATGATTTTCAAAGTAATGTCGCAATATTTCCCAGCGTTGTTCAAGCGTATACACAACCATATTCGTTTAGCGGAAGGATAAAACTAATTATCTGTCAAATCAGACATGAGTTAAGTGTTACCATTCACGAAATAAGCACTAGTTGAAAAGAAACGTTAAATGGCGGACCCTTTAGTTTCACATTCCGGTTCTTAAACGTTAGCCAACAAATATTGCAGTAAAGATTTTTAAATGTATATAGAAATCTGATTAGCACTCGAAATTTGGAATTTTTTCATTACGGTTTAAGAGCTTTCTGTTAAGCTTGGATTCGAAGGTTAGAAGATGTGAAAAATTAAATGTTAAATTATGATAAACTCTTAACCTTAATTATGAAAAACTCTTAACCTACATAATTTTACAGTTTGAGCAAAATCTTCAATAAAAATAAGACAAGCATGCTTCTTTGAAAAACCACAAAGATATGAAAAATTGGTCTAAAACAGACTAATGCATTTTAAAAATCTAAAAAACATGCAGGCAATGTTTTAAGGGCTTAGGGACGTAATACCAAGAGATTGTTTGAAATCATGGTCCGTCGTAGTACACACCTATATACAATATTAAAAATTCGTAACTATAAAAGAAACAAGGTACGTGTGCGACCTAATCATGAATTTTTTTTTAATTTAAAATACCAAACTCACCCATATTCCTTTCCCTTAAATCTAGGGCTGGCCCCGAGACGAGACGAGACTATGCGAGACTTTTGTAAGTCGCGTCTCGGTCTTGTTAAAATCGAAAATTTTCAGTCTCGTCTCGGTCTCGTATAATTAAGTCTCGTCTTCGAAAAATACGATTTCCGGACAAACTGTTGATTATTGGAACGAAATATTTTCGATTATCGTTTGAATATGCACAGAAGAAAATAAATACTTAACTGAAATTGGACTTTTTAATTTATTAGGCTCTCTGTAAATTTCGGTATAAATATACAGTCTCGTCTCGTCTCGTCTCGTCTCGTCTCGTCTCGTCTCGTCTCGTCTCGTTCTTGTCATGCGAGACCGAGATCAAGACTTTTCTCGTCTCGTGGCCAGCCCTACTTAAATCCTTAAAATAACAATCCTTAATATTATTTCAACTTACCAGCTTTCTTCTAAAACTTCACAAATTTAAAATATTTTTTTTTTTTTATTTTTAATAATCTTTTTCGAATGCCTATCTCTTCCCAACAAAATAAAAACCTTCAGGTGTTCATAAAGTTTTCATTGTTCTTAAAAAATTCATAATATTTTTTTTTTCTTAAGAAATAAAAAATAAAAATAAGTAGTCTTCCCTTCGGAAAAATAAAATAAAAAACTTTTTCTTTTTTTTTCTCTTATAACTTTATTTTCTATGAAAGCGTGCACAATTTCCACAGCATAATCCTCATAAGATCGACTGTAATCTGATTTTTCACAATTTACTTTGGTAAATTCTTAACAGAATTCCGAAGGACAAACAAGAAAAAGGTACCTTTATACAATTTACATTATACATATACCTAAACTTGCTGCAGCTCCTTTCAAATTTATTCTCGTTTGTTTTGTCTTTTGTTTGTTCTTTTTGTTTGTTCTTTTTGTTTTTGCTTTTTTTCTCGTGAGAGTGTTTTTAACTTTGTTGCATTTCTTGAATAGTCCAGGAAAATAAGATATTCACTTCGAGAAAATTTCGACAAAAATGGAGAAAAAATTTTAGGGGACGGGAAATGGGGTAAGGTTCAGCAAAAAAATCAAAATTACCAGATTTGATGCAAGCGGTTCCTTGCATACGAACGACAAGGTTACTGGACAATAATTTTGATTTTTAAAACTTTAAAAAGAGTTTAATTTAGTTTTGCTTAGAATAATTTGATTTAAAGGGTAGATTAGGCCTCCTGGGTATACCACAAGATTAAAAAAATGCGTCCGGTACTTAACCCCCGCGGTGGCTTGGAAAAAAGTACATAAATTGACAAAAAAAAGATATTGCTTAGTTTACTAACTCACGCAGTGTGTATTTTGACGTTGGATTAATGGAACATCATTTGTGTGATATTTATGATATAGGGCTCATTTAAATAGTCATAAAGAGCACTAAGGCAAAGTCTATGAGCAAACAAATCAAAGGTTCTTGAGGTATCTCAGAAAAAGTCCTTCCAACCCCCATTTTAACGAAAAATTGGACTTTGGTTAGCTATAACTTAAGAACGAATTGACGTAAAAAAGTCATTTATATGTCATTTTGTAGATAATTATGCTGTCTACAAGTTGTTTATAGATCATTTTGGGGAAACAAATTTCTTGGGAGTTATAAATCAAAACGAAACACAATCAAACCGTTGAACATGGCGACATTTCACTTGCGGTACCACTCTAAAAACATTTTTTTCTAGTACAAATAGTTCGTCCAAATATAACAACAAAAAAAATCCCACCCAAAAGTATTGTTTTATTAATTTTTTTTTGACTAAATGTACTGACCCCCATTTTTTTAACCGTTTTTCTCCAAATCTATCAATTGTACGAAAAAAAGTGTTATAACCTTATTTGTGTGTAATTACATGAGCTACAATGTGTACCTACAACTTTTTTTAATAAAAACATATAGTTTTCTAGTAATTTGGAAAAAACTGAACCTTACCCCCTTTCCCCTCCCCTAAAATTTTTTGCTCCACTCCAAATTAAGGGTTCTTTTAAGGAATTGTTCAGAACGACAAAATGAAGCTCTTCACCAAAATTCAGCTTTGTCGGAATTTTCTCGAAGTAAGGTCATTTTTTTATCTAATTTTCCTGGACTACAAATGGGATCACAAGAACAAAAAAAAAACTACTGTCTTCCTCTTACCAACCAAAGAATAAATATTAAAGAAAAAAGAGGAAAAAGTACGAAATGGTAGCTAAGGGAAGCAGTGATGAAAATCGGATTTTTTCGATACTGAGCGCCGAAAAAATTAAGTATTGAAACAAAACGAATATACGAATATAAATATATATATAACGGGTGATTTTTTAGCTGGTTTGTTTTGGCAACACTGGTTTTGACAGCTGACGTGTGTTTAGTACCTTGTGTCACTGTCAAACAGCTTCAGTTTGGTTTGCAATTTAACCATGGATCGTCTTACAAATGAACAACGCTTGCAAATTATTGAATTTTACTATCAAAATTCGTGCTCGGTTCGAAATGTTCATCGCGCGCTGCTTCCATTTTATGGGCGGCATTCTCGACCTTCTGAGCAGTCTATTCGGAAGATTGTGACCAAATTTCGCACCAAATTTACTTTGTTGGACATTAAACCACCAACACGTTTACGTACTGTGCGTAGTGAAGAAAATATTGCGGCCGTATCAGCTAGTGTGACAGAAGACCGCGAAATGTCGATTCGGCGACGTTCCCAGCAGTTAGGCCTTTGTTACAGCACTACGTGGAAAATTTTGCGGAAGGATTTGGGCGTAAAGCCTTTTAAGATACAGCTGGTGCAAGAACTAAAGCCAGCCGACCTACCACAACGCCGAATTTTTGGTGAATGGGCTCTTGGAAAGCTGGCCGAGGATCCGCTTTTTATCGAAAAATTGTGTTCAGCGATGAGGCTCATTTTTGGTTGAATGGGTACGTAAATAAGCAAAATTGCCGCATTTGGAGTGAATATCAGCCAGAAACATTGCAACAGCTACCAATGCATCCCGAAAAAGCCACTGTTTGGTGCGGTTTATGGGCCGACGGCATTATTGGGCCATATTTCTTCAAAGATGATGCGAATCGCAGCGTTACTGTCAATGGTGAACGCTACCGAGCGATGATAACAAACTTTTTTTTGACCGAAATGGAAGTTCTTGACTTGCATGATATGTGGTTTCAACAAGACGGTGCCACATGCCACACAGCACGCGAAACAATGGCGCAATTGCGAGGCGAGTTTGGTGAACAGTTAATTTCACGTTTCGGGCCGGTCAATTGGCCGCCTAGATCGTGCGATTTGACACCATTAGACTATTTTTTGTGGGGGTATGTCAAGGCTAATGTCTATAGGGACAAGCCCGCTTCGATTGACGCACTGGAAGCCAACATCCATGCATTCATTCGTGAGATACCGGCCGATATGTGTGAAAGAGTATGCCAAAATTGGACTCAGCGGATGGGCTACCTGAGACGCGGCCGCGGTCAACATTTGCATGAAATTATCTTTAAACATTAAATTGCAAGGTTCAAACTATCGATTCAAATAAATATTTCATTCATTTTTTCGAATTTTTTGTTTTTTTTTTTTTTTAAGTTCTAAACCTCTTAAAAAATCACCCATTATAAGTAAAAAATGTTCAAATTTTCAAAATCAAAAAATAAAAAAATATTAAGTACTGAAAACTGATACTTTCATACTAGAAAAATGAAAAATAGTACTAAATTCAGTACAACTTAGTATATAGTAAGTCATTTTTCAACCATGTACATATATTATGGAATTATAAACAGAAGGAACCAACAAACGAGAGCACAATAAATGCAAACATACACTCCTGTTAAATGGGAATAAGATTGTGTTGTTGTTGTTTTTTTTTTTTATTTTTTATTCGACAGGTAATTTCGTGCAACCCTTTCACCAAGTATCTTCTAGTCAAGTAATCTTCTAGTTCAAAATATTTAAATATAGAACAAAAACATTGTCCCTATATGTAAGTGAAAATGGAAATCCCTTTTTTATCCCAGATGACACTAGTGCGATTATCCCTGGCCTTATCTCTCAGCCACCACTAGTTCTTTGTCAAACAGAAAAGTTTTATTCATTTTGAAAAGAGGAGAAGAATGTCCTTTTGGCAGCGCATTTACATTTTCATTACCCTCTTGAGTGCCAGTGCAGTGCAGTTTACCCGTCCTTCTGGATGATCTGAGAGCCAAAGCTCTCGTCTCGTTTTCAGACTTCTGTTCTGCATGCACCACCTCCACATGATGCACACTACTTCAAAAATCCTTCTTTTTTTTGTATATACTTAAATTTTTGTTTTATTTTTGCCTTGTTATTCGCTATTCCTGGGAAATGGAATTTCCTTTGTTTCTAAAATTGCATGTGTGTGTGCGTTTTCCTAACGTCCTTTTTCTGGTCTTTGGTTCCAACAATGTTCTAACAGTGTTACTTCTTTCCAAAACACCCATACATATCCTGTCGTCATGATTAAGGAACGCAAGCGGGACAAAGGATTTTTTTTTGTTAATTTTTCAAGCAAGATTGTTGTGTATCCTTACTGTTCGTGTTCACATACTCGTATGTGCAGAGAAGACTCTTGACTTACAGCTTGAAGGTAAAATATCCTTGAAATCCTTGTACACATAATAATCTCCGTGAAGTAAGTGGGGGAGGGGAGGGCGAGGAAAAGGATGGTATGGATGTGGAGCACGGTTGAATATTGCTGGTGTACCTGCATACAATGTGAATAATGAGAGTCATGTCGAGGCGTTGTTGCATTTTTTATGTGAATAATTCAGGTGACGGGCAATTGAATGTTTACCAACACAATTTGTGATGATGGAATAATTAAGTTGTGTGTGTCATTGTTTTTGCTGTTCCTATGGGAAGAAGTTTCATATGAGCTTGAGCATTTATGGATATGGATGATGATGGCAGATTCAAGGATTCGACAAAAATTGATGTACAGTCAACTCCGCTTAACTGAAAACATCGGTTATCTGAAAAAAGAAATTTATTACGGAGGCGTTTTGAGAATTTTTCACACAAACTGCTTCGCATAACTGAACTTCGCTTAACTGAAAACTCCGGATAATTGAAACTAAATTGTTTGCCTCAAATGAACATTTTTCACTTATTCAACTCCGCATAAGTGAAACTACCGTTTTTGTTATATTCATATTCGTTTTGTGATTAGAAATTTAAGTACCTCTTTTATCTGAAATGTTTCATATGGAAATATAACTATTTTGACACAAAACAAAAAATCATATCCACAGTTTTTTTTTTTATATATTCAGGCTAAATGAAATTAAATTTGTTTTAACCAAACTCCGCTTATTTGAAACAAGTTTCAGTTATCCGAAGTTCGGTTAACTGAAAACTCCGCTTAACTGAAACAAATAGTCTGCTATTATGGTGTTCCAGTTAAGCGGAGTCGACTGTATGATGAGATGAGTATGGAGATACTTTCGTCGCAAAGGCACTTGACAAGTTTTAATGGTATTATTTTTGAAATGTGTCAAAAGATAGAATCATAATAATCATAAAAAAATACCAACCAACATACTTCCTACCTTACCTACCTGATGCTTCGCAAAATGCAAATGCTCATTTTTAAGTGACTTAATAATTTGATGGCGTCGACAATGGCATCTTGGGGTTTTATTTATATTGAAAGATATATAGAAACATATTTTGTCGTTTTAGATTTATCGAATGCTATAAAATATTAAAATCTCAATCCTGGGTAAGGAAAATTGCAGTGGCAGACGATTATCGAAGGGCCTTTGTTTTAATTGAATCGCAAGGAACAAAGAAAGTTAATTACTTGTTGACTATTTCAATCCATTGTAATAATTCGGTTGATCTAAGAAATTTTGTTTGGTGGGTTCAGTGGAAAATTTTGTATTGATACTATATTCAAAGATGTCTTAAAGATCAAACGCTGCATTGTGACTCCAAATATAATTAAAGTTCCTAAGTACTCCATTCCTGTCGAAAGGCGCACACAGGAATGGTTGCGAGTTGTTAGTCACTAAGGCCCTCGTTCTTCATGAGCCGTTGTGCCACCAGATTTATTTTTTTTTAAGTACTCGTCTACTCGTATATGGGTAGCCCAATTTTTCATTTATTTTTATTTTTAATTTTGATATGCAATATAATTTAAATTTCTTAAAGGAGTGATTAAAATTGAAGCAAAAGTGGTATATTGCTGCATTAACCCCCTATTCATCGGACTTCAAAACACAAGAAAATGTAAGGGGATGAGAGCATTACGATGACTGCTTCACACCATTAAGTTTGACTTGACTGAAATTTCACTTAACTAATTGGATTCACTATATAATTCTCTTAAAAATCAAATTTTTGAAGACATTTTTAAAGTTGGATGAAGCACACATTATAAGCATACAATTTAGTCAAATTAAATTTAAATTTAATTTTAAAACCATCGTTTTTCTTCACTTTTTGTATGTGCTTCTAACCTTACGAAACGATAATATTACTTAAAAAAGTGACTCACCCGACATTTATTTTCTTAGCTACCGTTAACATTTTTTCTTGAAATGCAAATATAGGTTTTTCTATGACACATTAAGCAGTCTCTCTTGTCATGCAAAATTTTGATCTCTTTCCCATATAACAGGAGAAATTTGAGTTTAACTTTTCAAAAATGACTGCTACGAACCTTATGACGCGTAGTGTTTAATACAGAGTAGCATATGTACAGCCGTTGACAGCTAATTAGAAACGATTTTATTTTTGTTTAACATTTTTTCTAAGTTTCTAGTTAGTTGGCTCAGCCAAATCAGAGGTTTAAATTTAAAACATTTTTGAAACCATGTGCCCCTATGAAAATTAGAAAAATACTCTTACATTTTCCAACAAATATTTAAAATTTTATGATCATTAATAAAGAAAAGACGACATTTAGAAAATTAAAAAAGAAAATCCATATAACTTTTAAGATTTTCGCTACAACCTGCGTAGCCAAAATCGAATTTAACATCTCTATGTCAGTTTCCCGGTGACCACGCTCAATGCAATTTGAAGCGAAACGTTCGGGGTGAGTACTGAATTGCACTCGCAATAATATTTGTTTGTTTGTAATGCGGCTAATCCGAAAATTTAAAAGTGTTTAAGAAAATCCATGTTTTTATTTGAACAAAAACGTTTCTAATTAGCTGTCAATGGCTGTACATATGTAAAGAAATGGTTTCCCCAGAAGGAAATTCAATCATCATCTAGTCTTTTTCTACAAATACATCGTTCAGTATTGAGCTATAGTGACCATCCGTCCCGCATTTGGCGGGACAGTCCCGCATTTAACATGCCTGTCCCGTGTCATAAACTGTCCCGCAAAATGTCCCTCATTTACATATTTGTCCGGCAAAGTCCTGCAAAATTAAAAATATATAAAAATAACGCAAATTTATCTGCATGTCATGCACATGCACAATGCACATGTAAAACTTGCTTATAGGATAATAATTTTCATTTTGCTCCGCGTTTTCTTTGCTTAAGTACCTAAGTATTTTATCTTAAAATAAGGAGATGAAGTACCAAATATTTAAAAGAATTCATTAGAATATTTTGAATGATAAATCATTTATGGACGCAAGAGAAAACCCAGAAGTGGTATATGTAATCTATTGTTCTGTTAAAAATATTTTTCGATAGGTATAATTCCTGCTCCTTTTTTTATGATTAACACAAAATAATAGCGAAGTTTTGCAGAAAATTCACACAACTGAAAAATATAATAAGGTAATCGACATGCGCAGTTTATTCAGATATTTATTTATGAAAAATGTTAATGGTATGAACTTTTAATTTGTGATACCTTTTTAATCTTATTTCTTAATTTAATCTTAAATGCTGATTCAAAAGTTCCTATATGCATTAAAATTTAAACAAAAAAAATTGAAGAATATATTTATAAAAAAGAAACAATGTTATTTAAAAAATAAAAGTTTGTTTTCAAAGTGTCCCGCACTGTCTTCAAAAAATTGTGGTCACTATGGTATTTACTTTAAACTCGTTATTAAATGAATGAGCGGATGAGCCTATTTCGATTCTAGAATCTTAAGTGCAAATTTGATTTTAGAAATCACGTAAGGTTTTGAGTTACCCCCGTTTAAAAATTAAAATAAAAGTTATTTACTATTTTGAAAATGTGTACATATGCTAGAAGTTCCATAAATCTTCTTCTCCAAAGTTACGTTTTAATCATTTCAAGATTAAGTTTTGCAAGCAGATTATGTTGTAGAATGATTTGTTAATGCCGCCGAAATGATATCATTTCACATCGTTTTCTTAGTAATTAAACGATTTGAATTTTAAAACATAAGTAGATAGCCACGATTTTAAAGTTAATCAGCGCCATTATACTTTTTACCAATAAAAGCACAATTAAAAGTACGATTTCTTATCAAGAAATAAGCACCAGTAAATTTCAAATTCGTGGAACTGAACTTTCGAGCAGACAAGCTCAGCATTTGTTTAAATTTAAAAAAACCATAAAAAGCGGTTAGTTTTCACTATTATAATTCCACTTTTCACGTATGCCACAATGCATAATAAAACCTGTCTGTCAAGTTAGCATTATCACTTCAAAATTTCAAGAATCTAATAATTGGATTAATTGTCGTGAATTTGTCGTAAATTTGTCGTGAAAGAAAATCATTTATGGACGCAAGAGAAAACCCAGAAGTGGTATATGTAATCTATTGTTCTGTTAAAAATATTTTTCGATAGGTATAATTCCTGCTCCTTTTTTTATGATTAACACAAAATAATAGCGAAGTTTTGCAGAAAATTCACACAACTGAAAAATATAATAAGGTAATCGACATGCGTAGTTTATTCAGATATTTATTTATGAAAAATGTTAATGGTATGAACTTTTAATTTTTGATACCTTTTTAATATTATTTCTTAATTTAATCTTAAATGCTGATTCAAAAGTTCCTATGCATTCAAATTTAAACAAAAAAAATTGAAGAATATACTTATAAAAAAGAAACAATGTTATTTAAAAAATAAAGTTTGTTTTCAAAGTGTTCCGCACTGTCTTCAAAAAATTGTGGTCACTATGGTATTTACTTTAAACTCGTTATTAAATGAATGAGCGAATGAGCCTATTTCGATTCTATAATCTTAAGTGAAAATTTGATTTTAGAAATGGTCTATCACGGCAAGTTTTGAGTTACCCCCGTTTAAAAATTAAAATAAAAGTTATTTACTATTTATGAGGTTATTTAACAACGGGATGTAATTTTTTAACAAAATGTGTACATATGCTAGAAGTTCCATAAATCTTCTTCTCCAAAGTTACGTTTTAATCATTTCAAGATTTAGTTTTGCAAACAGATTATGTTGTAGAATGATTTGGTAATGCCGCCAAAATGATATCATTTCACATCGTTTTCTTAGTAATTAAACGATTTGAATTTTAAAACATAAGTAGATAGCCACGATTTTAAAGTTAATCAGCGCCATTATACTTTTTACCAATAAAAGCACAATTAAAAGTACGATTTCTTATCAAGAAATAAGCACCAGTAAATTTCAAATTCGTGGAACTGAACTTTAGAGCAGACAAGCTCAGAATTTGTTTAAATTTAAAAAAACCATAAAAAGCGGTTAGTTTTCACTATTATAATTCCACTTTTCACGTATGCCACAATGCATAATAAAACCTGTATGTCAAGTTAGCATTATCACTTCAAAATTTCAAGAATCTAATAATTGGATTAATTGTCGTGAATTTGTCGTAAATTTGTCGTGAAAGAAAAAAAATTTGTCGTGCCTATTTTTTAAAAATTAATCCTTGGTAATGCTAACTTTACAGTCAAGTTAGCACTACCCAACCTAAAAAATAAAACTAATCAAAAATGAAGATGCCAATAATTGTCGTAAATTTGTCGTGAAAATAAAAATTTGTACCACTTTTAAAAGAAAAACTAATAAAAACCCCTAACCCTCTAAAATCGCATTTTTTTCGCAAAATCTAGCACTCCTCTAGCACTAGCATACCAAAACATTTTTCCTAGAAGATTTAAAAAAAAATAAACTATCCAAAAAATTGTCGTAAGATGTCTTTATATAAGTTGTGTACTCAAATAATTTGTCGTGCCCTTTTTTCTTAAAAAAATCACCTTTTTATGACTAAATCCCCTAAAATCGCATTTTTTCGCAAAATCTAGCACTCTTGGAGTATACAATAACTTATTATCTAAGGACATCTTTCGACAATTGTTTGGATAAATTTAAAAAAAAAAATCTTTTAGGAAAAAAGTTTTCGTATGGTAGTGCTAGATTTATTGAAAAAAAAATGCGATTTTAGAGGTTTTTTTCTCAGAAAATAAAGGTGGTAAAAATTTTTTTCTTTCACGACAAACTTACGTCAAATTCACGACAATTATTGGTATCTTCATTTTTTTTTTGTTGAGGTTGGGAAGTGCCTGTCAAGTTAGCAAGTGACTGTCAAGTTAGCATAACCCAGAATTAATTTTTAAAAAATAGGCGCGACACATTTTTTTCTTTCACGACAAATTTACCACAAATTCAAGACAATTAATCCAATTATTAGGTTCTTGAAATTTTTAAGTAGAAATGCTTACTTGACAAACATCAATAAAACCTACTTTGAGAACATTTCTCTAAACGAAATAAATAAATGGCACATTGAACAATTCTCATAGATCTATTTTGTAACCTATTCAGCATCCAGATTATAAAAAAAAAAAATCAATACTTGAACATATCATATTCCTAGTGAATTACGGATCGTCATTATATTTTATATATCATGAACGTGTTATTCAAAAGAAGAAGACAAAAAGGAATTTCATCTTTGAACGAAGCAGTCAATAATATTGATTTCTTTCCACCGCCAACGATGTGAATTTAATTAAACTAAACCATTTTTTTTTTCTTTAATCTCCTATACATTTACGCCTGCCTTTGACATTTACTGAGACAAATCGATATCATTATTTGTCCATGTATGGACGGGTCGCTTCATGAAATTTATCTTTAATCTTTGCATTTCACAGACAATTGCTCTCAAACAAATCAACCAATCTCTCCTGCAAATGAATATTTCTCTATAATCGCTTTTATGGCTCATGGGTAAATAACCCGAAACCAATCAACCGGAAACGTATATATTATGCTTTGCTTTTGGATTACCTTTATATTTATGTACTAAAATATACTTATACCTTCTTCTTCTTAACCATTATTATATTCTATACCCTTTAGTCTACCGCCACCTAGGATGGTAGGTTAGGTATGTAGGTAAGGTATACATAAATTATTCAATCACGTTTCTTGCCTCCCCCGGATGACGTCAGTTATGCAACAATTTGTGAAATTCGTTATTTATAAGATTGGCTAAAATAATTCACAATTAATGTCCTTGGCGTTGTTCTTCTACGAGTATATATAATCTTGTAAATTCAAGCTATTCTCTCACAAGAATTGTTTATGTGTGTTGTATGAATTTGGAATTACATATTGTAAAATCTAGAATCCTTATATATCCTTTGTCTACCATTACCTACATATGTATGTCCTGTGTCCCTGTATGAGCCATATTCCATCCTTGACACGTTGTATGTAATCCTTGACTAAATTCTATTCAACAATCAAGATTCAAGTTATCATCATCATCAACACAACAACAAACCAAACCCCAAACCCCCCCTTAAAATGTCTGACCATGTGGAACAAATCGTCTTCAAATCGATATGGTAATCAAGAGGTACGAGTGCGATCTGTTGAATTTTAAATAGCTTTCCACACATCTGAACTTCCATCAAATAAATCCTCGCGAACCTTTTTCGAAAGTTTGATTTTTCACCATCGAATCGAAAACCAAAAGAAAAAAAAAATTATTCAATGAAGCGTTAATAACAATCAATCTAAAGAGCGAAGAGACAAAGAGCAACAAATACTTTAAAAAAAAAATGAAAATTCTTTCAAGCTTAAAAGGTTTTACCTTCGCTTTCAGTTCTGGTATTTGTCTTTTGTTTACTCGTGTCATTTTACGTTTTAAATTGTCAATACTTCAACTTAATTTTATGATTTTTTTGAGTACCGCTACCTACCTATTATAAATAAATACAAATAAATCGGGTGGCACAACGGCTCATGAAGAACCAGGGCCAAGTGACTAACAACTCGCAACCATTCATGTGTGCGCCTATCGACAGGAATGGAAGGGACCTACAATTTTATGCCAAATCCGAACGGCTAGACGAGAAGCAGTTATTCGTGACAAGTGATACTCTTGGAGGATTTGTCAATTCCTCGCAAGAGGCAGTAGCCCTGAAAAAAACTTTTTAGTTTTTAGGTGGACGAGGCTGGGAAGCGAACCCAGACCTCCAGCGTGACAGTTGAACGCACTAACCATTACGCTACGGGCCACCTACCTATTGGTTAAATTAAATATCTACCTGTGTCGCACGAACATGAACCATAGTAAGGGGCTTTTAGAATTCGTTATAGGTATAGGACTCTGGGAAATAAATCCGATATGACTTTCAAATTAGGGATGCACATTCAACATCGATACATCGAAAACATCGATGTTTTCTTTTTCAATGTATCGAATCAATCGATGTATCGGATACTTTCGATGTTTAACGATACATCGATGTATTTTTATTCGATACATCGAAAAAAACTGACTTCAAAAGCTTTGCGCTCCTATCAGCGCTCCTATCAGTTGAAAAGATGAAATGAGTTTTCCATTCCATTGCACTCGCACAGTTAAGTTGAGTGGACATCTTGCTTTCCATTCCATGGAAATTTAAATTTCCAACTCGATATCTTTATTACTCTATATGAACTCATCCTATCATATCCTTTATTATTAACAGATTACTCATTATAATACTAATGTCGATGTTTTCATTCGATGCATCGAAAAATTCGATGTTTTTATGCGATGTATGGGGAAACGTCGATGTGAGGATTTTTTACATTACATCGAATAAAACATCGATATTTTTTTCCATGAACATTCCTGTTTCACATTCAAAATACTATTGGTACACGAGTCGAAAACAACATTTTGCACTACTGTACCTAGTGTCATTTAGCCGCTATTCTGTTTTTAGCGGTCGTTTGGGTTCAGGCTCGTAAGACTGCTTTCAAACAAGGAAACTGAGTTGCCGGCAACTAGGAGTTTGTAGGCGGGAAGGGCGTAAGGGAAAGTACAAAATTCTCCCCTCTCACCCTTCTCGCCAACAAACTAGCTAGTTTCTGGCGACAACTCAGTTTCCTTGTGTGAAAGCGGTCTAACTCACGTATTTTGCATCCGAGAAAGTTGTACTACAAAGTTGTATCAAATTTAATTATCTTAAAAAATATGTTAAGCAAAAAAATATGTTTCGCTAATCCCTATTGTTTAAAAGTTACAGAACTTTTTGTTCAAAAAAGTAGGTATTGTCATCTAAAGGTCCGATGGTGACCATTTCTTCGTCGTTACCATGTGCATTCTCTGAAAAGATCACATGGAAGTTTCGTATTTTCTCCTCAAAAGTATTGCACTGAGCCACTCTATCGTCGTCACGTTCGTCGTCTTCACCGTAATCGACATAAATTTCCTGGAAGTTCTCACATGTCTCCCCTTCACAGTTCTTACAAAAAGATGAGCAATGAAACCCAGCTTTGCGGCAACCACAAGCTCCTCCACAACTCTTCATAAGTACCTGAGGGACAGGGTCCTTCGTTATAGGAACTGGAACCAAACCAAGTGAAGCATCCTTTTTCCATCCCCATACCTTCGCGTCAAGTTGTTTATTAAGCCACAGTTGGATTTGGTTGTACGTTCCAATAACATGTTGTATGGGTGCAGCCTGAGTTGGAGGAAGTGTTGCAAGATTTGGTGTTCTTTTGTTTGCAGATTTCAAAAACATTTGTATCGCAATAAATCCAAGAAACTTTTTGTTGCAAGGTTGCCTCCGTACAGAGCTATAATGCATTGCTCACAGATTTTAGTTAAGGTGTCTTGTGATGCATTTTTGTCCTTGAATACATCCAGAGAAGAGCGAAAATAGTGACATTTTTCTACGACTGCACATGACTTTGGTTTTTCCATGCTTAAAAGGGCGGAGGTTGTAACGCAACCACTGACAGAATGAAGGAACAAAATGAGATTAATGACAGATTCGTCGTGAATAAAACTTTTTGGCGAGAATATTTATTCCGGCAATTTTCCTCTAGCTTGTTTTTTCATGTAAATTCTTGTAATATTTTTTGGGAGCAATCCAGTAAGTATGACCAGCAGGTCAACCTCTTCCCCAATAATAAATACTGCTTGGAAAGAAGGAGCTCTTTTGATTGCTTCCATTACTATTACGGTGTCCGCATCTTCAATACATCTTTCTACTTGTACCATATTTTCCATTAAATACACTGATAGATAGATTATATAAGGGTCGATTTGTTTATTTCGTATAGTAAAAGCTAAATTTGCATCGCAAAACCAAAGTTACCGTTAAAATTAAAATGGCTGCTAAATTACACTAGGTACAGTTATGCAAAATGTGGTTTTCGACTCATGTAGGTACACAGAGAAAAAAACAACGTAAAATCAAAGTAAAAAAAGGGAGCTACTTCGAAAAACAACAACCCGCTCTCGAAATTCTTTATATTAAGCTTACAAATACAATTAAATTCAGGTTAACTTGACTATGCACTTGAAATGTGGATCTCAATATAAAAATGATAATGTTTCACTTTAAAACAACGTTTAACGGAATGTAAATGTACAAAAGTTGATTTCAGTGTATAAATAAACACGTTTTACTTTGAAACTAGGTTGAATCTCTTAAAATTACGTCGCATATTCAAATTAACATTGTTTCAACGTTAAAAAGAAAATGCTCCACTTCATTTAAAATACTTTAGATCAAATACGGCCGTATTTAATTTTTGATTTCATTTTTTCCCTCAGTGACCAAAACTCTTTCGATTGTGAAAGTCAAATCTGACATCGGATTTATTTACCAGCAAAAGTCTTAATGCCCCAGACTACCGTGCTGGTACAAATTAATTCATAATATGCAAATATATAGTAGGTACATGTACAACAGGATAGGCAAAAGACAAGTTTCTTTTTAAAAATGCAATAAAGTGAACAGAATTGAATGTTTTCCATGTATTATAGCAAAGCAAACATTACCATTAATTATGGAAAACAACGTCGTTAAAGTGGTTGGCTCGGCTGGCTTCACAGTAGCTCATTCTGACACTCCAATTTTCCAAGACCTTGTTGATGGTGTCAGGCTGTAGCTCACGGATTGCCTGGATGATATTGGCCTTAAGTGCTTGAATCGTTTCCGGATTGTTGGCATAACATCGGTCCTTCACGGTTCCCCACAAAAAAACAAGTCCAAAGGGATCAAATCGCAGCTCCGAGGCGGTCAATTGACATCGCCAAGACGGCTGATAATAAGATTTTGGAATTTATTATGCCATCTTGACCATTTAACCAATGAATTATTCGATGAGTTAACTAAAAGTTGTAGAAGGTAAGAAAATTCATACAGATTTACGAATATTGTTTTTGTTTCTGTGTGTAGTGTATTAGTGTGTGTACAGAGTTCTAGTTATATGTATTATACATTTAAACCCCAAAAGACCCCATATTGTTTCAACTATAAACATATAATATAAAATCTCTAAAAATATAAATCATGACATTTTTTTCCTAGAAAGTTCTGGATTTTTAATATTCTGACTTCCTCATTAGGGTCAGAATATCATGATGTCTCAATTTTGTGTGTATTGTTTCAGCTTCCTGTTGTTCAAAAATTCACAGAATTTGGAATATAGAGGAAATAAATGAATTTCAAAGAAAAAATCAGCAACAAACAAACAATCGAGAGCTGTTTCTTTCCTGCTTCACTTAAAAAAAAAAATATATATTTACCTCGCTATACTTACCCGTCAAAAGATATCTGACAATAGATAGGTAATCTTATCTGTGCAGCGTGGCGTAAGAATCCAGCATTCATCTGTCTTCCATTTTGCTAAACAAAGTCCTTCCGTATCCTTTGGAAGATGATATCATTCGAATGCTGAAAACGGTTCGGTTGGTATACTTCGTTCTGGCATTTGTTGCGAACGAAGCGAACTCTCGTGTGCGATTCCAGTAAATTCACTTGAGAAATAAATCACTATAACAAAACAACACAAAAAAAAGAACTTCCAGTCGACTCGACACAACCCAATTGATCAAATCAAAATCTATACATAAATACTGACTTGTACCTATCTTCCGAAAAATACCTCTCCTGTTCTTATAATATAAAGTCTAATACGAAAGCTTTGAAAAATCGAAAATAATTGAGTTTTTTTTTTGTTCAATTTAACTTCCCTTGCGGATTATGTGTCGTGGGAGGATTTTTCTTTTCAATTTTATGCATGTGAAATACTGTGATATTGTTTTATCAAGATACCTTTACTCCTTCCTGTCGTCTGAACATTCTTTAGAGGTGGAATTATTAAATTTGTTAAATCGAGTTGACAAGAACGAATCAATTTGTCTTTTTTATCATCTGTTTTTTTTTTTATTAACTGGGTTTAATGAGAAAGAAATATCTAATCAGTTGGCAGTGTTTTTGTGGAGGGCGGGCGGTTGTTAGCATGTGCAAGGGTCTATATTTTATGAATCTGGTAGTTTGCATCGATGTGATATTTATTAGCTTAGGTCAGTTTTGGGATACGAAACAAAAGTGACAGAATGTGACAGAGGAGATGGAAGTAAGCTCTTCTTGGGGTGATGTTAATTATGGGAGGCACACTACAAACTTTACAAAAATAACTTTGGAATATCCTCGAAATTGCTGAAAAATGTTCTCAAACGCATTTTTTTATAACACAAATACTGTCGGATCACATTCCTGGAGTTTGTATAAAACCACCACAATTCTTTTTTTCTTACCAACAAACCAATAAAAAGCTGAACTTTGTTTAAATAGTTGAATTATGACAACAAAAACTTGGGGCTACACAACGCTCATCAAATGACACTGTAATAGTTTTGAAAATTGTTATGATGATGGCGATGATGACCCCATTTTCTTTTAATCGAAGGCAAAATTTTCTGCAACGTAATAATTACAAAATGAGGTCTTTATACATATAAAATGTGTGATTGTGTTCAAAATCCCTTTGGGCAAATTCGTTTTAGATGAGGATATACGTAATTAGTTTTTATGGGTTCTGTGTGTTTTCGTTTCCATTTAGAGTTTTCATGTGCTCGCACATGGACGACGTGTTTTCAAGTTTCCAATATGCTTTTGTTATTTTTCTTTCTGTAGTTTTGTTTTTTTGTTTTTAGTTCAAAGCTATGCATGTCCTTGGTCTAGTTATCCACATTGCTATAAAATGATTATTTTTCTGTTTTTTTATTTGAAATCGTGCAGAAAATTAATCAATTTCACAGCATTAAAATCTACCATTGAAAATGTTATCTGATGAGGCAATCAAAACGATCAAGATGAAATGGACGAATTGCAGTAGCGTACGCAGGATTTTGTTTGGGAGGGGGACTCAGTCTCAATTTTGGTGATTACAGAATAGCAAACAATATCAAAACCTTTCTTATTATCAACCACCTGATAGATATTTCAACCACATTATAAATATGTATAAGAAGCCATTTTAACAGGCCTGAAGAAGGACGTAAATACGTCTGAAACGTTGCAAGGGAAATAACAGTTTAACAAAAATCGATAAAGACCTATAGCCCACTTAGGTATACAATTTTAGAAATGTGAAAAGGGTCATGAAAATTGGAAGAACGAACAATTACGTATAAGAAGTTAAATTTCAATAAAAAAAAAAAAAACAAAAGGAAAGTATAAAGGAAAAACACAAAAAATACTCCCTTTATAGAGTAAGAGCCCAGGGCCGCCAGACAAACGTTATTTTATCAAAGATAAGATTTTATCTGCGAACAGGTAATATGGTAGCTAAGAACAAATGGATACTAAGAATCTTCAATCCGGATGCAATTAAGAGGTAGCGAGTGAGTGTTAAAGTTGCATACAAATGTTGCAACTTTGCGTTATTTTATCAAAGCTGAATTTTTGATATGTCTTAGGGGATGGTGCCATTTACTTTATTGGACACTTGCCAGACATCTACAGTGGGGCCTAACGTGAGCCAGACACTTAAAATATGTCAAAGTAGTCGTGCCATATACGTTGTAGTTTTAAAGCTAATATTTATATGTTTTATGGGCAACTGTTTAAAAATAATTTCCCATCAGCTATACATCTACAGTGGGGCGCATTCATCAGCCAGACATTTAAAAACAGCTAAAATAAGCGAAAAAATCACGTTTTAGTAACAAAGATGTAATATTTTGACAGTTTTAAGGTGATGTAAGGCCCCGCTGTAGGTGTCTTGCTGATTATAAAATATTGTAGAAAATTTGCCCACAGAACATATAAAATCTTGATTTGATTCTGTTATGTAAATGGCACGATTCAGTTTGACAGATTTTAAGTGTCTGCTCACGTTAAGTCGATGTTCAAAAGGGTAGTTATGTGCATTCAAGAGGACACAAGCGTCCACAGGTTTTTCTCAAAATCCACCTCTGTCTACCAACTCCTACTCTCACCTCCACGTGGTGAACATCGGGTGTCTAGTACCTCAGCTGGAGACGGGGTTTAAATCCCCGTGGAAAGCTGTTGGGGACAGCCAACGAGAGAGGGGGGGAGGAGTGTTCCCACTAAGGCACTTCTCCTTTCATCGAGGCGGCAGCGGACGAATTCTCTAGATGGAATCAACGGTGGCGTCTACAGTTCCAGTTAGGTTGAACTACTTAGTGAACACCTTATATGGGCTACTACGACATATTTGTAGCTCAGGCCTATAAGGAGCGGTTTATCCGGCTCCCTACCCTTGGAGTTATACGAAGGGTCTGGTCCTCCGGGTCGGGGGTTGTGCGTCGGGGTAACTTCCCTACCACGTAAAAAAAGTTGTTCCGAAACAACAACAAGCCTCGGATATGGATGATTTTAAAGTTGACGACCCCAGCAAACGAAACAAGGACAATGAATTTCGGATCTGCACGTGGAACGTCCTGTCCTTATACAGAACACGTGCAGCCGAACAATTAGTGGAGAACCTGGACAGGCTAAAGGCTGACGTAACAGCCATCCAGGAAGTGCGATGGGATGGAGAGGGCGTACGGAGACTGAAAACGTGTGACATCTACTACGGCGGGTGCTTGAAGGAACAGGGTCAGCGGCTCTTGGGTTGTGGTTTTGTGATAAGGGGAAGACTTAGGCAAGAAGTCTTGGGCTTCCGAAGTGTAAGCGAGCGCCTGGTCACAATCCGCATCAAAGGCAAATTTAAGAACATTTCGCTGATTTGTGTTCACGCCCCCCATGAAAGGAGAGAAGACTCAACCAAAGAAGCATTCTACGATCTCTTGGAAACAACGTATGATATGTGCCCGAAGTACGACGTGAAGATCATTCTTGGTGACTTCAACGCAAGATTCGGAAAGGAGGGCATCTTTGGTTCGATAGTCGGAGGACACAGCCTACACGACGAAACTTCCGGCAACGGACACAGGCTGGCAGACTTTGCGGCGGGGCGAAATGTCATCATCTCAAGCACCTACTTCCCACACCTCAATATACACAAGGGGACTTGGCGGTCCCGTGATCAAGTAACCGTCAACCAAATCGACCACGTTGCGATAGACGCGAGACATGCTTCCAGTATCTTGGACGTCCGAACGTTCCGAGGGGCCAACATTGACTCGGATCACTACCTGGTGGTAGCTAGACTACGTATGCGGATATCCATGACGCGACAACGCAGAGCAGATGCTGTGAAAAGATTCGATGTCGAGAAGCTTAAATCGCAAGAGACTGCCAGAACTTTTGCAGACCACGTAACTCTTAATCTCTCAGGAGGTCCGCTACCAGCATCAAGTGCAGAGGACCAGTGGGAACACTGTCAACAAGCCATTAGAAGTGCCGCCTCTGATGTGCTGGGTTTCACTAGGCGAATACAACGAAACCCCTGGTTCGATGAGGAGTGCCGGCTAGCGCATGCAGCTAAGGACGAGGCCTACCAGGCAATGCTGCAGACTCGAACAAGAGCTGCTGAGAGAGTGGCCCGGGAGCTCTACGGGCTGAAACGAAAAGAGGAACGCCGACTTCTCAGGAGGAAAAAGAGAGAGCACGAGAAGCGGGCGGTAGAGTCTATTGAGGGTTGTAGCGGTAGGGGAGATGTTCGAAAATTTTATCAGAGGGTGAAGCGATCCACCCAAGGATTCAAGGCTAGAACGGAAGCCTGCCGAGATGAGAGTGCCATTAGAAGTGCCGCCTCTGATGTGCTGGGTTTCACTAGGCGAATACAACGAAACCCCTGGTTCGATGAGGAGTGCCGGCTAGCGCATGCAGCTAAGGACGAGGCCTACCAGGCAATGCTGCAGACTCGAACAAGAGCTGCTGAGAGAGTGGCCCGGGAGCTCTACGGGCTGAAACGAAAAGAGGAACGCCGACTTCTCAGGAGGAAAAAGAGAGAGCACGAGAAGCGGGCGGTAGAGTCTATTGAGGGTTGTAGCGGTAGGGGAGATGTTCGAAAATTTTATCAGAGGGTGAAGCGATCCACCCAAGGATTCAAGGCTAGAACGGAAGCCTGCCGAGATGAGAGTGGGAATATGTAGTAGACACAAAGTCAGTGCTGAGGATCTGGAAAGAACACTTCTCTAGACTGCTTAATGGCGAAGACAGCCAAGATGCCGCTAATAGGCAGAACGCTCCATTCAACTTGGACGATGATGGCCAAGAGTTCCGTCCACCCGACCTAACCGAAGTTCGGCTGGCGATATCCAAACTTAAGTCGTACAAGGCTGCAGGTGCGGATGGCTTACAAGCCGAACTATTTAAATCAGCGGGAGATGAATTGGCTAGGAGCATACACCAGCTCATCTGCAAAATTTGGTCGGAGGAAAGTATGCCCGATGAATGGAACCTCGGTATAGTGTGCCCCATCCATAAAACGGGAGATGTTCTGAAATGTACCAACTACAGAGGAATTAGTCTCCTAAACGTCGCTTATAAAATCTTGTCGGCCATCCTGTGTGACCGCTTAAAACCTTTTGTCAACGATCTGATCGGCCCTTATCAGTGCGGTTTTAGGCCAGGCAAGTCAACCGTCGATCAAATGTTCACACTCCGACAGATTTTAGAAAAATCCCGGGAATTCCAGATCGATACACACCACCTTTTTATCGATTTTAAAGTCGCGTATGATAGCGTGAAAAGGGACGAATTATACAGAGCCATGTCGAGTCTCGGCATCCCTGCCAAACTCGTCCGCTTGTGCAGGATGACGATGGAGAAATCTCGCTGCTCCGTCAAAATTGGTAAGAACACCACCGATTCCTTTGATGTTGAGAAAGGATTGAGGCAAGGCGACGCGTTATCATGCAACCTATTCAACATCGTTCTTGAAGCCATTGTACGCAACGCACATGTCAACACCAGCGGTACAATCTATCAAAAGTCCGTTCAATTGCTTGCATATGCGGATGACATAGACATTGTCGGCAGAACGAAGCGAGCTGTGGCAGGGGCATTTGCGAGCATTGAATCGGAGGCGGCTAGAATGGGATTGGCGGTTAATGAGGACAAGACGAAGTATATGCTGTCATCGAGAGAGGAATCTCAACATCGTCGACTCGGGCAAAATATCACGATGGACAGATATAACTTCGAAGTTGTCAAGGACTTTGTCTACCTGGGCTCCACTATTACATCGCAGAATGACATCAGTGCAGAGATCAAGCGAAGAATTACTCTTGCCAACCGCTGTTTCTTCGGTCTAAGAAGGCATTTAAGTAGTAAGGCCCTCTCTCAGAGAACCAAGGAGACTTTATACAAAACCCTAATCATCCCGGTCCTGCTTTATGGGTCAGAAGCATGGACACTGAAAGATTCGGATAAAAATCTGCTAGGGTGCTTTGAGAGGAAGATTCTTCGTGTGATTTTCGGTCCGGTGTGTATCGAAGGAGTATGGAGGAGAAGATTCAACGACGAGCTATACGGGCTATACAGCGACGTTGACCTGGTCAAAAAGCTGAAAATACAGCGGCTTAGATGGCTGGGGCACGTGGAGCGTATGGACAGCAACGCACCTGCCCGACGAGTCTTCGAATCCAACCCCGATGGGGTACGCAGCAGAGGAAGAACCCGTAACAGGTGGCGCAATCAAGTGAATGACGACATCAAAGCACTCGGTGTGCGCAACTGGAAGCGGCTAGCTAGGGACAGAGCTGGCTGGAGGGGCTTGTTAGTTGAGGCCGAAGCCCATCCTGGGCTGTGAGCGCCATCAAAAGTAAAGTAAGTAAGCTCACGTTAAGTCCCACTGTAGATGTCTGGAAAGTATGAAATGAATTAAATGACACCATCCCATAACACATACCAAAAATTCAGCTTTGATAAAATAACGCAATATTGCAACATCACAACATCACCTGGGCTCTTAGTCTATTAAATTTGAAATTAATTTTAATTTTTTTTCTTTGTACCTAAACAAATATTTTTGTAAGTTTTTTTGGTTTGAAATCACAAATTTGGTTATTAGAATTTTGTAAAAAAATTAAATCCGTTCTTCTTTTTTATTTGTAAATGTATTCATTCTCAAATTTATTCGTTTTCCAACCGTTAAGCTTGGTATCAGTTGTCGTGGCCCTCAGCGACACTTTGACCGACTCAAAGTGGAACTTAAGTTATTTTTCTTAAATTAGGATACAAATCCGGATTGCAAATTGGAAGCGAAGCTAAAACTATTTCGAGTATTGTAATTTCGATTTCATCTTTCCACATTTGTTTCCATATCTTAATATTGATATTGAGAGCAATGCGTGTTAGCTAATACAATAAAAAAAAATGGTAAAATTTTTGTAAAGAAATTCTTTTAATACCAATCATTTTGGAGGCGTTTTCATGGTGGTTTCCCTAAGCTCATGTTTTATTTAAGTAAAGTTTAAATAAGATCAATTGTAACAAGTTACTTCAATTCGATTTATGTATTTATCAAAATAGAAGACAAAAACTAAAATAAATGTCGGAAAATTAAAGGTTAAGATTATCTTTTAATACACTCATCGATTAATTTGTGTTTATTATTATCAATTATTGACTAGCTGCATCATCTGGTAATGTTTTTTGTCAAAAACTAGAATAATAAGGTTTATAAACGACTAAGCACTGCTCCAAAGTTTGCCTTTCAATTATTTTATTGTTTGGCCACTGTGGCGTATACGTTTTATTTTTATTGTGTTTCAATTTTAAGAGTATTTGTGATTTGCAATATACAAACTCACAGCAAAAGTTTTAAAAATAAATAAAGTAGATCTACTTCATATGAAGTAAATTATCATCTTCCTACAGTGTGGGAATACCGGTACCATATTACAAACATTAATTTTAAAACAATATGGTTGTCTAATTTTTGTTTATAACGAAACGTTCTTCAATGTCAAGCTCTTGAAAGAAAATGTCAGGCTTAATTGGTATATACTCGTACATATAGACATACATACATACATACATACATGCATACATATTTTTTATTTTTTTAGGTTTTATTTCTATAAATTATGATATTCACATATGTACATATTTAACAATAATAAAGCATGGCTATTTGCCGTCTGCCTGATTGACAACTTTCTCTAAACTTATATTTATACAATTCTTTATTTTTAAAAATTTCCTTTTATGATTCTGTTTCTATAAGATAATGCTATTTTACAATATTTGTAGAGTATAGGAACTTCAATTTCATTAGGATGATGTATCATAAGCTTTTCTGATAGAAAATCACACCCAAAGATATGTCTTCTTGTTTCTCGAAGCACAGGACATCTACCCAAAAAATGAAAAATGTTCTCTCTTTCGCCCATATTGCACAATTCGCGCAGCAAGGGCAACTCTTCCCGATGCGGAATGAAGTTGAGATTGAGGAGTTCACCTCTTAATCTAAATATCATTGATATTTGATCTATCGTGTAGTCATCACGGAAGTAATTGTTATGGTTTAGGTTGTAGTTCAGCTTAGTATATGTATTTCTGTAGATGGATTCTTCTGCTTCGGCTGCAAACTCCCATCTTATTCGATCATCTATAATAGAAATCAGCTGATACAGAGAGGGTTTCCACATTAAGTACTCATCCGGTTCAAGATATATATTAGCTTCTTCCGCTAGCTCTATCCAATCTCTAATCCTATTAATCGCCTGAAGTGCTGCTTTTTTAGGGAGACGCTCATCAGACATTTTGAGAACATTATGTAGTCAACTTGCAACTTAAGGGTTTTAATAAATAGAGGCGATATACCGGTTTCCAGCATAAGCATATAACTCGGAGCATTAGGTGGTAGTTGAAATATCCTTTTGATATAAAATCGTAGAAGTTTTACTGCAGTTTCATATTTCTTACTACCCCACACTTGAGCTGCATACATCAATGTTGACTCAGCTACCGATTCAAATACTTTGTATTTACTGCTGTGGGCTATGTGTTTATTATTAAAGATGTCTTTCCAAGCAATATTAATTGTATTTTTGGCTTTTTGTAATTTTTCGATGAGATGTCTTTCCATACTGTTATTTTTTGTGAAACAGATCCCTAAATATTTGTATTCATTAACAACTTCGATTCTCTCATTGTTGAATGTCCATCGCTCTTGCCCACTTACTCTTACTCCACCTTTTCGGAAAATCGTAGTGAGCTAATTTTGTCTCCTTACACAATTTTTTGAATTTCCGGTTCTGTTGGAGGTATTTACGTTTCGTAGACTCATCGTTGGCTCGTCTGTAACGCTTAGGCCACGCGTAAGATTGCTTCCTTGCCATCATGCACTCTGAATCAAACCAGGGCTCTTTAAACTCACCACTTCGGCTGTGCTTGCTCAGTACCGGAGCCGCTTTCCTTATACAATCCGTGATGGTTCCCAGATCACTGCTTTCTTGCGTCCTAAGACATATATCCAATTGATTCCTGTAGGCATCTTTAAAATGTCAAGTGTCTTTAAAATGTCAAGTGTTAAAATAGATGTCAATTGGCATCTGATCTGAAAACGGTACTTGCTCCACCTCAAAATCAGTGATCACGGAATTCCACATTCCTCCTGCCAGTCCATAATCAATGACAGAACTCACCGAGAGTTCACCGAGTTTATCTCCATCACTGGTACCATTAAGAATTCTGAGTCCTGATTCTGTGACTGTCATTTAAATCAACTAGATTATATTGGCGTAGAACGCACCCATTACCACTGTCATCTATTATTTGACGCAAAAATGACATTCCGCACTCGCCGTCACACATCAAATTGTTTTGGTTGTCATAATAGAAATATTTATTTTCGACGATCAATGTTTGTCCTCGCAATTGCGTTTTTACAACCAGTCTATTTTGGTGGACCTCAAAACCCTCGTTGTTGCAGCTATGTTTTCGTTGGTTTCCAACAGATTTAGGCAACATTCTTTTGCTTTAACACCGGCATCTTCCCCCCCTTGTATCGGAAGGTGAACAAAGACATTTTTTTCATTAGCCTTTGACTGCACCATTTCGACTTGGCGCTCCAATGCACTGCAGCGAGAACCAAAATGTTTAACCTGAGCCTGCAAATCATCATTGCTTCTTTGGAGATGTTGGAATTCGATACGGATTGCATCAAAATCTAATTTGGTTGGCATGTCCTTGAGTTTGGCGTCTAGCATTTTCGACATGGATTCCTCTATAATCCTCTGGAGATCTGCTACTGCCATCGCCCCCACTGCGGATTCTTTACTACCACTCGATCCACTACTCAGAGGTGACTCTGATGCAATTTCTTTATGTGACCTTTTTTGAGATTGCGTGTAGTTACTGGATTTCTGAGACGACGAGGGTGGTGTACGATTCATTTTGTTTGCCGATATGAATTTTGCTTGCGCCGAACTTTTGGTTGTTTTCATAAATTAAATAGTGAAATCAATCGGACTCACCAAAATTTCAATGGTTCTTGCAAGTACTTCTTTTAACGTAACTTTAGACAATGATTTAACAAATTTTTAAAGCTTAAACAATATTATTTTGGTTAAAATTATCAGAGCGATTGTAGAATTGAACTTTACTTAAACACACCAGAGTTGCCAACCATACATACATATACAAAGTATTGCAAAGGTGAACAAAGATTTATACTAAAAAAGTGTATTATACATACATAATTACACGTCAATTTAATTTTTTCTGTTGTCAATTCAAAATTTGATACAAATTTTCTGATTTAAAAAAAAAATATAGTCGGTTACATCAGCATTAGCTTTTCTCTACAAATGTGTTAGTGGGTTATAGCTGTTAATTCAACAGGAAATGCCATACTGGCTTGAATCAAATTTTTGTCAGGTTACTTGAATAAGTGGCTGAATTTTTAAGAATTAGGTAGTTATATAAAGGGAATATTGCCAGGAAATGTACCTTGTATGTAGAAACTATAACAAAATTCAAACAAAAAATGTAATTTTTATACAAATTTTAATTGCAATATCTGTTAAATAACTTAGAAGTTCTGAATCGCAAAATAATGATAAAATCAAATAAGCAAATGGCGAGATATGAGGGAATATATCTAAATAAGAATAAAAATTCAATTTTAGACAATATAAAAAGGGCAATAAAAAAAAAACATATTTAAATTTCCATTATTCGTATTTTTTGGTAAGAACGTTGTATGCAGTATAATTAGAACTGGTCTAAAGATGACATTTAGAAAGTTTAATCAAAATCGTTTTAGTCGTTTTCGAGAAAGCTTGTTAAAACCGAAATTGTTGTATGGCAGCTACCCGGTCCAAATGAGCTAAACCAAAAATTTTTATTTTTCCTGCAGAGAATCACATAACACAAACACCAAATTTGAAGAAAATCCGACAAACCGGTTAGGCTCTAGCTCGATGTACATCAGGGTGCACAGACGCACAGACAAACAGACCGACCAACGGAAACCTTGAAAAAAGTCACTTTTTTTGACTTCCATCATCGTAATGTTAATTTTGATTAAAATTGCCAAGTTTTTTTTTACATGATACCATTACTTGCCTTATTTGTACCCAGAGAAAGTTAAAATGTAAATGGGTGAACAAATTAATTTGATTCCTGGTGTTATAGTTAACATTAAAGTTGATTAATAAAATTTAAGAAAAAAGAATGTGACTAAAATTTTCAAAATCCAACAAATTTTTAAGACCCTGCTAACAGTCCAACAATTTTGAAAGTTTTTTCATAGGCATCATTTTTTTCATGATAACTTTTTTGTTGCAATTAAAAAAAAAATGACGTACCTATCTGAGCAGGGCTGGCCACGAGAAAAGTCTCGGTCTCGATCTTGGTCTCGCATAACGAGACCGAGACGAGACTGCCTTTTAAGCAACCGAGACGAACCGAAATTTAGAGAGAGTCTAATAAATTAAAAAATCCAATTTCAGTTTAATATTTATTTTCTTCTGCACATATTTAAACGATAATCGAAAACATTTTATTCCAGTAATCAACAGTTTGTCCGGAAATCGTATTTTTCGGAGACGAGACCGAGACGAGACTTTAATTATACGAAACCGACACGAGACCAAGACTAGACTGAAAATTTTCGATTTTAACGAGACCGAGACGAGACTTACAAAAGTTTCGCAGAGTCTCGTCTCGTGGCCAAAGTGTTGTTTGCAAAGTTCAGGGTCATAAATGTAGTGCAGTTTTAACTCCATATTTTCCGTATTTAATTTTATCGGTTAGAAGCATATGCAAAAAAATAAAGATAATTTGTATGTATTCTATATTGTGTGCTGCTGCCAGCTTTCAAAATAACTTAAAAAAGTTCGATCTTAAATAGATTTATACAGTATTTTCAAATAGTCAAGTGAAATTTCACTCAATTCAGGCATCGTATTGCTTTCTTTCTTTGTATTGTTTGATCCATATCCATATCCCCTAACATTTTCTGTTGTTTTGAAGAAAGGTTGCCAATAGGGGGTTAAGGCAGGAATATAGCATTTTGGACGATTTAAATTAAACACTCGAGCAGTATGAATAGGGGCGTTATTTGGTTGAAAATCTATTAAGTTCGTCCGAAAAGATCACACTGATTCTAGCGACGCTTTGTAGTACCAAGATGCCTTCAAACCATTCAGCTTTAAACTACAAAGTTTAACGTTCCATAATAGGGTATTGCACCCAACATCATAGCGCCTCCTTCCCTGTTGTTATGACGGTTCAGAAATTGCTCTTCTTTCCCCAAAAATATGGCTTCAACAATTTTGTCCACTATCTCAGAAAAGAGGAGACATTTCTGAACCGTCTGTCATCAAAACAGGGAAGAAGGCGTAATGATGTGGGGAGAACACCTCCCTCGAAGTAATGTCAGGTAAGAGTTATTATTTTTAACAAATTCAAGACTTGAGCTACAGTCTAGCTACAGTCGAATTCAAAATGCCTTTTGAAATCTATATCAAAAGTCTTTTTTTGTTTTCTTGTCAGTTTGGCTGTATGGGTGTCCAAACTAACAACAAAACAATCAAAATACTAACTTTTTTTTATGGCATCAACAATGTCTATCCCCCTGCTATCTGATAGATAGCTTCTAAAAAAAAATTAAATTTAAATTTTTTTAGAAATCTTTAACAATAATAAAAAAATGTTGCCTTTATGAAATTTGTTTTTTTTTTTGTTTTTTATTAATATCTTTTTAATTGACAGTCGTAGAGATTTGCAATGTACTAATGAATTATAGCTATAGGTCCTAGGAACTTTTATAAAAAAAATTATATTCTTATTATACCGTTGAGCTGACAAATTCACAATATAATATTGTTCACACATGTTACTTAATAGCATGTGGGTGTGTGCATGGATTGATTTAGTTTTTTCTTATATTTAATCCCAATAGAATAGCCATTAATTTGATACCTCACTTTTTAATCTATCTCCTATATTAGCGTCACAATTGATTTTTTAAAATTCATAAAAAAATCGAATAAAATCCATAGAATTGCTCCGCTTTGTTTATTGTCAACAATCGTCTACCAGTGGAGGGCACCGTAATCTCAATTGAATTTTTAATTGGAGTTCTTTAAATATAAAAGATCATAACTTCAATTCTACTCAGACGATTATTAAAGTTTTGATCTCAGAATTTAGCTATGAGATGTGGGTAAATTTGGGTATAAAAATTATTGAGGGGGGGTGAAAAATTTCATACTAAAAGGGTGTGTAATTGACCCGTCAAATTTATATTACATATATTAAATTCAAAACTTGATGAAATTTTTTTTAATTTCAAAAAGCTAATGATGCACGTTTATAGGTGTAACCTTCTCCTATAAATATGTAAATAATTTTGTATTTCTAAATCTAACGGGAAAAAAGTAGGGGTAATTTAATAAATAAATCACAAAAAAAGCTACATTTAGACAACTTTAGAGGTTTCAAAATTGAGCAAACCTTAATAGTTTATAATAAATGATACATGAAATTTAGATAGAAATTTATAACTTAAATTTGTGTGTAAAAATTATGGCAAAATATTAAAAAACTGTGCAGTAAAAATGCGTTTTAATGAAATATCAACTTATTTTTTCGTACTTTAAGTTCAAAAGTTAATCAAAAATTTATATATTTAAAAAAAACAAAGGATGCACATTTATAGGTGTAACTTTCTTCTTCAAATATGTGATAATTTTGTATTTGTAAATCTAACGGGAAAAAAGTAGGAGCAATTTAATGAGATAAATCACAATAAAGCTCCATTTAGCCAATTTAAAGAGGCTTCAAACTTGAGTAATACTTAATAGTTCATAACAATTGATACATGAATTTGATGTAGAAATATATAATCTAAATTTCTGTGCAAAATCTTAGAAAAAACTCATACAAAAAATGTGATCTAGTGAAAAATTAATTCGATTTTTGGTACTTTCAGTGCAAAACTTAATACAAAATTGATAAATTTTTAAAAACAAAACCAACACACCAATTGATCTAATCCTCTTCTTAAATATTGTTAGTTAAAGTTATGTGATTATTACAACAAAAGCTCTAAAATTAGTTTTATTGATTTATTTACCAAAAAAAAATGCAGAATCGATCATGCTTTTTCAACAACTTTTATTTTTATATTTTCACCACGCCCATAAAATATTTTTAAATTTAAAAATTATAAACTTTGAAAGTCTAATAAAAATGTTGATATATTAAACATAACTGTGCGTTGCTCACAAGCTTCACAAAATAATTTCAAATATTAAAATTTTACATAAGAAATATTTTTTACAGATAAAATCCAGAAAAAAAATTTAAAATTGTCAATTTGTCTGCATGAAATTGGCTATAAATCAAAAAGTACTTATCCGAATTTCAAAATTTAGATGTCTATGGAAAGGTCATTGTCTATTTACTACTACTCACTATTTAAATACATTCAAAATATTAATAGAAAACGATACAATTTTAAAGACTGATGAGATTAAACAGATGGCAGGATTATGAACATGTCCAGAAAAAATCCAATGGAGTCCAAAAAATCTATGTCCACATGCAGCGACCGACATGGCGAAAAATATAACTTTCTGAACAAGACATGAGCGTCGTACAAAGCTTAGCTATGAGATTTGACGTTTCAAGTGTGTATGAGTTTTTTGCCTGGTTTTTGTTGAATGTAAAAAGTGAATGTAAGAATTTTGGAAAATATAATAAGTAGTGATGAAAGGCTAATGAATGGCATGATATAATTCTCAAGCAAGTAAAAACGCGTTGGTTGTTGATTGGATTGTGGTGGAAGGTAAAACCTTAACCAATCATGTTTGATTTACATGGTCGGTGAAAATTTAGTTATGTTGAATTCAACACGGCGAATACTTTTACAATCTCCCAATTCAGTGAGTAGAGTAGAGTAAATCATTCACAATGATAACAAAAATGGTAACAGCAGTGCTATAAGAGCAAAAACTGCCGTATTACAGCTCCTCTCTTCTGTGTGTTGCAAGTCGTGTGTCGAAATGTCAAAATCTAAGGGCACCAATCGATAAAGGGGGGTGTTATTACCTTATGTCTCGGCCAGCACTTAAGCACCAACAGAAAATAAGAAATTTCACTTTTCAATTAGACAGGTGTCGAAATGTCAAGATCTGAGAGCGCCAATCGATTTAGGAGGTGGATTTTGCACTCTAAGTCCAGTGGAAATCAAAACAAGCGCACTTGACAGTTGACAGTGGTGGTGGTGAAATGTCAAAAATGAGAAAAAAACACAACTTTTGCTTTGACAGTTGATAGTTGGGGGCGAGATAGCAAACCATACAAATTTTTCAAATATTTTCTTACTAGTAGGTGTCTTAAGCATAGATATTTAGAAGTACGTGAATATATAGTTAAGCTTTTATATTAATAATAATTAACACTTGCATAATATTTCTATCCTTTGAAAACTGAGAACATGAATGATGTTGAAAATTTATTGATGTCGGGAATAAGTTTTCCTGGGGAATTGGGCGGTCAATTCATCGAATTTATTTCAGAGATATTCACGATAGCAGAAATATTTTCAAGGAAAACTATTTTCCACGGGAAATTTTTTTTTTCAAGATTTGTTAACAAACTATCCTTTAACAAAAGGAACCCGGGCAACGCCGGGTGTTTCCGCTAGTCGATTTATATTTATTTAAGAAATTTGAGTTTAAAACTAACTGTGTTTTTATGTTTGCGACAAAAAAAAATTCATAAACTCGTTTCGCTTCTTTGCAAGCGTCACACAAAAACTTAATATCTATTCCTAATTTTATTGCATTCACATTCAATTAGATTAAATTGGTTCGAGTTTGCCACCTAACGTGCGAACAATAGATCCCATTCTGCTTTAGTTTTATAAAGACATGAAATGGACTGTGTAATCAGACAAAGCTTTATTATGTAGAGAAAAAGACGACAAAAAAAAATTAAATAGAAAATTCACAAAATCTGCATAATTGGGCTTTAATGCTATTTTAAATCGTACACCAACACCAATGTTATACTTACTGTGCGCGTACTTACGCTCGAGTAGACACTTAGTTTTGCAAGTGTTTTTCTGAATGCTTGACGTTCGTCGTCGCGTCGTCGTTTATTCCTATACCCCTTCCTGATTTATGTGTGGGTAAGAATAGGTACCTATACCTACTCTTTTTTTCTTCGAGAGTGCTTCCTCTTGTTTGTCGCCATTTTCCATTTCCATCGTCGTCGTCGCCATGGCCATAGCCATAGTCATCGCCATTTTCCATAAGGACAATAGAGTTTCAATTAAATTGTCATCAAGAGGGGCGCGTCACAAGCAGCAGTCCCTAGTTATTTAAAATGCAAATTTATTCATGTTTTCTTGTTTAAAAATCACTTGGACCAACTCTGCAACAAAAAAAAAAAAAATACAGAGGCAATATTCCTTCCCGCGAATCCCGTCGTCATCGTCGTCGTCGGTTGTCCTCATCTTAGAGCGATTTCACTTGCAGATAATCCCGGAAAGTGCTTGTGGTGGTGGTGAATGAATAGTGAAGCAGGTTCCGGGTTCGTTTTTTTTCATTTCCGGAACAGCATTCATTATTCATTAAGCAGGTATTATTGAATAGTTATGCCAGAAGAACAAAACAATATGGCAACAGGACTTCATTCAGGCCTCAAAAAGACCTACCTCTCCAACTGTGCCAAGTTCTTTTTTTCCCTACCTTTAGTACCACCCTCGTTCTCTATACATCCCGTCCGTCTTCGTTTCGTTCCATCACTGAATATTAATTTGTAAACTTTTAAATCTCCTGCATCCTTTATTTTTTAACGTCCAGGCTGTTTTTATTGAATGAGTAGAAATTGTTTTTTTTTTTTTTTTTTTTGTTAAAAAGAAAAATATATTTTCCATTCATGCGATAAGAAGTTATAGACGTTTTCTCTTGATGAAGAAAGGAATAAAAATCAGTTAAAGTTCACCATCATCCTTTCGATCCATGGGCGAAGCAGTATCTTAACAAGAAAAACAACCTCAATGTTTGTGTGGTTCTCCCAATTTGTTAAACTTCATCCTTTTTTTTGCTGATTTTATGATGTTAGAAAACCTCTTAAGCACTTTCGATTCAGCAGCCATGAACACAACATTTTATTTATGAATTAAATGAAAGTTAAATTTATGGAACAATGAACTACTTGTCAAATTCTATGAAAAATAATAAATTAAAGGAACAACGCAAGGAACTTTTGGAAATTGCAAAAAAAAAGAAAGGGAAAAAGTTTCTCTGATGAATAAGTTGTTCTAGCTGATAATTTTTCTTTATAGAGTTTCAAGAGTTAAGGTATAAGTAGAATTTGTAATTTTCAAACTTGTTTAAGTTTTATCAGGGTGTCCATTAGGGTGGGTCGTTTTTAAAAATTTGGTTTTCCAAACTGCTTGATCCTTGTCATTTTATATTGAGCCGTCCTTGTGACTGAATAAGTCATCAATTTGTAACATTACTCAAAAATTAAAAAGAAGTATTTAACTAATATTTACCTGTTCTGAGAGCTAGAAGTCATTTATTTTCTTTTATTTTATTTTATTTTAGAATCAAAATATTTCTGTTTTCGAACAAACATTTTCAAACAGATCAAAATTAATAAAAAAAAATATGAACTCGTTATTTGTTCAAAAATTTCAAAAAACAAAAAACAAAAGCCAAGACACCAACAACAAAAAAAAAAATAAAATAAAATTTACTCTGACAGAGGACGGGCGGGCACATATCCTTATAGACTTTGAAAAAAGTTGAATTGACTTAGTTGGCTGTTTTACGATGGAAGTTTTATCAAATATTGCATTTATACTACAACGCAAATTTGTCCTATTTTTCATAGTGTTCTATAATTTTTCTTGGAATAAATAAATTAAAAAAAAAAAAAACTAAATTTAATGATTTTTTATAATGATTCTAATTGTTTTAAGGAAAGACATTTTTTTTTTAAATTTATTTTACTTATAATAAATATTTTAGAGAAAACATTTTTCCAATTAAAACCCGTTTATTTCATTTGAATATTTAAACAAATGTGAATGCTACAAAGCCTAGCGCAAAGCACCAATCAATTTTTTGACATGAGACATAAGGGTATGTTCTGACTTTGCTTAAGTATTTATTATTTGCAATTAGTTTATTTATCCAACACTGAAAATCAAATAAAATGTAGTGTGGGTCGCATGAACTTGCTCTTATATTCAAGTAGGGTAGGGCGGGGATAGTTGAACCACTTTTTTCTTGAAGTGTTATAATTACCAAACCGCTCATAATGCAACTTTGAAACCGGGATCAATTAAAAGAATGCACTTTTGCATTATAAATGCAATTTAAAAGAATTGAAAATGTGTAACAGCAGAAGACATATAGCCTCAAGAGCACCAAGTCAAAGTGGTCCAACTGACCCCACTAGCGGTAAGTTGGACCAGGTAGGAAGGGTTAGTTGGACTATGGCCTAAAAACTGGAACAACTATATCTAAAAATAACAAAACAAAGCCAGCATTTATTAGAAACTGAAGTTTATTTTAAACAAACTTAACTTGAAAATTAATAATTGTTTTTCAGAGCCGATTTTTCAATCATCAGTTAAACTATCAAAGGAATAAATACTATGGCAACACGAACAAATTTTTGTTTTATCTGAAGAATAAAAACTATCTGAGGTTTAACTGACTATTGAAAAATTGGTCCTTAAGTAGATAAAAACTAATAAAAAAAAATTAAAAGATTTAATGCAAATAAATATGACATGTCCAGTTTTTAAGCCTTTCGTATGGACAAGCATTGCAATCAACCCAATATAAAGCATGCATTTTTAAATCAGCGGGGCAAGTTGGACCGCTACCGATCCAACTTGCAGCAAGCTAGTAGATATTACATAAAATAGTCCATTGTGATAAGTACATATAATGTACTCAGTTCATAAATATGTATGTCCTCAGTACATAAATGTATGTACTGATTACATACATTTATGAACTGAGTACACAAATGTATGTACTAGGTACATAAATATATGTACTGAATACATAAATATAATTTAATGTACTGGGTATATATATTTATGTAATGAGTGCATATCCACTGTACCAACTACATCTTCCTTGTGCTCAGCACAAATACCGAGACCAAATTTATTTAATTTATCAATGCAATATTTATATTTGTGTAATGAGTCAAAACCAATTGTACCAACTACATCATCATTGTATTTCGCGAAATTTTCAAAAATACTAGAATTTCCCCCTTTCAGCCCACAAATTCGAAAGTCCCTGTTCAAATTGAAGGTATTTATTAAAGAAATACGTAAGACATCAAAATTAAGCCGTCCACAAATATTCAGCTTTGTCGTAGTTATATTTTAAGTGATATTCTAATTTTATAGAAATATTTTAACAAAAATTTGTTATATTTGTTTGATTTTCAACCTGTTTGATTGGGTTCAAGCAGTTATAACTTTTTTTTTAATCATAGCGTTGGCAAATTGTATACCTTTATGGAAACAACAGAAAATTAACAAATTTTCTAAAGATAAAACCTGTATTGAGTCCTACAAATTTTTTTCCTGGAAGATTGAGGTTAAAAATTGAGTTTGGTAAGAGTTCGAGATTATCTGTTGATTTTTAGGTATATGGGGGTGGTATAATGAAAAATATTTTATTCAGGAAAATTAGTAAAACTCTTAACCAAGGCTTTAATGCAAAATTTGTAAAAAACAAAAATCAATTCTGAACAGGCTGATCAAAAAACCAGTTCAAAGTAAAGTTTTTTTCAAATTTCAAAAAAATAGCCGTTATTCGAAACTGCTATAATTCGGTATGGACAAGTTACAAAATTCTAATAGGGCATGACTTGGCCTTTCAACAGTTGCAGTTTGGAACATTGTTAATTGGAGACCCTGTATAAATTCAAAAACAAATCAAAATATCACTTTAAAATAAGCCATTTCAGCAAGAGTAGCCTTTCATAAAAATTGCGATTAATTTTATTTTCATATAATACAAAAACAGTTTAAAGCTTCACAAAGTTCATACCTTGTATAAAGAATTTAATTTAAAATTTAATTTTTCGACCCCACAACAAATAAAAACAAAAAACGACAAGCAAATTTGATTCCATCCGCCATGCACTTTTATGTTTTGTTCCTATAGCAATATCAGTGAACCAAAAAGAAGGACCTAGGTCCTAGAATCTATACGTCCTGTCGACTACCTTTGCATAGACAAATCAAAATAAATTTCCTCATGAATTCATTATGCATCGTTCCAATGTCGTACTCGTAACCAAAATCAGTGCCGGACTAAGAATACTGACCGCTTGAGGCATTTTAGTTTTTATTTCTCGGGGGCCCACAGAGGGTTGCCTAAAAACCTGTGTTTTAAATTTTAAATGGTGTACAAACAAAATTACCTCCTAGGTATTTCGCTTTGTCGTTTTAAGTAGTAAAGACTTAGTTGTGAGACCAGCGATATGATTTTCACCACAAATTTTTTATATTAAATTTTGTATAAAATTAAAAATTTCGGAATAAGAATTTTTTGAATAAAATATAATGATGATAAATTGAACTTCATTGGTTTTTTGTTTGTCCAAGAATCAAGAAGTTATCAGGAGCCTGCAAGCTGTTTATTAGTATATATTCCGCACTAGCCACAATGGAAGCAAGGTTATTATTTTTTAAGGCACTCTTCCTAAACATTGTTGGTCGACTGTCGGCGGCATTGTATTGGTGTTTGGGTTGAGTAGGACTTGATTCGAATTTAATAATAATTTACCGGCAGGAGTGCTCTATGTCGTTTTGTCAGGATCCAGAAATAATAGAGTTTTCTATGTTGATGATGGGGGTGTTTGTTTTCATATTTCATTTTGCGTTTCCTCCTTCCCCTTTATTATTTTCGTTTCGTCTGTCACTGTTTGCATAAAATGTATCTATATTTTGTTCGGTTTTGGTAACAATTTCTGTTTCCTGTGGAAAGTGAAAAAATGCCCTTCAGCAGTAGCGGCGCGAAATAAAATTGTTTTCAATATTTTTTTTTTGTTTTTTTTTTTCTTTTTAACTTTTTTACTTCTCTTTGATTTTGTTTATATTAAAAATATAAATTACATATTGTAGAAAAAGTTGGCTATTTATTGGTAAAGTTTAATATGTTTTCTGTTAATCGAAAAATATTTAAATACCTACCTTTATTAGAGTGGTTCTTAAATTCAGTGGTTTCCGAAATTCAATACATTAAGTGCACCTTGAACCTTGACGATTTGCATGTAAATTACATAGAAAATGTTTCGACTTTTAATAAATTTATTTATTGAAAGGACAAACATTCTATCGATAACTTCTTTTTATTACTAATAAAAACAACCTTTCTACATTATCTTCGTTTTTTTTTATTTTATTCAAGTTTTCAAAATAAAATGGTGAACCAGAAGGTCTTGAGATGTCAAAATGACCCGAAATTATTATTGCGTTAAAGAGACCTAAGATATTTTATTAGAAACAAGTTGGGCCATAATGTTGGTTATTTAAAGCTTTGAAACCGTCTACTGGTGCACCATTTTGTTTTTGAAGCTTGAAAATATGTGTGGAAAATTAAGGTTTTTTCTAAAAAAAGTATATCGAGTAAATGTGCGTCCTGTTATAAGCTATGATGAATTTATTAAAAGTCGACAATTTTTCTATGTTATTTGCATACTAAAATTTGTTTCTCAATTTAAGGTTGAAATATTTTGCAGGGATTATTTTTAAATTATTTGGAACAGACCTGTTAACCCTCACAAAACCGAACGAAATATAAAATTCACAATATAGATCTTCCCACTATTAAAGGTATTCCATTAACATTCTCTGACGAAGCAAAATATCTGGGTCTTATTTTAGATAAAAAGTTAAGCTGGAAACCTAATATACAAGAAAGAGTCAAAAAGGCCACTGTAGCCCTTTTCTCCTGTATTAAAGCCATTGGGAATAAATAGGGTCTCCAACCCCGCATGTCGGTACATTAGACCAATTCTCACCTATGGGGTGGCAGTATGGTGGACTGCTTTGGATAAAGCGATTAACCGCGATAAACTAAGTAAAGTCCAAAGATCAGCTTCTATGAGCATAAGTGGATTACTTCGCTCTACTCCCTCCGATGCACGGGACACACTCTTCTCTATCTGCCACCCCTAGATATATATTGACAGCAAGTACGACAATCCGTCTTAACAGTGGATCAATAATGAAATAGGCCACTCATCTATTCTGAACTCATACGGTTCACTTTCGAGTATCATTGACTACACCATCCCACAATTCCGCTTCGCCAAAAACTTTCAAGTTGCCTTCCCGATCCACATGGGGGGATGTGACATTCTTCGAAGACGAATCGATTAATTTCTACACGGACGGTTCAAAAACCGATGATGAGATTGGTGGAGTCGTGTACTCAGACAGACTAACTCTCAGTCTCTCATTTCGTCTTCCTGACCAGTGTAGCATGTTCCAGGCGGAGCTTTTGGCGATAAAGGAAGTTTTATCGTAGCTCAACGAAAAAGTGGTATCGACCTCGGATATCCGTATCTTCTCAGATAGCCAAGCTGCTCTGAAATCTCTGGACTCTGTCTCTACAAACTCTTAAATGGCCATAAACTGTCGCTCATCTCTTACATTGATGGCACAACAGTTCAGTATTCACCTTTGTTGGGTGCCAGGCTATAAAAACATTCTGGGAAATTTCAAAGCTGACGAACTTGCCAAAAGTGGAAGAACACTACCTATTCTACCAGACAGGGTAGATATCGGTAAATACCTATCGCTACTTGCAAACTTATGCTGATGCAAGATGCTATAAGGAGAACAAACCTTAGGTTGAATAACATCACCACTTTCCTGGCTACTAAAAAGATCTGGCCAATGTTGGACATGAAGCGCTCTAAGTGTTTGATATCTTTAAGAAAATTGCATATCAGCTCCATAATTGGTTTCATTACCGGACACTTTCTCATAGGCAATCAAGCAACGTGGCTTGGAGTATTTGCAAATGATTTTTGCAGAAGCTGTATGGATAAAGAGGAGGAAGAATCTATTCCTCCTATTCCTTGTACATGTCCCGCCCTATCTCAAAGACGTAAACTCCATCTTGGGGATTTCTTCTTCGATGAGCCAACGGATGTAGCAAGCTCGGACATTAACAGTCTCATGCGTTATGTAAAGAGCTCCAACTGGTTATAGCAACTGAGGAGAAAATCTTGGATTCATGTGGTATCACAATGGACAAATTGATGGTCTAAGTGTGTCGGCTTCTTTCCTGGCAGCCACTATAACCTAACCCTTATTTGTGTACTGGGATGTGCACACATTACATTTCTTAGATTACTCTTTTAAGAATCACTCTCTCTAACTGACATAATGTACCTGCACAACTTTTATGTAAATATTTGACATTTATTATTCTGACAAATCATTGATTCAAATAATTTCCTTGATATAAGAAAAAACTCGATAATAAAGCAAATATTGTATAAGCTTAACAATATAATTAAAATGTTCATGGTGTGTTTTGCTTTTTTCTTTGCGATATTAATGAATAGATATTGCAAGTTATGAATTCGTTTGTATAAACAAAACTTACTTGCAATTAAGATGAAAGAAGAGGATCTAAAACATTATTTTGCTGTCTGTCCTCGTGGCTGGAAGGTTTTTTTTTCAAGCTTGGTCTAAAAAAAAAAACTTGTTTGAAAAACAAAATTTGCATGAAGTCATTTTTTAAGACTTCTATAAATATTGCTAAAAAGGTTAAAAAAATGTTTTATTTTCCCGTAAGCGACCACAAAGATCATGAAAGAAAAGTTAAAGGTTCTTAGGGGATTCCCTAAAGGGGTAAAAGTAATGCGGTCTCTCAATGCGAGTAATGTTTAAGTTCCCAGGAAACGTGTATTTTTAAATCACCTTGTTTGATTACAGAGTTGAAGCATTATGGTCCCTCGACTCAAGGTTTAGTGTAGAACTTGCAACTTGCACCACTTACATTCTGAACTCCTCTTAGTGGTATTGCGCATGTTCGTAAAAATTTATAAAATCTCTGAACATTTCATATCGTTTTAAAACTGCACTATGAATTGTTTTGAATAAACTCGAAAACCACTGAGTAGAATAATAAAATTTCTAGAATTTTCCATTTCTCCTGTGGCTGTCAGACAAAACGAATATCCCCTCAAGCTTAAATATTTTATTTCAATTTTCCAATTGGTTCCTCATTAAAAACGAGTTATGAAGAATCATTTATGATTCTTTATCCAACTGTTGGTACTCGTATTTTGCTTCCCTCTTATCATCGAGGCGATCGTTTTTCCAAGTCTTTTTAGACATTGGTTGTATGTTGGCTTCTATACTTAACTTTTTAAGTATTCATTGATGACATCAGGTATAAATCAGGTTTTCTTCCTAGAAATATTTCTTCATTCATAAACGATTTTTAATTAACAATGTTCACAACTAGGTATAGGATACGTACTAACATTTAGAGCAAACCTATTACGTTCACACATTTATATCAACCCTCCTTATTTTATAATCGTTTTTCTTAGAAATAATTAGAATGTTATTCTCTTCCTTATCCTGAGAGTCTAACGTATGCCCTATTCTTAATTATTCACCTGGCAGCCAACTTCCTGAAATCTTCACGTGTGACTTTCCTTCCGACACTATATATTGCCAGTTGCCACCTCCTCTGCCACGCCATTCGACAAATTGTTTTGTCTATGTAGTGTGTGTACACTGTACATATGAAGGTATATAATTTTATAACATGTGTAAAAGCTGAGTAGAGAAGGTCTCTTTCTTCATACACGCGGCGACAAATGACAGTATAATTGGCTTAATTGTAAAACTCCTGCAACTTGAGAGGATCCTTTTTCCTTGTTTCATTTAGTTTTTATTTAAAAGAAAAAAAAAAACAGAAAACGGTTTTGTGTGCGATTATACTAACAACCACATTATTTTTATGCATACGAGTACGAAATGTTTTTTTTTCAATTCAAAGAAAATTCTAAAAGCGAGTACGGGGGTTCGTTTCATTTTTTTTTTTAATCTCGAGGGAAAAACTGTCAATCAAAGGAGTGATTCAAGAACACAATGAATTGATATATATTAAAAATAATAAATTGCGTCTTCAAAAAATTCCCGGAGGTGTTTTTTCGGTGAAGCGATTTTTTCAAGCGATGAAAAGCATTGGTATTTTTATTGGATTCTTTTCAGAAAAAAAAAGATTTCGTAAATTTTAAATCTGTTATATATTATTTTTGATAAAGAAATCAATAAAAAGGTAGAAAGGAACATAAAAACGAAGCAAAATTGTATCGCCGAAATGTATTTTCCTCAAAAAAAGGAACTTCAAATGCTCTTATGTGTACATACATTTTTTTATTTTCTTTTATTCTTCGTCTCTAACAATGTATCAAACATTTTTCAGTACATCAATATTTGTAGGGAGCGCAAACATCAAAGGCCTTATTTTTTCCTGTTACTGAGTGCAAAGAACTGATTTTCAGTTCTTTTGTTGTTTTCCAGTAATTGTTTTAAGTGATAATTTGGAAAAAGAAATTCAAAAACAGTTTCCCGGATAACACTTCACATACGTTTTTGGATCACAATTTGTTGCATACCATGGCATTCTTAGTGACACCTTTATTTAAGTAACCGTTCATTTTTTTTTTTTTTTTTGATGAAAGGTATTTTCTGACACCAAACCTCTATCAGGGTTGAGTGTCAGTTTACCGTCAAAACCGATTACACAATTCCTTTTTTAGTTCGTCTTGTCCTTCGTCTTTATTAAATTGTGTGAGGTTTGTTAAAATTTAAGAGAGAAAATGAATAAATGAAGATTTAAACATTTTTCCTATGGTTGAACTTTGTTAAGCGTTTAGCCGCAATGAAATTGTTACGAATATTGCCCACATCTCTGACGATGTTATAAGCTCAATGCAGTCAAAGAAGGATGACAGCTTCGACTGCCAACCTCAAGATAAGAATAGTTAATGAAAAAGTAGAGTCTTAAATAAAGACACGTGATGAAACAGCTAAAAGAGAAATTTGCGTTTTATTTTTCCACAATTATTCGGAATCTCATCCTCAATTTTTAACAATTTTGACCCTGTGTCAGTGTAGAACAAGTCTCGGTCTCGTCTCGGTCTCCGATGAGACCAAGACGAGACTATATATTTGGGCCGAAATTTACTGAGAGTCTCGTCGGTCTAACGTCTATGTTGTATCGGCAGAAAAAAGAGATATTAAAAATACTAATAAATTGAAAAATCCAGTTTCATTTAAATATGTATTTTCTTTTGCACATATTGGAATATATTTTGACGTATCGCGAATACTTGGTTCCAAACATCAACCAAAATTTGCGCTTTAAAAGGGTTTGACAGAATCTAACTGATGAGCGTACTTCCAAATAGGGCTGGCCACGCGACGAGAAAATTCTCCGTCTCTGTCTCGCATGGCAAGATCGAGACGAGACGAGACTGCCTTTTAAGCATCCGAGACGAGACCGAGACGAGACTGAAAATTTTCGATTTTAACGAGACGGAGACGAAAGTTTCGGCGAGTCTCGCCTCGTGGCCAACTAATTCGATGTACCAACGAAATAAATTATTTAACAAAAAATTAATTTAAATTGATAAAACGGATAAAAGGGAACAATTTGTAAAAAAGCAATTGAAATTAACTTTAAATATCCTTATAAATTCAGAGGAAAGCTTAAAGTTAAGTGGACTTGAAGTAACGTTGCTTATATTAGCAAGTAAGTACACTTGCAATTTCCTTATACACATAGTAAGAAGATGAAGAAATTTAAATATTAAAATATTGAAATTAATTCTGTTCTTAGTGGAGTGAATGAATAAAATTCAATTAAGAGTCGGTAAACATCGATCAAAATTTGTGTCTTAGTAGGGTATAACAGACTGACTGAAGAGCCCACTGTTATACCTTGGGCGAAACACAATTATTTCTGGAGTTGAGGTCACTTGTACTTTTTAATTGAATTTTATTCATTCACTCCACTAAAAACAGAAGTAATTTCAATATTTTAATATTTAAATTTCTTCATCTTCTTATTATAAAAAACCTGGCCACGGGTGTTTATTTTCTGGGTGCACGAATTTAAACGAATTCCCCTAGAATAATAAAATTCACAGTATCTTTTTGCTGTGATTTTTATAAGAGTCGGTAAACATCGACCAAAATTTGTGTCTTAGTAGGGTATAACAGACTGACTGAAGAGCCCACTGTTATACTTTGGGCGAAACACAATTATTTCTGGACTTACACACATAGGGTAAAGTCGGGTGATATGGCACCACGGGGGTTCCCTTTCAATATTTCCCACTTAATGACTTTTTTTTAAACAATGCCTTCAGAATATCTTTAAGTTTCACCCAAGCTTCTAAAGGGTGCAGTTGAAATCCAAGAAGCTTGTTAAGTGTTTAAACTGCAACCGAAAAAATTGTGATTTTTTTGTAAGACTATTTTTTTGTATTTTTGTAAATTTAGTGTAGAAACGAAAGTATTCGGTGTCAGGTCTTCGTTTACCGAAAAAACAAAGAGTGAATCGTGTCTGTTTATTTCTTTTTACCGCTATAGCTGCACATACGTAAATGTCCTTTTCATTTCGAATAACAGTGGTAATGTCCAAAGGGTGATATGGCACCCCCCCAAATTCAGTACATTTACACTGGTTCCATATCACCCCTGCCTGATTATAATCCCCTAATAAACAATTTTTTTTTTTGGTTAATAAATTAGCTACAGATTATATAAATCTATGTTTGAAATGATTATCCTTTCTACTTTTAAAGTTATGAGGAAAACAAAAGAGGGCTGTCATATCTCCCACCTTTACCCCAACTGCTTTACTTTATTTTTCCGTTCATTTTTAAAAGTTTGAATCTCATTTAATAAAGATGAAATTTGAGAAAAATCTCTAACATTTAAATATGTGCAAAACAAAATAAAACTAAGTAAGTGCGTGTAAAATCAAGAAATATATACTCTTTCAATGTACAATGAAGACAAATAAAAATAAATTAATTCACTTAAAACCAAGAAGGAATAACGTATAATCTTCCCAACAAGTACAATAATTCAGATGCCAGTATCGTTTCGCTTTTATATTTGCTGGCTAATATTATTTGCCCCCAGATGATGATGATGGAAGTCCTTTTTTTTTGTATTTCAACATCCTTCTGGGGGTCATGAAAATAAAAAAAAAAAAATGTTTGTATGTGAGTAAACCTGAAAACGCACGATTCCCAAAGCGAATAAAAATGTTGGTACGGTACATATTGGTGATGAAGACTGTGTATTATGAGAAGTAAAGTTATATGAACTCACAATAAAATAACTGAAATGGGCACACAAATTGTATAAAATGTGCATTAAGGGCACGAGTGTACATAGGAATCAAACAAAAGAACCTAACATGTATTTTTTTGGCACAATTATTATCCTTTTGGCTTTATTGCTTGTTGTTTTTGATATACAGTCAACTCCGCTTAACTGCACTCCGCTTACCTGAAAACATCGGTTATCTGAAACAAGAAATTTTTTCCGAAGCATTTTTGAGAATTTTTCACAAAAACTGCTTCGCATAACTGAAGTCCGCTTAATTGCAAACTGCGGATAATTGAAAAAAAATTGTCTACCTCAAATGAACATTTTTCACTCATTCAACTCCGCATAGGTGACCATTGAACGCTGTCATTAAATTTTGAATCGAACACAACCTTTGAATTTGGAATGTCAAATCTAAAATTTCAAAATATCATTCCTGTCATTCCCTCCTGGTAATAACAGTCGTTAATTGTAAATTTGCTTGTTTTTTTTGGCTTATCCAAGAAAAAATTTCGACATAAATCGTATGGCTGACGCAATTTTTGTGATTGAAAATGTACCTTTGTATTTTAAATTATTTCATATGGAAATATAACTATTATGACACAATACAAAAAATCATGCCTACATTTTTTTTTTTTCAATTTTTAGGCTTAAAGATATCTTGTTTGTTTTGACAAAACTCCGCTTATTTGAAACAAGTTTCAACTATCCTAAGTTCAGTTAACTGAAAACTCCGCTTAACTGAAACAAATGTTCTGCAATTATTGTGTTTCAGTTAAGCGGAGTCGACTGTACCTACATAAATAACATTCGTTGCCACTGGAGATTGGTGGCATTTATGTGTGATGGTGATGAAAGTTATGATGTTTGCAAGGATTCAAAACAAATCTAAATCTAAAAATTGGACGGAAGTTGTTAGCATTGAATGAAAGTGTGTTGTTTTGTTTTTTTGCCCATTTATTTTATTTTTGTATTAACACTTAGAAAAAAGTGTAAAAATAGTTGGTTTTGAGCGAGAAATAGGTATATTTTAAGAATTTTGTTATTATTTTTATTGTTGGAAATGGCAAAAATAGCGATATGTGACACAATTTTTGTGATATAAAAAATCTTTGCTGTTTTCAAAAAACTATTATTTTTTGTGTGAACACAATTTGATGTGCATAAATCTTTGTCTTTTGTACGAATCGAAGAACAATTTGGTTTTGTGTGTTATGATTGATAGATTAATTCATTATTATAGAAAAAATTGTTTTACAATATTTCTTTGCCTCAGAATAAGAACATTGCTTTTATGCCATTTTTTATTTTAGTGTTAGATCAAGGAGAATAAAATAACAAATATCCTGAATCGAATTTTGTCGGTAGAAGTGAAGTTATGAAAGATGTATACATTTACCATTTCCACAAATTGGGTTTGAGAACAAGGGGGTCAGTCTTCTTGCATACCTATTTATATATTTTATTTAAATATTTTGTGACCTTCACATTCGCAAATAAAAGCAAAATACATATTTCTTATAGCTCCTTTTCTAATTAGCATTCTCTTGCTATTTTTGTCTAGTAGTAGCCCGTAGCGCAATGGTTAGTGCGTTCGACTGTCACGCTGGAGGTCTGGGATCGCTTCCCAGCCTCGTCCACCTAAAAACTAAAAAGTTTTTTTTTCAGGGCTACTGCCTCTTGCGAGGAATCGACAAATCCTCCAAGAGTATCACTTGTCACGAATAAGTGCTTCTCTTCTAGCCGTTCGGATTCGGCATACAATTGTAGGTCCCTTCCATTCCTGGCGAAAGGCGCACACAGGAATGGTTGCGAGTTGTTAGTCACTAGGCCCTGGTTCTTCATGAGCCGTTGTGCCACCCGATTTATTTTTGTTTGCTATTTTTGTCTACACTTGTGTGACCAGAGGTAGATCCATGGGGGGTCATAGAGGTCATGAACCCCTCCACAGAACAAAAAAATGAATAAACATAAGAAAGTTTCATTATAAACCAAAACTGAAGACAGTCAATAAATTTTGAATTTAAGACATGCATACATAGTTCTATAAGCTATAAAGTTTCATTTTAATTGATACTGAGAGAAGGTCAAAAATGAACTTAAAAGTCGTCAAGTCGTTTAACAACCGTTATCTAATTTGTATTTTCCCGGTTCCAGGAAACATTTTGAGGAATAAAGATTTTGGACCCAAAAAACAGTTTTTGACCTAGGCGTATGCAGGATTTTGATAAGGGGGGGGGGGCAAACTCGTTCCATATACGAAACTGGAACAAAGTTTTTAAGCATTAATAAATAAATTCTTATATATAAAAATGAATGTTTGTAAACATGTTATAGACTCCGAAACCACCTAACCAATCCAACCCAAATATCTTTAGTGTAAGTCCGAGCGTGTTTCTGTGAGGTTTGGTCGAAATCGGTTTGGCAATTTGTCAACCAGGCGCAAAAATGCATTCCGGAAGGGGTGACTTGATAAAAATCGAATGATATCAGATAGAAAAATGTGTTTGAGACGTTATATTCAGGTTCTTAGATGACAGACTGAAGAAGGTCAAATATTTTTCGAAATAGAGTAGCAGTCTAAATTGCAATTGCAGTTGCAGTTAATAATAATTCATTATTCATAACAATAATGGTAAATTATGTACTTAGGCGTGACACAAATTGGGCGGAATGTGAAATTGCAGCAATTGCAGTTGCAGTTATACAAAGATGCAGTTTAAGATGGAAGACATTAAATTTATTTCGCAAGAAAAATGTATTTAACTGTATTTTTCAGAAAGCGTACCAACACCGATAGCAAGGTACATAATTCAATAAGTAATTGCAATAAAAGCTGCACGTGTAGTAATAGCCAATTAAAAGTTAATTTATTGTAAAATTTATAAACAAATTTAATAATTTAATTTTTTTAATAAAAGTGGATGAAAGTTTCATTTTACACTAATTCATAGAATAATAGTAGTTAAATAATAGTAACTAAAGTGCGCAGAAATTCGCAGGATGAATATCGAATACGGCTATCCAAAAATAAAGTTACACATTTGCATTTGAAAAAAAAAGGATTGTAGTCTATTAATTTTTTTTTCCAAGAAGTGAAGCAATATTCGCAGGGTGTACGGGGTACGACGCACACAGCTATCAACAATTGTAGTTGCAGTATTATAGTTAAAACTGCGAAAATGTTGATGCAAATATGTTTATATCTTCTTTACATCTTAACATGAACATTTGAACAATTATTCTTTATGGGCCGGGAAAAATCGTTGGATAAAAAAACGTGGCCGTCGCGTCGGCGGCGTCGTCGTCGGGAGAAAAACCGCTCAGCAAAAGGAATCAATGTCTTACAGAAGGGTAACAGAAAAAACCCAACAACGTGAAGATTGTTTAACGCATCAAGTCGTGCAGGTAATACAGAAATAAAAGAGGTTGAAACGCCCGACCAACACGAACCACGAATTGGGGAAGTAGGGAGTTCGCTCGGAACAACAACGACGCAGGGAAAATGCTTTAAGACGTGATTCACGCCTTGACCCGCTCAAATTTGTTTCTTGAGAAAAATATTACAGGAGTCTTCACGATATTCCTATTGGACCAATGCACAACGTTTACCAGCATTGCCGTGCATTGAGGTTCGACAAAGAGCTACCCGGAATGTGTTTTCGAATAGGAAAATTAAAATTGCCACAACTGGAGCCGCAACCACTGGAGCCATAACCACTGGAGCCGCCACTAGAACAGCTTTAAAGGGGATATGTTGCAGGCATGATGCGCGCATGACTTCAGACTCAAACCATTTTCTGCAAAGCAAGGACAAGTCTACCATAACATCGGTTAACTGCTTCCGGTAAACAATGAAAGCGCTTACTTTTTGTAAGCATTTTAAGTAAAGGCGATACAACGTTCGCCAGGCACCGCTATATGAAAATAAAAATAAATAACTATTAGTGAATTGTAATTCATTTTAAAAAATTCAAATAAAATCTACTTTAAAGTATTCAAGCAACTTCTGTATGTGACAGCGTAGGTCTTCAGCAAATCTTTCAATTATTTTGCTAACAATTTCCATCTCATTTTCTGTTTCCGATTTGTCAAGCCATATCCTGGATTAAAGGTAAGACCGCACTTAACTTCAGCGGAACTACACTACACGACGCAGCAAAACATCATTTGCATGAAATTATATGAGTGATATCGCACTAAGCGGCAAATAAACTTCATACATTTTCATACGAATTCTTCTAAAATGTACTTTCGCTGCAACACAGTTCCGTCGAGTGCGGTCTAACCTTTAGAAATCTGGTTTATTTTCCCTGAGGCCACACGATCCAGTACTGGCAAGAAAATTGGCTACATGCAAATAAATGTAAATATATCACTTTGTAAACAAGTCTGAACGAGTCCACTTGTTTCTCTACTGGCTTCAAAAAAGGCAAGCCAATTGACGAGAAAGTTGCTCCGGTTTGTGTGAAATGTGAGTGTATATTGCCACTACTTAGCCGGTATTGGCTTGTGTGGCCTCAGGGTAAGAAAAAAATAAATCGAAGTGGATTAGCACTTCACTCATGGAAGGATCGGATTTTCGACTGATTTTCATTACAAGAGTTGAGATTTCGATTTGGAGTTGTGTTAAAATGGTTTTGAGATTTGGTGAAATCATCAAATAAAATTAAATACACACACATAAAATAAGTCCATATTTTTTAAAAAAAGCTAAGTATACAGTTCCTCACCAAAAAAAAAAAAAATATATGCATTTCTTATGGGATAGATTTTTGCGGTTAATAAATTTTGGCACGACTCTACTCTTTAAAAAGGATTGATCCAACGATTGTTTTTACCACTCAACGAAAGTATACAAAGGTTTGAATCAGTTTCGAGTTCCAGCTCGCTATAATACCACACAAAAGGATGGTCCAGCGATGAAATATTCAGGAAGTACAGAACAGAACGGAACAGCACAGATTTGTGAGAAACATAATACAAGCTAGAACTGAAAAGCTGTTCTTATATGTTCTACCTAAAAAGAAAGTACAGAAAATCCTGTTCTAAACTGTTCGGAACAGACTCATTGAACATAGTTAGGGCGTTAAGGAAGCCAACCTTGCACTTCATTCTGCAGGGCTTTGGTACACTAATAGTCCACATCCTAAATTTACTTTCAAGAAGTGTTGCCATGGTGGCAACACTGGCAGACCAGATATATAAGGGTTGCCATCTGACCATGTTTTAACACGAAATTTCACATAAATTAGCCTATAAATCGAGAGCCAGACATCAGCTGATATCGCGGAATGCCTGGTTGGATTAAGAATACTTAGAGCCACAGGAATACATTCATTTTTTGACCCCTCCCCCACCCTTGTACGCGGGGGGAGCAAAATATCCTCGGCGGATAAGGCTTTTTATTTGTCCAAAAATAATGGTTATAAAATGGATATTCGTAAATTTTTAAGATGAGCGTCGACGTAGAATTTCATACTCTATAGCATATCCGAAGTCCATTTCTATCCATGTATTAGTTTTTTGTATAATCGCTTTTAAAATGGTGGGGAGGGGAAGGTGGAAGTATGTCAAACCACTATGTATTCGTCTTGGTATAATCTTAGCATATGGCACATGATCTTAGGGTAATTTTGTATGCCCAATCTTATACAATCAAAATAATTTCAATATAATTTCCCTAGAGAAAGTTCTAACCTTTTTATAAAATGACGACAAAATTTTCAGTGAAACGAGCAAAACATTACCAAATTTCAATGGTACGGTGATGAAACTTGGCACACAAGTCTCATTTGTCGAAAGAAATAAGAATCGAAAGAGTCCATAAAAATAGCTGGGGTTAAAGGGTGTCTTTTTGAGTGAAACAGAAAATTTTAAAACTATGCCACGTAAACCCCCCACAGAATTAGTGCTTTGATGAAATTTGGTAGGAATGTTTTGTTTTTTATTGTTACCAAGAATGAAAAAAGATAAATCAAATATCTTTTGTCAAAGGTGGTTTTTGAGGGAAAATGTTTAAAATGCTCTATTCAAAAAATACATTAATGTTTCCATTAAAACAACCATTTCTTTCTTAATGGTGATTGTATCGTCCTAATTTTACTTAAATTGGATTCATCGTTTAAAAATACGTTAAAGTCATGTACCATATTATATATTTGTACCTAGAAAAATAAAATGTTTTGTTTATATCCTATATTTTCCTTCCGCCTTAAAAAAAAACAACCATGGAACCAATATATTCCAATATATCCTTTTGAGTCTTGTTTCTAAAAAGAATTAAAACATTTCTACTACCTTTCACCAACATATCAGTTTTGGGAGGGGTTTACTGGTTATAGTAATTCACTTTACCCTTTCACTCAAAAAACACCCTTTAGCCCCAGTTATTTTTATGGACTCTTTTGTTTCTTATTTCTTACGACAAATGAGACATGTGTGCCAAGTTTCATCACCATACCATTGAAATTTGGTTTTCTCGTTTAACTGAAAATTGTGTCGTCATTTTATAAAAAGGTTATAACTTTTTCTAGGGAAATTATATAGAAATTATTTTGATTGCATAAGATTGGGCATACAAAATTACCCTAAGATCATGTGCCATATGCTAAGATTATACCAAGACGAATACATAGTGGTTTGACATACTTCCACCTTCCCCTCCCCCCATTTTAAAAGCGATTATACAAAAAACTAATACATGGATAAAAATGGACTTAGGATATGCTGTAGAGTATGAAATTCTACGTCGACGATCATCTTAAAAATGTACGAATATTCATTTTATAAACATTATCTGGTTCCCGATTTATAGGCTAATTTATGTGAAATGTCGTGTTAAAATATGATCAGAAGGCAACCCTTATATGTCCGCTCTGCCAGTGTTACGACCGTGGAAACACTTCTTAAAAGTTAACCTAGGATGTGGACTATTAGTGTACCATAGTTCATCCCGTCAGAATGAAGTGCAAGGTTTGACCTAAAATATAACCTTAACGCCCTAACTAACAGCAAATCAGAACAGTTTGGAACAGAAAATTGTCATAGAACAGCAAAAACTTGTATTTTTCTGTTCCGAACTGTTCGGAACAACGTCGTTGAACAAAAGTGAACGTAGCTAATAACAAACGTAATACTTTATGATGAGTCTTCTCATATTAAATTTAATACCTTAAATAGTCTCTTGTTTTTAAAACATTAAACTTTACCTAGATAGTCTCCTTATTTTTAAAGATTTAAATTTATTCCAAAAATCTTAAACTTCTTATATTTTTTTTTTTAATCTAAAATCATTTCATTTAAACCACAAATTAATTTTTGTTTGGCAATATTTATCATGAAATATAAAGATACATAATGTGCATACCTATGTAATGTATGTATATTGCTCTCATGCATTTTGATAAAAATAGAATGATTTAAATAAAAGATTAGGAGGCAACTGCCTTCCTTCCCCCCCTGCCCCATTGGTTTTTAAGTTCGAAACCGTTTTCAAAGATGCAAAATATCGTTTTATAAAAACCTTTGATTTCTTGACCCAAGCTTCCCCTCCCCATTTCGGAATTCAATTCCGAAACCTGTTTCTAATGCCAGATTGATCCAAGTGAAAATGTTGCTAGTAGCAATAACAAATGTATGAACCCAAACTAAATTAATTACGATATTAAATGTAAATATACTTTTTCTAATCTCGCATTTTTTCAAATTTAAAAATTTTAACAAACAAACGGGATGAATTTAAAAAAAATGTTCCCTAAATGATCTTAAGAAGGAAAGACTTAAAAACTAAAAACCCTTAAAACTATCAATTAATGATTAATGAATGTGGTAGCTTTAGGCAAAAAGGGAAATATTTAATGAAAAAAAAAAAACTAATAATGTTCACCTCATTTTAAAAGCTAACTGTTTATATTTCATAAATTTCACAAATATAAACACAATTCCCCACAAAAATTACCCACTTTTTCGCGTTCACGAAAGAGAGATATCGGAGATTTTCATCAAAATCAAAAATTTTTTTCCTCGCAGTATTCTGACAGCCAAACTGAGATTTTTTGCTGAGGAATCCTGTTCAAGCAACTGAGATTGCTGAGACCCTCCGAAATCTCCCTTTCCTGAACACAACTTATGTTTTTTTTTTTCCATTCGTTGCTCAATAATTTTCTGTGAAATGAAATAGAGTGATCTTTTCTTCCTTGACTTCTAGGTGTCAAATGTTGTCTTTTTTTATTCTAACAGAGGAAATTTTGTGAAGGATCAAAATTGAAAACTATATCATTAAAATCTTATTTGTTCCACTGTTTTAACTCAGCGGTACTTCAATTCAGTTACAACTGTGGAATATGATAACCACTCACTTTAAAGGTGCTAAAGCATATCAAAATTATTCAATTTGATTTAATCCCAAACTCCATATTGTCCAATATAAAACTCAATTGACTTAAAAACGAATTATTATTAATTCTGGTAATTTATATTTTGTTTATTCTTGCAGATGATGAAAATTCTCACGTCCATGCCATACTCACAAGTGATAACCTCCTCGATGGGACCATCGAAACTAGTTCCGAACAATTTTACGTAGAACCATCACATCGATATTCAAAGGATCTATCAGCGTCCGGTGTCCATTCGATTGTGTATAAGTTAAGCGATGTGGACATGCCCCTGTCATCGTCGTCTACATCGCCTGCATCAATTGATGCAAAGAAATCTGCTGCTGCATCATCATCAGCATCATCGTCACATCACCATACAGGGGCAGCATCGGAGCATTGTGCCAGTGAACGATTACGACGCAGCATGCTGCTGGACGATTTAAAACGACGAAAACGAATGCCTGATACCAAGTCGAAGCAGCCGCTCCAAGACATCTTCTCAAGCGTTGACAATAGCAATAAAGTCGATAACTCAAATGATATATCGATTTCGCATAACCGCCGGAAGAGGTGGCTTCCGGATGAGGTAAGTCTAAGTATTCTGTATAACAGAAATTGCTGCCGTGTGCTGCTCTGTGTTGTGTTCTCGTAGTACCATTTTTATTGTAACCTTCTATTGTGTCTGGTGTCTCTTCTGTGCGCCTTTTCATTGCATATAAAGGCAAGGATTCATTTCCTTTTTCGATATCACTGTCTGTCAAGGAATGGGTGGAGCACTGGTTAAATCGGTTAAGTTATTTTAGTCGCACTTTTGCCTTGTGGCATGGGGGGTTCGGGAGGACGTTTCAGGTGTAGTTTCGATATACCATGCCGACAGAGCATACAAAATGGATTCTTGTTGCTGCTTGTATTGCATACAGAGGTACAATATTCTTCCATGGCATGAATACCTTAACCAAAATAGATACAATTGTGTTCGAAATGATGGAAGGATAGAGATACCTTTATTCGTACTGTCGTGTCGAGTCGACGAACACAATTATACTTTATTCTCCAGTCAGGAACAAATCTGAAATGGTTCTAAGTATTTCCATTTCCGGATTCTTTTAGTCTTGCTCTTTTGAGTCATCGCATCGGATAGATTGGAACCTGTGACTGAACTGTGAGGCTGTCATTATTACTTTATTTTACTGTCTATCTATTTTAATAGGATGGGAAGGAAAAACAACGAATGTTTTGCACCTTTCGAATCGGATTTTAGTCATGTTGAGTGATTGTGACTTAGAAGAAGGAAGTTCTATGAGTGGAGATAGTGTTAATCGAGTAGAAGATGTTTCCGTTTGAATGGTTGATGGGATAGGAGATCCGTTTAAGGTGTGCAGTAGTTCCTTGAATGATTGCTCCAGGTATAATTTTAATGTGGATTTTTGACACTTTAACCTTTTGCCAATCAATTATAAACTACAAGATATTATTTCATGGGACTTTTTGTAATAAAATGGGTTTTACTTTATATCTTATCGAAAATCTTAGAAGGGTTGGCAAACAATCATTTTTCAATGCAGTTAATTATATTTTCTTGTTTACTTTACAGCGTGTTCCGCATTGAAAATCAATGATTTCTGAGACCGTTTTAAGTCGACAAAACTTAAAGGAAATTTTCTCATTTTATGTTCCTTTCCGACTTATAACGGGTTTTGTGGTATTTCATATCATTTCCGTTAACTGGCCTTTAAATTGGCCAAACTGCAACCGATTCTTGAGTTTTGGTTTATATTTACACACAAGAGCAGTTAGTCGTTTTAACCCACCAAACAGTTTTATTCTGTGCGGATAAGGCCTTGGTCAATCAATGAGTGGCAGGCGGCTAAGGGATGATGCGCCGAAGCGGCAGAAGGCCAAATTATGGCGAATTTTGAGGAAATTCAAAAGAATACACTTGGCCAAGAACCTCGTGCAGGTTTAACAGAAGCTGTCAAACATATATATGGGATTTTGGACAGTAAACACATTATTCACACTTCACTCCCCAGGGTTTCAGTTACTTTTCTATTTTTAAAATCTTTTTAAGCCTCTCATGCCATAATGTAGGACGGCTTCACACAGCTAAAATTAAAATGTCCGTATTGATTTTCGAATTCGGACATGAGTAATGGCTTGCCGCTCAGCACTAAACTAAAATAAATAGAACAGATTTGAAAGCTTAGCGGCGGGCGCCGCGCCCCACAACAATATTTGTTTTTGCCGCTCAGTATTTTGCCGCTCTGCCGTTTGACACCTGCCAATCATTACGTGGCAAAGGCCTTACAGGTTTTCTGTAATTTATTATCAAAGCCATTTTTTTGGCCTTTACACGTCATTTTTACTTGCAATAGTAAGGTTCAAAACTGTCCCAATCGTGAAAGAAATTCTTATTTCAATAAAAATATAAACCCAAATTACTCTTTTTCTACTTTTATATAGAGTGTTGGACAGAGAATTAGCACATTATGCTTTTTTCAGTTGACATAGCCGTATACAAGTTGACAAACCCCTTTCTTAAAAACTTTTCACATTATTGCAATCTAGACTGCATCCCCTATATTATCCCTGCAAATTTACCGTTATTTACACATGTTTGTGTATGAATTCCATATGAGAAGTGCGCGATTGCTCAATTTTCCGTGGCCACAGAATTAGCACATGAGGTTAAAATTGTGTTTATAGTATAAAATAGCTGCATTTTTGGTCAGATTTTAAGAAAAAAAGTAATCAACAATTCAAAGCAAGTTGTTCTAAAGGATTTTTTTGCAAATTATTTGAATATTTTTTGACTAAATGGGCTGGCAACAATCCTGTACACCTGAGTTTAAAAAAATCATCATCATGATCAAAAATAACGGTAAAACAGTTCACGAAATCGAAAATAATGTGGGACGACCAAGAAAATTAGTCTATAATGCCATCCATAATACGACCAACGCCACCCGAATAAACCCGCCTCCAAAAAACATAAGTTCTACTAATGATCGTATAATCTCTGCTTATGCTAAGAAAAGTCCGTTTTTGACATCAGCTGAAATTCGGGATGAAGTGAATCAAGTCCATGGCTTAGCAGTAAGCAGCATAACAATCGAAAGAACACTCAATGACAAGGATTTGAAAGGTTGCATAGCTCAGTCCCTGGTTTCAAAAAAAATTACAGCCAGGTTAAATTCGCTACAATTTACGAATCAAAATTGTTATGATTTTGGAAAAATGTTCTTTGTAGTCCAAGGTTAGGGCTCATTATATCAGAGCATTTTTCCAAAATAATAATAATTTTGATTCGTAAACTGTAACGAAATTAAGCCTGGATGTAATATTTTTTTGAAACCAGGGACTTGTGCTGAGCTATGCAACCACTTCTCATATAGAATTAAAACACACACATGTGTAAATAACGGTAAAGGAGAATGGGCAAAGTGGTCTTCCAACTCAACAGTAAAGTGTCATGTGTCGTTTAAAAGGTAATGACTTGTTTATCAATTAATTATATGGACGTAAGGCGCTAAACCGTGGGGCTCAAAAGATATTGCTCTTCAAAGCACCGAAAAAGACAGTAATGCAAATCTTCATTTGGAGCTTGTCTTACCACCCACAGTTAAGTGTCGTACATCGTTGAAATGACTATTATGTTTGCTTCATTTTGTTATATAGCCGTGAAGATGTAGATCATGGTGTTAAAAAGTTATTAAGCCATCAAAAACGGCAAAAAAAATATAATGCAATTCTTGATTGGCAACTGGTCTACCAACGCAACAGTAATCTGTCATATATCGTTGTATAAAGGTTATTACACGTGCTTCATTTCATTATATGGTCATTAAGCTCTAAACTATGGGGTTCGTGGGGTATTTGGTTTCAAAGCATCAAAAACAATAATAATGCAATTCCTCATTGGTAAATGGTCTACCAACTCAACAATGAAGTGTGATAACTTCGTGAAAAGGTTATTGTGTGTACTTAATTTTTGTATAGAACCGATAAGGTGTAGGTAGTGCGGTTTGGGAGGCATTTGGCAAAAATGCATAAAAAATAGCAATAATGCAATTCCGCATTGGAAGCTGCTGCAGCTACTCAACAGAAATGTGACATATATCATTATAAAGTATAAAGCATGTACTTTATTTTTTGAAAGCCGTTAAGATGTAGACCATGGGGTACGAGAGGTATTTAGGTCGTAAAATCGGCAAATAGAATAACAGTGCAATTCTTCATTGGAAATGGTCAACCGACTCAACAGTAATCTGTCATACGTTTTTGCAAAGGTAATTGATATTCGGCTTCAAAGAACCAACAACTTCAATAATGCATTTCCTCATCGTGTACTCTTATAACTACTCAACAGCAATAAGTCATATAGAAAAGGTTATTGCGTTCTCTTTATTTTACTATATGGCCATTAAGCTGTATGCCATGGGGTTCAAAAGATATTTGGAAAAAACGCATAATAGTGCAATAATGCATTTCCGTGTTTTTTTTCAAATATCTTTTGAACCCCATTGTTTACAGCTTAATGGCCATATAGTAAAATAAAGAGAACGCAATAACCTTTTCAACAATATATGACTTATTGCTGTTGAGTATTTAGAAGAGTACACAATGAGGAAATGCATTATTGAAGTTGTTGGTTCTTTGAATCCGAATATCTCTTGAACCCCATGACTTATAGCTTATCGGCCATATAATTAAATTATGCGATTGCAATTATCTTTTCAAAAAAGGAATGACACATTACTGTAGAGTCGGTTGACCATTTCCAATGAAGAATGGCACTGTTATTCTGTTTGCCAGTTTTTAAGCCTAAATACCTCTCGAACCCCATGGTCTACATCTTAACGTACATGCTTTATACTTTATAACGATATATGTCACATTTCTGTTGAGGAGTGCAGCAGCTTCCAATGCGGAATTGCATTATTGCTTTTTTTTACGCATTTTTGCCAAATGCCTCCCAAACCCCACTACCTACACTTCATCGGTTCTATACAAAAATTAAGTACACACAACCTTTTCATTTAACCTTTTCATGTAGACCATTTACCAATAAGGAATTGCATTATTATTGTTTTTGATGCTTTGAAGCCAAATACCCCACGAACACCATGGTTTAGAGCTGGTAATGGCCATATAATGAAATACCTTTTGTTTTTGAAGTAATATGCCAACAAGTTTTTGATTTCTTTGTTAGGACCAGAAATTGACTTTATTTGGATAATTCTGTGACATTTTTATTTCAATATGGTTTTTGGCATATGGCCACCAAATCGTATGAACTCCATCACTCTTTTCAGCATTTGGAGTCTTTTATCGGCATTAACACGCCGAATGTTGTTTTTCAAGTTTTTAATCGTCTCTGGCTTATCGGTGGGTGTAGATTGTAGACTGTCGACTTCACATACCCCCACAGAAAATAGTCTAGCGGTGTTAAATCGCGCGATCTTTGAGGCCAACTCACAGGTCCAAAACGTGGAAGTATGCGCTCACCAAACGTTTCCTTCAAAAAATCAATTGTGGCACGCGCAGTGTGATATGTTGCCCCGGCTCGGCTGTCTTGTGGAAACCAGTACACCTCCTCCACATCAAGGTGATTCTATTCAGGAACTTAAAAGTCCTTGATCATGGCTCTGTAAGGGTCTGACTATTGACTGTAACCCTCTGGTAAATAAAGACCTCCAAACTGTCAGTTTTTCGGGATGTAACTGTGCAGCGGGCGTTTGAACAATGGGTTGCGGTTTATCTACACTCCAAATGCGGCATATTTTGGTAATTCACGTAGCCATTCTTTCCACCAAAAATGAGTTTAATCGCTGAAAAAAATTCAATTCTTGCAACTTGTACGAGTTGAAATGACAAACCAAACTAAAGATAAATCACATGGAAGATGCCAAAATGGCTGTCAATGAAATTAGTGCTGCCAACTTAATGTCTTAAAACTCTAACTCTAACCCGTTACATCGTACAAGAACCTAAACGGTTAGACACATTCATTTCAAATTTGAATTTGTATGTGATTCTTTGTAGAAGGAAGTAAATATTTTGTTTTAGCTCATCTTGAACGGGCAGCTGCTGGTAATCTTATGAGCAGTACGAGATGCGTAATGTCACCATCTTTAACAAATTTATTTGTTTTATTTTGTTTAACTACTCCCGAGAAGCATATTTTTAGAACAAAATCACTTAGCAGTTAGCACTTTTACAGCCCTACAAAAAAATCTATGAGCATTAACCAAAAAAAAGAACAAAGGTACATACTTGAGATGTCTCAGAAAAAGTCCTTAAAACCATTTCAACGAAAATTTGAAATGTGTATCTCTATAATTTAAGAATGCCTTGCCGCACGTACAGAGCTCGCTAAAATATAATTTTGTAATTATGCAGTACTGTCTCAAAGTTGTTTTCAAGTCCTTTTGTGAAAAAATAAACAATAAAGGTAAATCATATCAATTTTTTGAAGATGGTGGCATTTCCCTTTCGGTATCATATAATTGGTTTGTTTTTTTAATAGAGAATATTTTTCCAAAAATAACTCAAAAAAAAAAGTCTTCACATGAAAATATAATTTATTACATTTTTTCTAACTAAATATATACAACACCCAAATGTTTTCGACCGTCTTCACCAAATCTATCAATTCTACGAACAAAAGTGTTTTAATCTTTTTTGTGTAGAATAACATGAACTACAATGTGTACCTACCTACAACTTTTTCAAAAAAGCCTATAATTTTCGAGTAATTTGAAAAAAAACTGAATTGTTCACTCCTTGCCCATGCCACCACCCCCCTCCACTCAAAATGTTTTCCTCCGCTACAATTTATTTTTTAGGAAGTAAAAATGAAGCTCTCCGCTAAAATTCAGCTTCGTCAGAATTCTTTCGAAGTGAATATCTTATTCTCCTGGACTACTTATCAATTTTTTGTCAAAAACTACTCTAGCGATTTTAATTAAACTTCGCACGTGTATTTTCTAGAACAGTTTTTAAAATACTGGCGGAAAATACGGACAAAAACGGAAATAAATGTTCGGCTTTTTTAGCACATTGCCGGTTTTATACTTGTTTTGGGATATGCTTATTATTAGCTTAGTTGACCTTGTAATAATAATTTAACAATTTTGATTACTTTTAAAGCCTAGTACTCACCTCTGTGTGAAATAAAAAATAAAAGCGGTTTTAAATTCACGTGAATCAATTGTGAAGCCATAAATTATTCTCCACGTGAATTTTCAGTCCACAGTTTTGAAATTTTTAATACTCACTTTGAATGAAAACAAATATTGATTGGTATGAAAGTTTTTCTGACAGAATCTTGACAAAATGTTAACGAAAACTATTTTTAATACCATGGTTTCTTGTTTTTGCTTGATGGTAGCACATAAAATTAAAAAATAAACGACATTTAAGTCCAAAATAATTAAATTATTTGAACTTTTATTTTGAGTGAAATATAAATTTTAATATTGGATACAATCCTTATTGACTACAATAATTAAAAAAATAAATTTAACACTTTATTTAAAAAACATTTAATTTGTTATTTAAAAAATTGAATGCATTTCGAGTCATTCGCGACTCATCATCAGCAATACAGAAAATAGTTTTTCTTGAGCTTAATAAATTAATTGACAAATGACACACTTTTCCACAAATTTATTATTTTTTCCTAGTGGCTGTATGTTGCGAAATGAAAATAAAAATTATAAAACGAAATTGATTTGGACCGGTTCATATTTCACTTTCACATTTGGGTACTAACCTCTCGTTTTGAATTTCATCGCTGTGAACTAGGCGTCATTTTTGTATAGAAATTTCATTTTCACTTGAACTCGAGGCTTGAGTAGTAAAGAAATATTTAATTTAAAATTTGTTACATATTTTTTTTTTTTTTTTTTTCAAGAACAAATAAAATCAAAGAAAAAAAAATCAATTGTTCATTTTAATTTTAACTCTTTTTTCATATTTTCATTTTTTTTTTTTGTTTGTATTAAATCAAAAAAAATCAAAATTCCTATGTTAACTTGTTTTTATTGTTTTCTTGTTAAAGACATGAAAATATTTTTGAAACATAAATATACACAGTCAATGTAGAGTATAGCTACATTATAATTGTTATAGCTACAAGAGCAAGTTCGTGTGATCCAGTTGGGCATTAATTTCTCTTGAACTACATAGTTTATTCTATTTTTATTGATTTTAAAAAAATATAATATCTTTAAAATAAACATGACATTTTCCAAAATGTACCAGACTCAGAAATCGTCAGTAATGTATAATTAGATAACTTTTCAAAAAAATAAAAACACTCATACGCCATGGTGAACAAAAAAAAATTATTTAAAATTGACGGGGATCTGAGAAATATAGAGATAAATATATATAATATATAGAACTGAGCAAAAATAAATTATAAAATATTCAATATTTTTCTTTCTTTCTCTATAGCATGTCGATAGAAATCCACCACTTCCACTCGATCTGGATGTACCATACAACGATGATTATAGTATTTTAAGTCACGATACAAGTAGCAGTAGTAGTAGTAGTAATGAGGAGGATGTCGCTAGGACATCTGCCGACATTAATCGAAGCCCACCTAGGGTAATGTTGCCCGACCAACAGGAAGTCACATGGCGCAACAATGTGCCCATCTACACAACCTCCAGTCGCAATCGCAACATCATTGTGAGCAACTATGATCCTAGTAGTGATATTAGTAATAATACAATTAATTTCAATGCGACTAACAGCATTCGAAAGACATTCACCAAACACAAGAATATCCTAGTGAGTAGTTTCAACAATCGCAGTTTGGATGATTCACTGGCAGCCTCATCCGATGGCAATTTTATAAATAATTTTTTCAACACCAACTGGACGACGATGTTCGGCGGGAGTAGCACAACCAACAGTGGCTCATCACGTCCAAGTCATAAGACGCATGTGGAGATCATAACCAAGAATGGAGCGACCAAGAAGCCAAATATCATAGTGAACAACTACAATCCGGATGTGGTTATGTCTCAGAATTATAATGGCATGATGAGCAGTCGACCAGCATCGGATATGCACGAATCGGGGAGTAATGCAGCTGCACGAGCGATGTACGATAGGAAGATCACGTGTATGCTCTATCTGCAGGCCGATCATACTTTCTTCCAGAAAATGGGATCGGACGAGTCGAGCATTGAGGCCATAACGAGACACGTGCAGCGAGCAAATTCAATTTACAAAAACACCGGTAAGATGAGATTTAAAATTCAATTAACAAGAAAAAAAAAATATTTTACGCAGATTACACCATTTCCTCTTTACAAAAGTTCCTTCTTGAGAATAGTAGCTGATTTTTATGAATATTATTCATCGTGTTGGCTTTACAATGTTTTTGTTGATTTTCATGAGTGTCAACTACTCTTTTTATATTCAAAAGGTCTTAAAACTGCTGAGTCATAGAGATCCAAAATTAATTAAATATCGACACACTGGGTTGAAAGCTAAAAATGAAAAAATTCGTAATAAGGAACATAGACATATTTTTACCATGAATAGGTTTTTGTTTGATATTCATCGAAGCATTTTGGCTGAAGCGGGATATAACTTTTCTTGCAGACAAAACAAAATCGATTTGGCTGCCGCTTTTCTCTGTGCATGACTGTATGCGTTCATGCTGTCGGAACTTACCATTTCATTGGGGTTTTCTCCCTTTAGATCACAAGTTAAATATTTCTTTCCGATAACAATCTAACAAACGTTATAAATTCTACTTCCGGCATTGGTCTTTTTTCATAGCAAATTTCTTGGAAGTGCAATATATTTCTGCCATGAATTTACCAACACTGTATACATTGCATTTGATAAAAAAAGAGCGTAACACTTCTTTGCTCGAATTTGAAACAAGCGAAAGTTGCTTGTAGCGTTATCAAACAAATCAACGGCAACCATCGCTATGTTATGTACTCACGAGTTATATTTGGCATTAGAATTTTGACGATTTTCTACTTTTTTCGACCAATTGGTTTTGCTTGTTTGATAGATTTGCCCATCAACTGTTTGCCAACTGCAATTTCATTTTCCTTTTCGAATGCTAAATCTATGAAACTATCACTTTTTTTTGTTCATTTGTTTGAAGCTGTCAACTGTGCCGTCAAGGCCATAGCGTCCATTGGGGCAGCCAGGGCAATACCCTGGGGCCCAGGCCAGGGGGCCCCAACGGACACCTCCTTTTTTATCGCTCGAATGGGTATTAACATTGCAGTTCAGCTCAATCCCAATTTTTGAGTCATTGCAACTAAAATCTAAGTACCGAATAAAATCTAACCCTAATCAACTACTGTAGATCCAACGTATAAGCTCACTATGTAGTGAATGCAATAAACCGATGTATTACACCACCCAGCGGGAAATATCGTCCCCAATGAATTTTATAGCTGAATTCTTCAATCAATTCACTAGCCAAATAATAAAAGGAAACGTCATGCAATGATTTAGTGAGTGAAGAGTAATGCAAGGTTTCCTCAGTTCATAGATTTGAACCCACTTTCTGTTTTGTGTTTAGAAAACAACCCCTTCTTTCGTTGAATTAAAAATTGATTTTGATAGGGAAAATTATGCGATGAAAAAACTTTTGAAAAGTCATGTACAAGTTCATCAGTTCATCCATTCATCCGCCATTGTGTGTTTTGATAGAAGTTGATTTTTTTTATGTTCTCTGTGTTGACATTGTCTACTGACAGTAAATATTATAAGAGGACTTGTGAATTTCCATTCATATGAGGCAATCTCAGATTGTCTGAAAGTATTTCGGGTTGTTGGTTAACCCAGCGGGAAAAATTCAAAAATTCATTGAGCTTTTTCCCTGAGGAGGAATGGCAGCTGCACCGTCCACTTTTCAGCTGATTGCTTTGATGAAATTAACATGGGCGTGTCCCAGGCGGGAAGCACGTGCTGAAAATCCGATGAAAATTCACCAACGAAATCAATACTTCGTTGGAAGTTGTTTATTCACCAACCCAGGTGATGAAAAACATGGTGGTTGCACAATCTGTGAATTCACTAAATAAATGTATGTGGTTTATTCATCGGTTCAATATTTTCGATGAAAAAGGTAATGAAAATTCAATTATCAAATCGCAAGGTGTGGTAGTTGTTTATTCAGCAATTAGTTAATTCAATATGAAAAATGTGAAGAAAATTAAATTAAATAAATAGAGAAATATACCTTGAAATATTCATATGTAAAATTCAAATAAAAGAATTGGGAGAACACTCTAAAAATATTTATCAGATGGTGGAATAAGTACAGTGCATTCAGATTTTATTATTATGCTGCTCTGGGAAAAAAGTCCGACACAATGTTTTACTTTCTGTATCATTACACGAGACAAAAACTACATTTTATTTTGCACAATTGCACCTAATGTATATGGTCATATTCTCATATTTCTTTTGTTTGTATCATCTTATTTTTCTGCTCAGTTACTTTCTAAGGCCAAAATTTTTGAATGACATAAGTTCCATGATAAAGTGTTAACAAAATTGGAATCTTTTTTGATCATATAAGATTCTGCACTGTCTTCGAGCTATCCAGATACATGCATGCTGCACGCGCTCTTATAATGTTTTAAGCTGTTCTTGTTACCAAAGCAAAAGCGTTAGGATATTTTCCAAAGCCGAAATTTATTAAAAATTACTTGCAAAGCACCTTGGTAAAACAAAGACTTAGCAATTATCATTAAGATATCGATCAAAAATCTAAGAGCGCAAATAGATTTAAGAAAACTAATCGCTTCAGCAAAATTCAGAATACAAAACAAATTGTTTAGTACTTAACTAACTATTCTTTTATTTCGGTTAAACATATTAAGAATTTTTCGTTGATATTAATTTAACCATTATTTAGGCAGTCATTGAGAAATAGGACCCCATATTTGGTTTTGCTACAAGCTGTAGCTACGGCCCTGTGTGCTGTCAACATTATTAAAGAATTTAAATTACTTGTAAGAAAATTAGAAATGGTCATCTCTCATCATTCTTCAAGATAAGAATAGATTTGGAATGATATAAATATTAAAAGCTTACCGATTTTGTCATAAGCTGCTAGTTTATTTTCACTTGACAGGTCTATACGGTTTTTATTGAAAATTCAACTAGATTGCTTTTTGACCACTTCGATAGCTTACATAATGTTGATTCTTTTTTAGAAGTTGACGTTTTGGGGGTATTGATGCATTGCTTGCATCACTTGGTACAAGATCGACTTCCATTATTTCGAATTTTTCTTGAAGCTGCACTCTAGCAGAATCATTTTGTGGAGGAAAAATTATAACCCGTCAAGGGTGTTTCCTCGTGATAAAACTTGTAGTTAGGCTGCATAGCTTTCGCTCATACATTTTTATTCTTTCATTCTATTCATTCTTTTTTAATGTACAGAAATCATTTTTTTAAAACAATATAAGTCGAATGCAAAATACTCATATTGGAGGTTCGAGATGGTTTTTTTCCAATACAGCCCGCATATTTAATTGGTTTAGTTTTTGTTTGTGAATAATAATATACATTTGCTTTATATTATCTGAGTATAGTTGTCAAGTTGTGTTATTGAATATAAATCAATTAAAGGCAAAATGCATCTTGGAGTTGAGGTCACTTGAGCTTTTAATTGATCATACAAAATAATGCTGATTTTCTTCAAATTTACCTTACAAACAATAACCGTACCTGCAAACAAATGTATTTTATTCACTAAGGAAAATAATATTTTTTTATTAACGGTTTCTTACATTTTGAAAATTATGAATAGGTATTGTTAGTAACGACTTTTTTGGTTTTTGATTTTCGCGAACACTCCTAAGAAGTACTTAACACCCAATCACATTGTATACCAAACTTAAAAAAAAAATAACTTAAAAAAAAAAATCAATTTCTATTTTTGAAAATTAACATTTCAAAAAAAAACTTCATAAAGTTTGTAAAATTTTGTGTGAACTGATTTCTTAAAATTTTCTACATATGTATGTATATTTCTTAAAAAAATCATTGTTCCTACAAAAAATAGCGCTTTGTATCAGTGGCGTGGCGTCCATATAACACGATTCCTACCGTCTTCCCTTTCTAAATGTCCGTCAAACGCTATAAAACTGCTTCAATTTTATCCTACTGCCTACTATTTTATCGTCATTTTAAGATCTCAATCTTGAAGATCTGACCCGTAGAAGTCAAGCTATATGCTTTTTACCCGACCCATATCACATTTTTCACAGTATTTTTAACAAACTACATAAAATAACACGGCGATCACAGTGTTACTCCGTCTTATTTTTGTTCGCGGTAGTTAAACAAAGAGAGGAATAATACAACACTAATGAAAAAAGGGATGCAAAACAATTTAGTTCCAATCCAGTATAAGACGGTCGAAAGCGTGTTATTCATGTCGTTCGAAAAGAAAATTTGTATGGGTGACAAAGGCAAAGAGGAACAGCGACAACCGCTTTCGCTGCCAGCCGCGCTGGAGCGCTGGGCGATGGCAAGAGATACACACACAATATATGTACATTTAAGGCAAGGTCATTTTGCATGAAATGTAGCATGTGGATTTGTATGTATCTAACTTTTTTTTAATAATTATGAAAGGAACAAGACGCTTTTTCTCGGCTTATTTATCTTAACTTTGTTCAAAATGTTAGAAAAGAGTGATATGGCTCGAGTAAAAAGAGTATAACTTGAGTTCTTATAGTCGGATCTTCCTGATTATGATCTTAAAATCTCAGGAAAATAATAATCTACAAATATATGTTAACATAATTCAAAGAAAAAAAAATGTATTCGAATTTTATACCTAAAACAAATTTATTGAAAAAGTTTTCAAGAGAAAAATTCTATAGTGACAAATCTAACATAATAAGATGTGGAAAACAGATTAAACGCATATCAAACTATTGATATTTCCATATATTCAACAAAATTTTGGATGATGCACAAAAATATATTTATTTAATGTGATGATTGGAACTTTGCAAAATTAGTATTGAAAATAAACGCATAAGAACATGGCCAGAAAATTAAGGCTCTTAAATTTGAGACTAAGTTGATTAATTTTGCTTCGTCTTCCCAATTCAAATAATTCACGCCACGCCCTGATATGTATACATACCATACAAATGTGTCTTGTTTTTCTCGAAAAAATACTTTGCATTCTTTTAACAATATTTTCAACTTACTTTTTATAATAATGCATTTTTTTTTTTTGAAAGTTTGATTTTCGACACATAAAATCTTTTAAAATTAAATTTTTATTAAGTTTTTTTTCCTTAACCCTTTCGGTACGGATGTGGTACAAGTCCATATAAATGTTCTTTGTCTTGTACCACATCCGTACCGAAAGGGTAAAAATAGTTTCAAAATTTGTACAAGCGGATTCGCACAATGTTGGACAAATAAGCTAGGTCGTGCAGGTTCGATTGAAACAGTAAACAAATTGTGTGTTAGGGGTGATGTCTATTCCACCCCGGTTAGGTGATAAGGGAAAGGGCGTACGCAGGATTTCTATTTGGATTTTATACATGTATGTATATTTAGTTTTTTTGTTTAATTCAAAAAATGAGGCCTATTTATTAAATCTTGTAATAAAATATCAAAAACATAAGCAGTTAGAACCAACCTTCTGGAGATTTATGCTTGTCGAATTTTCACTGTCGAATTGTCATTGTTATTCGAGACGCTACTTTTTTAGCACAAAAATATGAATTTCATGTTCAAAAATCTAAGGCCCAGTTTTTTAGTGCGCGATCATCCCTGTTTATGAGTTGAGTTAACCCCGAGCTAACCTGAAAATTGTTTTTTTTTATTCAATCTAAAGATACTCCATAGATTTTTAGCAGCTGAAGTTAAAGGTATGCCGTTTTCCATTGGACGTCCGGAAGCGTCTAGAAGCGTCCGAAAGTCTTCTGAAACGATTCTCAAAGAGAAATTTTTCTCGATTTCAAATCAGAATCCAATCAAGAAGCACTATTTTACATTGAAATGTTTATTTTAAATCTCCATTTTAAATTACTTTTGCATTTAAAACCAAAGTATTTGATAAGTTTAGTTTAGCAGATCAAAAAAAAAATTAAGATAAAATATCATTTGGATTTTCGGATTTCATATATTTGTGTTTTACATTTCACATTTTGTGGTGTAGCAAATAATTTCTATGTAAAATGATTCACATACATAAATACCAAATTTATGAATTGAGTAGAAGCAACTTGCACTGTACTGGATTTCATAATGAGTGTAACCAGTGAAAACCGGCATTAGTCATCCATCGAAAACTGCTTTTGTGTTAAATCGGATTCCATTTATTTGCGGGTTAAGCTAGCTCACTGTAACTCAGAGTTTATCTGTGTGCTGAAAAACTGGGCCTTGTACAAACGTCATTTAGTATTTGAGTGAGTGTTTTTCCATGAAAATTATGTCCTCTTTCATAAAGTATCAATTTTATTGCGAAACGTACACCTTTATTTAGGGCTGAAAAAGAGACGAGACTTTTGTAAGTCTCGTCTCGGTCTCGTTAAAATCGAGAATTTTCAGTCTCGTCTCGGTCTCGTGTCGGTCTCGTATAATTAAGTCTCGTCTCGGTCTCGTCTCCGAAAAATACGATTTCCGGACGACCTGTTGATTTTGGAACGAAATATTTTCGATTATAATTTGAATACGTGCAGAAGAAAATAAATATTTAACTGAAATTGGATTTTTTTAATTTATTAGACTCTCTGTAAATTTCGGTTCAAATTTACAGTCTCGTCTCGGTTGCTCAAAAGCCAGTCTCGTATAGTCTCGTCTCGGTCTTGTCATGCGACTTTTCTCGTCTCGTGGCCAGCCCTACCTTTATTGTCAGTGTACAAATATTTGTATTGCGAATCAAATATCTTAAGCCATTGATTTCAGTAAATTAACTAACACTCAATCACGGTATAAGTTTAGAATTGGCTATTATGAACCTCTGTTAATTTGACGGAATGGGTGAGTTAAAACATAGTGGATCAATGGTTATAAGTTTCAACTAGGAAAGCCCTGCGTACGCCCTTGAATAGGGGCAAACATGTACCATCAAACAGAAAAATATGATAAAGTAACAACACTTACAATGCCATTATATAACTATTTATTGATCCAGAAATACCTTTTTTATTATTTTTATAAAGTTATTTTAACTTTGTTTTACCGTTTTTTTTAACAAACAGTGCTCTAGTGAAATAGCCAGTTGCATTCCTCCCCTTAAACAATTCAACCCTAATACTCGCGCTTCTAGGAATGCCCATCAATTTAAAAAAAAATGGAAAAAAATAGAAATAAATTTCAAACAGTTGTTTTTCGTTATTTTACGTTATTATTAACTACTATTTTTGGTTTCAAAATTCAATTTTCTTATTAATTTTTAGACTAACGCTGAAAACGGGTCTACCACGAAATCTAGAAAACCAAAATCTCGAAAGACAAAATCTCGAAAGTCATAATCTAGAATGTCAAAATCTCGAATTACAAAAATCTAGAAAACCAAAATATAGAATGCATATAATCTAGAATAACAAAAATATAGAAAGAAAATGTCTAGAATGACAAAAATCTTGAAAAACCATTCACTTTTGAGACATTGTCTCAAAAAATTAATGGTTTTTCGAAATCTTTCACGATTAGGTAATTTTTAGAATATCATAACGGTACTTTTATTAAATTAGTTCACAGAAGACAGTTTAGATAAATTAAAACATTACTTGCAACTATTCTTTCTCCAATCTTCACATACATACATATGTATGTGGAAGATTAATTTCTGCATTTTGAAAAGATATCACGTCTAAATAACATTATCAATTTTGCATCGCCAGTCAAATTTGTGTAAATGTAATGTTATTATTTACACTTGGCACAATCCATGTAAGTGCGCTGTTATTTCTGTCAACGTTTGTTTTTTTTTTTTTCTTCTTCTGAAGCGTTGTTTATTTATTTTTTTTTTTTATTGATTTAATTAACCTTTCTATCTTTATTTAATGAAAAAAAACACTAAAAATGTAAAAAAAATCATTTAAAAATAACGGTAATACCTACAATAAAGTATTATATCTTTTTTGAAACCCAATGCTCTGTTTTATTAGCCAGTTTTTAAATCAAGTGAAATCTATCCATAGCTTTTGAAAAAACTACTTTCAAACTCAAAATTTGGGAAAAAAAACATTAAAAAAATGTGAAATTTTTTCAAACTTTGAGATTTTATACTATGTTTTTTTTCTTAGAAATCGTTGCTTATATTAATTCTTAATCAGAAACCGAAAACTGATTTTGTGTCTTCTTGTTTTAGAGAAAATTAAAAATTACCAAAACTACTATTTTAATTCAATAAATTTTTTTTGCTCAAGTATTTAACATGGTCTTATTTTGATAGTAAAAATAGAATATGGATTAATTCTTACACAAATTGATTCTAAATTATCATACTTTCCCAACACCCAGCCTTACGGCGTTAAAGCAGTAAGATATGTTTGGGGGGCAGCATGCATCAACCCCCCGCTTGGGCTCACTATAGGATTTGGGGTAGGTGACGTGAAATAAGGCCAAACGAAATAAGACCAAATCTCAAATTTGGCCTAATTTGGCTTTGAAAATGGAAATAAGGCCAAATTGGCTTTATTTCTATTTCCAAAACGAAATAAGGCCAAATTTCATTTGGAAATAAGACCAAATTTGTTTTTACGAAAACATTCAATGCTAACGGAAGCTTTGAAAGCAGACAAACTGACAACATAGGCGCCTGCTAGGCGACTGAGCATACCCTAAGCGGAGCGACGGAGTCGTGTGAGCGGGACAGAGGACCCGAAAAGGGAGTTAAAATCCTTGATCCCACGAAGCGGGCCACCCAAAGTACTGTTTAGTTCAAAAACTTTGAAGCATAGGCGCCTTCCAGTTGGGGGATTAGTTAGAAAAAAAAAAAGGAATCAAACCCCACCTGGCGGGCACCTATGTTATCAGTCAGCCTGCTTTAAAAGTTTTTGTGCTAAATAGTACTTTAAGTGGCCCACTTCGCGGGATCAAGGATTTTAACTCCCTTTCCGGGTCCTCTGTCCCGCTCACGCGACTCCGTCGCTCCGCTCAGGGTATGCCTAGTCGTCTGGCAGGCGCCTATCTTGTCATTCGATCTGTAATCAAAGTTTTTTGTACTAAACAGGACTTTGGGTGGCCCGCTTCGCCAATTCTCAAAAGCACCTGCGGGTGTTAGTTCTTTTTTGGGAAATAACAACCGCGGGGCTATGCACTGCACCTAATGAAAATAACATAACGGTGATTTGCTTTGGAGTTTTCTGAAAAAAATCATGAAAACGAAATAAAGCCAATTTGGCCTTGTTTCGTTTTCTAAAGCGAAATAAAGCCAAAACTAAAATTTGGCGTTATTTCCATTTTAAATGCGAAATAAGGCCAAATTTTTTGATTTTTGGCTTTATTTCGTTGGGCCTTATTTCACGTCACCTTTGGGGTATGTGCGATGTTCGGTGTATGCAAAATTTGATGTTTAAATAAAGTCCTAGTGCCCAGCATCAGGCGGGCATTTTAAAAGCGAGGTATGTATGGGGTGGCATGCTGCCCTCCTGCAACCCCCCTGCTTGGGCTCACTATAGGATTTGGGGTATGTGCGAGGTTCGGTTTATGTCAAATTTCGTTTGCATTTAAGGAACTTTGAATGCATTCTCTGTTTCCAATGTCAACAGCTACATTTATGATAAATGTAAATGTAGGAAAAGTAGTAATTACTTCTCGTAATTTTCAATTTTCTCAAAAACTAGATGACATAAAAGTTTTCGGTTTTTTGTGCTCGATTCAGAATTGATATGAACATTGATCACAAATAGAAAATTTCGTTTTTCATTTCACAATTTTGAGCAATATTGATCCAATCATTTCTTTTTGCGTTTTTTTTTATCAAAATTTTGAGTTTGAATGCAAATTTTGTGAAAACTATTGACACAAATAATTTAATTTAAATGTAGGATTAAAGATCAGACTTTTAGCTTTTTAAGACTTTATTGTTTTGTATTTAAAGTATTGTCGTTGGTTTTTAATATTTGTTTTTTCATTTCAGTAGTTTTTATCAGAAGTCGCCCATACCTCCTAAATGGGGCGAGATAGCCCCCCCCCCCTCCCATAGTAAAAAATGCTTGTATTTGACCCTTCAACAAAAATCCGTTATCAATTTTCGACGCCCCAGTTATCGTACTCTCCCCGATTTTTCAAAAATTCAGACCGCGTAATGAGGTTATAGAGGGACTTGTTTTGTGTTCGACAAAGCCTGCGCAATTAGATTTGCCTTTAGCTTAGGGACTATCCCAAGTTTTGTTTTAATTAAACTTCTTGATTTATACCTCACATTCAGTCCTGCAAAAAAAAAACACTCACACACAATTGTGTATATTTTTTTTATTTTCAAAAATTATTTCATTATTTACTTTTTGAGTGGAGTGATTGATATAGCGTCCATATGAATAAATAACCAATAACACATTAAGTCAACATTTATATTATTTATTAAAACAATTAATTTGATACCCAATACGCTCTTATACCCACATACCTTCCACATTCTGTAAATTATAACACTGAATTCCTCCATATTTCCATGAAAATTATTGATGCATTATGAAATTTCCTTCCGGCAAAAAAAAAAAACAGAGGATACAATTCAATTAAATACCAATCCCAACCCAACCATTATTATAATGTTGCACGCGCCGATCTCCATACAAAAAATAAAAAACTTATTCCAGACAAATTCTTATGTATTCAAAGGACATCGGATTTAATGATTGAATTTTACCAACCTCGACAACATACTTCCTTTCATAGCATAATTTACTCCGCATACACTGGTACTCTGGTATGCAATGCCACTGCCACCACAGTAGTCTCAGATTGCACATTGTTCCATCTGGGCCATGAGGAAGACATTGCTATGATGTTATGGCGGGCGACGATGCTATTACATTCATAGCCTCGATTTGTTTTCCGTTTAAAATCTCAACCTATCCTGAATTCTGATATCTATATACCCGACGATCGACCTGACGCCCAACACGACCCGAACTGACTCGATATACCAACCGACCAATCTACTCTTGTTTGACTCCACTTGAGGCTGCAGTAAAATTTGTCAATCCCAGGCCAAAGGATAAACTTTTGCAATTTCAATAAACTTCAGGTTGAAGTTTAATTGAAACGCATGACAGGAGTAAGAGTTCATGAGGAGGTTCTCCTCTTTACTGTCATCGTCATCTTCTAGTTTTTTTTTTTTTTTAGATTTATTTTGTTTTTTTCTTTTATTTTTCATATCCTCTCATGGCAAGAGTATTCTAGGACAAGCATCAGAAGAATATTGATTTAAGCTGAGTTTCGATGAGTCTTAGAGAATCGATAAAAATAACCAATTATCGAGAGTACTCGACCATTGCATCAGGTTTCTCTATCTCTCTCGACGTCAATAACTGACTACCGATGGCGACAGACGACGACAACGACGGAAGCTTGTGCAATTTTGTAGTTCGACAAAATGAAATAAAAAAATTATGAACAAAGTTTAAAGTGCAATTTTGTGTGTGCAACAATATTATTGAAGTTATTGCAATTTAAAAAAGCACTTGTAATGCTAAAATAAAAAAAAAAAACTCTGAACTAAGGTACTTGGAGTATTGTCTGGGTTTTTTTTTTTTTAATTTAGATGAATTATTTTTTCACTTTAATTTATAATTATTATCATTTTTCAGATTTTAATGGAGATGGTAAAGCTGATAATATCACATTTATGATTAAACGAATTAAAGTCCATAATTCGCATGCTGTTAAGGATCCTGCTTATCGATTTCCTGGCAATTATGGTGTGGAAAAGTTTTTGGAGTTGTTTTCGGGTGAGATTTTTAATGATGTCCTTAAAAACCATAAGAAATATTTAAATCAATTTTTGTATTTATAATTTTCGTTATTAATTCAAGTGCAGGGTCCTTAAAATTATTGTAATTTTGTTTGATCCTTAAAGACTTTATTTTGCTTAAATTGTTTTAATTCAAAACCCAAAGAAGAATAGCAAAGAGAAATACGCTATAAAAAATTAAATTAAATTAACACAAAATAACCATTAGTTATACAAAGGAAACGGCTTAAATAATTATGTCCCTGACAAATTTTATAAACACTCAATATTTCTGGGGAGGATCCTTGCATATTTAGAAAAAAGGACCACTTACTTCAGGCAACAGTTGAATTTCTGGTTGGTGATTTTTTTTTTGTTGGTTGTGACTTGCAGCTTCTGAAAAAAGAACCTCATTAAAACCCCCAAGGTCTTATGAACGCTGACCCTGCATATTTTATATCTGCTTCAACAAACATAATGTAAAAACGTTTTCTGAGGACGGAATCAAACATTTCTTTTTATTATTATTTTCATGAATATTCTATATGTTTCAATAAAATAAATGAAGGTACATTTATTTACATGATGAAATCTGAACAATTTATTCATAACGCACTCACTTTATTTTGTTTCTTTTTCAAATAAATTGTTATTCATACAAATTTAAATCGGATTTTATTTACTTTTCAAAAGAGAAACTATCTTCTTTTTTCGTGTGAAAATGTTAATAAAGTTGATTGAAGGATTTGTTTGAATATTGGAGTGATTTTTTATGAAAACTGTTTAAAATATTTTATAGGAAAAAGTGTTGGTAACTGATTAGTATTTTATTCAATAATGAAAATAAAAACAATTTTCTTACTGAGTTAACGTCGATGTTAAGGATTTATTCGAAAGAATTGCCGATTGTTTTCTGGTGTCATTGAAACGTTTCTTAAATTATGTGAAGGACGATTTTTAAAGTCTTTTCAAAACAAGTATTTTAAGACATAGTAGATTGATGCGAGAAGTGGGAAACTTTGATTCAGTGGCGTAGCGTGGCTCTTTGCCGCCCGGGGCAGAGCCCATTTTTGCTGGCCCCCTTGTTTTGCCAGCGTCAATCAAATAAAATATTAATAACAATATATGAAAAAAAAAAAAAACGTAATACGTCGATTTTTTTACAGCGGGTACAAGAGTGCACGTCTGTTAAGAAGCAGGGTGACTTTCAGCGAGTAGAGTAAGAGAGCCAACGCAGTAACTTGCAGTTTATTTGGGCATTTCTATTCCCGACTCTGCAGTCCACCAAATAATTGGTGCAATCGACTGACCTTGACCTATGCAGTTAGCAGGGCATCATGAAATTGTTTTAAAATAAATGACTTCAAAATATGGTATCAATGGGTTAGTTTACCAACAGAAGCAAGGTGTTCCAATGGGGAGTCCAGCATCACCGATTCTTGCTGACATAGTAATGGAAGCATTGTTAGATGAAGTTTTGAACAAACTTGTTCGTAAACCGAAAATTGTAACGAAGTATGTGGATGACCTATTTGCTGTGGTAAAATCTTCAGAAGTGAACAATGTACTGATAGCACTGAATTCTTTCAATGGTAAGTTGAAATTCACAGTAGAAGTGGAAAATCAGGGTGAGCTTCCCTACCTGGACGTAAAGGTGATAAGGCAAAATAGCCATATTATTTTCGATTGGTATAAAAAACCAACCTCCTCCGGGCGCCTTATCAACTTTAACTCAAAACAACTAAAAGGAGTAATTTTAAATACGGCACAAAGCTTTATTAATCGTGTGCTAGGGACAAGCAATATAATTTTTCGGGAAAAAAATAACAACATAATTCGCAACACCCTATGTTCTAACTCTTTCCCAATCTCGTTGATAAACAAATTGATATCAAATTATGAAAAAGAAAGAGAAATAAAAACACCTACAGATGATACACAACCGTTGCTACATATATATTTAAAAGCTCGTTGTACATCCCGCTCCTCTCTAATCGTATGCTAGCAGCACCTATAAGGAATAAAGAAAACACGAAAATCACTCTCAGGCCTGTAAATCCTCTGCGTACCCATTTGTTCACTAACTCAAAAGGAAGGATAGACGACATGGAGAGATCAAATGTTGTGTACCAAATTAACTGCTTAGGGAGAAGCGGGTAGCCTGTTCTTCTGTTTATGTGGGCACCTCCAAGCAAAAATTAAAAAAGCGTCTCTCTGGCCATATATCAGACATTAATAACGGGGGGGGAGCACTTGTCAGTTAAACTTTAATTTATTTTTTAATTAATTTTCATTTTGAATGATTATTAAAATAATGCCATTTGTTTAAAATGTGATAGCTGTAATTCATAAAATTAGCCGTTTATAAAATTTTGTAAGTAATTTTTGACTTTACACATTGTCTATGTTGTGTACTAATGTATTATGTATAACTTTTATTTCTTTATATTTGTCAAAAAAAGTCCTGATGAAGAACATATACATGTTCGAAACGTCGTAACAAAAATTTACATCTTTTTAATGACCTACAGCCCGCTGAAATTAGCTTAGAATTACTTAAATAATAAAGGTCACGTAAACAACAAATAACTATCAAAATATGATATTAACACTTCCTGAAATGCAAAAAGAACTTCAAATTTGGAGCCTTGTTTCAAATCTCTAGCATGCTTGGTTCTAGAGATACCTTTTGTGACCTGGTAACTTGACTATGAAGTTAGCAGATATCTCGACTTCACCCGCCACCATCCGGTGACCTGGAAAATCAGGAACAGAATTGCTAACTAAAAAGAATACGTGGGTAATTATCTAGAAATATTTTAATGGAAGAGTCACCAATAATCAAACTTAAAAATAAATTCTAGGAATAAGCTTTTTTTAAAACAGTAAACCTGTAAAACAGCTTTTAAAGAGCTACAAAAACCAACTAGAAAATGTTCCGTCTTTAAAAAATTGCCGCCATGTAAGAAAATAGAAATAAAATCCTTAACATCGACGTTAACTCAGTAAGAAAATAGTTTTTATTTTCGCTATTGAATGGGACATTCCAATGCCAGTAAGGTCTGATTTTCAACTTTGACATCACTTTTTGACGATTTAAAAAAAAGTTAAATTTCGTGTACCCTGACCCATGCTAAGTTCAATTACTCTGTCAGAGTACTAATGGTAGGGACCTCATTTTGGATTTTTAAGTAATACTAACCTTTAAAATAACGTTTAAGTTGAGCTGATATATTTTTAGGGTTGCCAGATATTCAATTTTAAATGTTGTTTAATTTTTCTTGCCCTAGAAAAATTTTGGCTTTGAGGTCAATTAGTTTTTTTTTTAAATGCATAATAAACATAAAGTTTTCTTATTTTTACCTGATGAACGAAACAGAAATAAAAATAAAACTCATTAATAAGTGCACCCAAGAACTCCTACATTTTATGATACGAGATATGAGATCAAAAAACAATTTTTCTTAGAATATGACCAAAAATCGCATGTCAAAGTATGGCACATGAATTACCGGACACCCTGTATAGCAAAAAGGCTATGGCACTGCAGGAACATTTTAAAACTAAATTTTTGAGAGCGAGATGTATTTGGCACATACATTTAAAAAAGTCTAGCGAGCTTACAATCACTTCAGTAAATCAGATTTGAAATTTTAATTCCTTTTCAATGATTTTCTTTTGACGTTTAACTTAGCAAACTTGTATTTGTATGCATATGTTTGTACAGTAGCATTTAATGTGGTTTTTAGTCCGATTAGTGACTATTTTTACGACTGCGATAAGACAATTTTTGATTGTATTCTTTGGGCTCAACAAATTAATTCATTATAAGCATAATGGATTGATAAAAAAAGATGAAAAAGCGAGCAGGTGGGTAATTTTTTCTTTTAGTTTCTTGTCGCCCGATTTGCTACGTCACTGCTTTGATTCAAACACTCTTTTACGTTTTACCTTACCATCTGGAAGATATTCTTAATTAAGTCTTAAAATGAATTATTTGTTAAATGTTTGTACTTGCAGCACATGTATTTACTAAGTCAATCAAGTTGAGGTACTCTTGTAGCTCAATCAATATGACGGGTTTTCCAATTTTTGTTTTCAATCATCCACACATATTTAGTTTTCAATAATAAAAATTTTAAATTTTGTAAGTAAATCCAAACATAATTTTTTTTTTTTCAAAATGTATAGCAATTAAATATAAGTTGGGTACTCAAGCCTGTAATATAACGGATCGAAAATAAGATTTTATTAGCAATTAGCATAAATGCATAAATGAATGGGTAGTCCAAAATAACCATAATATTTTTATGCAGTTGTTATTCAATTTTTTTTTCTGTCAATTTAAGAGGTTTTGGAGACTTAAATAGTGTTCAAAATACATTGAACACTCGGAAGATAACGATGAGTGATAATAATGATTCAAATTGTGTTTGTTTAGGATACACACGAATTCTCATCGCATGCGTTATCTGAACTTGGGTTCGGAATTTGTGTGTGTTTGTTTTCAATTATCATTTCATTTATCGTTATCAGGATGAAGAAAATTGTATATAAGCGTAGGTTAAGATAAAAATAAATTAGTTCGAATAAAAACATACACGAAATTACAACTTGGTTTTTATTTTTTAACTCGCGGTTTATAATTTCCCCCCACCAGTGGTAAGGGATTTATGAACATTTGGTCCTTCGAGTCGGATCCTTATTTTTGTATTTTCTCAATCGTCATTGAGGCGAAGGAAATTTAAAATAAGAAGTAATAATACATTTTGATTGGTGAAATTTTCTGAATTGCTAATAAGCAAAGAAAATATAGTTAATCACCTTTCAAAACTATTATTTTCAATAGCGTACTTTACGGCTGACAGTGAAGTTAGTGTAATCGGGACTTAGACACCTAATTAAAAGTGAAGTGTAAGAAACAAAGAGTGCAGTTAAAAAAAAAGTCCAAAAATCATTTAAAATGGACAAAAAATGATAAACTGTACAAATCCCAAAAACAAATAGGGGATGAAATTGTGCTTATTCATAACAAGCTCAGAAATAAAACCAATCGAAAATCGGAGTCGGAAAAAAGGAATAGGCTAAGTTCTATATGAAACGAATTGCAACTTAGCCACTCAAAAGTCTTGGAAGTTGGAATCAGCACAGATAATTATTTCGAAATGAATTATTTCCAGATTCCAGTGCATTGAAAGGGAAGTTAGCAAAATAAATGCTTTGCCTGATGCAGCAAAAACACCGATTCAGCCAGGAGATTATAATGACTCAGCTCCAAAGTCTTCAACAAAATATCAAGAAGATGACGCAACAACAACAGTAAGTGCTAGAACACTGCCGACGTTTGCACCAATATTGGAAACAAACCTCATTAAGATGTTTTACCGACGGCATGAAAACTTCAAACGTCAAGTGGATGAGGTGGTCGGAGCTGAAAAAATCTCATCCCGAGATGAAAAAGACGTGGTGGAAAAATTCAATGCCCTGAAATTAATTTATTATAAGATCACGGTAGACCTTGGATATTATGACAATAATATTGAAGACATCTATGAAGAATCGGAAAATAGCGCTTCTAATGTCCAAAAAATATTTGAAGAGGGAGCAACACCAAATCCCGAGATCCAGACCAAGTCGCCTCAACTGAAGCTGGAGGATGTTAAAATTCCAGTATTCAATGGAACAAACAGTTTAGAGAAGTGCATGGATATTCAAGAAAATATATCCAGAGAACTAACAAGGCATGGGTTAATTTTAAAGAAATGGTTGGCAAACGATTTTGAAAAAACCAACAGCATTCCTTATTGTGGCAACAACCAACTGATTGAAATTAAGTACAACGAAGCTATTATTACCCTAGGATTAAATTGGGACCCAACAATGGATCTAAACTGTGGCGAAGATGAACAAGATTTAGTGAAACTGCCCTCTGAAGATGTATTGACTTTGGAACCAGGATGTAACCCACTATTCGAGGGAATCAAAACAGCATCTGGAATAATCAGACATCCACATCATAAAACGGTTAGTAAAAAACAGTTTACTGCCGTTACAAATCTGGAGCAGTTCTGGGAAATGGAAGAGGTGCCACAGGATGAATCTAACTCAAAAACGGAAGATCAACAATGTCTGGAAACTTACACAAAACATAAACAAGTCGGCATCGATGGACGGTATACTGTAACACTCCCTCTCAAAGAAGACAAGGAACTTGGAGACTCTAGAAAACAAGCCATAGCCCGTTTTCTCAATCTAGAAAGGAAACTTGAAGCTGACAAAATTCTAAAAGAAGAATATTCAAAGTTTATGAAAGAATATTTGGAATTATATCACAAGCAAGAAGTCAAAGAAGCTAACATGAGAAAATACCATCTGCCTCATCAGGCTATAATTCGGGTGATGCAGGAATATAAAACAAGTTAAGTTCCATCAAATAAGCGGATATGTATCCTTATTCATTACGGCTATAATATTTATTATTTTAATTGTGTTTTTTGTAAAAAGAAAAAAGAAAGTAGCTGTTATTGATTTCACCCTACCGGAATCATGAGGCGGGCAGAATGTTCAAAATACATTGAACACTCGGAAGATAACGATTCAAATTGTGTTTTTTTAGGATAACAAACAGATTGATGTAAGAACACACGAATTCTCATCGCATGCGTTATCTGAACTTGGGTTCGGAATTTGTGTGTGTTTGTTTTCAATTATCATTTCACTTATCGTTATCAGGATGTAGAAAATTATATATAAGCGTAGGTTAAGATAAAAATACGTTAGTTCGAATAAAAACATACACGAAATAACAACTCGGTTTTTATTTTTTAACTGTGGTAAGGGATTTATGAACAAATAGTGAGTCTACGTTATCAAAGGGCGCTGTAGTAAGTGCCCAGCCAAGTTCTGGCCCTGCACCCTTTTTACAGGATCAAATTCAGTCTATTTTCGACCTAATTCTTCAGTACCAATAAAGTCAGAATCTTCAAACTCGCAGCATTTGTTAAGCTCACCAAGTTTAGGCAACTCAATAACTCCACTTAAAATATTTGATATTTAACATTAATAAACTTATAACTTGGCGCACTTTTAGACCTCACTACTTTTTACGGCTGACTTGTTACGAAAAGGTTTTTATATAAAGAAGAACTTGGCTCCTTTTTTTATTTATGTTTTTGGTGTGATTCCTACAACACGACCTCAATTATACTTCAAATAATAAAATGAAAACAAAAAAGTTAGTAAAAACTTTACTTGTTATAGAAAAATTGAAAATTCCAAAAAGATGAAACATTCATTCTTCCACTAACGACAACTCCTTGTTTTTGTTTTTTTTTTTTGTTTTTCTTTGATTTTCAGTGACAGAAATTATTACCGTTCGATAGAGTAATTTTTAATCACTCGGGACTTGGGATCTGATTTGAGTGGAAGGAAAAATCGATTGGCCTTCCTGATGTTGAAGTCAGAGTCAGGTGAAAAAGAGAAAAATTCTTTTTTTTTCTGTGATTGAAAGTTTTCATTGCAATTTGGATTTAAATTGATTTTTGATTAAGACAAAGTTATTGTTGTAATATTGTTAATTAATGACGATGACGATTGCATAGCCAGAGGCAGGCCTTAAGTGACTGAAGCATCCTCAGTTATTGTTTTCATTATATCTATACACGAATTTCACTACGATGTATAAATATATATAGAGAAAACATTTTTGCTTCATTCAGACATATTTTCTGAAAAAAAACCTATGTATGTTAATTGGTGTGGAAGCAAATTTATTTTGTTTATAAAGAACATTTAAATTTTAAATATTTTTAAGCCTACAAAGTTTTTAAACATGTCAAAAAATATACACAAATAAAACAGTTTCTCCTGTTTTTGAAATTGTCTGTTTGTCCAAAGGATCCCCATCCCCTGGATATACATACTTATATAGTAATTAGTTTAATTTCCATAGAAAAAGTTTAACACAACCTGTCTTTCTTAGCTATATCGCTACAATTCGTCAATGAGTTACCTACCACCTGTGAACGCTTCCTCAAAGCATGAGGGTACTTCCCACTCTATTTGGTTTTGCAGGAAACATAATTACTCAATAATTAATTTTTATATATATACGTACATACACACTGAACGTCTACTATGGATATAAGACCATTTTCAGCCTAAGGATTCTCAAAATCGGACTTGACATCTCTCGAAAAGCCTTAGAAACCTGCATTGACAAACATTTACTCCTTTTAAACATCAAAAATGCTGTTAAATTTAAAATTCCATCTGAGTTCCAATAATATTAAACAAATAACCAAAATCAAACTTCATTAATATTCAATCCATTGAATTTTCTCATAAACATCACTTAGTTATTTCAAATTCGTCCACAACATTATTTAAGTACCTTTATTCAAAATTCCAAGGACATCATCCATTGGAAGGTACATCATTTAATATTATCTCATCATTTTGTATCATTTAAGTATAATTTGCAAATTAAGGACACGATGGAGATGTCGGTTTTGTCACTTCCTTTACAACGAAAAAAAAAACATCATCATCATCTTCTAAAACCCTTTAAACATAGTCTTGCTGATGGTCCTTTTGTATTGTGACACTAGACTCCTGTCATACAATATCTATAATATGTATAAGGTGTGTCTGTGTGTTGGTGTCGGTGTATGTAGTTCATCCATTGAAAATAAAGAAAACGGAAATTATTCTCGATTTTGTCTTCTTTCCTATTTCTTGTTTGTATTTTTTCTTTTTTTTTTCTTCTCATGACACAACAAAAGACAAACTTTTCATGCCAAGATTGGCCACAAAATGAAGATTAACATAATATTTGTATTCCTTCCTTATGAGAAGGACCTTATTTTATGAAGAAGTAATAGGGACAGATGAGTATGATTAAGTAATAATTTTATATTGCATTATACCTTTTACATTTTCTTCTTCTTTAGTAAATACGTAGATATATTTAAGCTTTTGGTATCAAACATGAAAAAACAATCACTTTTCAATAACTGATAAGGTTTTCGGAATAAGTTTAGAGTTTGTTTTTGTATGTTTCAGTTTATTTTTTTAATAAAATTATGCGGTTAGAGCAAATTAAATGACAAATTTGGTTGTTTAAAATAAGTAGGGTGATTCGTATAAAATAGTATTAAACACTAACCCCCAATTTCACAGTGGAAGTTTAAACTCCACTTTTAGTTTAAACTCCAGATCACCAGTATAAATGAACTTAGTTCAGTTTTAAACGAAACTGTGAAATTGGGGGTAAGAAGGAGCGTTTAGGTTGGACAAAACAAGACAAGACACCCATAACTAATCGTATGGGATGGTGGGAGTTGGTGTTGGTGGTCTTGTTTAGTCTACTCCCCTAACACTTCCCCAAATTAACCCTTTTTAATTTTTTTTTAAATCGATAATTTTCGATGCCTATTAAATCCTCTGAGTAAAAAGTTCTACAAATTTTAAAAAGGGCTTAGTTATTTTCAGCAGAAGGTGAAAAAAGCATAGAGGTAATATGTAAATATAGTATCTATTTCTTTTGCAATAAATTACAAGGTGGTAGATTTGAACATTCGACATATTTACCTACGTGGTTAAAACGTTAAGATGTTTAAACAATACATAAACATAGTAGTCGTAAGATTGAAAATTTATTAATTGACAAATTCTAGATATTAGGGGTCTCGTTTGTCAAGACCGAAAAAAACGACGTCCGTCGTAGCTAAACAATTTAATTCTTAGATTCAACATAACGGATTTTTCCACAATGAATGAGCTTAGGGATTTCTTCACGGTCAATTTCAAAGTCTATTAGGTGAAAAAAATAAGGTTGGAGCTAATCTCGAAAAATAAAAAAAAACTTAGAAGCGATCTCAAATTAGAAAATCAACGAGTTCATTTTGAAAAATTCGATACAAATAAACTAGTAACTATGGAAAATAACCACAAAGTCAAAATGTCAAAAACATCTAAGGCAGGACGAACGATACTCCGACTTGCTTCAAAAAAGCTTTCTGTAGGGTAAATCGAATGTGAAACTAAAATTAAAGTCATCAGTAGCACTATCACTACACGCCCTTGTAACATTATTCCTTTAAGCCAAGGCCATGATCTGATCATAGTTAAAAATCGATCAAAATGTTTCTTTCGACAAAAAATTGATCAGTCTGTCTTTTAACCAGTCGACATTTGAAAAGTCGATATTTGAAAAGTCGACATACATATATCGCATTCAATCCAGAGCAATGGGCTTGTATGTATACCTAGTAGATCTGGATTTTCAAAGCCGTATACCGAAAAGAAAATTTCTGATATACGACGCCGCTTGCATGTAGTTGGCCCACCAACTATTGAGTTGAGCAAAACTGTTAATTGCAATCGTTTGTACATCGTTTGTCTACGTTTGTATAAGTTTTAGATTCGTTTGTACACTCACCGTTTTTTTTATATAGCCACTTCAAAAAAATTTACGGAGTTTGGCCCACCAACTATAACGCTCGAAAAATCTGGAAATGCAGTTCGATAGATAATCGTTTGTCTATGTTTGTCTTTTTTTTTTTTCGTTTGTATACGTCCCAAATTTTTTTGACAACAACATTTTTTTTAACCAAATTTTATTAAAATTTTTAAACATATGCATTCGTTTGTCTCTTTTTTATAATGATTTTCCATCGTGTTAATTTTTTAATTTGTATTTATTTCTATTTTTAATTAATCATTACTTTTTTTGGGACATGTAGTTGGCCCACCAATTAAAATAATTTTGATTTATTTTAAGTAAACCCCCCCTTATCCATTCGCTGAAAAAACAACCAAAACTCGTACGTAGTTAGGTAGGTACTCAAAAATTTGGTTACTACCTATCAATATCTATAATAGGCATGCATGGGTATTTGTACCCATAATTACTTTCTATTTCATAAAAAAAAGAAACTCATTAAAAGCCTTAAGCCGACGGCAAAGTTCAAGTTAATGAACAAGTACCTATAGAATTAGAATTATTTTTGTTTGGGTTTTTTTAATTATTTTAACTGAATAAATAATATACTCAAGGCGTAACTTAAGTCTTTTTAAATGCAGCCTAAATGCAGGGCACTCCTTAAAAAGAATAGAAAAAAAGGATAAAGTCTTAATTATCGCAATTTCGAATACAAGTTGAAACTGTGGACACCCAAATAAAAGAGAATGCAGTTGGTGGGCCAACTACATGTCCCTAAAAAAGTAATGATTAATTAAAAATAGAAATAAATACAAATTAAAAAATTAACACGATGGAAAATCATTATAAAAAAGAGACAAACGAATGCATATGTTTAAAAATTTTAATAAAATTTGGTTAAAAAATTTTTTTTTGTCAAAAAAATTTGGGACGTATACAAACGAAAAAAAAAGAAGACAAACATAGACAAACGATTTTCTATCGAACTGCGTTTTTAGATTTTTCGAGCGTTATAGTTGGTGGGCCAACTATATGTCCCAAAAAAAGTAATAATTAATTAAAAATAGAAATAAATACAAATTAAAAAAACTAACACGATGGAAAATCATTATAAAAAAGAGACAAACGAATGCATATGTTTAAAAATTTTAATAAAATTTGGTTAAAAAAATTTTTTTGTCAAAAAAATTTGGGACGTATACAAACGAAAAAAAAAAAGACAAACATAGACAAACGATTTTCTATCGAACTGCGTTTTTAGATTTTTCGAGCGTTATAGTTGGTGGGCCAACTATATGTCCCAAAAAAAGTAATAATTAATTAAAAATAGAAATAAATACAAATTAAAAAAACTAACACGATGGAAAATCATTATAAAAAAGAGACAAACGAATGCATATGTTTAAAAATTTTAATAAAATTTGGTTAAAAAAAATGTTGTTGTCAAAAAAATTTGGGACGTATACAAACGAAAAAAAAAAAGACAAACATAGACAAACGATTTTCTATCGAACTGCGTTTTTAGATTTTTCGAGCGTTATAGTTGGTGGGCCAACTACATGCTCCATATAATTAATATATAATTAATTAAAAATAGAAATAAATACAAATTAAAAAAATTACTACGATAAAAAATCATTATAAAAAATAGACAAACGAATGCATATGTTTTAAAATTTTAATAAAATTTGGTTAAAAAAAATTTTGTTGTCAAAAAAATTTGGGACGTATACAAACGAAAAAAAAAAAAGGCAAACATAGACAAACGATTTTCTATCGAACTGCGTTTTTAGATTTTTCGAGCGTTATAGTTGGTGGGCCAACTACATGTCCCAAAAAAGTAATAATTATTTAAAAATAGAAATAAATACAAATTAAAAAAAATAACACAATGAAAAATCATTATAAAAAAGAGACAAACGAATGCATATGTTTAAAAATTTTAATAAAATTTGGTTAAAAAAAATTTTTTTGTCAAAAAAATTTGGGACGTATACAAACGAAAAAAAAAAAGACAAACATAGACAAACAATTTTCTATCGAACTGCGTTTTTAGATTTTTCGAGCGTTATAGTTGGTGGGCCAACTACATGTCCCAAAAAAGTAATAATTATTTAAAAATAGAAAAAATTAAAAAAAATAACACGATGAAAAATCATTATAAGAAAGAGACAAACGAATGCATATGTTTTAAAATTATAATAAAATTTGGTTAAAAAAAATTTTTTTGTCAAAAAAATTTGGGACGTATACAAACGAAAAAAAAAAAAGACAAACATAGACAAACGATTATCTATCGAACTGCATTTCCAGATTTTTCGAGCGTTATAGTTGGTGGGCCAAACTCCGTAAATTTTTTTGAAGTGGCTATATAAAAAAAAACGGTGAGTGTACAAACGAATCTAAAACTTATACAAACGTAGACAAACGATGTACAAACGATTGCAATTAACAGTTTTGCTCAACTCAATAGTTGGTGGGCCAACTACATGCAAGCTACGACGCCGACGATGATTTTTTCGGAAAAGTACCATTATCCCGAACGTCAAAATCCCGAATAGCAAAAATCAATGTCAAAATGCAGAATCCCGAATTCCGAAATCCGAATCCCGAATTGTAAAATCCCGAATTGTAATATCCCAAACCTCAAAATCCCGAAAAAATGTAAGGGATTAATCCCGAATTTCTGTGCTCATTAATTACTTTTGCTTAGTACTTCTTTTATTTTTCAATACATCTATGTATATTGTAGGTATGTATATACAGGGTTAATTTGTGTGCCATACTTTGGGATGTGATTCTTGGTCATATTCTAAGAAAAAAAATTGTTCAACAGTAGTCAACATTGACAGCACTTTTTGACGATTTAAAAAAAGGCTAACTTTGGTGTACCCTGACCCATGTTAAGGTCAATTTCTCTGTCACTACTATTAGAAGAGACCTCATTTTAAACGTTTTTGTAGTAGAAATACTAGCCTTTAAGATAACGTTTGAATTGAGCTGATATGTGTTAAGGGTTTCCAGATATTCAATGGTGTTCAATTTTGCCTGCCCAAGCTAAATTTTGACTTTGAGGTCAATTTTTTTCAAAAAATGCGTAATTAGTAAACATAAAGTTTTCTTATTTTTACTTGATGAACGAAACAATAATAAAAATAAACTCATAAATAAGTGCACCGAAAAACCAATACGTTTTATGATACTTACTTACTTTACTTTACTTTTGATGGCGCTCACAGCCCAGGATGGGCTTCGGCCTCAACTAACAAGCCCCTCCAGCCAGCTCTGTCCCTAGCTAGCCGCTTCCAATTGCGCACACCAAGTGCTTTGATGTCGTCATTCACTTGATTGCGCCACCTGTTACGGGTTCTTCCTCTGCTGCGTACCCCATCGGGGTTGGATTCGAAGACTCGTCGGGCAAGTGCGTTGCTGTCCATACGCTCCACGTGCCCCAGCCATCTAAGCCGCTGTATTTTCAGCTTTTTGACCAGGTCAACGTCGCTGTATAGCCCGTATAGCTCGTCGTTGAATCTTCTCCTCCATACTCCTTCGATACACACCGGACCGAAAATCACACGAAGAATCTTCCTCTCAAAGCACCCTAGCAGATTTTTATCCGAATCTTTCAGTGTCCATGCTTCTGACCCATAAAGCAGGACCGGGATGATTAGGGTTTTGTATAAAGTCTCCTTGGTTCTCTGAGAGAGGGCCTTACTACTTAAATGCCTTCTTAGACCGAAGAAACAGCGGTTGGCAAGAGTAATTCTTCGCTTGATCTCTGCACTGATGTCATTCTGCGATGTAATAGTGGAGCCCAGGTAGACAAAGTCCTTGACAACTTCGAAGTTATATCTGGCCATCGTGATATTTTGCCCGAGTCGACATGTTGAGATGCCTCTCTCGATGACAGCTTGTCTTCGTCTTGTCCTCATTAACCGCCAATCCCATTCTAGCCGCCTCCGATTCAATGCTCGCAAATGCCCCTGCCACAGCTCGCTTCGTTCTGCCGACAATGTCTATGTCATCCGCATATGCAAGCAATTGAACGGACTTTTGATAGATTGTACCGCTGGTGTTGACATGTGCGTTGCGTACAATGGCTTCAAGAACAATGTTGAATAGGTTGCATGATAACGCGTCGCCTTGCCTCAATCCTTTCTCAACATCAAAGGAATCGGTGGTGTTCTTACCAATTTTGACGGAGCAGCGAGATTTCTCCATCGTCATCCTGCACAGGTGGACGAGTTTGGCAGGGATGCCGAGACTCGACATGGCTCTGTATAATTCGTCCCTTTTCACGCTATCATACGCGACTTTAAAATCGATAAAAAGGTGGTGTGTATCGATCTGGAATTCCCGGGATTTTTCTAAAATCTGTCGGAGTGTGAACATTTGATCGACGGTTGACTTGCCGGGCCTAAAACCGCACTGATAAAGGCCGATCAGATCGTTGAAAAAAGGTTTTAAGCGGTCACACAGGATGGCCGACAAGATTTTATAAGCGACGTTTAGGAGACTAATTCCTCTGTAGTTGGTACATTTCAGAACATCTCCCTTTTTATGAATGGGGCACACTATACCGAGGTTCCATTCATCGGGCATACTTTCCTCCGATCAAATTTTGCAGATGAGCTGGTGTATGCTCCTAGCCAATTCATCTCCCGCTGATTTAAATAGTTCGGCTTGTAAGCCATCCGCACCAGCAGCCTTGTATGACTTAAGTTTGGATATCGCCAGCCGCACTTCGGTTAGGTCGGGTGGACGGAACTCTTGGCCATCATCGTCCAAGTTGAATGGAGCGTTCTGCCTATTAGCGGCATCTTGGCTGTCTTCGCCATTAAGCAGTCTAGAGAAGTGTTATTTCCATATCCTCAACACTGACTGTGTGTCTACTACCATATTCCCACTCTCATCTCTGCAGGCTTCCGTTCTAGCCTTGAATCCTTGGGTGGATCGCTTCATCCTCTGATAACATTTTCGAACATCTCCCCTACCGCTACAACCCTCAATAAACTCTACCGCCCGCTTCTCGTGCTCTCTCTTTTTCCTCCTGAGAAGTCGACGTTCCTCTTTTCGTTTCAGCCCGTAGAGCTCCCGGACCACTCTCTCAGCAGCTCTTGTTCGAGTCTGCAGCATTGCCTGGTAGGCCTCGTCCTTAGCTGCATGCGCTAGCCGGCACTCTTCATCGAACCAGGGGTTTCGTTGTATTCGCCTAGTGAAACCCAGCACATCAGAGGCGGCACTTCTGATGGCTTGTTGACAGTGTTCCAACTGGTCCTCTGCACTTGATGCTGGTGGCGGACCTCCTGAGAGATTAAGAGTTACGTGGTTTGCAAAAGTTCTGGCGGTTTTTTGCGATTTAAGCTTCTCGACATCGAATCTTTTCACAGCATCTGCTCTGCGATTTCGCGTCATGGATATCCGCATACGTAGTCTAGCTAACACCAGGTAGTGATCCGAGTCAATGTTGGCCCTTCGGAACGTTCGGACGTTCCCGTTATGATACTTGGGAAAATCTAAAACATGTACAAAATCGAATTTTTGGCTTTGTACCTACTTTTATTGCAGCACTTGGCAATTGGAGTGGTTTTCCTAGAATTGACAGTTTTAAGGTAATTTTTAAGAATGTGCACTCATGACAAAAGTTTAAAAGTGTCCTTGTTCCTACTTGACTTGCTGTCAAAACCCCAAGGAGAGTTAAATTTGGGGTACGAATGTTTAATGGGTGAATTAACTAAATAAGTGGAGTATAAGAATATAAAAACAAATTACCGGACACCATGTATAAAAATAATGAATCGTGGTTTGTGCGGCTACTCTAAACTTGCAAATGACTAGACCAAATTGGATACTTCCTTCTGCGGGTTTGTTTGAAATTACAACGCGAAGGTTTAGGAAAAAAGAAAAGTCTAAAAATTCTCAACAGGTGGTGCTGAAGGTACCAATTTCGGTTTCCAGTAGGATTACTCGACAACTGATAGTTCGATTTTCACGATATTGGGTCAGATACCAACCAATGTTTTCAACTTGTGCCTACTTTAACAAGTACAAATTGTTATTTTCGTTATTATGGCGGATAGCGTGGAAACTATCCAATCGATTTGTATCATTTTATCCATAATTTGAAGTTTTATGTTAAAGCTTTAAACCGAGCCTATTAAAAACTAATTATATATATTTTATATCCATCGCGATTGTTGTTTTTAAAATGCGAAATTGAATGATTTCATTTTTTTGCTCGCAAGTGTATAACAATAATATGTTTCAGGTAATCTTTTGTCTCTATTAAAAGTAATGTAGTTTATATGGTTTATCCATACATTTTTATATATATTATGTATGAAGATACTCGTAAAGGAGAAAGGTCTATATTTTATTTATAAATTAAACTATCGAAATGAAAAGGTCCCCGGGGATATTTTGGTTCTCTTTTATTTAGTTTCGTGTTGGATTTTGAAACTATACTCCTGGGAATACATACTATAAAAATACTCGTATTTCAAAACCCATCCAGAAGAAGAAAATTCAAAACCAAACCGAACTATACACTACTCCTTATGGACGTGCAGTTTAAGTTAATGGTCTTCCAACCTGCAGACGTCACGTAGGTACATAATATACAACATTGACCATAGAAGCAATACTATTCAGGGACGGATTTAGGAATGTATGCTAAAGTAGGTTATAAATGCTGGGGCGATATATTAAGGGACGACTTAATTTTCGTACACTAAAATGGGGCAGTGGAAAGACTTGAACATCAAAACACATTTTCGCTTATCGTTTACAATTTCCTTGTTGGAACGATTTGACATAACGGATCGATTGTTATTTTTCAAACTCATTAAAACGACATCTAACCAATAAATTCGACCCTGGATGGGATGGCGATATGTGTATGTACGCATCTTAGTAGATACACATCGTATTCGTATGCTTCTGCTTGCCGAAGCTCCTGTGGGTGTCCTCTTCAAATTCCAATAGTTCCCTTGACATTGTAACAACGCATGAGGGCAGCGAATTGAAGCTCTTGAAATTCTTGTGCTTTATAGGTAGTCTTTCAATATGTATGCCTTCATGAGAAAAGCATTGAATTTTAATGCCGATTAGTGCGGTCAATGCTTGCATTGGAGAGCATAGAGGACAGCATTGAATCGTTGGTACATACAATCCTGGGATATACGAAAACCGGGGCAGGTGATAAAGTTTATGTTAGAATAATATATAAAACATACAGGCATAGTGCGTGCAGGATTCACTAGAACACTCTTGTTATTTCTACTGGTACCTGGTACCCCTATTGCAATATGTAGGACTAGAAATCAATGACCAGTTTTCTGCAACTCATATCGAAATTACTTGATTATTTGGTTTGACTATAGATTTCTGATATTGAATTCTGATGATGAGTGTACAAGTGAAAAGGTTAAGGTATTTGAAAAGCTTCATGGAGCTCTAAGTTCAATACCATATGGAGTGAAATGAGCATTATCGAGCACTACTTAAGAAATTCAAAAATATTTGGTTTGGACATGACACATAATGTTTGAATGAATTTAAGAATCATTGACATTCCATTCATTTTTACTATAAGGAATAATTTTTGTCAATATAAGACTATAGAATTAAATTGTATAAGAAATTAGAAAATTTTGTTAATTCAGTTATGCACAGACTTGAACATGAAACAAAAGGGCACGGTAGTGCCCAGCCAAGTTCTGACACTACAAACTGTTTACAGGATCAAACTCAGGCGATTTTCGACTCCACTCTAACTTCAGTACCAAATAAGTCGGAAATTTCAAACTCGCAGCATTTGCTAAGCTCACCAGGTTTGGGCAACTCACCAAATTTCAATTCTTGAGATAAGACTGCAAAAATCGCAGGCTGACAGATCATCAAAATTACGGAGCACTTCCCGACATCGTAGAATCTTGTAAATTCGCACAACGATAGGCCCTGTGGTGTTTACAACGGAAAATTATAAATTTAAAATTTTCCATTCAGGGGCGAGGTACCCGCCCATTTTCATAGAATTGATATAAATTATTTGGTGTCGTAGAATGATGAAATTTGATAGAGCGATAGGACTTGACATCCAAGCAAAGGGAACATTTAAAATTTGAGATTTAACATTCAGTGGGCGTGGCAACCACCCATTTTCACAGAATTAGTATTAAATATATCGAGAGCACTTCCGTTTGATACAGGATTATGAAATTTGGTAAAGCGGTTAGTTTTCAGGTGAACACAAAGAAAAAGTTGAAATCATGAAATTTTTCACGATGCAGGGGCTTCTTATCAATTGTTATCATTTCAATGTAGCACTTCTAACTTATGAAAATTTGTAGATGTGAAGGGCTTGTAGTATTTACAAAAGGCATAGATCAAAACTTACTTTACTTATGAGGCTCGCATTGCAAGTGTATTCCACCCACTTTTTCTGATAAAAAGAACCTTTGCAAAAAGTAGTGAAATCACAACGAAAACGTTAATGTTAAAAAAGTAGCCAAGTTCTTCTATATACAAGAACCTTTGCGTAACAAGTCAGCCGTAAAAGGTAATGAGATTAAAAATACGCCAAGTTCTAAGTTCATTAGTGTTAAATAACAAATATTTTAAGTAGATTATTATCAAAAAATCTCAAAATTATTAGAGACATCTATTATTTAATGATTACTTACTTGAATTTAGTTGGTTTACTAGTTAAGATTTCATTTCAAAATTGAGTAATTAGGTAAAAAAAGAAAACTTGCCAAGTAAACCAACTCAACCCCCGAAATTTTTCAAAATGTGTTTCTTGTTCCTAGTTTAGTCTTGGAAAGTATAGACCCATCTTATATAAGTGATTGTCATCAAAGTCGATGGTGAATTGTTTTCGACAGCAAAATCTATAAAAGGGTAGATACTTCTTGGCAACTCGAGAGCAACCTAGTTTGGAAAACTAATTAATTTGTTTTCAATTTGCAAAAAATGTGTTTTACTTTTCAGTTTTAATGACCAAATTTTGCCCCCAATGTTTTGTATAACCTTAGGTTTACAGTAGTGTTATTGCTGGAAGTAACTTATATGTTTCCGAGTAGGTTGTGTTCTTTGCCTGATCTTACGGTGTTAATTTCGTGGTTTTCGAGACATCCAAACAAAATGGAAAAAACTTTCTTTTGCTTAATTAAGGTTCAAATCAATTTATTTAAAAAAAAAAAAGTACCTAAACTAATTTTCCTCTACAAATCTCAATTTAATAAATTGCAAATACGATCTTTTCTTTTCGAGAAAAAATAATTTTGTTAGTTGTTTTAGTTTAATAACCCTTCTCAATTTCCTTTGTACTCAATGAAAAAGACCTGTGTTTTTAATAAGTGAAGACTCTAGTAGCGTTCCACGAAGTGTCATTACGAGTTCCTTGGTTAACCTTAAATATAATAAAAAAATCTGAAATCAATTCATCAAAAGACTTAGGCAAGAAGTCTTGGGCTTCCGAAGTGTAAGCGAGCGCCTGGTCACAATCCGCATCAAGGGCAAATTTAAGAACATTTCGCTGATCTGTGTTCATGCCCCCATGAAGGGAGAGAGGACTAAACCAAAGAAGCATTCTACGATCTCCTGGAGACAACGTATGATATGTGCCCGAAGTACGACGTGAAGATCATTCTAGGTGACTTCAACGCAAGATTCGGAAAGGAGGGTATCTTTGGTTCGATAATGGGAGGACACAGCCTACACGATGAAACTTCCGGCAACTGACATAGGCTGGCAGACTTTGCGGCGGGGCGAAATGTCATCATCTCAAGCACCTACTTCCCACACCTTAATATACACAAGGGGACTTGGCGGTCGCGTGATCAAGTAACCGTCAACCAAATCGACCACGTTGCGATAGACGCGAGACATGCTTCCAGTATCTGCGACGTCCGAACGTTCCGAGGGGCCAACATTGACTCGGATCACTACCTGGTGGTAGCTAGACTACGTATGCGGATATCCATCATGCGACAACGCAGAGCAGATGCTGTGAAAAGATTCGATGTCGAGAAGCTTAAATCGCAAGAGACCGCCGTGCAGACCACGTAACTCTTAATCTCTCAGGAGGTCCGCCACCAGCATCAAGTGCAGAGGACCAGTGGAAACACTGTCAACAAGCCATCAGAAGTGCCACCTCTGATGTGCTGGGTTTCACTAGGCGAATACAACGAAACCCCTGGTTCGATGAAGAGTGCCGGCTAGCGCATGCAGCTAAGGACGAGGCCTACCAGGCAATGCTGCAGACTCGAACAAGAGCTGCTCATAGAGTAGCCCGGGACTTCTACGGGCTGAAACGAAAAGAGGAACGACTACTTCTTAGGAGGAAAAAGAGAGAGCACGGGAAGCGGGCGGTAGAGTCTATTGAGGGTTGTAGCGGTAGGGGAGATGTTCGAAAATTTTATCAGAGGGTGAAGCGATCCACCCAAGGATTCAAGGCTAGAACGGAAGCCTGCCGAGATGAGAGTGGGAATATGGTAGTAGACACACAGTCAGTGCTGAGGATCTGGAAAGAACACTTCTCTAGACTGCTTAATGGCGAAGACAGCCAAGATGCCGCTAATAGGCAGAACGCTCCATTCAACTTGAACGATGATGGCCAAGAGTTCCATCCACCCGACCTAACCGAAGTGCGGCTGGCGATATCCAACCTTAAGTCGTTCAAGGCTGCTGGTGCGGATGGCTTACAAGCCGAACTATTTAAATCAGCGGGAGATGAATTGTTTAGGAGCATAAACCAGCTCATATGCTAAATTTGGTCGGATGAAAGTATGCCCGATGAATAGAATCTCGGTATAGTCTGCCCCATCCATAAAAAGGGAGATGTTTTGAAATGCACCAACTACAGAGGAATTAGTCTCCTAAACGTCGCTTATTAGTTTCTAACGTCGTTAGTTTAACGTCGCTTGTTAGTTGAGGCCGATACCCATCCTGGGCTGTGAGCGCCATCAAAAGTAAAGTAAGTAAGTAACTTGTTGATAGCTAGTTAAATTCAAGAATCAAGATTAAAATATAAACGTTTTTTAAAAATTATGTACACCAACCCCCCAAAATATTTGTCGGACCATTTCTGATAATAAAATACAGATTTGTTATTCAATGTTATTCAATACAAAATAAATAAACATTCGAATTGTCATATACTCTTAAGCAAGAAGTCGAACTGATATCAATTTCAATATTATCAAAGTTAGTTTTTTTTTATTGTTAACAAGCCATGTTGTTGTTTTAAGTTATCTTTAATTTTTTTTTTATATTTTTTTACAGAGGAAGATTACGATGCTTTTTGTTTGGCGTACATGTTCACGTACCGTGATTTTGAAATGGGAACTTTAGGACTTGCATGGACGGGTGATCTTAAAAATGCCGGAGGTGTTTGTGAAAAGAACGGGGTAAGTCAGAATGATGCAAAAGACCAAATCTATAACAATTCATTATTAATTATGTTATGTGTGAATGATTATTATAATAACGTGAGTATACAATACAACGGTTTATTTTTAGTATGTATTTAGTTTCAAAAATTGTTAGAAATAATTTTGGTTAAGCAGTGTTGGTATGCACCTACATAAGAAAGATATTATGCGATCTTTACTCCAAATGCGTTAACATTTACACTGCTCCCCTAACAAAATATGCAGTCAAAGCCGTAGCAAGACAAGTGTTTCGTTGGAGGATATAATTTAAAAAAAAAATTAGTATCCTACCTTAGTTTTTAACATTTCGCGACCTTAGGACAAGGAAGTTCTAACTAAACTCATATTAGTTTAGAGAAAACGAAGATGGAATATTTCATCCTATGTAACTTTTTTACCATAAGTTGATTCCAAATATGTTCTAAAATTTGTACATTATACTGTTTCATGGATTTCGTTGCTTTTAAAAAATAAAAACTTTATGGCATAGTTATTCAGTAATTTATATTTAAAAAAATTGATAGAACTTTGTTGCACAACGATAAGGTACATAACCGTAGGACAAGAAGATTCTTATTACCTGATAGAACTTTGTGTAACTGTAAGGTATTTAGTTTTTCAGATAGAACCTTGTTTATTTTTTGTCAAGATAAAATATTGTATCGATTAATGTCGTTTTCGGTTGAAGGTTCGGAATTACTCTTTTTTGACTCCACTTACTCCAAAATAATTCGATTGGCTGTTCCGAGTAATGTTTTCGGAGTATTTTTCTGTTCCGGAATTAATAAAGGGGTAGACCCGGAACACACATATACATATAAACCCTTTCATCGTATTATTTGTCAAATTAATTTTGCTGCACTGAACGTGCAAAATAAACATAGATATCAGACAATTTACGCACACACACATACATTTTTCGAAAATTAGTCTCGGAACAATAGAAAATAATTCGATTAGAATCAAAAAGGAGTAGTACTGTTCCGCAATCCAATCGAAAACGACATACGATACAAAAAAAATTAATTCAGTCAGAAAAATGTTTTTGTTTCGTTATAGAATCTATAATAATTATAAAAGAAAAATGTAACATAATAACCCAGTCAATAATTACAAAAAAGGGCTAAAATCGCAAAGCGCGATGTAGTTCTGCATTTTTGATATGTTGTTGCGGCATGTTACAGTAGTCTGTAGCTAAGTTTGCAACTACGAAAAAACCTGTGCTCGCTGCAGGAAAAATGCAACAGTAAAACAAACGCTAAAACCATTGTTTCAGACATTTTCCTTTATAACTTCGCAGCTTAGGAAAAACCAATCCACTATAAACTTGTTTGTTATAAAATTTTCTACAAGATCACTTTATTTTTGAATTCATGCATATTATATTTGTGCTACTATCTAATCAAGAATTATAAAAAAATTCTGACAAAAAACTAGGTAATTTGGAATCACTCAAATAATAGGTCAAAAATTGTCCAATTCTGTTAAAAATTTGGAATCAAATAGCCTAGAGTATTACTAGAGTATTGGCAAGAAACATGATGGGTCAACTAAATGCAACGAGCAATTTTTGCATCATTGCTGTGGTCAAAGTAGGACACTTAACTTGGCACTGATTTTTGTATACGTAGCGATTTCAGAAATAAACATGTTGCACTGTATAAACAAAAATTTTTTTCTTGAAGCATTTTTGCGAACATTTTTCAAACATTTAAAATCGCTACCAAAATAACTGAAAAAAAAATAAATAAATATTTTAACAATATTTTATGACAGTTAAGAGTTCCAATTCGTGTACAAAAATCAGTGCCAAATTAAGTGTCCTATTTTCCTGTAGAATTGGAACTTCTAGATCCGAGACCTTGCTTTTACGTGATCTTGTTGCTATTCGCCTTACTACAACACAAGTCATGTTTTCAGCATCGTAGTCTAATGAAAACTCGATTTCAAACTCAGCTTTTGTAAACTTCAGGATTTTTAATTATAGTCAAAGCTAATTTTTGAATATTTGGCGAAATCTTTGAAGTTTATTATGAGTGGCTTACAGGTGTTAACAATTTTAAGCAGCCTAATGAGCCCCATAGGAGAGAAATATTTATTTACGGACAGATGTTTTTGCTTTTGGCTATGAGCATTGTCGACCTTCTGTAGTGTATTTTAATGTGATAGGTACTCTTAACGTATAGAATATGGATGAGTTTTTATGGAATGTTGTATAGCAAGAGCCATTATTCCAAGAAATACTAGGTTCTAATGATGGCATGTTTGAAAAGTCATTTCGAGTAAAAAGGTTCTATCTACAACGTAAAATTCAACAAGGTTCTATTTACGAAATAATTTTTTTCCTTAAAGGCAAAAGGTTCTATCTGGCTATTAAAACTTTGAGAACTTAAATTCATATTGAGTGCTTGTAGATATAACCTTGTTGGCTTCAATTTCATGAATTATTTCATAAACGGAAAGAGATAGCCAAATTTGGATAGCGGCAATCGAAAGAGCGTAGCCTTATTAGTGCAATGCAATATATAACTCAATTTTGGAAAAAATGTCAGTTAGAACCTTGTTGACCTAAGGTCGCGATTTTTGATTCTTTGATTTAACTCGCTATCAGCAAGTTACACTTTTTTTGAAAACATTATTTTAAGCAAGATCACTCATTAATTATACAGACTTACAGAATCAATATTTTCTGTTGGTATTTCTTTTTCGGAAGATCTTGGATGCACTGATTTTCATATATAAGTATTCCAGTCTAAACATGCAAATAACGATTTTTTGATTATATATAAAATAAGACAAAAAAACAACATGTGAAACTCTTCGTGATCTGACGTTACTAAATTCTTCACAAATTCAAGCACAGGTCTTTTTTGATCCAGGGAAGAACCGAATTGTTTTTGATTAGGTGTGTTATAGTTCGGAAAAATTATATACAAAATGTCCTAATTTCGAAAAAATTTCCGAGAAAGCTGAATTTTAGTGGAGAGTTTTTATTTGTACGTCATTTACACTTTCTAAAAAGTTTCTAAAGGTGGAAAAATTCAATTTTTCTCTTAATTACTTGAAAACTATTATTTATTTTATTTTGAATAAAGCTGTAGGTACCTACATTTGAGGCCGTGAGTGCGATAGTCTCCTAACTACATTTTTCATTATTTTCAGTAGACCAAAACAAGAAACAGTTTATTTTCAAACACTTGTTGTTCAACATAGCTTTGATGTTCGTTTTGCAGTATACCTACTCAAAAAATGACAGAGTTTTGATTTTCTTCCTTCAAAAAACGGTTATAAATGATTTAAAGTCCGATAGGCCACTATTGCACAGAGAAAAAATCAAAAAAAAAATTAAAAATTGTGATGTATCGGTATTGGCGGTATAATCTGCAGAATGTCCAGCAAATCCTTAATCCTTATTTTTCTCGATGTTTATATGTCTTCTATCGGGGTAAAGGGTTTTTAGGTTGAGGCTTGCTAGGCTTACACTTTTGTTCTGTTCAAATTGCCAACACTTTGAAATGAACAAATTTATAATGAATATTTAAAAAAAAATATATGAAGGGGTCGCTCATTAAATATTGAGGCCTAAGAATCTTGAGCGAAGTTAACCTTTTTCTGTAGATATCTCTCTATTTGAAATGTTTTTTTCCTAATTCAAAGTGGTAAAAAAGTGGTTTAAGTTAGTTTAGTTAGTTGAATTAATATCACGTGTGAGCAAATGTAACAAAATTGGCCTAACTAAAAGTTTCAAATAGTAAAATCAAATAAGCGAGTGTAAAAGTGGCCTAAGTGGTATATAGGCGGATAGGTCACTCTTGCACTCAAGCTTTAATTTTTTTTGTTTGGCCTAGGTACAAAAGACCTGTAAAAGTGGTCCGACTCGCCACAACAACCAACAAAAGTCTGTCCGACCACTGGTTTTGTAAAGAGGGCAGTCTAAGCTTTCATTTGATACACCATTTATAGAAATGCATCATGGTTTAGGTATCCTTAGCCAAAAATGCAACCGAAAAAGTGCGTTTTCAACCCATTGGCACCTGAAAAACCTTGTCCGAGCAGCGGTTTTGTTAATGTTAAGACTAAAGCTATGAATTGGTATCATTCTTTTCTGAAGCCGCGATGAGATATGTAAACCTACGGTCGCCTCCCGTACTATTGGCATGACACAGGTGTGTTTATAAGCCTCAAATCAGAATTCATTTTAGCGTTAAATGCAAAAAAGAACTCAGCCGGATTATAATTTCGAAACCCAGAATTTATATTGTCGCTAGAAGGGTTGAAGGGTGACATTTCATGTTTGGTAAGGCTGTCAGAATATGACAAGCAAGTCCGTTCTTTACTGTCAGCACAAACAAAAGCAATCTCCTCCATAAACATCATTAATTCTCAAATTAAACATAATCTTCTCTAAGACAGGTGACAGTTAATAAATCAAACTTTTCCATCACTTTTAGTCCTTATACTCAGAAACTATATTCAATCATTGAAATACACAATTCACATAAAACACAATATACCAACTTTAAGTGCTTAAAATCACAACCAACAGTTGACAACTACTATCAGATATTCATTAGCTCCAGAACTACATACATACATACATATACAAATACATACTTCCAAACAAAAAAAAAACGAAACTAACAAACACATAAATACAATACCAACATCCCTAGATTTGCCAACATCCCTTTCAACATGTGTATTACTCAGATTTAAGCCATTTATCATCCCGAAATATAACGGTTCGTTGAATCAGAGGAATATTTCAAGAATGGCAGTGCTATCAAAGCTTTGGCGTTAAATAAAAAAGTGAAATCTATCTCATCACGAAGAAACAAACTTCTAGAAAAAATAAACGATTTAATATGATAATTTCTATATCTATCTAGGTACATTATATAGAACAGCTACTGCAATACGAGTACATGTGCAACCCTAAACGTGTCTTCGCTTCCGTTTCCTTTATTTTTATCGTCGTGCTTTCATGTCTCTTCTGCAATTAATCATCTTCAAATGATTTATTGGCATTTCTAGAGAGAACGAACGACCCAACGTCAACATACACAAGACAGGCACATACAAAACAATTTTCATATTACCAACAAAATGGCAGAGAGTGAAGTTGGAGTTGTCTTGGAATGTTGCATTGGCACTTTGGCAGCCTTGGGTTGAGTAATGTCAATGTGCCTCACATCTCACATGTTCTTCTTCATCCTCCCCCATTAAGAAGAAATATTAAACTTTTTTATTTTAGAATATTGCTTTTTTGCGATCATTGGATTTTCCCGGGATGCTGTGAACTGCTAAAGGATCCAACAAATACAATAAAATAAATAAATTGGGGTCGAGTCAAAGGTTTTCATTAAAAATTCAAATTGTTGTACTTTAAGCATGCAGAAACAGAAAACTCATTTTATTTTGACGTTAGATATAAAGGTGTTCATTCCCGGTCAGTTCAAATGTTAGTCGTCTAAACTCTGGTATATCTTTTAAGGTTAGGTGCGAACAAAGAATAAAATGGGTTCACATTCCCTTATGGAACCTCTCTATATATCTACACTATAGTTTCAACTTTTTCAGTGGTTGATGGTCGAAAATTTAAAGATATTTTAAGCGTGGGTACTTAAATTATGACAACAACATTTGTTCATACCCATTAAATGACACTAACATACAACTTACTTCATAAAGCATTCCATACTTATACATTACAACTCTGACCCAGAAAAATGCGTACCGCCCAAATTCTATAATGTATTGAAAATAATAATTCCGAGCATGTAACATGCTGCTTGGTGAATGTAAATAATTCGGTCAATTCAATTTCTGTATGCAAAAATTCTGTCAACTTAAGTGCAATATTGTCTTGCTTATTATTAAATCTCATAGAGACGCACGGGAAATTGAAGAAGCTTAAATTCGAATGGTAAATCGCTTGGAATCGGAAAATTCAGAATCCACGGAATGATAACATCTTCGCGTTTGAATATTATTGTCAATCGTCGCTTGAATGACACTTGTTTTGAGATTCTTCACGATCAAATGCGTTACAAGGTTTCGGTACATTAATTTAAAATTGTGTGGCCAAAGTATTCAAAAATTCCGTGGGATAGTTTGTAACTTCGGTTTCGTCCATCAAGGATTCGACGGATATTTATGAAGTAAAACTCATCGGCGATTTGATTTTGAATGACGAAATTTAAATGATCGAACCTTGTTTGTCAAAATAGCTCGTGCACTCAGCCAATTATGGTCAGCATAATTCTAAGCGATATTCAGGAAAAAAATCGTGATGAGCTCTTCCGCCGTGCGTCGGTCGTTATAAATTTGGAAAAATCTGTCAGGCCGGTTACTAAATCGACTGGGATCACACCATTACTTATTGTAAACTCTGCGGCATACTGGTCATTTCGTAAAGCAACTCGTATGTCCTATAACGCGCTTCCAATATGCGTTTGTGTGTTATTGTGAACTTATCCTAGATGGTAATCTTTCATTGCTGGAATACCTTCGCCATCGCAGACTTCTAGTAGTCCCACTTGTAGATTTAATGGCAATTTCAATGGAGAATGGTTCGACCACCTCCTAACAACGTAGCCGCAATCCCATAAGAGGCCAGTACCAAAGAAATCTTAGATCTGGTACGGATTGTAGCCAAAATCATTGAAATCAGAAATATTTTTTTTCCAATTGTGCATGAGAGAAATACCACCATATCCCTTATCGACTGCTTCCATCAATTTATTCTGCGTATGTACACGCCTACTTTTGTTCTGTATTCAACATTGGCACATTTGATCAAACATCTTGGCACAATACGACTCGATCGAAATCCATTTCTTGCTTTAATTCTCGATTAAATGAGATGAAAAATGTAATAAAAACCGGATCTTCCCGTATTTTCAATTTTCCTGGAAATTTCCGGAATACTCCTCCATAGTGTCCTTCCTTGGGCAAACAAACTCGTGAAAATAAACTTTTCGTTCTCGACTTTTTATTTTTTCCTTTACCTTCGCTTAACAATTTAGCAATTACGAACAAACCCGCAGAAGGAAGTAGCTATCCAATTTAGTCCAGTCGTTTTCAAGTTTTAAGCATCAAACAAACCAGGATCAATTTTTATATATACAGGGTATCCCAACGTCACCGGACCAGAGCAAAACCATGGGTTCTTGGGGTGATTTTAAGTTGAAAAACTTAAGTAAGCGTTAATTTTTTCGATTTCGCTTCCTTTTTCACTTATATGGATTTTTATAATTATTAAATTTTTTGTTTAAATTCACACAAGAGCACCTAACAGTTTGTACCCCATACAACGATTTTATTTTTTTATTTTTTTTTTTCGTTAAAATAAAACCATTTTTTTTTATTTTTAACTTTATTTTTTTAAAGTAGAATGGGCAAATTTGTATGGAAATTGGGTGCGAGCGGCCAAGAATGGTTTTATTATTTTTGGAAGTGGTTTGGTCCTACAAGTACGGTGTAGAAGTTTTTTCGTTGTGTTAAACTTCAAATTGGTATAAAATGCAATTTTGTGTTTAACACTTTAATAGAGTTTTAGTTAGTATTGTGGCTAATGTGAATGGAAAAATAGAAAATGAAAGTGAAATAACAGCTGAAGACATGAGTTTCGGAGATATGTGTTAGACAAAGCACATACATCATTAAATATTAGTACAATTTGCATACTTTGTATACTTAATAATCTAGGTATATTAAAAACATGTTTTTTTAAGTATAGTGCCTACTCATACTCTATAATCGGACTTAATTCCGCTGCTGGTAATCAAATATCATCGGTTTGGTTTCTTGAGCAGCCTAAATATCAAACCACGCACATAATATGCGCGCATCATCCGAATTTGCGCCTTCCACTCAGTAATATTGCAGTAATAGTGTGCAATAGCTGCTCTCACATTCCTTTTGTCGGCCAATCCAAATGACGAATAATAATTCCTAGAAAATAGAGCTTAACATGTCTAGGATGCATTCGGATGCGCAGCAACCAAATGTCTTGCTCTTGGATATACTGCGTAAGACCTCTTACTCGTTGTTCTAACATGTGACTTAAAGCTCTATTCAAATAATCTTGCAGAACTTTCATAGGTTCCGAAGCCATTGAGAACCGTTCTGACCTGCGTCATCAACCAAAAAAGCATGTTTTAGCCTTAAATTCGTGTATAGAGGGCAATCTTAGATATGTCATTTGATACTCCATTCTTAAAAATCCCTAGTAAACTAGGTATATTTAGACCAAAATAGGAAAAGTGCATTTTCTCACCGAAACAGCCTAAATAAGCTTGTCCTACCTCCGCCACCGGTTTCCTTAACGATTTGACTAAAAGTATCGGTTGGTTTCCTCTTTTTAAAAACCTACGATGAAATAAGTTATCACTTATTGTTGCCTACTGAACTCGTATATTGGGCCAGTTAAATAACCGCGGACTATCTTGACCTGGTACGTATTGGGTCACTCGACATTGTGAAATAAGGATAACGCATAAGATAGTTTTTGAAAATGCCATCTCCCCAAAATATGCATTTGCAAATGTCTTCATATCTATTTTCCTTAATGCACTGCAACGTAAAGCCTATACTGAAAGTTACTCCCTTGTAGCAGACCTTTCATTTGACACTAATTTCATTCGTGGCCGCTCGCACCCAAAAATGCCCATTCTCCTTTGTTTGTATTAAATCAAACATTATAAAAATTGCTATTCTAACGTGTTTTTTATTATTTTATTCTTAATGCTATAAAACATATCATCAAACAATTACTATATAGCCCAGTCAATAATTACAAAAAAGGGCTAAAATTGCAAAGAGCGATGTAGTTCTATTGTTGATATGTTGTTGGGCATACTAAAGTAGTCTGCAGCTAAGTTTGCAACTTCGAAAAACCTGTACTTGCAGTAGTAAAAATGCAACAGTGGAAAAACTCTAAATCACCCCATTTTTTCCGACATTTTCCTTTATAACTTAGGAAAAAACCATCCACTATAAATTTGTCTTTTATAAAACCCACATTTTTATAAGACCACATTAATTTTAAATTCATGCATGCTATATTTGTGTTGCTAATTAATTATTTTATTAGTTAAAAAAAAAAATTCTGCAAAACTATGTTATTTTGAGGCTACCCAAAAATAGGTCAAAAATTGTACGATTCTGCTAAAAATTTGGAATTAAATAGTCTAGAAACAGTGGGTCGAAACTATGAAAAAGTGGTCAAGGGCCTGTAACTTTTGATCTAATCAACGGATTTCAAAACGGTTTTCACTATATTGTTTCTGGCAAAATTCCCAAAAATTTTCAACGAAAAACTTAACATTATGCTGTCTTTCGAAAAAATATATAAAATGAAATTTTTTTTATTTTTACTTAATTTTTCTTTTATTTTTTGGGCAATCTGCTTTGCTTTATGTATTCAGTATTTTCATTCTTGATTTAAGCTACCCAATGCCACTCTTAACAAGGCAATAACACCCATACCCCCCCCCCCTTTGCAGATTGGCAAAAATACTTCTAAAGGGGTTTAAATTACAAAGATGGTGCTGTAGGGAACGTAATCGGATGCGGTCGGGTCCAAATTTTTAAAAATATTACTCACAATGAATACAGCTTTCATTCTAGACTACTTAAAAAGCTTGCATAATGTAAGCATTTTTTTAAAAAGCTTAAAAAAAAAAAAAAATCAGGTGGCACAACGGCTCATGAAGAACCAGGGCCTAGTGTCTAACAACTCGCAACCATTCCTGTATGCGCCTTTCGACAGGAATGGAAGGGACCTACAATTTTATGCCGAATCCGAACGGCTAAACGAGAAGCACTTATTCGTGACAAGTGATACTCTTGGAGGATTTGTCAATTCCTCGCAAGAGGCAGTAGCCCTGAAAAAAACTTTTTTTTAGTTTTTAGGTGGACGAGGCTGGGAAGCAATCCCAGACCTCCAGCGTGACAGTCGAACGCACTAACCATTACGCTACGGGCTACTACTAAAAAGCTTATGGTTATAAAAAAAACGTGTTTTAGAATTATTCAAAAACATTATTTTGAAAATTTTTTTGATATAGCTTGAAGACATCAGTATCTTAGCAACAAAATTTATTTCTAGAAAATAACGTAAAAAATGAGCCAGATGAGTACAAAAGTGGTTAAAAAAAAACATTTATTTTTTTTTTTCGAAATAGTGCCTGTTTTTGACTTTGTATCTTTGAAACCCAAACATATTGATAAAAAAAACTTGTGGATTATGAAAGAAGGGCCATTTATCTATCAAATCCAAAAAAAATTTCGTTCAAAACGCTAAAAAAAAAATAACACCCGATGACCGGACTTTTGTACTATTCGGCCCACTGTGCGCTGGTCTAGACTATTACAAGATAAAATTCGAAAATTCGATTCAAATCGGTCTAATAGTTTTGGCAAGAAACACGCACTTGTACACGCACTTATAACCCTTAACTATAATAAAATATAGGTGTAATATTTATATTTTTATTTAAGCTATTAAAAAAACTTTCTCATAAGACTAAGAAGAATGCAGATAAATGATCATTTTAACAACCTTGATTATCATCAACTTCGTTTTTTCTTGTTTTTACCAAGAAGTTGGTTTCTTTATTTTGTAATATCTTGAAAAGTAAAAGTCCTAGAACCATCCGGTTTTCAGTATTTGACTATGAGTTGATAAGAGCATTGAATTTTGGAAGAAAAAACAGTACCTAATTACGTGAAATTTAAAAAAATAGGATTTTGAACATTTATTTTTATTTTTTTTTATCAAAATTTTGAGTTTGAAAATTAATATTTCAAAAACTGTTCACTAACTGAACTTTATTTGAAAAGGAAATGATAGAAGGGTTTTCTGACTTTACATACAAAAATAAAAGGGCGTTTTAGTTCTTACCGTTGTTTTTTAATAATTTTTTTACCCATTTCTTTTAAATTTTTCGGGTTCTATAAACGGTCTGGCAGGGTAAATGCCGCCTCCAATCGGTCTTGGACATACGGATCTGTAATCAGGGGCTCAATATTTAGGAATGGGTAAAAAAATTTCTGGCTCATACAATCATGCTCAAAGATGATTTTTAGGGTTTTTCAAACGGTCTGGAAGGGTAAATGCCGCTTCCAAACGTTCTTGGACATACAGATCTGTAATCAGGGCATCAATACCTAGGAATGGGTACAAAATTGTTTGGTTCATACAATCATCCTCAAAGTTTATTTTTTAAGGTTTTCAAATTGCTATAACGCATCTTAAGCCGCCTCCAAGGACTGCAGGACTTGCATTTCTTTCATAAGCATTACCACACCTTTCGACTCGTATACTTTTTTTTTTGGTTCACTTTCACACCCCTAAATTTGCTGTGGGCTCTTGGTCTATAACCTTAGTTGCATATTACAAAGTTATAAAGGAAAATGTCAGCGAAAATAGGGTGATTTTAGCGTGTTTTTTGCTTTTGCATTTGGTTAAAGAAAAGGGCTTCTTTTACAAAGCCGGGGATGGGTCGCTAGTGTTAAATAAAAGCTTTTTTTTGTTTTCTGTTCATTACCTTTTGCACTTCACCAGTTGGTTGATATGCCTATATGCCTAATGCTGATGTGTAGCTATTCCTACTTTCGAGCACGTACTAGTACATGTAATATAGCCGTGTCTTATGAGAGAGTGAGCAGCAACTCATCAATTTTCTCACACGGAAAACACAAACAAATTTCTGTATAATAATTTATTTTGTTATTGTTTTGCGTATAAAATGTTTGCTGAATGCTGAGTTGCTATAAGTAGACTCTCTCAAAAATTGATAATTGATATTTTTACTGCCGTAAAAGCCGACACTATTAAGACTATAAAATATCTGATCCAAGCATTGCCGCCCTGGGCCTGTAACAAGCTTAATCCGAAACAGAGCAGTTTACCAACAGTCGGACGGCACGCATAAAAGTACGGTTAAATATAGATATTCGGTACTTAGCCTCAGCACAAAGTATCTACGAGCATGTGAAATACTAAATTTAAAATTTCTTGCTCATTACAATTTAAAACCATTCATACCAAATAAAAATACATACATATACATCTGTTTCTCCTCTTAAATTTGTACAGGACTCCAAATAATGTGTGTTATACCTATGTTAGATCATTTAAGGCCAGTTTGTTTACAGTGGGTTAAATTTAGTATGTGACTTTCATAGGCTTTAATTAAACAACGCTAATCAATCATAATTGGCTGATTAGTGAAATCCATGATTAGCAACTCATACTTTGAATAAAAAACAAAAAGGGCACGACTGGATGGCACAAAACCTGCTCGCGTAGCTTTCAACTTTAACGAAGCTTGAAATAGACAATTTGCATATGTAGTGGTTCTATAGCATTATGATATCATTAAAATAAGTGTTCAAAACAATTTTAAATATAAATTATTACTATAAATTTGATTTTTAATAGCTAAAACAAATAGAGCTCAAAAAAAAAATATGCCATCTGATTTGCTTAATAAATATAAATTTATTAACAACAAAAATTCAAAAATCGTTAGAGCGGTTTTTATTTAAATTAATTTTGTATAGTGATAGTAGCTAAATGGGCTGCAGGTCAATTGAAACAAATCAATTATTGTGAAATAATTGATTTGTTTCAATTGACCTGCAGCCCATTTAGCTACTATCACTAAGAAGATTTAAAGGTCACAAATTCCACAAGTTTAATTTTTTATATATAAAATGTCTTGAACATTTTTTAAAATAAAATTTGGTATGCCAACTATTAGTATTTAATAAAATACAATTTTTCACAAAATTAATAAGAAATTCATTAGCCCGTTTTCAAGATATTCCTTTCTTATACAAGATCTCTCATAATTTTTTTCCTATCTTCTATTGGTTTTTCAAAAAAAAACATTTCAATATTTTATCCAAAAATAATTTTTTCGAAAATTTTTATATGCAAAATTGTTAAAATTGTAAGCGACCTTTTGTGTAAAAATTTTGGTTGAAATCGGTATAGTAGTTAACGAGAAATTTGAAAACCAAAAAATCGGTTGTATGACAGGTACGGTTAATAACCGTTATAAAAAAAAAATTTTGTCTACCAAATTATTTATTTTAGTAATTTTAGTACCTCGTAATTTTTTTTGGAAAATTGTTAGAGCCGTTTTTGAAATAAATCAATTTTTGTATATTGGTTGTATGACAGGTACCGTTATTTTTGGAGCTAAAAATCACATAAGAACTTCAAGTCCAAAGTTTGAAGAAAATCGCTTCAGCCGTTTAGGCTGCAGGTCGAGGTACAGACAGACGGACAGACAGAATTGCGAGACCCACTTTTTTCCCGTTCTCTATCATCGTAATGTTAGGGAAAATTATTATCTCGAATTTTTTTTTTTGCACACATCCTAAACTTGCCCTATACTACGTACATCGCAAGTAAAAATTTGATCAACGAACACATTTGAGGATTTCCCAGCCTCACTAATCATGGATTAAAGATGATTAGCTGTGAACAAACTGGCCCTAAGTGTAGCCATAGATCATAATCCCTTAAACGCGGCCTAATTATAAAACGAAAACTACAACAAATGAGTAAAAAATGTCTTCCATGCAATTTTAGATAGGTACCTACTCATAGATAATTTTATTCAACATTAAATTCCTACCATTTATTTGTTTCATTTTTTTGAAAGATAATTTGTTACAATTTTTAATTTTTTTAATGCAACAAAAGCTACCTACTATTTCAGATGTGTGTATATTTTGCTTGATATCCATGGCTGCTGATTGGAATTGGAGTTCGAAGCAAGCACCAGGGCGGCCAACCAGTGTTTCCTTTTCACTACGGTTTTCAAATTGAAAATAATAATTCAAGTATTATGAAATTGTTGACAAGCTTGATAGTCAAGTACGATATAGCTGCTATCATGTAGGAGCAACAACTTATATCTAAAGTTGGTGTAAAAACTTATATCTTAAGAGTGCTTTTAGAAAAAATATACAATAAATTTTATTCTTGAACCATTTCATTTAATATGGCGCCTTATTTTCTGGTGCCCAGATGCCATCCCTGGTTGAATTTTTATTTCATGTGTGCATCATCATTTTATCTATAAAGGAAAAACGTACCTACTACACCCCCCGCCTTGAAATTCATTCATTCGGTTTATCGATTTAAACATACCTACCAAAAACAAGAACACCAAATACAAAAATTCCTCGCGTGGATACACAGCACTCTCCCTCTGAATAGTTTGTTGCTGTTTTATTTTTACTTGCGATATACGTAGTAGGGCAAATTTAGGATTCGTGCAAAAAAAAAAAATTCGAGATAGGTTATAATTTTCCCTAACATTACGATGATCGAGAACGCTAAAAAAGTGGGTCTCACAATTCTGTCTGTCTGTCCGTCTGTCCATCTGTCCGTCTGTCCGTCTGTCCATCTGTCCATCTGTCCGTCTTCTCTAGAGGGGAAATTGAATTTTTTTTTATCTCAAAAAATAACGGTACCTGCCATACAACCAATATGCAAACATTTATTTATTTCAAAAACGGATCTAACGATTTTGAAAAAAAAAATTACTAACTAAAAAAAAAAAATTAATAACTAAAATAAATATTTTGGTAGAAAAAAAAATTTCGTAACGGTTAAAATTGTAGTAGCCCGTAGCGTAATGGTTAGTGCGTTCAACTGTCACGATGGAGGTCTGGGTTCGCTTCCCAGCCTCGTCCACCTAAAAAAAAAACTAAAAAGTTTTTTTTCAGGACTACTGCCTCTTGCGAGGAATTGACAAATCCTCCAAGAGTATCACTTGTCACGAATAAGTGCTTCTCGTCTAGCCGTTCGGATTCGGCATAAAATTGTAGGTCCCTTCCATTCCTGTCGAAAGGCGCACACAGGAATGGTTGCGAGTTGTTAGTCACTAGGCCCTGGTTCTTTATGAGCCGTTGTGCCACTCGATGTATGTAACGGTTAATAACGGTACCTGTCATAGAACCTATTTTTAGGTTTTAAAATTTCTCGTTAACAGCTACACCGATTTCAACCAAATATTTTATGCAAGTGGTCATTTACAATTTAATAATTTTGCATATAAAATTTTATTGAAAAAACAATGTTTGTATTTTTGAAAAAATATTAAAATTTTTTTTTTTAAATTCAATATCTTGAAAACGGGTCAATGAATATTTTTTTAAATTTTGTGTGAAATTGTAAATAATATAATTCTTAAAGTTGGCATACTAAATTTTATTTTTAAAAATGTTCAAGAATTTTTATATATAAAAAATTAATTTTTAAGAAAACCGCTCTAAAGATTTTTGAAATTTGTTTTTCGTAAATTTACATTTATCAAACAAAGCAGATGGGACACTTTTATTTGAGCTGTATCTATTTAAGCTATTAAAAAACAAACATTTATAGTAAATTATAGTAATAATTTTTATTTTAAATTGTTTTTAAAAACTTTTTTTTTAATGATATCATAGTTCTATAGAACCACTTATGCACATTGACAATTTTAAGCTACGTTCAAGTTGTGAGCTACGAGAGCAAGTTTGTGCGATCCAGTCGACCTCATTTTTTGTTTTTCTATTCTCAAATTGATGATGGTATTTCACTATTATAGTTTCTGTGTATATGTTTGTCCATATTATTTTTAGAGGAAGTGGATGAACGGAAAGAGCTGAAAAATTTGAAAACGAATATCGACAGGCCATTGTTGTCTTTTTGGCAATTTTATGGCAATCACCTTGATGCGCGCTTCCACATATTTTGCAAACAGAAGTGAACAATTTCGGTGTTCAATTGGAATGCAAATAGAAAAATTCTAGATAACGACTGCGGTTCGCTATATTGTGTGCCGATGACATGATGTCTGAAAAAATTTGGTGGAAAATTTGAGTTTTATAAAAAAAAATATGGTTGCATGAAACAAAATACGTCACTCTGTTTCTCTTTTCGAAAATGCTTGGAATTGAAACGAATATTTAATTTTCACCTTACCTACCTATATCTACCTTTAAAGATTTCGATTTAAAATATTGGTTGAGGAAGTTAAATTTGACATAACATCTACAAAAAATATTGCCTTGTAGGTATTTTTTTTTTTTTTTTTTTTTTTTTTCATTTTAACAAAAAAATGTCTGCGTTTTACCTCAACCTGTATGTGTCAAAAAAACTGTGGGTAAAGATATACAAAGATGTCGTTATTCAGGGAATATTTTGTATTTTCAAAAACAGGATATTCATGAAAGGTTGTTAGCGTTCTGACGGACGTTGTAAAATAGTAAAGTTTCTGTCATAATTTTCATAAACGTCCGTAGAACTGTTTGAATATATGATGTGGAAAACCATAAAGAGCTGATATACCCGAAAGAAATTTATTTTATTTGGAGTTATAAAATAAATACTTGAAAATGTAAAGAATCGATTTTTATATGCATTAAATGTTATTATGTTCTATTGCCCTGAGATCACACGAGCCATTACTGGCAAGCAAGTTGGCTACATACTAGGGACTGTTTTAAGAAAAAATCAGAACTACCAACAAATCATTATTGAACTAAATGAAACAGAAAATTTTCGTTCCAATTTAAATTGTTTTTTTCGTAGACGTAGCCCGTTTTTGTTGTTCTTACCGAAGGTAATTTTAACCGAGCTATCTGAAATACTTTCCAATGAAACGCGACAAGAACTGAAATTTTTTTGAATTTTCGGAAAAGCGATTCAATATGAGTTTGTTATTGCAGAAATCATAAAAGCCGCGTTTTTTGAGAGAGTGACTAGCAACTCAGTAAAATTTTCACACGGAAAACACAAACAAAATTCTCTATAATAATTTGATTTGTTATTGTTTTACGTGTAAACATTTTGCTGAGTTGCTGGTCACTCTCTCAAAAAACACGACTTCTATTGGAGCTAAAAGTGATGCAAAATATTTATTTTTTGCAGTTAAGATTTGATCTTGTTCTATAATGATGTGTAGGAAATTTGTTTGATTTGCTTGCTTACGTGTTCTTTGTCGCAGCTGATTAATTAAAAATCATAAATACGTCGCTCAAAATGTAGGTTTCTGTTTGCTTTTCAATTGAAATTGCATGTGAAGTCGTTGAGGCAACAAAACCAAATGCGAAAATTATGTGAGGGCAATAGGTAAGATACATATGTTTATCCGTTTAAAATCTTGAGATTAGATAAAAGTTGAACATCTTTCCTGTACTTAGATAATCGTAACAAATATGAATAGCAATAGATCATTCAAAATTAAAATAGGCAGCAAATATTCGAGCCTACACAGTTATTGAAAATTGACATTCGTAGAAGTACTTTGTATTCAACTGTCGAAGAAAAGGAAAAGTGTTAAATAACAACTACCAGAAACGTGATTTAGAGCTACCAATTTCAAATATCAACTACCACTTTAACTGTCAAGTTCCTCTATGTGAATATGTTGTGGCGTAGGCGGCACGCAACTTGTAAGCAAGTTGCTTTCAAGTATCTTACTGGCCACGTTCAGCTTTTACTAAAATAGCTTTCCTGTTCCTAGAATTCTAACTCTATAAACATTTTTATTGAATTTGCTTTGACATTGGACTTCGATTTTTTCTTATGGCTAAAACAGATGTGCAGCAAGTCTGCAAGTCTGGCATACATTTTTTTTTAATAGAAAAATATTCAAAACTTTTTTATTAACTGAAATACAGAAAAATTCAAAAATTCAAAATTTTTAGCCCAACAAACTTGTACTAAAAAGTTTTTAAAATTTTTGATTGAATACTACCTAAATTTAGGAAAATACTAAATTTAGTTTTTTGTTGGCCTGTAACTTTTTTAATATTATCAATAACGAAAAAATTGTTAACACATAAAATAGGAAATTTTATTCTACGAATTTTATGCAGTAAAAGTTCTTTTGTAGGACTAATGTGAACCGAGATATTTAGTAAAAAGTAAAATCCAAGATGGTGGCAAAACGGTAAATGTAAGGAATGCGAAAACGGAGATTTATTATATTCGATCAACTCTCTATCGAATTAAAAAAAAAATTATAATTGCATTGGAGACTGGACTACTCCCCAAACCTGTGCTGCGTACATCATAATAGATTCTGCCACCGCTACAAAGACCTAATACTTCACACTGAGTTATCAATTTGTTTGAGAAACATCTTTTCCATGTTGCAGATATTGCACTTTTGGCTTCGACCAGTTTGTCCTTTAGGTGGGTTTTCATATTAAGGTTACTAGTTATGGTCATTCCCATGTATTTGTAAGCTTAAACGATTTCAATTGGCTCTCTGGCGAAATGCAATTTAACGTTCCTGGCCGTTCTACCCGAACCTTTGCGAAATATCATAACTTTCGATTTGCTCAAATTCACCCTCAGATTTCATAATGGGCAGTACAATTCGAGTCCGTTAATCATCAGCTGTAGGGTTTCGGATGATTGAGCAAACAGTATCACTTCATCGGCAAACAGAAGGGCTTTAATGCGAATCCCCGCGGTTTCTATGCCACCAGGCAAAAACTCAATCAGGTCGTCTATGAACAAAGTGAAAAGATTTGGACTTAGAGTGCATCCTTGTTTGACTCCCATCATTGATTCAAACCCCACAACAGTGTTGCCGAATCTCATGATTTATCATGATTCTCATGATTTTTGGTCCCCGTCTCATGAAATCATGATTTCATGGAAAATCTCATGATTTTTTAAATTTTCATTAAAAAAAAAGAACACACAAATCAGTTCGCACTTGCTTACAAGCTGATGACTCAAACTTATTTATGTTGAAATGTTGTATTTGTCAGTTGTCACTCCTTTCATCTCTGTGCTTCATATGCATGTTCCAATTTGCCCTCAAGTATTGAAGATTTATGTCCAAATGTTTATAATTATATTCAAAGCAGTCCTAAGAGAATTGCCGCATTTAAAACCTTTTCAACTATTTTGGGGTAAAACCAAACAAAATTTTGCATAATTCACAGACATGTTGGCTTTCGAGATAAGAAGTTGTAAATTGTATTCTCGTGCAATACAATGCTTTAAAGGCATATTTTAACGAAGCAACAAAAACTAACAACTTATTGTCAAGCTAAACTATTTTGAATATGCTTAATGACCCTGTTCATTATATTTATATCTATGTATGTATGTTTTCTTACTTGTGTGCTACCAATCTTTACAAAACTAAACTAATGTATGCAATTAGAAAAACCTTAAATTCAAGATAATGTATGTTGTATGATGAAGACGAAAGCCTTAAAGTCACTGTTAAGTTACTATGTAAAAAAAGTTATATTGACAGTACAAATATTAAAAATATAGATTATGTTTCGTACGGCGAAATGTATAACGGCGTTGACCTTTTTTCTGGAAAAATATTCCATTGACAAACAAATTGTGCAAGGCTGTCAATGCCGTTGTTTGTCCTTCCCTTTTTAGTTGAAGGTTCTAAGCAAATATATTCAAGATTTAACTTCAACAACAGTGTCTTCAAAGATATGGAATCTTTGTCTCCAACGAATATTTCAATTAAAAATGTTCAGTCAATTTCCCCACTTATTTAACATTTTCCAAATCTAGTGGCAGAAGTTTGTTATCAGGATATAGATAATGAGTGGAGAATGCTTATTAATTTAAATATTAAAGCAAATGAGTATTAAACGACAAAGAAGAATTCTGAAAATATGTTGGCCAAACTAAACTGGCCGATGAAAGCTTGGGATATCCACTCTAAACTAAATTGGTTTTTGAAATATTATCAGAACCACTTTCGCTTACATTAAACGAAAATCAGAAACAGACTTGAAGTGAATTCAATCATTGGACTGATTCATTCAAATGACCTCACGAAAAATCAAAGTAGTTTTAACTTCAAAGTCACAAAGCCATTAATCGATAAATATTTCAGTAAAGTGTATAACCAATAAATATGTTTAAATATTTAACATATTTATTTAATACTAGCTGACCCGGCGAACTTCGTTCTGCCTAAATTCATTTATGTAAAGAAAATAATAATTCCAAGCACGATATAAAATGATGTTTCATGTTATTCATTCAATTGAAATTCTTTATTATAAAATAACTAAATTAACAATGTCGATGTGTTTCAATGAAACCAAAATGATTGGCGTGTCGGCCAACCTTCAGCTTCTTTACTGAAGAGCTTTAATGGTAAAAAACATTTTTCGTTTTATATTCAGGCGCGTACAAAGCGGTAGGTTTGCCGATACGTGAGCACGCCACATACAACTGACCGTTTTAGAAACATGGGAATTCCAGATTGAGGCCACAAACATCCAGCGATTGTCCTTACGACTTATTGATTGTCAATTATCATAGCAAAAGCGAGACGCACTGGAATGGCAAATCGTTCGGAATAAGCGGAATCAGTGGAATGAGAACATCTTTGCCTTTGAATTTTCCCCTCAAAATCGTGACTTGAATATAAGATTTGATTTGATGCACTTCACAATCAAACGAGATCCGTTACAAAGTTTTGGTGCATTGAGGTTGCGCAGCAAAATTATAACTGAGCCGACTTTCAATTTTAAATTGTGTTGTGAAAAGCCCGAAACATCCAAAGAATTCAAAAATTCGGTGGGACAGTTGGTGGCTTCGTTTTCATCCATCACGGAGTCTACGGATTTGAAAAAAATTAACTCACAGACGATTTGATTTTGAATGACGAAATTCAAATGATCGACATTCTTGTTATTCGCAACCAAAATCGCGCGTGAACTCAGCCAATCATGGTTAACATAATTTTGAGTGAAATTCGGAAAAACGTTCGCGAAGAGCTCTTCCGGCGTTGTTGTAAAGTAGCAAAAATTCGGTGGAAATTCAATAAGGCCGGTGACTAAGTCCACTGGTATCACGCCATTGCCATCGCCAATAAATTGACTGGAGAAATCTGCAGCGAACTGGTCATTTCGTACAGCGACTCGCATGTTTGTTTTCAATTGCAATTCTCCACGTATTGCAATAAAGCCGATGCTTTCAGGCCCTTCATGGGACCAATGCAAATTTATCAAGCCCTAAATCGTCAAAATCAATGTAACCGTTCTAGAGTTATGCACTAAAAACCGGATGTTCCCGGATGTTCAATTTCGCTGGCAATTTTAAGGGATTTTTTTCCAGGTTCCTATGCCCTTCCTTGAACTAAAACGAATCCACCAAACCCTTAATCGTGAAAATAGAAGACACCGTTCTCGAGATATGCATTAAAAAGAGGATGATCCCTAATTTCCAATTGTCCTGAAAATTTTTCGGGATTTTCCACAGTGTCCTTTGTCCTTCCCTGGGTCAATACGAATTCATCAAGCTTAAAATCGTGAAAATCAAATGATCCGATCTGAAGTTATGCGCGCACACACGGACGACATTTCTCTTTTCGGTGGCCTGATATCGTGAACATCGAACGATCCGTTCTCGAGTTATGCGCGCACACACGGACGACATTTCTCTTTTATATATATACAGAGTGTCCAGTAAATAATGGATAACCTTGGAATGCCCCATAGTAGACTTTATGACCGTCCTGAAAACTAATACAAAAATAGACTATACCAACCACAAGAAAACATATGTGCATTTTTTTGTTCAGTGCATTACTTTACGTTTTTGAATACCACGACTACAAGTGAATGAATTCTACCGTTTTTTTTTCGTAGCAATATTTAAAATTATTTTTGCCAAAACATAAGAAGACAAAAATTATAATAAATGTTGAAATTCTTAGAGAAAAAAATTATTGAACTTTGATTTTTGATGCAAAATTTGAAAGAAAATATTTTTTGAAAAAGTTAAATCATTTCTGGTATGAAAAAATGCATAGATACCTAAGCGGCCAACTATTTTTAAAATATGCGTGTCAAATGCGGACTTTAAAATGGTATAGTTTATTATTGTATCTAGAACCAATAGCAAGTTATTTGTAAAAATCTGCAATACTTGAGCCAATTTAGCTAAAACAAAAGTTTTCAAAATTTGCACAGTAAGCGTGAAAATAATACTATGCGTTGAACATGGTAGATTTTTGATTGATTGCCTGTCGTTATAATGTTGTCCATATAATAAATCCAAGCTTTTAAATTCGAGGGCCGAATGAAACATTACAAAAAATGTTAACAAAGTACAACAAAACTGTTACATTTTCGAGCTTGTTTTGAATTATACCTCATCAATTGGCCTTTTAAAAAACCATCAAATATTTTGGTAGTGATTATTACCAAATTAATTTTTTTATAAGAAGTGCATTAAATAAATCTAAGACAGCAAGCCGATCAGCTTCTCAGAGTAAGTATGCAATCTTGTGCAAGCCGCTGCATGACAAATATGCAAGATATACAGGCAGATGGACATGAGGTCTGGGGCCAATTTTATGGCCATCCTGTTCAACAGACCTAAATCAACTTGATTTTTTTATTGGGCTGCATTAAGAAAATCGTGTACAGCAAGCCCATCAGGTCCTTAGATGAGATGAGAAATCGTAGGCAGCTGCATTACAAGATTCTGAGCAAAAATTAACAAAATTATTATAAGATTTTCATTTATTCGGAGGTGCAGAGCCTGTATTAGAATGGGTGGAAAACAGTTTGAGCATTTGCTTTAAATTAAAAAAAAATATCTATTTTTGTTTTTGTTTTCTAACTAAGTGATCAAAACTCAAAAGACTATTTTTTTGAAGAAAATATACTAAAAATAAACTAAAAGCAACTGCGAAAATATTTTATGGTTTTTTTTAGGGCCCATAGACCAGGTATAATTCAAAACAAGCTTGAAATGCAGCCATTTTTTGCGCTGTGTTGACATTTTTGGTAATGTTGCAATCGGCCCTAGAAATTAAAAGCTTGGGCTTATCACTAAGATAATATCATAAAAACAGGCATTCAATCAAAAATCTCTCATGTTGGACGCATGATATTATTTTCACGTTTAATTTGCTAATTTTTAAAACATTTGTTTTTTTTTTTAAATTGACTCTCTTGTTGCTGATTTTTACAAATAACTTCCTATTGGTTCAAGATGCAATAATAAATTATACCATTTTGAAATCCGCATTTAACGCGCATATTTTTAAAATAGTTGGCAACTTAGGTATTCATGCATTTTTTCATACCAGATATGACTTAACTTTTTCAAAAATTATTTTCATTCACATTTTGCATCGAAAATCAAAGTTAAATAATTATTTTCTCTAAGAATTCCAACAGTTATTATAATTTTTGTCTTCTTATGTTTTGGCACAAACAATGTTAAATATTGCTACGAAAAAAAACGGAGGAATTCATTCACTTGTAGTCGTGGTATTCAAAAATGTAAAGTAACATACAAAATAGTGCACTGAACGAAAAAAATGCACATATGTTTTCTTGTCGTTAGGATAGAATTTTTTTATTAGTTTTCAGGACGGTCATAAAGTCTACTATGAGGCTTTCCAAGGTTATCCATTATTCACTGGACACCCTGTGCCTGTATGTATATAATATATATATAGATAGATAAATAAAGTAATTTATTTTTTTCCTAAATATAATTAAATGTAATAGTTAAATTTTTTTAAAGCTCAATAAGATGAAATGGAATCTCGTAAGTACTAACTTAAAATTTTGCAAAAATTTTTGTGAATCATAGGTTCTAAGGGCCCAACGAAGAACAAGCAATCTCATAATTTTTTTGGGATCTCATGATAAAAACAATGATAATTTTTTTTTTTTAATCGGCAACACTGCCACACAGACTTTTCAGAACCGTTTTAAAAAGCTGCCATATTGTCATAATATTTGACTAAAAAAATTATATCAAATGTCAAATATAATAACTTCGGCAGAGCTTAAAATTTACAGATTGGTCTATAGTTTATAATTTCCTGTTTAGATCCTGAGATATTTTAATGAATATTTTTGTATAAAAAAAAATAATATTATGTCTCTAACTTGTTGTTGTTGTTTCATGTAATATATTCTATGGCATTATAAATTTTTTCTTGTTCCAATGCTTTCAGGCTTCATCATTGGGCATTCCAGACAGAATTGTACGAAATTAAATATAAGATCAAAAGAAAACCCGTCAAGAAAAAACTTTGGCATTTTTATTTTAAAACAATGAAGATTTTTGTGAGAAGGTTGAGAAGGTTTACCTATTTATACAAAATATACCTGCTACAGAGACAAATTTAACCTTTTTAACTTAGTATTCCCTTGGTTTTAAATAATATCAACATATTTATCCAAAATAAGTTTATTTATAACATTTAACATCTGAGTATATAAAAACAATCCACGCATAGAACAACACACGTGCATGTCTGATGCTTAAAGCCTAATTAATTGACACCATTGCCTCCTTGACACCTTTTCATCATCATAGCCATCACATTCGTCATTGCAAAAGGACCTCCGATTCGCTATAAAGCAATCAATACGTGCTGTAATGAATTTTAATAGCCTACTGAATAAATGCAATTATCCGTAATTATTGGTAACAATTGGTTGATAATTAGTCACTCATTTACTCTGTTTGAACCATAAGTCAATATACACATCAACATACATCTGTTTTTCCATATGTGCATCAGTTCGAAATTTAACATCTGACCTCGGTTTCGCTTAAGTTAAACCATCAGACCGGCCGGCATCGTCAGCTCTCTTCACTCGCTTTAAACTTGTTTAACTTGCGTTTCGTTTCAATCTATCTATCGAATTGTTATTGAACATTCCCCGAAATATATCTGCAAAATTTGCAACAGTGAAACAAAAAACAATTTTAAGTGGCCCCAACAATACATGCACATTTGCACATGCACACACAGCTTGATTGATTGCAATTAAGTTGGGGAATTAAAATGATTAAGAACTATAATTATCTCACGATGTGGCCAAAAAGCAAAAGCAACATTAATTATGTTGCATCAGGCATGCTGGTAATGCATAAATTTGCCTCCTGCATTAATAACAATAATAATAATAGTCTTGCGAATTCAACAAAAAATGCAATCAAATTAAAATAAAAACGAATCGAAGCAAAACAACTATGTTAATGCTGCAAATTATGTGTTGATAAATCAACTCTATTGTTAGGAAATTCATCACTGAAGCTGGTGGAGCCCCCTCTCTTTTTCTTCTTAGAGTCCTGACAAGAATATTAAACTGTTCTAAATATGATTGATATTATACTAAGGTATACAACAGTCTCAAAAATATCTCATTTCGCATCTCCAACCAATCCCTATTCTAAATACATTGTGACGAAACAGATTTCTCTCAATTATAAATTAACATTGAACGTCATTTAATGAAGCTGTCATCTGTCAATAATCATCAAAACGTGCCGGCGTTGGTTGGTTGAGGCGGTCTCGTAAAACATCATAGAATACAGAACAATCGAGGTGATATAAACGAAAGTCTGCTGGACCTTTTAGTTAAGGGACCATGTTTTGGCAATTAATTGTCGCTAAGAGACCAATTTTTCCGGTATTATTATTTTCCTTTAATTTTTTGGGACGGCAAAGGCCAGTTGTTAAAAAAAAAAATGGTAATTAACAGAGAACTGATGGAGAGCCATACGATGAGTTTCTGGAATTGTAAGATTGAAGACTGTGCCAATTGAAGCAAAAAGACAACTTAAGAGAGGGTATGTCATGCTGAGTTTGATGTGGGGGTGGTCAGGGGTGGTTTGCACAAATTGTGCTCGTTAAGAAAGTTTAGTCTGTTAATTGTCGTTGAAGTCCCTTTTCTAGCTGTAAAGTTGTTTATTTTTCTGTATTTTTTTGTTTGTGTTTGTTTTATTTGAGTGTTCTCAAAAGATATACTGATATTGGCAATAATTGCGTATTTAATCCCTATAGACTACAGAGGGAGGAAATGTTACTATATATAGTAGAGTAAGGTGGTACTAATGCTGTTAGTAAATAAATGCCTGGTAACGGCTACACGATGCGATGGTTTTCAATTAAGTGTTGTTATTTCTAGAAGAAGACAAATGAAAATATTATTAATTAACTAAATTTAATTAAAAAAGCAAATAATTGTTGAACCATTTGTCGTCCTAACACAGTTTCCAATACAATGTAAAGCTATAGTGACATCAAGAGTTAATTTCTAGTTAAAAAATAAATAAATCGGGTGGCACAACGGCTCCTGAAGAACCAGGGCCTAGTGACTTACAACTCGCAACCATTCCTGTATGCACCTGTCGACAGGAATGGAAGGGGCCTACAATTTTATGCCGAATCCGAACGGCTAGACGAGAAGCACCTATTCGTGACAAGTGATACTCTTGGAGGACTTGTCAATTCCTTGCAAGAGGCAGGAGCCCTGAAAAAAAACTTTAGTTTTTAGATGGACGAGGCTGGGAAGCGAACCCAGACCTCCAACGTGACAGTCGAACGCACTAACCATTACGCTACGGGATACTAATTTCTAGTTAGATTCCACTTTTCCAAGGAAATTTACAAACAGACGAACTGGCCAAGCGAGAACTGATGATTTTATTATATATTGCGTTGATAGTTGACGAATTTTATCGTTTATGAGAGATTTTGACTGTATCTGCGTAGAAATGTAACTCATTGACTTCCCCTTAACCAGATGGTCCTGTTTAATAGACTTTAATTATTGTTACCCATTAATGGTACAAAAACAAAAACCAACTGAAAAACATGAACTTCGTCTTTTCCTCTCCAGAACGAGGTTGAAGAAGTCACATTGATAACACATCTTCTTACCGAAACCCTCTGTGCATGTCTGGAAAAGTATGGAAAAGCTATTTCCTGATTGCACATTGCACCGCGACTTAAAACACAACTGGGTCAGTTTTCTCCAGATCACGAGCTTTCATGCTATCATATATGGCCTTAAAGTGGGGTATATGGAGCTGATAGTCCAATCTTCGGACATGCTTCCTTCTCCCAAACTTTATCGATGATAAATAAATGCGCCCTACCAACACTTCTCCTCCGTATAGGTAGAGTTCCGCTGCCATCTCTCAGAACCAGTGGCCTTGTTGTCATATTAACAGACTTCTTAAAGTTTTTAATCTTTTTTTAAGCTAAATCGATTTTTTCTATACTTGGTGAAGGAACTCTTGGTCTTCATTGACTGGAGCTGGGTTTGCTTCTTACCCTTTCACTTCTTCTACTTGATTCCCATTTAGCAGCTGCTGGAAGTGCTGCTTGAACTCATTAACTGTGATTCGGAGACTAGCTTGCCTTTGCTGAAAACTCTCCGAAAGATCCTGCGTTTGGGTTTTAAAACCAGCAACCAGTTGCTTGGTTTTTCTTAGACCACCCGCTGTCGTTTCGATCGCGAGACTCTTAGGTTTCCTTTAGCTAGGATAGGCTGGGTGCATCCTCTTTTTCTTCGCAAGATTTTCTTCTCTCCACATTCTTCCCTCGCTGATCTTGTTTTACGCTGCAGAATTTTCGCATGTGCATCCTCTGTCAAGTTTTTCCGGTGTACGCATTCTTCATCATACCACGGATTCTTTCCCTGGATTGGCTGGTAGCTTACTGTAATTTTGTCTACCTCTCTGATGATGTCACGTTACTGGGACCACTGATTGTTGACGTCTGTCATAGGTGAATGCTAAGCGGATAGTTTCTGGTTCAGTTGATCTCTGTTAACTCTGGCAACTCTAGATCTTCCAGGTGATTCGACGGGCTGGAGAACTCCAAGTTGCTTTATATATCGGAAGCCTCGAAAACCTAGCCTACTTAGCACCGTGTTACGAGCTGCTGCAAAGTCTTTTAGTTAGAAACCGTTATCTATTGCCTTCGTTTCGTGTAGGCTGTGATTAGCTATTGATCCACCGAAAATGTCTTCCTTTCCAACTTTCGAATTGAAGTCCCTGAGTACTACTTTGACGTCGTACTCTGGACAGGCTCCGTTGGCTCCGTGCAGGAGGTCATAAAATTCTTGATATAGTCTTCAGCTTCAATGTTTTCAGCATTATGTTTTGGAAAGTTGCTTTGATGAGGATTACTGCCAAGCGATCAGTTATCTGCTTAAAGTCAATAAACTTCTCTTCTATGCCGATTCCCCACAACGAATCCGCATCGTCGCAATTTGTTCTCTTCATCATAGCTTAACTGATACTATCCATCGTATATCCTGGATTGCGGTAATATCTGCCTTATATAGCTCGAGGACAGACTCAGGCTTTTGAGTAGCATTAAAGTGTTCTCACATTCCAGGTACATACTCTCAAATCGTTAACCGTTGACGTTCCGGGTGCTTCTCGTTTCTCTCTCGTAACCAGTAGGTCTTACGTGGTAGGGAAGCTAATGTGACGACACAACCCGCTGACCCGGAGGGCCAGAGCCTTTTATAACCTTTGGATTATCCGGATAATCCGATGCCAGTACCCCACTAAGGGGATATGAGAATTGCCGTTGACCCATTAAGAATTTATCAGCTACAATCTCTTTTCCAGTAATCTGACTGTTACTGGAAATCCTTACTGACCTCAACTCTAAGTATTTCAAAATAGTTTACGTAAGGTCTCCGATTTCGAGACTGTTGACGACGCCGTTGAGATCATCTATTGAATTTATCCGCCGCGCTGTCGAACGCTTTCCAAGACTCGTCCAAGACTTTAGCCGACTTAATCAGCCGCTTATTTCCGACAGAAAATTGCTATTTTTGTATTCTAATCAACACTCCCGCTTATAACTTAAGTTTAGCAAGCCAAGCTCGATGGTTATTTATATGTAATCATTATCATCGTTGGACATCGCTCTTTGAGATAATGATGTGATGACTTTTGTCATTCAAGAATAGAGATGCGAGAAAGTCCTTCTTCTTATCTGTTAAGGTATTTTGTCTTCAAAAAAAGGCAAATTGAAACGTTAATATTATAATGGTCCCTTAATAAGCTGAAAAACTAGTGAAATGAATTGCACAAGATGTCACAAGAAATCATAGTAAAAATTTAACTGAGCCGTTTTTTGTTCTCTCCTCAACAATAAGCTTTCACAAAAATATCTAGATCAAACCATTTATACGAATATACAAAACCTTCATAGAAAACAACAATTGCATAACGCAACTGACATAACAGAAGTAAAAGTTATATCAACTCATTGCACTCTTGTTGCAACAAGACATCCCTTTTACGCTTCATCAAATGGCTTTTTGCAAACAATAACAACAACAAAAATAACAAAAAAAAACTCGGCAAATACACATCTAATACTCGCTCGAGGCTCGATGAAGAAGCTTATGAAAATGTCAAGTGAGCTCGTGCTCCAATAACTTTCACCCCATTTTGCATCGCATATTCCCAATTTACCACATACATTTCACACAAAACTATACATGCATTACATACACATTGCTCGCATTCCTGCCACATTCGTTTCGTATATGGAGATGTAAAAGTTCCAAAACGGCTCGTACTGCACACAGAGTATTCAGTGTTTTGTAAATCTACTACTCTGCTGCCAAAGGCATTTGCATAGATATACGATACGTGCCCAACTGCTCCGGATGCTGTCAAAGCCACCACCACTAAGAGACAAACATCCAGGATGACCAAAGAATAATGGACATTTGGATATGCGGATGCGGAAGGCATCGTGTGCACTTTTGTTATCCGTTACTATAAGTTACTTTTAAAAAAATTAAAAAACTTTGCAGAAAAAAAGGCTCACTGTTGCCACACACGTATTGTTGTTGGAAAGGGTTCTTTTACCTAATAATGATAGCGCAAAATTTCAAACCAATATATAACCAATATATTCTAAATTTTCAAATTTCCCTTATAAGCTCCAACTAAACACCGACAGCTCGTAGAAAAACTAGAAAATCATATCAGTACCATTTTGACATTTATAAATATTGAAGTGCTATTCGGATTTAGTACGATGCTTAAAAGTTAAAACAGGCATTTGATAAATTGCCAGATCCTTTCTTCCACGCTTGAGTCTCGAAAACACTCTCGAAAAGGTCGTTTGTTGAACCAGCATCAAGTGTTGCGAACCAGTGGCTTTATTTCCAAGAAGTCATCAGAGACGCCGCATCTGACACGCTAGGTCTTACGCAACAAACCACAACAAAACTCTTGGTTGGTTTGGTGACGTGTGCCGGAAAAAACATGCAGCTAGGCAGGAGGCATACAAAGCGTCACTGAACAGTAGGACTAGAGATGCTCGGACGCTCTACGAGCAACAAAGGAGAGGGGGAACGGTGGCTTCTCAGAAAAATTGAGGAGAAAGGGTGATGTCAATACAGGAATGAGGTTCAGAAATTGTACCAAAAGGTAAAAATAAGCTCTTAGAACTTTGGTTTGGGCCTTGTAGTTCGGGACAATCAAGGAAATATCATGGTAGATTCGCAGTTAAAGCCGAGAATATGAAAATATCACTTCTGCAAACTGTATAACGGCGATGACGAATCTAAATCCGCTGTCAGACAGATTGCACCATTCAACTTAGACGATGCAGGCCAAAAAATCCATCTACACCACCTCGACGAAGTGAAGATAGTGTTACAAAATTATCCTACTCCACATTTTTACTAACTTACCTACTTATGCCAATGACTTCACTCCACTTACCACTTGCCGAACCAACTCACAACCGATACCGATGACCCAAGTTAATCCTCGCCAAAACCATCGCCGACTTCTCCACTCTGCTTGCCAAAACAACTGCCACAAACTCCAAAGCAAGATGACGGCCACTCCAAAGCAAGATGACGGTTCTCGTGAACAAAATGATCGTCCCACAGCCGCTGACTTCAACATTGTCGATATGAGACGTTTGACGTGACGTAACACTCTGGACATTGAGGAATCTTCTTGTCACAGGTGCTCTCGTGGGGCTGAAGCGGACAATTATATAGGTACTACTTCTTGTTCTTGGTTAACCTCGTTTTTTTTGGTGCATTATTTTTAGAGCTCAGCAGGAAGAATTACCCATCAACAAATAGGAAATTTTGCCGTCATTGCAAATAAAATATTCATTTTCAAGGAAATTAAATATTTCACCTACATGCTAGACTGACAAAAAAAGAAACACATTGAAGGCGGGTAAAAGATGTCAAATTTCGTGGATATTTCGGTAAGGCGAACTGGAATCCAAAAAAGGCGAATGGAATGATCTGGAATGTAGAGATGTGAATATAAAAGGGGCTGCGAGTTTTGAACGAGTGAAGTTTCAGAAATTAAGCGAACTAAGGATTATCTAATAACAAGCCGAAATTAAACTCTTATTAACAAAGTAAATTAAATAAAAGAAAATTAAAATAGCCCTCTCGGGAACCAAGCGTAAAATAATTGTTTGTTTTATTTATTCATTTGGGAAATTTGTAACAATAGCAATATCTTATCATAATTCTAACAACAAAGCTGATGGAGTCGAAGTCCTTGCTGCCGAGTTGTTCAAAGCAGCAGCCGATGACTTGGAGTATGCACCAGTTTATCTGAAAAATATAGTCAGAGGAAAGCATGCCCTATGAATGGCACTTCAGCATTGTTTTCCGGATTCTGGAAGAAAAAAAAAATAAATCGGGTGGCACAACGGCTCATGAAGAACCAGGGCCTAGTGACTAACAACTCGCAACCATTCCTGTGTGCGCCTTTCGACAGGAATGGAAGGGACCTAAAATTTTATGCCAAATCCGAACGGCTAGACGAGAAGCACTTATTCGTGACAAATGATACTCTTGGAGGATTTGTCAATTCCTCGCAAGAGGCAGTAGCCCTGAAAAAAAACTTTTTAGTTTTTAGGTGGACGAGGCTGGGAAGCGATCCCAGACCTCCAGCGTGACAGTCGAACGCACTAACCATTACGCTACGGGCTGCTACTGGAAGAAAGAAGATCCTATTAACTGTGCCAACTACAGACAAATCAGTCTCCTAAACATCGTCTGACAAGATCTTCTCTGTTCGTCAACAACCTGAATCATCCATATCAGTGAGGCCTTAGGTAAAGAAAGTCCACCATCGACCAAATATACCACGCTACGGCAAATTTTGGAAGAAGCCCATGAACAACAAATCGACAATTACCAGCTTTTCACTGATTTCAAGGCCGTGCATGATAGCCTTATGTCTATTTGTGGCATCCCTAAAAACAAGTCCGCTTGTAAAGAATGACTATGGAGACGGCATGGTGCTCAACCAAGGGCGACAAAGATCTCACTGACACTTTGGATGTCAAACAAGTATTAAGGAATATAGTGTTGGGGTGTCATGTGACTTTCTTAAGATAACATCATACTTTAAAGAATAGGGTAAAACTGTCACGCCAACCCCAGAGGCACAATCTTTCCAAAGGCCGGCACAGGCTGGCGATATTGACATAATTGGATGAACAAGGCGAGGGGCCACTAAAACTTTTGCTAGCATTTAAAAGAAGTAACGAAGATGGGTATAGCGGTAAATGAGGGCAAGACCAGATCAGGAAAGGACACACAAAATTGGTCCATCCATTAACGAGATAGTCAAAAATGACTTTCACTCTTTCTAAATATTATAAGTACGGAATATTAAAAAAAATTCTTTAAAACGTTTTCGAGAAATTTTGAAAACTGAAATCAGCGTATGGCACTTAAAACTTCCCACTAAGAAAAATCACATAAAAATGCTTCTAACCGGTTTTTACTCATAAGTTGACGAACGCCATGAAAAATCAACGCCAATAGAAATTTAAATACAAGTACTATACCTACTCTGTTCAACAAAAATTGTTCATAGGTACAGCGAAGATAGGATGTTTGTATCTCTGTCTGGTCGCATTGGCTTGCATACACCTATTTCAAGTAAAAACTCTCACAGGATTTCAGTACTTAGCATTATAAATCGACGCAAACGGGAGGAATGGTTGCCATCTCCTGTTTTAAAACACTGAAAACAAAACACATCATAAAAGTTTTTATAAAATATCACTATTCTTTTTACTAAACTCAATTTCATTTCCTTATTTATTTAACACAACAAAACTTTGTTCACTGTAAATAAAAAACAATTTCACTTTAAAAAAACCTTTTGTAATGAACGTGAACCTCTAACGTGTTGTTAACATTTCAAGACTTTGCGTAAATAACTTTTTTCTATTAAAAAAAAAACAAAAGAAAACAAAATTTAACTACAATTTAACGGCCTATTCAGAAATGCAAACAAATAAAAATAATAAAATCAAAGCGACAACACTTCCCATTCTCACCTTAATAAATTCTGTTCTCAAAAGCTTGAAAACAATCAGCTGTTTTATAATAGCCACTGAAAAAGCTCTGTTGTATTGCTTTCAATGGGTAATGGTAACTTTGTTGGAATTTATATATTTTTTAGCTCACACAGCCAGACATCGAACTAGTTCGAGATTTGGCAACCCTGAGCGAGAGTTGAAACGATTATATGCTCAGTGTGCTTGGGGCATGCAATGAGTACGGTCGTGCTGGAGTATACCATATTTTTAAGGGCAACAACAATTCATGTACGTTGTTCAGTGGGTTAGAATCTTTTTCATTGGCAGTTTTCTCAATTAATTGTCGTGAGAGTATACTGGCGCCACTGTTTTGAAAAAAGCTCGCCCATAAGCCCTGTACTGACAATTTTTGTTGAACAGAGCGTAGTAGATAAGTAATTGTATATCCTTTATCCTTATTTACCACGCCACGGCCTGTTTTTACATAAAAATAAAAGCACACACAACATCTAGATATACCATCTAAGTTTAAATTGTATGTTTTAACCATCTATAGGCTTTCAAAAAAATACAAGGAATTAAGTATTTTTTTCTAACAATCGGACATGTAAAATTCAATTAATCCTGATTTGTTTGAATTGATTCCACAGTGATTTGGTATATTTTTTTTTACAATAAAGTACAAACAAAGATTCAATGCCATCAACCACCCACACAGTTTTTTTTTTTTTGGAATATAACGTTGTTTTTGGTGGGCAAATAAAAAATAGCCAGGATGTGCAAAAAAGGCCAACTCGTGATGATGTCCTCATGCCATGGATTAGGATAAATCAAGTTCTACGTACATGATATTTTTGTGTTGATATTTTTGTAAGTATAAACTGCCCTATGATGTGATGTGAAAAAGAAATAGATTGCTAGATGTCTATTTTTTATATGAATAAAATTTTAAGCTTTCTAAATATTTAACTCCGTTGACAGGGATAAATTTATGAAAATTTTTTTTAGAACAACGATAAATTTAATTCTAGTATGCATAAAGAGCAATCAGTTGTAACTATAATCAAAATAATATAAATAAAATAATCGGAATCCACTAATTCCAGAAAATTAAGATTTATTTTTAATCACAACCATACAAAAATAAGTTTTATAATTTATAATGGAAATGCTTGATTATTTTGACTTTTTAAATAGGTTTTAGTATGACCACAGAAGGATGCTCAAAATATAACGGTGAAAACCCAATAGTAAAAACAAGCAAAATACAGTATTCTCCGCTACTTTATTTGACTTTCCCGTTTAATTGAACAAAAAAAGCAGGTTCAAATATTTCCTATATAAAAGAAATACATTATTTTATATGGTTAATTGAATCCCAGTTGCTGTCTTGTTCTTTAAATAGTGAAGCTTACAATCTACAAACATGTAAATTCTGCTCGCTAACAGCTCGGCCAATCTGATGAATACTTAGCATTGAAGCCGATGGACTTTTGCTTCAATTGTCTCTTACAGTTTTCAAGATTGGGGCTTGAAAAGAATTGTATTATGTTTATATTTTTTTTAACGTCTCTTGTATGCTCCTAAAAACTAAGGTCTTTTCAGTGCAATGCACGGCGGCGCTAGTTAGAAGGAATAAAAGCTGGGAAATAATTTATATAATTTAAAATTCAAAAAGTCTTAATAATTATTAAAAGCATTTCCGCTTTTTTTTATAAATTATAAGACTTAGCTCGTCATTAATAAGATATTCAATCAAACAATAATATCTTCCGAAAGCAAGCCAAATCCAGCTATAATTTTTTCAATAAATTGCTAAAGTTTGTGTTCAAGGAAGTCTCCTATTGGAAGTAATTGTAATTGTTGCCATTTTTCGAACTGAAAATTTTGAAGTATCTTCACGTTTTAAGGTCTATATAATCAGAACCTCGAGATCAAATAGAGGTATTGACTTTGGATGAATTTAATTTTACAGATAATAACGTCATAACGTGCTGAAAAGGTTTTCAACAAATTCAATCAACAATATAAAAAAGAGCTGTAAGATGTCCTTCGTATTGAATATCTCGAGTGTTGCCAAAGAAGCTGCCGAAAAATTCTTGCATTAAAAATCGTTTCAAAAACAAAATTTGGCATATGACACTTAATTAGATTTTTTTTAATATTTTTTTTAACCATGTATTTTTTTTTTTAACGTACACTCCCCTAATTCCAATAGTCTGTTTTTAAATAATTGGCTTAAATAATTAATACATCCATATACAGAGAGGAGTTAGGAAAAAAAAGTAACATACGTAAGATTCTTGAAATTTTATAAGCTATACAAAAAAAAAACTGTACTATTAGAAATATCTACGGTACAAAGCGATTTTTAAAACAAATAAAACCGTCCATTAATTCTGTGGACTGTATTTGTTACAATCAGCTGGGTATGGATTCTAAATTTATACAACCAAACAGCTTTGCCTACAATCCTATTACCTCGTATAAAATGATTCTCTCCTTACAAAATAAGAATTCTTGTACTTCAGATGGAATATCTAGCACGCTCCTTAAAAAAATTGGGCTATATGTATCTGATGTTTTATGTTTCATCTTTAACTTAAGTGTTGTGCAGGGAGTTGTCCCACAAAACCTTAAATGTGCTGAGGTTATACTTTTGTTTAAGAAAGGAGACAGGAAAAGCATTTCAAACTACAGACCTATTTCTCTTCTTCCCACAGTTTCCAAAATTTTTGAAATACTCATGAAAAACAGAATTACGTCTTTTTTGAACCAAAATAGTTTTTTCAGTGAGAATCAGTTTGGTTTCAGGTCTGTTAAGTCAACAGACGATGTCATTCTTAGGTTATGCAGTCAGTTGTATGATAGTTTAAATAATAACAAATTTACCATAGCCCTCTTCATTGACATGACAAAGGCTTTTGATATGGTTGATCATGATTTTCTTCTAAGGAAACTTTACAATGCTGGTTTTAGAGGAGTTGTTTTTGAAAGGTTGAATTCATATTCGAAGGGTAGAGTCCAAACAGTAACTCTAAAGGGAATCTCAAGTGAAGCCCATGACGTACCACAAGGATCCGTACTTGGCCCTTTGTTCTTCTTAATATATATCAACTCACTTTTCAAACTCAAGTTAAATGGCCTTTCGACTGCCTTTGCGGATGACAAATCCTTAACTTACCAATCAGTTTCCGAACTTAACTGTGTATTACAAATTAAAGAAGACCTCCAAACTTTAAGGACATGGTTTTCTATTCATAAGCTAATCCTAAGTGAAAAAACTAAATTGATGACCTTCAAAACATCAGGCTATAAACCATCTGACTTCAATCTGTATTTTCATGCTTCGAATTGTAGACAATACAGCTTTCCTATACATTTTTGTGGTAAATCTAATTTTGATCCAAACGGAGCTTGTTCAGATTTTTGTTTCAAAATTGAAGCAGTACCAAGCTTAAAATACTTAGGCGTAATTATTGATTCAAATCTTAATTGGAAAGATCACATCGGAAATATTAAATCTAACTTAATGCTGGTCACTCGAAAAATGTATCTCTTAAAGCCTTTTTGTTCTAAAAAAGTCTTAAATTTAGTATATTATGGTCTTGCACATTCAAAACTGTAATATGGATTATCTAGCTGGGGAGGTTCATACGCATATACTTTTAAGACCTTGTTAATTGCACAAAAACACCTGATACGTATTATTTGCAACAAAAATCGATTCTCTGAAAGTTGGCCTCTATACAAAGATTTAAGAATTCTGCCTATAAGACATCTTTACGTTTTTAAAGTCTTGAAAGAATTTTTCAAGCAAAGTGGTAATATGCCTAGCAGAAACTCTCAATTATAATGGGTGATTTTTTAAGAGGTTTAGAACTTTAAAAAAAAAAAACACAAAAAATTCGAAAAAATGAATGAAATATTTATTTGAATCGATAGTTTGAACCTTGCAATTTAATGTTTAAAGATAATTTTATGCAAATGTTGACCGCGGCTGCGTCTCAGGTAGCCCATCCGCTGAGTCCAATTTTGGCATACTCTTTCACACATATCGGCCGGTATCTCACGAATGAATGCATGGATGTTGGCTTCCAGTGCGTCAATCGAAGCGGGCTTGTCCCCTTTAGACATTAGCCTTGACATACCCCCACAATCGCACGATCTAGGCGGCCAATTGACCGGCCCGAAACGTGAAATTAACTGTTCACCAAACTCGCCTCGCAATTGCGCCATTGTTTCGCGTGCTGTGTGGCATGTGGCACCGTCTTGTTGAAACCACATATCATGCAAGTCAAGAACTTCCATTTCGGGCAAAAAAAAAGTTTGTTATCATCGCTCGGTAGCGTTCACCATTGACAGTTACGCTGCGATTCGCATCATCTTTGAAGAAATATGGCCCAATAATGCCGCCGGCCCATAAACCGCACCAAACAGTGGCTTTTTCGGGATGCATTGGTAGCTGTTGCAATGCTTCTGGCTGATCTTCACTCCAAATGCGGCAATTTTGCTTATTTACGTACCCATTCAACCAAAAATGAGCCTAATCGCTGAACACAATTTTTCGATAAAAAAGCGGATCCTCGGCCAGCTTTCCAAGAGCCCATTCACCAAAAATTCGGCGTTGTGGTAGGTCGGCTGGCTTTAGTTCTTGCACCAGCTGTATCTTAAAAGGCTTTACGCCCAAATCCTTCCGCAAAATTTTCCACGTAGTGCTGTAACAAAGGCCTAACTGCTGGGAACGGCGCCGAATCGACATTTCGCGGTCTTCTGTCACACTAGCTGATACGGCCGCAATATTTTCTTCACTACGCACAGTACGTAAACGTGTTGGTGGTTTAATGTCCAACAAAAATTTGGTGCGAAATTTGGTCACAATCTTCCGAATAGACTGCTCAGAAGGTCGAGAATGCCGACCATAAAATGGAAGCAGCGCGCGATGAACATTTCGAACCGAGCACGAATTTTGATAGTAAAATTCAATAATTTGCAAGCGTTGTTCATTTGTAAGACGATCCATGGTTAAATTGCAAACCAAACTGAAGCTGTTTGACAGTGACACAAGGTACTAAACACACGTCAGCTGTCAAAACCAGTGTTGCCAAAACAAACCAGCTAAAAAATCACCCGTTACAATCTACGTATAAACAATATGCACCTAGTTAATGAACCTGTTGCGAATGAAACACATTTCTCTCATTTTTATACTGCCTCTGCACCCAAATGCTTTAATAAACTTTCTGTGTCAATAAGAATGACTCATAACTTTAACTCGTTTTTTAAAAAAAGTAAAAAACTGGCTTTTCACGGTGGACTTTTATTTTATTGAAAATTACTTTTGTTAATATAAAATAATCCTTTAATTCACTTTTTTCTTAATTTTCCAATTGATGTTACATTATTAATTATAAACTATCCAACATTTGCTTCAATTTTGTCTAGGTTTTAAAAGGGAAATTAAAATGGAAAGATGTAATTTATTTTTTATTTATAAATAGGTATTATATTTTTTTTTGATCATTATTATTTTGAATTTTAACTATTTCAGTTCTGATTGTCACCCCACATCAGATTTATTTTTGTGAATTTTTTCTTGCTGTATCATTCGACACTAACTTTTAAGTTAATGAATGATTACTATTTATTCATTATTAATCAATTAATTGTTATACTAATTTTAAGTTTGAAATGAATAAAAAATACTTCTAAATCTAAATATGGATATGGTTTAAGGACACTAATTATTAGTTACAAGTGTGGGTCGCACCTTGCCACTTTTTTAATTTTTGTTTTATTTCAGTTTTTCATTCATTAACGGAATTTTTAAAACAAAATTACTTCATCTGAAAGGTTGTTTAAGCCTTACAAGTAAATCAGAAGAGAAATTGGTCAGGTATAGATTTTTTTCTTATATGATTTTTAAATATTTTGACTTAAAGAAAAAAAAAATTAAAATTTTTAAAAAAAATTATGGCTGACCAAGCTATTTTATCTTCTAGGACTATTTGGTAGCCTTTCAAATTGTATAATTTGCTTGCGAATATCCCATAAATGAGGAGCCTAACCAAAGCCGTCAGTGACCTTACAAAATTTTAACCATTCATTAAAAATTTCCTACGGTTAATTAATTTCTGAAACTAGCTAGTTGCCCCTTTTGGATAACCAAGTGCTGATCTTTTATATGGTCACGGCCGCAAATATTGCAATTTTTTTTTAAGGAAATTTAACCTTGTTTCTAGATCAAGAGGGACGAGCGTTTTTATATTTTTCAAAGCTTAAATTATTTAAAGAATTTTTAAAATTTTGAAAGCAATTTTAAAAGAACAAAATTTGTATGAAAGAATGATTTTTTAAATAAATTTAAATAATTATTTTATTAAAAAAACGCATTTTTCATACGATTTTTGTTCTTTTAAAATCGCTTCAAAAGTCAATTAAAAAAAATGAAACAAATATTATAACGATAATTTACGATAGTTAAGTGTTCCAAGTATGTGTACAAAAATTAGCGCCAGCTTAAATGTCTAACTTTGACCACTGCATTGCCGAAAAAATTTCGCGGTGCACTTAATTAACATTGTTTATCATGCCGAACTTACCAGACCGATTTGAATCGGGTTTCAATATTTCATTTTATAATTCCCTAGACTATTTGAGTCTGCATTTATAGTAGAATTGGATATTGGACATATTTTTTTTGACTTCAACGCTGTATTATTATTATTATTTTAAGCTTTATTCACCATTAAATTAACTATTCAATTACGATAAAATAAAAAGTAAATTACAAATATATAAGTTACAAATTAATAGAAAATTGTTTCAAAGTAACATTAGTTCTCGGCATAAGCCTCCCCCATTGCTGCCCATATATCTCTGCACTTGGCGTCGTTATACCAGTTTTGATTGAATCGTCTCAGGTCATCAGCCCACCTCGTTTTTGGCCGGCCGTTTGGTCCTTTTTCGCTTAAGCCCAAGGGTGTCCATTTGGTTATTCGTTTTGTCCATCTTTCGTCTTCTATTCTCGATACATGTCCAGCCCAGCTCCATTTCAATTGTTTTGTTCTTTATATCACGTCAACTATTTTCGTTCTCTTTCTTATTTCTTCGTTTCTTATTCTGTGTATTTGTCTAATGTTTAATAATTTTCGTTCTATTTTTGTTTGGCAGATCCGTCATCAGCAAATCCTAGATTATTGAGTTTTTGGCCCCAGATATTAAGTCCGTATTTTTTGTTCCAGTTCAGTTGTCCAAAAATGTTGTATAGCAACAACAAAATACTCGTATAACAGGCAGTTTTATATAAATGTCATCTTGTGGAGAATTTTATAACAAACAAATTTTGGCTTGATGTTTTTTTCCTAATTGCATATTTCCAAAGCTATATAGGAAAAAAAAAACAAAAAAACAGGGAGTAAATATTGCACTTTCTTGCACGTTTTGATTTTTCCTGCAAACAGCACATCTTTTTGAGCGGGAGCAACCTCATACTGTCGTTCTTTTTATGCTTCAATTTTATCCTAATTCGCCTAGACTATTTACAAAATTCTGATTTTGCAAAACTCTGCAATTAATAAGAAAACATTTTCCTTTTCTTATTTGCAGAATTGTATAAAACCAAACAGTGTTTAAACATAATTTTTCTTCACTCTTTTCTTCAACCATAATTTTATATTTATCCATTTATGCTGGATTTACCCGACTGACTTTTTTGAATCTTAAAATGGAAATATTATTTTCCCGTACTTTTCATAACAGACACCAATCCATGATTTATCTCACCAAGATTTTCATCCCAAACGCCAAAAAAAATTGAATAAAACAATAGGGCTTCCATTTTCTGATGCTGTCAACTATAGTTTTTGAGACCTTGTTGGAAAATGGAAATTTCTCATCTCCAAATTGTTGATCTGTATAAAAATTCAAAGAAATTCTCAAAAAAAAACCTTTTTGTGGAGAGTGTGGGTCAGCATCTCAACTATAGTTTTTGTTTAAACTAGTCCTTCAAGAGAGGTGTACGCCAACTGAGCTCTATCTGTCTTCCAAGATCCCTTTAGGGCCAAGAAAGGTATTTACTTTGCAAACCCTCAAAAAGATTATGTTATATATGAGAAAAAATTCCCCTTAAGAACAAAAAGCAGTGCAAAGATTTGTATGTACTTTTTGCTCACCTAGGGGCCCACCAGGCAAAACCCCGGTTGCCCGTTACCCCAGTCCACCCATGAACTAGATCGATGTACAGTGGAGGTATGAAATGCGCAGATTGATCAGACGTCACAATCCAATTTTTCAGACTTCTGCACCACTGTCATGTTAGATATAATTAAAACCTTGATTTTATTTGAAACGACCTCTTTGGCTTTGATCGCTAAATACTTTGTTCGATATCTTTCTCTTACAATTTAAATTGAGACTGGAATAGAAGCTTCCTTCAATACATGCATCTACATCTGTACTTGCAAAAACTATACTTCATCATCAAATGTATTAGGTATGCACAGCAATTCTATTGAAAATACTCACGCAGTAGTAAGAGACAAAACTATACTAATAACTAGGCACTAGACTCCTGCAACCCACACATATTCCAGCTTTAGAATATTATTTCCTTTTGAAATGGCGCATATGCTTATTATTTACCACTGACAGAGATGAGTGAAGTATTGAAAGTGCTTACCAATACGGAATCATATGCATCTTCCTTTTAAAATCTATCAATAATTTTGCACACATATTTGTAAGCACAGCACAAAAACAAATATTAAAAAAGGAAATGGCAGCATGCCCAGCTACAGGCAACGCCAATTGATAAATTTCCACATGACTGCGTTTTTGCAAACGTCAATAGAGAACATACGTGGGACGAGGGATCCACCGAGGAACAAGGATATTATTTTGCAGCACCAGAAGCGCAACAAAAAATAAACATGAACTAAAATTCATCTTACTTCTTCAATCATGTGTGGAAAATTCAAACGAGAGAGAGTTAATTGAAAATCTATGATAAAGTGTATATGAGTCACATACACACTCTCACGTTTTTGCCTCGTATTATATCCTGGGTGAAAATGTAGTATCGATGATATCGACAAGGACCGCATATCGCGTATAAAATTTAATTTTGGTTTGCGTATCTTTTCTAGGAATACATGTTTTTCACCACTGCCCCCCCCCCCTTATTTGTAAACAATTTCCAACCCAGCAACCCCTCTGGTGGTTTTGAATTGTCTGTTTTATCTTTGTTCTCTGTGCAACACAGCAGGAAGCTGTGCTCAGGAGGTATTTTCATGCGGGTATCTATGTGCGATGTGATGGGGATATAGCGGTGTAAGAGGCTTTATTAATGTTCCTTGTGGCAGCGAAGTGACAAAGAATGATTTTTTTCTCGTGAGTAAAGTGATGAATTTTTTAATTTAATAGGTAGAGTAATTTTGTTTGCGTCAAAACCTTTGATATAAATGTGTTTAATGGGAATTTGTGTCTTTGCGTTGCTCGAAGGTGATAAATAAGACACACTTCTGTGTAATATAGTTGTAGACTTTGATTTTAAAGTAGGTTGTATGTGTACACTGTGGCGTATGTGGAACATTTTTTTCTAATTTGCGAGTAATTGTGTGATATTACTCTTCGAGTCATTTAAAAGTGATCTTATTTTATGCTATGAGAACAGCCAGAATAAATGTGTTTAAGAAAACCACGCGGGGGGCTCCTAACCTTTAGCACCTCATATATGGGATATTCGCAAAAAAAAAGTATGCGATCTAAAATTGGTCAAAAAAATTGGTCAAAAAAGGTCAACTAGGTTCAGAAATTGGTCAGCCATAGGAAATTTGTAATCAATGGTTAAAGTTTTTCAAGGTCACCAACTATTTTTGTCACCTCATTTATGGGATATTCGCAAAAAAAGTGTACAATTAGAAAGGCCACCCACTTGTGATAAAAGGTCACCTTGTTTCAGTAATTGGTCAGCTATAGGTTTTTTTAAATGAATTTTTAAAGTTTGTTTCAAGGTCACAGTATAAGACTTTTAGCACCTCATTTATAGTATTTAAAAAAAATGAGTATGCCATCTAAAAGGTCAGTAATTGGTCAAAAAAGGTCAGTAACTTTCAGTAATTGGTCAGCCATGGATTTTTTTAAATAATTTTTTTAAAAAATTTCATGGTCAATATTATTTTTTGCAACTCATTTATGGGGTATTTGAAAAAAATATACACCATCTGAAAGGTTACCTTGACCTCATAAAAGGTCAACTAATTTCAGTAATTGGTCAGCCATAGTTTTTGTTAAATCGAATTTTTAAAAGTTATTTTTTCAAGGTCGTATAAGACTTTTAGCACCTCATTTGTGGGATATTCGCAAGAGAAGTACACCAAATGAAAAGCCAACGACTCGTGATAAAAGGTCAACTAGTTACCAGTAATTGGTCAGCCATAAGTTTTTTTTAACACTGTAACCTTGAAACAATCTTTAAAAATTCATTAAAAAAAAACCTATAGCTTACAAATTTCTGAAACATGTTGACCTTTTTTGAGGATTTAATAACCTTTCAAATTGTGTCTTTTTTTGGAAAATTCGGTAAATGAGGTGCTTAGAGTCTTATACGGCCTTGAAAAACAAAAAACTTCAAAAATTCATATAAAATAACCTATAGCTGACCAATTACTAAAACTAGCTGACCTTTTATCACGAGTCGTTGGCCTTTCAAATAGAATACTCCTTTTGCGATTATCCCACAAATGAGGTGCTAAAAGTCTTATACGAACTCGAAAAAATAAATTTTAAAAATTCAATTAAACAAAAACTATGGCTGACCAATTACTGAAATTAGATGACCTTTTATGAGGTCTAGGTAAGCTTTCTGATGGTGTATATTTTTTTTCGAATATCCCATAAATGAGGTGTTAAAATAGTTTTGACCTTGAAAATTTGAAAAAATCTATCGCTGACCAATTACTGAACTTCAATAAGAAATTGTTGTTGCCTTTCTTAAGACACATATTTTTAGTCGATGGCTACCGACGTATTTATAAAATAAGATGCACTGGTGTGCTGCAATTCCAGACCACGGGCAATTACAACAACTCTATAGGTGCACGAATTTACCCAAATTCCCCTGGAAATTATATAATTTGCAGCACATCAGTGCAGCTTATTTTATAAATACGTCGATAGCCATCGACTTAAAACATGTGTCTAAGAAAGGCAACAACAATTCTTACTGAAGAGCTCAATAATTGTTGTTGTCAGAGCGAAAGACATCTGCACTATACATAGGTCGCAAAAAACCTTCCAAAAGTTTTCAACGATTTTTCTTTTTAAGTTTTTGACTTCAGCCTGCTAGGTACTTTGAAGTTCAATTCAAAATGCAAGCACATTTTCTCATTTCCTTAGAAGTCCTTAAAAGAAAATACAATCAAACCCACATCGAATCAAATGACCAACAGAATACACAATTTTCCATTTGCATAAAATACATACAAATAAACAAGCAACAGCTTCCAAAAATAACTCATATGGACAACAAATAGTATAGAATGAGTTGGACAAAGTTATTTGCGGTTCTTTTTGCCAATAGAAAGAGGATAAACATCACATATATTGGCAGAAATATACTTGAGGCTGAGGGCAAGTATATAGGTAGGTATACTATAGGTACTGATGTCCTGATTGCCAAATGATTATTTGATGCACTCTGTTCATTACACAATTAGTATTTTTTTTTTCTCGAAATATATGTAAACAGGTATAGGTAGACAAACCATAAACAAGACAGACAAAAGTAGATTCTGAAACAATGTGGGACTTTTAGACTTGAGACCTCTTTCTCTCATTTTGAACAAAATAATTAATGACAATCCAATAATTGGAAAATACCATTGTTATTTGGAATTTAAATTGAAAAATGTTTGTTGTTCGGATGTTGGAGTTGGAAGTGAAATTCGATTTGCTTATGTATATTTGAAGATGTATTGCAATATTTGCCCTTAGACCTTAAATCAAGTATAATAGAAAGGAGATCGGTATAGTGATATGGTTTATTTAAAATTTAATCCGCAGTTATTTATGTTGTTATATAATTTATATATGCTCGTATATACCTTTTTCAGATTTAATTTAAATACATAGTGTAATAATTATTGATAGGATAAAAATGTTAAAATAATTTAAAAACAGATAAAGATGCACAATGTAATTGAAGGAGCAATAATAGCTTAATTGTTTATTATAAGTATTGTTACGAAATGTCAAATTCGGGGACAAGAAGGAGAAAATGGTCGTAGAAAACTGGGAGATAGCGAGACCGATCACGAATTTTGAGATAAGAAGACCGATAGATCAAAGACGAATTTGGAGGCATGGAGACGATGGCGAATTGGATTGACTTTGTGATCTACTGTGGAGAGTTATTATAGGACATAAATAGGAGTGCATTCGAGATCAAAGTTCTTGTTTTTCTTTCCTCAACCGAGCCATAAGGTGGAACCGGGGGGCCGAAAATTACTTTTCGTGAAATATTGTTGAGGGAAACCTACACAAATTAAATAAAACCTCTCGGGAACCAGAGCTCTCATCAGCAATAAATTATAATTTATATAATAAGCTGCCTTTTATTTTAACTTTTTTCCACTTTTCTCGATTTCTTTCTTCTCTCCAGTGGAAGCGGATTTTCGTTACAGTATGATTTCTTCATTTAATCAAAACATAATAATTACTCACACTTTCTATACATTTTTACTTGTGGTATAGTAGTTAACGACACATTTTAGGTTAAACCTTGCACTTCATCCTGATGTGATGACCTTTGGTGCATGAATATATCCATGTCCTAACCTTAATTTTAAGAATTTTTAATATGGCAGCACTGGCAGAACGGCAGCTAGAAGATCAACTTCCTACCATATAACTGTGTAGTTCCACAAATTGAGAACCAGACATTGGACGTTGACCCGAAATGTCTCATTGGATTATAAACACTTGAAGTCATAAAAACATTATATTTGTTAGCCCCTCCCCCACACATCATGCAAACCTTATTAAATTCAATATAACCAGAAACCACCTTAGAAAAAAGTATATTTATTTTTATAAAAATTTCATTTGGCATAAGAAACAAGAATCAGAAGAGTCCATTTTTTTTTTTGTGAGTGAACAATTATTATAAGGAACCCCTCCCTTAAATGGTGCGTTGATGAAATTTGGTAGAAATATTCAATTTTTCATTGAAACCAGGAATAAAAAGGGAACATATCAGATCATATGGTTAAAATGTGATTTTTGAGGAGAAATGTTGTAACTTTTCTATTCAGAAAATACAGCAATTTTGTTTGTAAAAGGACGATTTCATTTCATAAAGGGCCTGCCTGTATCGTCTTAATTTTGCTTTTATAAGATTCAGCGTGGCAAAATACATCATAACCATGTACCATATTACACATAAATGTATCTTCGCAAATCAGGCCGATTTTTGGCATTGATCGAAACTATATTTTTCCAAAACTTGCTTGTATACTAAATTCGAATCTGACCTCAGACTTGTTCCACCATCTTTTACATTTCGAGAAAGTTGTTAGACCTTTAAAAAAATAATTAAAAGCAAAATGTGCTTTAAAACTGCTTAATTAAATAAGGATTTCTTGAAGAACTAATGAGGTTCTGGAAAGATTCAAATTGAATTTTAAAGAAAAAAATTATTTCTTCCAAGATTAATTGAAAATTTTGTTAAAAAAAATTATGACGCATTGTTGCCATAGCATCAAGTATAGAAAAAAAAACGTTTTTCTTAATTTTTTTACGGGATGGTGGTGGATCAAGGGTGATTTCAGATTTGGATTGACGACACCAAAACACCCTATTGAAACACACAGGCGTGACGAACAGTAATAATAATTTTTCGCTAAAATCATATTCTTGGCAATAGTGCGTCAGTCTGTACCTCGACACTCACATTAAACCCCTGAATCGATTTTCTTAAAACTTCGTACTTCTTAAGTGGTGGTTTTTAAGTGATTTTGAAATATTTTCTTAGCCCAACAATTTATGGTTCTTGTCACCAACTCTTATGTATGAAAAGAGTTATTAATCTCAAAAACGGGTTTTACGATTTTAATAAAAGTATCATGAATTGCTATTAAGTGTATGATCAATATTTTGATAAAAAAAATTTACATATAACGATAACTAACGGTACCTACGTGCCATAGAACCGTTTTTTGATTATTTCTCGAGAGGTTGATCACAGTTTGAACAATTTTGCATATAAAATTTTTCAAAAAAATATCTCTTGAATTTAAAAAAAAAAAATATTAATATTATAATATTAATATAATTTTTTTTTAATTCAAATTGTTGACATTTTTTAAAATCTTCAAAAAAATTTATATACAAAACATTAATTTTTAAGAAAACCCATCTAACTATTTTTGCAAACTTTATTGTTTCCAAAAATTAATATTTATCAAGCAAATCAGAGTGCATACTTTATTTTGAGCTCTACTTATTTTTTTTTTAAATAGCTTAACAACAAATTTATATATAAATTTATATAGTTTTCGACAAGGCACTAGAGAACTAGACTAGGCAATGCCGAAGTGAATAATTTAGACTCGTTTCACACCCATTCGGTTTCATTCGGTTCGGTCTCTATTCGGTTTGTATTCGGCTGTGCCTGATATGTGTGAAACGATAAAACGGTGCTCTACGGTTTCTATTAGGTATTTATTTTTGCCGTTTTATCGTTTCACACATATCAGGCACAGCCGAATACAAACCAAATAGAGACCGAACCGAATGAAACCGAATGTGTGTGAAACAAGCCTAAAACGGCAAAAATAAAAACCTAATAGAAACCGTACAGCACCGAACGATCCCTCGACACGAATCGGCTGCATTCTGTTTCAAAACGGCCCATATTCGGGTTGTTCATAAATCCCCTAACACTGGTGGGGGGAAAATTATAAACCGCGAGTTAAAAATAAAAACTGAGTTGTAATTTCGTGTATGTTTTAATTCGAACTAACTTATTTTTATCTTAACCTACGCTTATATACAATTTTCTTCATCCTGATAACGATAAGTGAAATGATAATTGAAAACAAATACACACAATTTCCGAACCCAAATTCAGATAACGCATGCGATGAGAATTCGTGTGTACTCACATCAATCTGTTTGTTATCCTTAACAAACACAATTTGAATCATTATTATCACTCATCGTAATCTTCCGAGTGTTCAATGTATTTTGAACACGGGTCTATGGCACACAAAGTAAACGTAGCGTTCACACATCTTCGGTTCGGTTGTTCTGAAGTTTTTTTTTTTAATACATTTAATTTAATTTTAATAAGTAGTGAGTACAAACCGAATATGAACCGTCTGTGCGTGAAGGGGTCTAGGCGGAAACAGAAATCGAACCGAATACAGACCAAACCGAATATGTGTGAAGCGAGCCTTAAGGTACATATTCTCTTGCATCACAAACCATATTGCATAACAAATATTTACGGAATAGAACAGAATTGTATGTTCTTGCTTTTTGGGAAGAACAGGTAAGGTTTTCTGTTCTAACTTGTCTGACGTTTAGAGCTGGCCACGAGACGAGTCTCGGCGAGACCTTTGTAAGACTCGTCTCGGTCTCATTAAAATCGAAAATTTTCAGCCTCGTCTCGGTCTGGTATAATTAAGTCACGACCCGGTCTCATCTCCGAAAAATACGATTTCCGGAAAAACTGTTGCTTATTGGAACGAAATATTTTCGATCATGGTTTAAATAGGTGCAGAAGAAAATAAATATTTAACTAAAATTTAATTTTTTAATTTATTAGACTCTCTATAAATTTCACTCTAAATATACAGTCTCGTCTCGGTCTCACCTCGGATGCTTAAAAGGCAGTCTCATCTCGTCTCGATCTCGTCATGCGAGACCGAGATCAAGACTTTTCTCGTCTCATGGCCAGCCCTACTGACGTTTCTCATAAACCTGTTCTGTTTTGTTCTTTTTTGTTCTGTTCCGTTCTGTTCTGTTGTGACTTTTTCCTCACTGAATATCCTATAATGTACATAGTCTCACATCCATAATAAAAAATGTGATATGAAATATAAGGCAAAGGAAAGAAAAAATTGTTGTTTGATAACCGAAACATGGCCAACAAGGTTTTACTAGGGAGGACCTCACGAGTGGTTGAAAAGCTTCCTTCGTCTAAATTTTTGGTACTGAAGTCCGGCAAGGGCTGGTTAAGTTTCGCACTAGTTTTCCTCGTCTAGATTTTCCCAGCTGAAAACTTACTAGGGCCTTGCCAAAGCTAGACAGAAACTCATAATTTTTCCAGACCGGTTTTATTTAAAGCTCTTGATAACACTTTATTTCTAACGACATCATAATATTATTGAACCAATTATATAGGTACAATTTCAATATCTAGCCACTTTAGGGTTGTTAGCTATTGGATCAAGTTTGTGCGACCCACTCGTGCATTTTATTTTAATCAAAATAGTTTTTTATTGGAAAAATGTGTCTCTAGTCCTCGTAGCGCTTTTCCAATAAGACAACACAAATATTTGCAGAGGAGGGCTTCATCAATAATTGTGTACCCACAACTTTTGTTTTTTTTTACTGTTCAACTTTTCAACAAGTTTTGAATGCATGCTATCAAAAATCAAATAGAAAAGCCACTCCCAGACTCATTTAGTATGCAATTGTTTGCCACTTTCGAATAATTTGTGAACACTAATATTACAAATCAAATGTATAAATAAACGGACTCAAAAGCCAATACCTGGAGGCAACCTAAGACAGTTACTAACTCCACATCAATCGAAAACATTTAAAGCCAAAGCCATCATCATTCAAAATTTGAAACTTATTAATCCAATAGTTACAAAGATAGAAATCAATGAAATCAGAAATCATAAACATTTACATGAAAATTGTTATAATTTTAAAATTATAACATCAGCCTCTGCCGTACGCTAAATTGTTACATGCTTATAATACGAAACTACCACCAAGGTTCAGATCGCCAAGGAACATTGTGTTATGTCAGTTCTACTGAGTTATGGCGCACTTTACTTTGTATCCTCTTGCTTTTGCTATGACTTGCATTTTGAGTTTTTTAAATTATGATAAATAAGTATTGCCAAATTATTTATAACCATATTGAACCTTATTCATATATCTGCTTGGAAAAAAATAGCGTAATTAGCTCGTCTGGTTCGTAAATCTGCATCGTAAATCAATCTAACGACTTCCATTTAACTGCAATTTCTTTCAAATAACTACACAAAAGGGATGTCATTTGAACTTCTCGTAATATATTGCTTGTTAACTCTGCAGAATTTCGATTTTCCATTTATTATTAATCAGTATTCATCAGAACTGAATTTCATTAGTCGTTTAACCTCAAGGCAAAAAGACGAATTGTCGTCGTACCCTTTTTCACTTTTGTAAACGAACGAATGTATGCATAGAAAGTTTACTTAAAGTTCTTGGTCCTTTGCTGCAAGACTTGGTCTCTCTACTGCCTTTTCGGAAACGGAATGATAACTCAATTCCATTTTTTCTTTTTTTTTTTTGTGTATTTCGCTTTTCCGTTTGACTATTTTACACATATACACAGGCACACAAAAGATTAACTGCATTGTGTTTGTTGGAAATATAGAAATGCACATTTTTCCCTTAAACTCTGTTTGAATTTAGCTTTTTTTTTGGAATTTAGTGAAGAACTCCAAAAGTCAACATTTCATTTGAATTTCCTTTTTTGCCACCCTGAATGTTGGTGTTGGGACACATGAATAAAATTCATAAAAAATTAAAGTGGAACACTACATGCTGCAAAAGTCAAGACACACACACACACTTTTGCCGATGAGTGCAAACGTTTAACTTGCATACGATTTCGTCCTGATGCGGATGCCTGGCACCACATCCACCATCGCCATTACTACAGCGAGTTTGAGTCATGTTGTAGTTTATTTTTAACTGACACCAAAACCGGCAACGGAAAGTGAAACGTGATTTATAAACAAAGTGTCGCAATATTTATGCATTTTACATTGATCCGTTGACCTCATTCGAATGTCATTTCTTTTCTGGTTCATCTGTGAGGCTTATGCTTGTTTTATGGCCTCGTCCTGAGTCGGCTTAAGGAAGAACTTTTAAAGAATGATGACATGCAGCGAGAGGAGATTAAATAAATGTCCTTTAGCCGGATGATGTCCTCTTTTTTTCTTTGCATATATATATTTCTGCAGAACAGGAACTGACGGATGTTTTAAAATCGTAGGTATGTGTTTATTTTTATGGGTTGCAAGGAAATTATATATAATCTTTCTATATGTCTGTTGATGATTTTGATAGACAGGACGCTTCCAGAGGAATTTATTTATTTTGCATTCGGAGAACCGGGATTGACAAAAAAAAATACAAAATTTAAAGCTGCACTCGTTTTCTCTTTAAATTGAATAAAATAATGTTTAAAAATCAAAATAATATGAGTATTAATAATAAATGCTTTTGACACGGTTTAAATAATTACTTATTATAGAGCCTTATGTACACTCCGCTCCACTTGAATAGAAATAAACTTTTCTTTTACTCTCAGAGCGTGTAGCGCTTTGGTAAATTTATAAATTCACCTTTTGGTTTTAGTTCCTAAAAGAAGGATCTATTTCGAATAAAACTGCACGGATAGAATAATTCAGGAAAATACCATAAGGTTATTTTTTATCACTTTTCTAATTACTTCATTAAATACACTATTTTTTTTTGCGCCACTTGAATAGAAACAGTGTAGGTTTTGTCTCTATAGATTACGGTAAGAAAAAAAAAATATTGTTCTAATAATAGAAGTGTAGATTAAAAATAATAATTGTTTTATCAAAGAAAAGATGGGCCGCGGAAAACCATTAAACCCTGCAGAAAAAGCCGAAATAGAAGTACACTCAGAAAACAAGATTCCCCTACGCAGAATTGCCAACAAAATTAGGTTGAACCTTAGAAATAAAGAAAACTATGGAAAAATGTGTAAGGTAAGCAATCAAGAGCCACAACAGAAGCAGACCGAAGAAAGATAAATAGATTAGCTTCAAATTCAAGCAACTCTACTGCTAAAATCAAGGCGAAGAGTGGTATTACAGTGAGGGTTAACACTATTAGACGTGCTATACGTGAGTCCAGGCGCGAACGCAAAAATTTCGGGGGGGGGGGTTTAAACTGAAAACTCAAAAATTAAGAGTGAAAGTGTGAAATTGCATGGCGAGGAAGTTAAGTTCATACATTTCGGGGGGGGGGGGGGGTTGAATCCCCAACCCCCCTACCCCCCCTGCGTTCGCGCTTGCGTGAGTCCCAACATTTAAAGCACCTACAATTGAAGAAAAAAACCACCGTTAAATCCAATACGAAGACACAATATAATAGATTTTTGCAGGAAGAGTATGACGATAAAGGAAGAGTGGACAAAAGTGGTATTTTCTGACGAAAAAATTCAATTTAGATGGCCCGGACGGATATAATTACTTTTTTCATGTTATGAAGAAGGAAGCAAGGTTTCTAGAACCACCAAAGCCGAAAAGGCGGTGTAATGGTGTGGTGTGCGATTGACTGTTTTGGAACAATTGATCTGGAGTTTCCCACACTGAAAATGGCGGCAAACTCCTAGAGGGAAATATTGCAAGAAGCTTTCCCTAAGCTTACCAATGTCTTTGGACCAATAGCACGGACATTTCAACAAGACAACGCACCAATCCACAATGCAAGGATCATTAACAGTTGAATATCCGAGAAAAATGTTACCTTAATTCAATGGCTACTGTATTCTCCGGACCTAAATATTATCGAAAATGTAAGGGGATATATGGTCCGTAAAGTGTACGATTCTGACCGACAATATGAGGATAAAGAATCAATTGCTGCTGCAATCAAAGAAGCATTTAGTGCAATTTCTTTAAATTATATAAAATAACTGCATTATTCAGTCTCCAACAGTGGTTTTCAGGTTATTTAAAATAAAGGTGGTAGCACACATTATGACTCTTTTACTGCATTTTTTCAATTTGATTCCTTATTTAAGAGAATGTTTCTATTCAAGTGGCGCAAGAAAAATCAGTGTTTTAAATGAAGTAATTAGAAAAGTGGTAAAAAATAACCTAATGGTATTTTCCTGAATTATTCTTTCCCTGCAGTTTTATTCGCAATAGATCCCTCTTATAGACACTAAAACCAAAAGGTGGATTTATAAATTTACCAAAGCGCTACACGCTCAGATACATCGCTTTTAAGGCAATTGGACGCCATTCGATAGTGTAAAACTGCGGTACAATTCATAAAGATTCCGTTTAACTATATTTCCTTATGCTGATATGATGAAATTGACATTATCTGCAAAACGAAGTGAGCTTTTACAGGTACATTTGAAGAGCTTAGGAACAAAAGGAGACATTCTCACTTTATTAACTGACTTATTTATGCTGGCGCTACAGTCCGGTGTGGACGAGGGCCTCAACCAACAAGCCTTCTCCAGCCAGCTCTGTCCCTAGCTAGCTCCTTCCAGTTTTGCACGTCAAGTTTGTTGAGGTCCTCTTCCACCTGCATGCGCCACCAGTTTTGCGGCCTTCCTCTACTGCGGCGTCCCCAGGGAATGGATTCAAAGACTTTTCGGGCTGGAGCATTGGTGTCCATCCGCTCTACGTGACCTTGCCACCTGAGTCCTTACCTTTTCACTTTTGTGACTAGGTCAATGTAGCTGTACAGCCCGTACAGTTCGTTGTTGTATCTTCTCCTCCATTCCCCGTCTATGCATACGGAACAGAAGATCACCCAAAGAATTTTTCTCTCGAATATTCCTTAAACGTACTCAACCGCCCCCGCTAAGAATGTCCATGCTTCTGCACCATACAACAGGACCGGTATGATGAGTGTCTTGTACAGGGACACTCTAGTTATTCGAGAGAGGGCTTTACTTTACAATTGCCTTCATAGCCCGAAGAAACAGCGATTGGCAAGAGTTATCCTTCGTTTGATCTCAGCGCTGGTGTCGTTGTCTGAATATATAGCAGAGTCCAGGAACAAAGTCCTTAGTTACCTCAAAGTTATATCTGTATATGGTGACGTTCTGTCCAAGATGTTGGTGTTGAGCGTCCTTTCTCGATGACAGCATATACTTTGTTTTGCCCTCATTCACCGCTAAACCCGTCTTTGCCGCTTCCTTCTCAATGCTTGCAAAGGCTCCAGTGACATCACGCTTTGTTCTTCCAATTATGTCAACATCGTCGGCATATGCAAGTAATTGGATGGACTTTTGAAAGATTGTGCCTCTAGTGTTGAAGTGGGAGTTCTGCACTATTCTTTTAAGTATGATGTTGAAGAAGTCGCCTGGCAGAACGTCGCCTTGCCTAAATCCTTTTTTGAAATCGAAGTTGCCGGTGAGGTCTTTGCCAACCTTGATGGAGCAGCATGCGTTCTCCATCGTCATCCTGCACAAACGGACGAGTTTGCCAGGGATGCCAAAACTAGACATTGCTGGTTGTTGACAAACAGCTTCAGGTGTTCACATAATACGGCAGTGAAGATGTTAAGGAGACTGATTCCTCTATATTTGGTGCAGATCAGACGGTCTCCTTTTTGTGGATCGGTCAAACAATGCTCGGATTCCATTCATCGGGCATGCTTCCTCCAACTATATTTTACAGGTGAACTGGTGCATACTCCTTAACAAGTCATCTCCTGCTGCTTTGAATAGCTCGGCAGCGAGCTCGTCGGCTCCAGCAGCTTTGTTGGACTTAAGCTTAGATATTGCTATCTTCACTTCTTAGAGGTCGGGTAGACGGAATTGTTGACCTTCATCGTCTAGGTTCAATGGTATAATCTGCCTGACAGCGGAATTAGATTCGTCATCGCCGTTATACAGTCTGCATCTACAGAAGTGATCTTTCCATATTTTCAGCATCGACTGCGAATCTTCTACGATGTTCACTAGCTCGTCCTTGCAGGCTTCCGTTCGGGCTCTGTAGCCCTGATAGCTTCTTTTTATTTTTTGGTAAAACTTCCAAACCTCATTCCTGTTATGACATCCCTCAATCTCCTCGATCTCGCGCTTCTAATTTTCCCTCTTTTTCTTTCTCCTCTTTTGCTCGTAGAGCTCGCGAGCAGCTCTGGTCCTTCTGTGCAGCGACGACTTGTATGCCTGCTATGTGCTTTCAGGGCAATCGTCGTTAAACCATCGGTTTCATTGTGGTGGTCGAGTCAGATGCGGCATCTCTGATGGCTTCCTGGCAATGTTGCCACTGGTTTTCAACACTTGATGCTGGTGGCATAGGATCTCTTAAGATGTTATTTGAGACCCGATCGGAGAAGGACCTCTTGCGATTGTAGCCGCCCGACGTAAAACTTTCTCACATCATTTCTTCGGTTTGGCTGTGTTCAAGATATCCGAAGCTGTTCCTTGGCTACAACAAGGTAAAAGTCCGAGTTAACGTGGGCTCCTCGGAACGTTCGGACATCCCTGATACTGGAGGAGTGCCTTGCGTCGATCGCAATATGATCAATCTGGTTGACGATTGATTGATCAAAATATTTCCAGGTCCCCTTGTGGATATTGAGGTGAGGAAACCGCGTACTAACTACCACCATGTTTCGTCCCCCCAGAGAAGTCGATCAGCCTGATTCCGTTGTCAGAGGTGGTGTCGTGCACGTTAAAATCGCCTAGGACAATTTTAATGTTATAGCTAGGGCGCTGCTCGTACGCCTTCTCCAAGAGCTCGTATAACTCGTCTTAGGTGTCTTCATCTTTGTTCTCATTAATTACTTCTACTACCTTATTAATAGACACAAATAGAAACGAAATTCGGGTATGCTAACTGAACGCAAAATGTTACTTTTTGTGCCGAAAATGCATTTTCAGATTGAATTTTCACTGATATTAGTGTTTTCTTATTTTACAGTAAGTAAAGTCCTATTAAAAGACCCTCTCGCATAAGTGCCTAACTTACCTCTATTTCTTGAGACCAAAAACGGTAGAGATTGTTCATATAAAACTCAACTTCTATGAATCAAAACCTTTATTGAAAGTTTCCTATAAAAAGCAATGATGTGACAATCCTCAACTTTATATACCTTTAAAAATTCCTAGATTCAATAAAAAATAAATCAATCAAAAAGAAAAAAGTTTTGGATAAAGTTTGAATAAATTTTCCCTAATTTTTATATATGTATGCACTTTTTCTATTCAAAGTACTAAGTATTCCATATTTTTTTATTTCCTTTTTTAATCACACTAAGAACTATTCAAATTTTTGGTTCCATATAAGATAACAGAATTGTTCATTTAGGTACATTACATACCTATAATTAAAATACAGACGAAGCGTAAAGTATTGTATTATTTTTGAATATCATTAAAACACATTTTTAAATATATACATTATGTGTACTGCAATAACTCAAATTGAAGTGGTTTCCAAAATACTCCCCTTATTGATGGTTTAAACGAAAAAATGCACATACTTCTACTGAACATACACTCATACAAAATCAAATGGTTATCTGTTTTGAATATTGAATTTTATTTTAGTACTTGGTCACAGGACAAGTATTGGGTTCGTGTAAAAATAAAATGCACGACTGGATCCCAAGAACTTGCTCTTGTAGTTAATATTTGCCTTGCATGAAACTATATACTGTTCGAAAAGAGAGTGGAGACTTCTCAAAACAATCTCGTATAATCATCAGTCGAACAGCTTACCGCCCAACGTAAAGCACATCGAAATTTTTCATTTATGATTTCATGTCATGTTTATATTCCATCAAAAAATTGATAAAAAACATTTGCTTTAATAATATTTGTCGAAATCGGCTCTATCAATTTTGATTAAACTCCTATGGTGTAATGCGTAATGTTTTTTTTTTTTTTGTAACAAATCTGCATTTTAGGCTTCTACCAAAAACTTCACATAACGATAAAAGAGCTTTCAGAAAATTGAATATGTTTGGTTTATTTCCCATTATCACATATTTCTATAATAATTTCTATAAGTTGAATTATTGCAAAATGTTACAAACAAAATTAATAACCAAAAAGGAATAGACAAAACAACTTTTTAAGTCTTTTTACTTATTTCACAATTTTACATATTTATGCAATTGCAGTAAAACCTCGCTATTCCACATTATGGCCGTGTGTCAGTTGCGTTAAAAGTGCTTTAAATTTGATCCCATGGCTACATTTTGACATAACTGAGGTGAATACAGTCGTCAAAAAACCTGCTCAGATTAAGAGCCTTAAAGGCTCTCCCAAATCAATGCGAAACATTCGGCGCAGCACAATAGGCACTGTTGTCGCTTTTAGGGCCAGTTTGTTCACAGTGGGTTAAATTTAATATGTGACTTTCATAGGCTTTAATTAACTAACGCTAATCAACCAAAATTGGCTTATTAGTGAAATCCATGATTAGCAACTCATACTTTGAATTTTTTAAACAAAATTTGATCAACAAAAACATTTGAGGATTTCCCAGCTCCACTAATCATGGATTAAAGATAATCAGCTGTGAACAAACTGGCCCTTAATCTGTGAAACCGTCTTCAATGCAACTTTTGTATGAGAATGAAGATCGACTAGCAGTCCAGTTATACTAGGTCCAGGACTGTCACTGTGGAAATGCAGTTTCCGTGTTCAAGATCGTATCCAAAGTCATTTGGATAGACTTGAAAAAAGCTATTACATCAACAAATCGAGGTATTTGAATATTTTTAGATGGGTTGACACCGTCTCGGATAGGTTCCTTTAACGCAAGGAACGTCAATAGGTAATGTATGTTTTAAAAAATTCCATTTAGAATACAATTGACACAGCAAATCACTTCAATTTTATTCATCCCTATAAAAGCGGATCAAATTTATCTGGGATCAACTTTAACCAAAATTTTAACGCAATTGACACACGGTCTATTACCCCGTTTACAAACAGAATCGAGAGCTCGAGTTGGATTAGGGTTGGATTTTCTACCTAGGTGTTTCGTCACGTGAGTTGAGAGCCCCATTTGAAGTTAAGTTGATGTGGTGTTGAGATTTTACACAAAAACAGTTCAAATTTAATGAATTTTAGTACATACTTCACAATTATCAAAACAAATAAATAATTTTACTCGCACATGTGCAAAAGCACTGTAGTAAACACTTCCTCAAGACCGACTCTTCGACCCAGGTTTTTTTATTAACAATTTCGACTCATTTCAAGTCAACGCAGGTATACAAAGGGTCCAAGCGAGCTCGAAGCTCGCTCGAATACTTCATGTAAACGAGGTATATAAGTCTTGCTCTTGAAACACATGAGCAAGTTCATGCGATCCCACCGTGCATTTTATTTGTTCTGGAATAAGCTTTTAAATATCCAGAAGCATTCACGTCGTTTTGATTTTGAATATCATTAAAAAGAAATTTTTAAAATATTTATTGCATACATTAAATACCTTAAATTATAGAGATGTTAAAAAAAATTATTCCATGGCAAAACATGCACTTTCTAACAGTGAACTTACACGGTAAGAATTTCATATACCGTATACATATAATATTTGTTTTTAGAATGTTACGATTGTGAATATAAGATTTGAGAATTTTCTGTCAAAAATGTCTAGTTAACCTTGTTCACCTCTCAAAAGTTTGTTAGTTTCTGTGCAAAACGCAAACAAAATCTTTTATAGATTGAAGGTTATACCTAGTTTTAAGTTTAAAAATACTCCATACGCAGCTTTAATTAGGCAAATTCAGAAGCACGATATCTCGGAGATCTTAGAAAAAAAATTTGTTAGCCAAAAACTGCGGGAAAAATGTTGCATTTGCTCCTTCAATTTTTGACGATTTAAAATTTGCAAATTCTCGTTTGTTCAGAACGTGTATCTGTCTATTAGTAAGGGCCTTTGTAGTTTATGCCTACTTTTTCAAAGTTACCTACAAAATTATCTTCATATCATTCCATTGAAGATTGAAGTCTTAAATTATATATTAAAGTGAAAAGGCAAGAACTATTATCTACTCAGTATTGCAGAAAAAAAAAATTGGTTCAGTGTTAGCATCACCAACGACAAAAAAGACGTCATTTTTCAATATTCGCCAGGACTGGTTGAAATTTGAGGAGGAAAATTGCATCCATTTAGTCGAGGAACGGCCGGCCGGCGGCGTGGTGAGGCGGTGCTGGTGCTTAGATATAGTATGTAAATTAAAAATCGATCAAAATGTGTCAAAGTTGGGTAACCATCATTCCCGTGTTTCATGTATGCAGATATGTGTGTTTATGGCCATATACGTTGTGTAGGTATGCTGCCGACATGACATTAAAGTTTATGAAAATTGAATTAGTTTTGATGAGGAACTTTCAGAAAATTTAACTTTAGGGAAATTTGCGATGTTTTTATTTGAGTTTGGAAACAAGTGAGGTGAATAAAGTGTTTGAGTAGAGGGTTTTAATGTGTGATATGTGTGTGCATGATGATGAGATGTGTTTCAATGTGGGCTATTTAAATATTAATTTTTGTTTTTATTTTATTTTATTTTTTGCAGCACTATAGAGGTTCATTGAAGTCACTTAATACGGGAATTGTGACTTTGCTAAACTATGGAAAACACGTACCACCAGCTGTTTCACATGTCACTTTGGCCCACGAAATTGGTCATAACTTTGGATCACCGGTAAGTTTGAGAATGAATTAGCTTTTAGTGTGCGTTTGTAGTATACATAAGGACGATGTTTCCAATAATGAGTTTGAGTTATTCAACACATATGTATTGTGTGTACACGTACATTAGGGTGGATCGTTTTCATCATTTTTTACCAAATCACTGTGTCTGTGTGCAACTCATAGTATAAGCTCAGTGGTTTTCTAAACTAATCCCCATCATTTACTTTGAGTCGCCCTTGGGAAAGACAAAATCGGGAAGCCATTGAAAATTTTTAGTTTAAAAAAAAAATGATAAACATATTATGAATTCGGGGTCGGAATATTTGGCGGGAAAAAAATAACGGATTCTTGGAGAGCGACCAAAAACAAGTATTTTTCACCATGGGGGGAGGGGTCTATCGTCTATCTCTTTTAGTATAGGCAGAAGGGTCAATTTTATAAACAAAATGATTAAATTCAATTCGTATTTTTCGTCATTATAGATTTTCTAAGAAAATAGAAGACTAAGTCATCTGGGTTTCAGTACTTGATGAAGAATTAATAGAAGTACTTATCTAAGGACTTATCACTAAGGAATTTAAGCCAACTTCTTACCTTATTCCACATCTTTAAAAGAAAAAATCAGTTCATATTTTTTCAAGTTTGAATTTGAAAATATTTTTTTCGTAAACTATTGAACGAAACAACTTGATTCAAAAACTCAATAAAAGAACAGACTTCTAGCTTTCAAAAAATGTATCATTCTTTATCATCTGTGTTTCCGTTCTTTTTAAATAATTTTTTAAACGATTTGTTTTCATTTGTCAGTATTTAAAAAAAACTCCCCTCCCACCTATACGGCAGAAGATAGAACCCTACCTCTATGGTGAAAAATGCTTGTATTTAGTCCCTCTACAAGAATCCGTTATTTTTCTTGATTTCCCGACTTTGTTTCTCCCAAGGGCGACTCAAAATAAATGATGAGTAGACCTCGGATTTTGCATATTTGTATATTTTTCATCATATTGATACCAAACTTTGTATTTAGACGTTTTATCGTTCAAATATAACAAATCGTAATGCATATCGAAAATATGCAAAATATATGCAAAAAATATGCAAACAAATATGCCAAAAATATGCAAAATATTTGCAACACATGCAAAATATATGCAACATATGCTAAATATATGCAAACGAATTTCATCGAAAAATTGAATTCCACTCGTTAAATATTAAAATGCAAGCAACCAAGAATCTTTTCTTGGTTTAAAAACAATTAAAAAAGGAAGAATATACCACTTTCCCTTGTCCAAAATGCTTTACAATATATTATTGTATTGTTCTTATCGCAAGCCCAACTTAAAACCAGAGCAAAGCTTTTGTTGTTATTACAGATTTTAATATTATTTCAAAAATATATGATATTTTAAATCTCAATGCTGTCTGGTTTTGAACCTGTCACAAATGAAAATATCATTAAATATAAAGGAGATTTGGCAAAAATATATGGGACCTGGTCTACCTATAGTGCCTAAAAAAGAGACCTTTGAAAATGATTAGGTGCTATGGAGTGTACCAACGTACGAGTATTTTGTTTTTGTCCTAAACAATGGGAGTTGGCTTAAATGTGCACCTAAACACTAAGAAAAACACTTTGCAATTTCGAATAAACATAGAAGACTTGTTTTATATTTTGTAGTATACTGCCTAAGCCCCATGGTTTACAGTTCTGCGATATATATGTACGTTATTTCAATATAGCTTTTAACGGCCTTTAGTCCATAAAAATTGGCGTTTCGTCCCGGCGTTCTCACTTGGACTCTTCAGTTGACAGTGAGGGCCTTGCCAAGACGCAAGACGCCAGGTCACGGGTAACAAAATTTCCAACAATTCTTGATTAGAAATTCTTATTGGGTTGGATATAGTTCAGAATTGATTTTCGGATAAAACTTTTAAACTTTACTAATACTTCGTACATTCTACAAATAATGCGAACGGTCAGTCTACAAATGAATTTTGTCGACTAATATTAGTTTAACTTCGTAAGTAGAACGAATCCATTAATAAATATTACAAATACAATGCTAGAAATTACGAATGTATTCGTACGAGAAATTAACGAATGTTATTTGTTATATGAACACAACAATTCGTTCAATGAACTCATACGAATTAATTCGTGCATACTACCACAGGTATTAGTAACACTGCACGAATGTATTCGTAGGTAAATCACGATTCGAATACTTCGTATATTTCACGAATATTCGTACAATGCACGAATATTTTTGCTACGAATGTCATTCGTAGCCAATTTACTAATAAAGTTTTTGTGTGCGTTAGTTTTACATTATTTCTAAGGGATATCAAGTGAAATGTAGGACTATCTCTACGAATACAATGTTCAGGCGAGTTCGACCTGTTTTTAACTTTGCATTTTGTATTCGGTGAGATAATGTAATTTAAATTTTAATAGTTTAAATAATTTGCTTAAAGTTATTGTATTTGCTCTTAGGTTAAATTGATTTGCGTTTGGGTCTGGTCAATTTGCGTTTGGGTTAAACCTATTTACGTTTAGGTTAAACATATTTCCCAAAAGTTTAATTAATTGTGAGAACGCAGATTTCAGTTGAATCTCAACACTTCTGCGTATAGCTGAAGACTTCCTCCCACCAGTGGTAAGGAATCAAACGTTCTAGTTAATTAAATAAAAGTTGAACATTAATTTTTAAATGTGTTATTTATTGATCCCGGAGCATATAAAACGTATTGAATATCACACCCTGCTTAATGATATTTACCCTTATAACATTGGAAATACGCATCCGTAGTTAACAACATCTATCATAATTTTTCTTTTATTATCAAATCTTCCACAAGAAAACATTAGTTTTGTTAATTTCTGTTGCTATATGTACATTTGTGTGGTCCTTAAAAGGGTAATTGTCTTATTTTGAATGAAACCCCCCCCCTTATTTGTTCTAAATAAATTAAAAACGAAATCCTGTACAATTTTAGCTCATTTTATTAACGTAAACGCCCCCAAGATGTTTGAAGTTTTATATTTTGTAGCTTCAACTTTAAAATTTCATAACTTTAGTTATAATTGATAAAGAAAATTGATTTATTTTGTCATGTTTAAAAAAATGTATTAAAACAGAATTTTACAACATTTTTTTTTAAATTAAAATTAAATAAAAAAGATGTATTCGTTTAAATGGCAATAAGAAGGGAAATAACTGTTGTAAATTTTGTGCTGATACATTTTTATAAATATGACGAAAGTGACTAGGTAGTAGGTACATGTGTTCCAAAATTTTAATTTTTTTTTTATCAATCATTACCAAAGTTAAAATTTTTAAATTTGGGTTTAAAAATACATGGGATTTCCCATAAAAAAAAAATTCAGACTTCTTGGGGCCGGCCGGGTTAACATAAATATAATGAGCTAGAATTTTACAGGATTTTTTTTTATTTGTTTAGAACAAATAAGGGGGTGTGTCATTCGAAATTAGACAATTACCCTTATAAGGACCACCCAAGTGAACATAATGCCGAACAAAATTAATGAAACACCAAGTTATTTAAAGAATTGAACTTGCAGTTGCTTGTGTGTTTTTTTTTTGTGGTAAAATCTAATCAAAATGGAGTTCTATGGTAAAAACTAAAATTGTTCTTAAGAATTTCAGCTCCAACCTGTTTATTGGTACGAAACTTAAATATTTTACTTTACTTTAACATTACCACGGTTGCCCTTCTTTTCCACATATAAGTCGCTATATTGAGCTTAAATGCTTCCAGTTTTGATTTAGGTTACGAACCTATTTTAATGAACGAAACTATTTAAAATCACCCTAAAATATAATTTTTAATTAATAACACAAATTGTCTAGGATTAAAAACTCCATCCAACCTTTCGTAACCAGACACTGCCAAAACTTGAGCGATCATAGCTAACAGACTACAATGTATACTTCTACAGATAGGAGATACAAACTAATATGTCACAACCAGAAAGAAAAAAATGTCCTTTCTCAAAGTTTGTAACGAATTTAAAAACTTTTAATTGCAAAAAATACACCAGTCCCTCCGAATATATCTAATGCCCACCAAAAAAAAACCGAAACCATTTTTACCCTCATCCTCTTATACCCCACTAAATACAAATCCGTCGTAGCTAGGTAGAGTCCTTAAAATATTATTCATTCCTCTCTTATTTCCAAAAAAAAAAACTCAAACAGAGGGAATTCACCAAAGGAGTCTTGCAATGTCTCTGAACGAACAATATCCTATTTCTCATTATGAAATTGCAGGAAGCAAGCACACGTTGCTTCCTGATTTCCTCGGTACTTTTCGATTCTCAGTTTGAAAAAAAAAAGAAATATAAATTCGAATGAATCGAAATATTTATTAGAAAATCGATGTTGTAACTCCCAAATGAATTCTGAATTTTAAAAAAAATTCTCAAGGATACACACACAAATTTAAAGTTCAAATAAAAATTGTCCAAAAAATGGAGAAAAAAACAGAAACTTATTTAAGCTTCTCTCCAATAGTAGGTACGTAACCTACCAACATGCCACACATGTTCCCTCTTGCACGTGGATACAGTTATATAGAAGAGAATTTTTGTAGTATTTCAACAAAAGCTCCGAGAAATTCAAATTGCACCTCCTTATAAGCCCAACACAACATTCCACAGAATAGACCACCACCAACGCCAACGCTGCTTTTGCTGCTACTTCTGCTGCAGTGACAGTGATACAGGGACAAGGACATCCAGGCAGAAGCAGGCAGTGGCATAGTAAAGTAGTCCTTGTGCTCTCATATACCTCATATAAATACTATATGTAACCTCAAATTTGAGCATTCCAAAGGAAAATTAGTTTTGTGACTTGTTTTTATGGTCCTTAAGTACATAACAAATAAGATTCGGTTTGCAGAGTAGCATATTAGCTCCGCATCACAACGCTGCCGCACCGTGCCGGCCGTAGTTTTCGGACGAACGGTTCGTCGTCGTCAGCCGTCGTTTGAAAAACGTCCGTCTAACCAATAACGCAAGATGAGACACATTGCAAAAAAGGACTCTCTTGTTGGCCATAAAAGTTGAAGTTTCTCTAACCCACTTTTATCACTTTCAAGGAATATTGTATGTGCTGATGTGGGTGGGAACACATTGGTAAGAGAAAACTCATGGGACACGCTAACGCCATCTGGTTTTGTTTTTTTTTTTTTTCTGTTGTTTTTTTTTACTTCTGTTTATCTAACATATAACATAGGAAGAGGAGAAAACTTTCATTTCCAATGGAACCCACCAACGGCACCACATCTATTTAATTTATTTTTGTTAAATGGAAGAAAGAGTGAAGAGAAGGGAAAGAGCAGGAGCAGGAAGTTCCAAAACGACAATATACCATTGAAACAAATTTGTTAGATATGCCTAATGAGACCGTAAATACCAAAACTTTTTTACTGTTGAAATAAGCTTCTATATAGCTTCGTTAAAGAAACCCAACTAAAACGGAAAAATGAAAGGCTCTTAATTAATATTGTCTCGGGAATTTATTCTTTCACATGCGCTACCCCAACTATGTACGAATGTGTATATGAAATGTTACGAGTAAAATGTAAAGACAAACATGAGCCTCGCATTTTAATATTTGATTTGGCAGACTTTTGTAAGATACTTATAAAAGAGAAGCCTGGATTTTTTTTTTGTGTTTTTATTTTTTCTTATGAACTTTACGTGGGAGAAATTAAATTAGTATTCTTTTCGTTTTTATAGAGAAAGGCAGTGTTTTTTTTTTTTTTTTTTGTGATGTTTTTATGAAGTTGAAAAAGGCTTTTCTTGTTTTTTTTTTTGTTTTCAATGCGGCTCACGAGTTTTTTTCATCAGGATAAAATTTCATTGAGTTTGTCATAGAAACTTTAGTAAAGGGACTTAGTATGTATGTATCACAAGATGGTTTGAATTATAATTTAACGATTCTTCTTACTTGTAACGCAAAGATCAAAAGTATGTAAAATAAGGCGTTTTATAAAAAAAATCGAAGTCAAAATTTGAATCAAACATGACATTATTCACATATTTCCATTTAAACAAAATATGAAACAAATGACTTCCGCAATCATATGCCTGGCTCTCAATACGACTACAGATTAAATGCCTTATAGTCAATTTTGTAATCGTTAGTTAAGCTTTCAGAGGAATGAATACTCTAAGCAACAGAAATACATTTTTGCTTTATTTGAAGAATAAGTATTAAGGTTCAATTGGATCTTAGTCAATCTTTTAAGCAGTGCAATTAAGCAAAACAGACCCCTGGCCCGGAGAAATTTACGAAAAATTTGACTTAATAATATGAGTAGCTTCCTTCAAATTCCAAGGTGGGGCTAGATCAGAAACTAGAAAAAGCAACAGACGACTTAGATTTAATGAGCTTCTGGAGAAGCACTTGCCAAAATCAGAGAACCAGAAAAACAAATGTGTAAATATGGTATCTGGCTACCGGTGGCAGTTTCTTCAATTTGGTGGTCTGAAAATAATTTCTATAGGACTTCAAGAAAGAAATTTAAAAATTAATAACACTTGATGCGCCTGTAGTAGCCCGTAGCATAATGGTTAGTGTGTTGGACTATAACGCTGGAGGCCTGGGTTCACTGTCTAGACTCGTCCACCTAAAAACTAAAAAGTTATTTTTCTACCCGTTAAGATTCGACATAAAATTGTAGGTCTCTTCCATTCTTGTCGATACGCTCACCACAGTAATGGTTGTTAGTCACCTGGCCCTGGTTCTTCACGAGCCGTTGCGCCACCCGAACAATCTATTTATTTTTATGATGGGCCTGTATAAAAAGATTCAATCCCAAAATATACCAAAAACACTTCTTTTTGAGATGAAATGTGTAAAATGTTATTTAACATGGGTTCACCCAGGCGTATACGCACTTTTTTCAAACTAAATTTAATTTTTTTGACTGTGCCCGCTAACTTAGTTTATGTCAAGTAAATCAATTAATTGACTGTGCTCAATTTTTCTATGTTCTTTATAAATACAAATTAAACTTTGTTTGTTGCTACGCGCCACCACTCGATTACAGACGTACTGGTTAAGATAATTTCGTTCCTCTTATTCTTCATTTTACCGGCGCTTGTCATGATCTCGAGGGGGACCACATTTCTCTCACTTAACTGCTTCACCTAAGGTTCCACTTGCGGGGTTTGCCGGGTTGACCTCAGAAAACGTCGACAGGCTCTCTGTTTTGGATTTTGTTTGATCCATGACTGAGGGTGAGGCCAACTATATGCAGGTGTCGTTGCATTTGCTTCATCCAGGAGTTTTTCGCCTGCCTTTCTTCCGCGATAGTGTTGGAACGTCTTGCGCTATTGCCTCTTGAACTGGGTTCTCATGGCATCTTCTTTGCACATGACAATACCAGCTAAGTTGAGCATGATGTATTTTGTCCAAGAGGGTATTTTTAACGTACATATAGGCTTCCTCGGATTCTCTTGCTTCTTATTCGATCACGCTTTGTCACTCCTGCGTAGTAGCCCGTAGTGTAATGGTTAGTGTGATGGACTGTCACGCTGGGGGGTCTGGGTTCACTTCCCAGCCTCGTCCACCTTAAAACTAAAAAGTGTTTTTCAGGGCTACTGCCTCTTGCGAGGAATTGACAAATCCTCCAAGAGTATCACTTGTCATGAATAAGGGCTTCTCGTCTAGCCGTTCGGATTCTGCCTAAAATTTTAGGTCCCTTCCTTTCCTATCGACACGCGCACAAAGGAATGGTTTCGATTTGTTAGTCACTATAGGCCCTGGTTCTTCCCGAGCCGTTGCGCCACCTAATTTATTTATTTTTATTTGTCACTCCTGCTGTCATGCGAAGCATCTTCATTTTAGCTGTCGTCAATTTACTCTCATACTTCTTGTACATTGTCCAACACTGTGAACCGTATGTAAGCGCTGGACGAACAACTACCATGTAGAGCTTTCCTTTCAGCTTAGGGGGCATTTTTCCATCACAGAAGATGGCGCAGTTTTCCCGCCACTTCATCTACTTCTTAATGTTCGTTATAACTAACTTGATGAAGAGTACTTTTATACGGACAGAAGAATTAGAAAAGGTTCCCACAAAATTAAAAAAATAGGTGATTTTTTCCAGAAGAATATTTTACGAACTCTAGAAGATGAATTAGTACTTACTCGGGATTAGAATCCAGTTAACTGACACCGATTTACTAAAAAAAATGGATGAAAAAATTAATTTATTACGGACAAATTATTTTCCTTTAACCTAACATCGGTAAGCTCAATCTAACTAAAAAAATTGTCTGCGATTCTGGTCTTAAAGTTAAGTGGAGTCGATGTAGTCCCTTTATTCTGAACCATTTGCACGGTTTTTAATTGAGATTTGTCAACACCCATTTTTTTAAATGTTCGTAATATTTGGAATAAAGCTTTCGAAAGAAAACAAAATTGAATAAGTTGCAGAATTCAATTGACTTTTCATTTTCTTCCTCAGGAGTTGCTGCTGTTCCAAGAAGACAATCGAGCTTATTCAGCACTCAAATTTTTATTGGCGGCTAATTTTTGACAAATATTGCCAGTAAGTCCACGTTCAACGCCAGCCAGTGGAGCTATCTTCTTTTTCTTTGAAGAAAAGACTTCAGATTTTCCCATTTTTAATCTTTTATTCAAGAATGGTGCATTCTATACGGTGATTCAAACTAAAGTGTGACAACAAAAAGTTAGAGCGTGTAGGTTAGGTCAAGACAAGAAAAAAATTGTGTAGGAGGAGGGTTCTATTCTCCATTAAGCGGGAAAGCAATTTTCTAAAAAAATTACTTAAAATAGAAAACAAATTATTAAAAAACAACAGTTGAACAGTTACTGTGCTTTGTTATACTTTGTTGTAGGGCCATAAGTCCTTTCTTTAATATGGTTTCAAACAAGGTTTCTCTAATGAACAGTTTTTGAAAAACTAACTTTCAAACTAAAAAAATTGAATAAACAAAATTTTTAAACTTTTTGAAATTGTACTTAATTTGGTAAAATTAAAACAAAATTTGGAGAGTTAAAAAAAAATTTAAATTTTAAGTTTGAAGTTGGTTTTTCAAAACTGTTCATTAAAAGAATGAAAGGTAAACCAGGGCATTCTAAGTGCTACTGCTGGCTCTTTTCAATTTTTTTTTTAAGTATTTTTTTTTAGAAAAATGATCTCCCGCCTAAACGGAGGGGAAATAGAACCACCCTTTTTTTTCTTGTCTCAACCAAACCCACAGACCAACAGGCTCTTATGTCAAATTGATAATGTCATTAGTTTTGTGAGTTTCATTAGTTTTTATGTTTCAGTTCTTCCAAAAGTGAAATTAAATTAATTCTGCGCTAATTTAGTATATTTTTTTTTTAATTTTAAAGACGTATCTATTTGTTTGTATTCAACCGACAAGAACAACATTTATACTGACAAAATTATTTTTTTCTACGAATGTGCTATGTTCAAATTGTATCTTCACCGATATCTATGAAGAATGAGTTCAAAGGGTGGTTCTCGATTTCGAAGAAACGTCTTTCACTTTAAAAAGAAAAACGATAAAATGAATGTTTAAGTCGTCTGATTTGTAGAAACACTTCAACCTTAAAAATATTTTTGGATGAACTTACCAAATACAATGAGCTTTCAACTGACAATTGATTATTCAGTAACACCAAATTGAATCAATTTTTCAGAAGAAAATTATTCTGTAGGTTGTTTTTTATTTTACTATGTTTCCAAAATTTCAATAGCCTTTTTTACAAATTCACAAATTCGAAATTTTTACCGAAATTTGGACAAAATAGCGTCTGTCGATCCAGCTGTTGTGAATAATTTTTGTATAAATCCTAGTCCTTTTTAAATCACAGTTGGTATTTTTAAACTTAAGTTTTGAAGATCCATTACAGATTGTTTCTGTTAAATAAATCAAAACAAAATTGCTTAAATTAATTTAAAAAAAGTTATAGCAATAGGTAAAGGACTGTTTTAAGGGGTAGTTGTTATGTTTTCTGGTAATTGATATTTTAAATTGGTAGCTCTAAATCTGGTATTTTGAATTTCAATTGAGAGACAAAGAGAAACCTAAGTTTTTGAGCGACGTTCTAACGATTTAAAAGTAAAGAATTTGTAGACAAAGTTAAAGTTTAAATTACAAAAAAATATGCAAATGGCATCACGTTTAGCTACAATTTAATGATTTCTGCGAAAACAAACTGGTGCGTTCAATTGGAATGTACATATTTCCTAGCGCGCTAAAATTTCCTTAGGTAAGAAAAACACAATTAAGAAAGTGTTGATAAAAAAGCCAACAGATAAACGGGTTACGTCTAAAAATTGTTTGAAAATAAAACAAAAAATTTCTTAAAACAGCCCCTGGTTTATGGTATGGTAATTGTTTTTTTTTTTTTTTCAAATTCGGAAATTTTTAGTATGAAATTTTCACAATTTCATAAGAATTTTCAACTGCAAAGCTAGCTTAAAGGTCCTGTAAATATAATTCAAGATGAAATAAGACTGATAAGGTAGCCAAATTGACATTTTTTGAGAGTTGTTTAATGAATATCGATTTTATTGCGGTGAAAATTCGCCAAGTACCCTTTTCACCACACCTTTTAAATTTACAGCTATAAAAGCAATAACACATTTGCATAAAAGATAAAGCGTAACAATCGTATGTAAACTGTGTTTGTTTTTTTAAGACCTTGATCTTAAAGATCAGCCTTTAAGAACTGAAGTAATGATTTTTAGAAGGTAACTTATTACATCCTCGGAGTTTGTTAACGATATTTCTTTACGGGTTGTTTATGGTTCACAATCGAGCAAGCAGATAAGTTTTTTTGATTCTGCTAAATGCCGCAAAAAATGCACTTGAATTTTGTAATTGTAAAAACATCTTTAATTAACTCAATGAAAAAAAAAATATAAAAATCAAAAACCCTACAAAAATCACATAAATAATAATTCTTTTTCAAAAGTCGAACCACCCAAAATATCAACTAATATAAAATTTCCATTTCTTGTTTGAAAGGTTTTAATCTCTAAAACGAGATTTATTATGAAGAAAAGTGAAAATTGCAATTAAACAAAAATATCAGTTTTCTATTAACGTTTAGAAAATAGATTTTGGTCCTTGACTAAGTTTTACCCCTATTGGCCCTATTAAAATTTCAAAAAACCACTATGTTGTTATGTCTGTGTAACGATAAGCTGGCTTTAGACTTTTCTTCATTCGGTGAACGTTGTTCGGTGTTCGTTATTCTCTCAACAACGAACAACAAAGAAAGCATTAAATTAGAAAGCTAAAACCTATTTACAAAATTGTTTATTTATATACCTAGGCTTCAGGTGCTATTCAATAATTAAAAGAACTTCGCAAATGTCCCTACATATTACACAACACCCCAAAACAATGTTCATTTAAATAGTTCTCGCACCTCAACACATTCGTTCGGGTAACAACGAACACCGAAATTTCTGACCTGTTTTGAATTTGCACGATCTTCATTCGTTCTTAGTTTGTTGTTCGGTTTTAAATTGTCGTTTTTTGCCGCGTACGAACAACAACAAACAACGAACACCGATGATAACACCGAAAGTCTAAGGCCAGCTTAAAAGAAGAACACACCCATTTTAAATCTTTCACAACCGAACAAATCTGTCGTATTTCGCATAACGGCAAAAAACCTATTGGTTTTAATGGATTCACAAACCCTTCCCCCCATGTCGAAACCGCTATATAGAGTTTCGTTTTAAAAATCGAATTCTGTGGATGGTATAAAACTCATAAAACCTTCCATTTGCATTTCAATTGAACCAATAATTCAGCTTTGAGTTATTTCTGATCTTAGTACTTCTTATGGCAGATCTCTCACAATCTGTTTTTGTATAGGTTAACACTTTTGCATGTGAAAAACTAAATACTAGTACATTCATACCCATTTATTGAAGTTGCAATTATAAACCCATCATATAGTTGCTGCAGGTGACAAAATAACACACAAAACAGATGAGACGCGTCGCACAAAGGCTTGCCCTTTTAGATAACCCAATTCCTCACTTTCACGTTAACTTAAGCTGACACGATGCGAAAGTGACAAATTCAATTCGCCATCCAACTGCATAAATGTTCGTGTGCTCTGTCCTCTGTGTAGTATGTTTTTGCATTCCAAAGTACTTACGGCTACAACATGCCACTGCCACACCTTTTTTGAATGCATATATGCTCCACACCATCTCCAATGTATATACAACGTACAAGCCCCAACACCTTAGCCCAGCTCCCACTGCCAGCACTATACCCAGTGACATTAATTTTCGTTTTCTGTTTATTTGTTTCTAACAGCACGACCCCGAGCAATGTACGCCTGGTGGTGAGGATGGAAACTTCATTATGTTTGCTCGTGCCACCTCGGGTGACAAGCGTAACAACAACAAATTCTCTCCGTGTTCACTGAAATCCATCGAACCCGTCCTTAATGCAAAAGCACGCAGCGTCAAAGGCTGCTTCACCGAACCGCAGACGTCCATTTGCGGCAACGGTGTCGTCGAACCGGGCGAACAATGTGACTGTGGCTGGGAAGAGGACTGTAAGGACAGCTGCTGCTTCCCAATGTCTCGGCACGCCAGACTCGACGAAAGGCCCTGCACATTAACACCCCGCGCTATGTGCAGTCCATCACAAGGGCCCTGCTGCACCACCGATTGCAAATTGAAGTTCGGTGACAAGTGTCGCGATGACAATGGCTGCCGTGATCCAAGTTTCTGTGATGGACGCATGCCGCAATGCCCGGCTTCGGTGAACAAACCTAACAAGACCATCTGCAATAAGGAGTTCGTCTGCTACATGGGCGAGTGTACGGGCAGCATATGTCTGGCCTACGGATTAGAGTCCTGTCAGTGCATACCTGGACCAAGTGACCCCAAGACGAAGTCGTGTGAGCTCTGCTGCAAGCAGCCAGGTGAGGGTCAGGCATGCCGCAGTTCCTTTGAATGGAACGAACCGCCATTTGACGTCCCGGATATGTTCGCTAAGCCCGGAACACCATGTAACGATTACAATGGGTAAGTGCTCTCGTAAGACCTAACGAATTGTTGTTCTCAATTAATAAATCTTATTCATTCCAGATACTGTGACGTCTTCCAGAAATGTCGTGAAGTTGATCCTTCTGGTCCGTTGGCCACACTCCGCAAGCTGCTGTTGTCTGAAGAAAGCATAGCATCCTTCAAAAAGTGGATACAAACCAACTGGTACACGGTGGCTCTGGCCATTGTTGGAGTTTTCCTACTGCTGGTAAGTAATGAAGTTGCATTCCATTCCACCCACCGTTAGAAACGCAAAGCAATGACAGCGACGGAATTAAGCTTTTATAGGATTTTGTTGTCGGATTTCCGTTTTCCTTATATGGTTATCCGGTTATCTCATTTATTTGTACTTTTCTGTTTCTTTAAATTTATTTCGTATCCGATTGAATTTTCTTATCCTTATTGTCCTTGTTTTTGTTGTTTTTATTATTCTGTTGATGTTGATGGTGGAATGGTGGTCTTTCTCTCAGTTTGGCAAAGTTACTCGGCAAATAGCAAACGACTATGTTGATGATGCTGGTAGAGGTAACGGAGAGATTTCCAGAGAGCAAAGGAGAAGTAAGTTTTGTGTTAAAATGTGTTTATCCCTCCGCATCATAGAGGACTAGCTTTGGATGGACTCTGTCTATCATGTTGTGTATCGCTAGATTGTTTGGTAGCTACAAACAGATAAGATATAAATACTCGTATGCTGCATAAGATGTATGATTCATGGGAGATGATGTTATTTGATGGTTGATGGAACAGACAGAAGGGGGATTTAATCTGGAAGTTTTCGGCAGAGTGATGCACAGTATAGATGGCGCATTGGCGTTTATAATGTTGCATTGGCATAGGATACAAGATTGGGATATAGTGATGGTCAAGTGTTGTTCTTGTTCATGGAGTTCAATGACAGCTAATTGGGTCATTGAAAGGTAGGAATATTGTCAATGGAGATAGTTCTCTGTTATGAAACTAAATTAAGTTGAAGGAAGTTTCCATTATTATGACAGAAGATACAGCAACTCGTAGCGGTCCTTTGCAGGCTATTAGGCAGGTGATATTCTAATGAAGTACGCATAATTCGTAGAAACTTTAAATTTTTGTGAAGTTTCTGACGTTCAACTTTTGTTAGATATTTAGCTTGGTGGCTCGAAGTAATACCTACGTTCTGAAAGTTTACTTATTGACTTCAATTCAACATTTTATGGACACATTTAGTTTGTATATAATCAATAAAGACAAATTATATTCGAAATAACGATTTGTTAACATTTTCGACTATTTCGATAATTTTAACAAACAAAATAAATAAAAATACAATGGTCTATTCCCCCCCCCCTCTTTATACGAGAAGGACGATAAAAAAACAAAGCAAGGAGGATTTTTGTAAGTTCATGCAATGCTGTCACGCTGCGAAAATAACAATTAACATTGCAAAATTGAATGAAACAACAACGAGCTCAGGTGTTCTACCACCAAGTTATTTTTTTTGCTGAAGTTATAGCTATATCACGATTGCCAAACCGGTCATCTGTCTTCTTTGTTTAGTGCTGCGTCTTAATATGTTCATATTTATTTAAACTGAACTTAGGACCTCAACTTCTGTGACTGGAATTTGGAAGCCAACAGCCTACCCCCTACCCATTGCGCTAGCGATCCCACATGCTAAGCTTCGCCCCAGTGGCAGAGTGCAGGTGGGCATGTTTTGTTGCTCATCTATTGTATTTGAAAGACTAATATTTTTATTAGAATCTCAGTAAAATCGAAAATATTCAGTCTTGTCTCGGTCTCGTCTCCGAAAAATACGTTTTTCGAAAAACCTGTTCATTATTGGAACGAAATATTTTCGATCATTCATAATTTAAATAGCTTTGTGTATTAGCCCGTAGCGTAATGGTTAGTGCGTTGGACTGTCGGCTGGAGGTCTGGGCTCACTTCCCAACCTCGTCCACCTAAAACTAAAAAGTTTTTTTTCAGGGCTACTGCCTCTTGCGAGGAATTGTCATATCATCCAAGTGTATCACTTGTCATGAATAAGTGCTTCTGGTCTACCCGCAGGGTTGTCAGGTTATAAAAAGCGAAATCACCAAAATTAAAATTTAAATCGCCAAATTTCAAAATTTTCAACCCAAAAAATCACCAAATTAAAAAAATCCTCAATTTGTAGTTTTAATATTTAAACAAATCATATTTAAAAAAAAAATAATAAACAAAACAAAACCAAACCAAGTATTTTATCAATGGGATCCTTTTCATAGCCTTGCAACATAGCTAGATCAGTTTTGATCGAACGTAGATCGCGGTCGCAACTTTTGCAATGTGCTAATCCATTGTCTTCGATTTGGTTAACCAACAAAGCTATTTGTTTAACATGCATGCGTCAATTATTTTAGGGATAGGAGGGCGTTCAGCGCAAATAGCGAGGAAAAAGATGTAATGTTAAAGTGAACATTTGAGAAAAGAATATTAGAATTTCAATTCAAAAAAATTAAATCGCCAAAAACTAAATATATCGCCTTTTTAAGGGTACATCGCCAAACCGATTTCTGTGTCACCAAATTAAATTTCAAATCGCACATTTGGCTATAAATCGCAAAATCTGACAACTCTATCTACCCGTTCGGATTCGGCATACAATTGTAGGTTGCTTTCATTCCTGTCTACACGCACACACAGGAATGGTTGCGAGTTGTTAGTCACTAGGCCCTGGTTCTTCACGCGCCGTTGCGCCTTGCGCCACCCAATTTTGTATTTTATAGTTTTTTTCAAAAACACTTCTCCTCGTTTCCACAAGCATAGGACATCTACCCACAAAATAAAATAGGTTTTCTATTTCTCTTAGGTTGCACAGGTCGCAGGTTTCTTGTAGGTCATGCCTGTGTAGAATATGATTAAGGGGGAGTAACTCTCCTCGTGTTTTTAAAATAAGTGACATGAGGTCGGTTGAAAACTCCACCCTGAAATAATTATTAACTTCCAAGTTGTAGTCAAGCTGCGTATAAATGTTTCTATGAAACGAGCTTCTGGACTTGAAAATAAAATCTTCACTTTCTTTTATCTACTAGGCTGCTTTGGTTGTAGAGTGCGCTTTTCCACGTGTCAGTCGATTCAACTGGGCTTAACTACTATCATCTATTTGAATTGTCTTTAGAACATAGTCCACATGCATTTTAAAATATGAAATGCACAACGGAGAAAGACCTGTTTCCAACATAAGGATATGACTAGCGGTACTGTAAGGTAGCTTCAAAGTCCGCTTCAAAAAGTATCTGAGAACCAGCTCCACCTCTTCAAATTCTTTGGGACCCCAAACTTGAGCAACGTAGAACATTATTGTTTTTGCCGTTGTTTTGAAAATGTTGGTATTTTGCTTCATATAGGACATCCCTGCTGCGCATCACACTTCTCCAAGTTGCATTTAACGCATTTTTTGCTTAAGCTAGTTTATCTTTCATGTGGTTCTTCAGGTTAAGATTTCTAGATATCCGCATTCCGAGATAGTTGTACTCATTCACGATTTCAATATTGTACTCTCCAAACTTCCATTTTTCGCTGCGACAGTTTCGCCCTCCTCCGTTGTCGAAAAAAACTATCTACTGGAAACTGTTCAGATACTTTGCTTCCAAAGGTCACTGGAGAAGTACATAGTTGAATCGTAAAACCGTTCCAAAATGTTTCCAAACTTTGTCGAAATTCCTTTGTTGTAGAGCTTCGACATAAGTGCTTTTCTGTCTATAGTGTCGAATGCCGCCTTGAATAAAAAAAGCGTAAAGCTTTTTCTTCGCTCCCATAAATATCTCAACTATATTGGTAAGCGAGTAAATCAATTGTAGAGTAATGGACAGAAAATTGAACAGATGATAGCCTCTTCCAAACAGATTGGCATACTTCCGCTCTCATATGCTTGGTTTAAGGCTCTTGCTAAGTTTTCTACGAGAAGAATTGTGCTGAATTTGCTACTCTTGAGGGATTTCGTTTGATCCTGGTGACTTGTTGTTTTGTAACTCATTCAACACCGTTTGAACTTCTAAACACGAAAATGGTGAATCAAACTCATCGTTCTGTTGATAAGGTATGGCAAACTGAAAGGATGAGGAAACCTATCTGCTTGGTATATTAAAATATACTCGTACATAATAATAACATTTTTTGCCAATTTTTTACGCAAAACCTTAAAAAAAAAAATTTCAAATTTTACGAAAAAACGATATCTCGACTAAAGCTTGAAGAGAATTTGACAACACAAAACTTGGTCGGAGATAAGCAATTTAGAAACACGTTAAATGCAACAATAACTAGTTTCCCAAAAACTGTGCTTATTCCAGAGAGTTTTAGGGATTACTTATTAAGGGCCAGTTCCACAGTGAACACTTAACCGGAAAAAGTTGCACTTAAGTTTTGCTGCCAAGGTCAGTGGCACTTAAGTGGCCAACACGGGAGACTTAGGTGGAACTTATTCGATAAGTTTACACTGCGAAAATTGGCCTTTTGTATCCGATATTCGAAATTAAGTGCAATTTCTACAACTGTAAAACTGGTCCTAAGGCTTTCAAGTCCGAAGTTAGGGCTAAAGCTTCAAGGTATAGTCGAACAAAAATGGGTTCGGGACTTAACAGTTAAAATATTTAATTAAAAAGTATAAATGACCGCATCTCCAGAAATTAATGTGTTCCGCCCGGATATGACAGTGGTCTTGGGGGGGACTGAGGGTCGAAGGGCCTCCCGGGAATTATTGATCTGTATATGAAATTTAAAGAAACTCAAAAAAATGGAAATTAGTGCCAACGAATATTCAATTGGAAGATTTGTATGGGTTGCTTTGGAGTTAAAGTTTGGAATATTAGATTTGATTCATTGTTAAAAATCCTTTTCTTCACTAATTCGTCGCCTAAAATTTTGTCTGTTCTCCAGGAACACAAACAATTTTCAAATGGTTTCAAAAAGGGGAATTTTCATACTTTTGTTTTTAATGCTATTACGTCGGTCGCTAGAAATTGAAGGTGTATAATTATTAGTTAATTTTAGGAGAAACTGGTTGTTTAAGACCCCCACCCTCCCCAAAACTAAATAAAAAAGTTGGATCAGAATTTCTCAATGGTTGAGTGCTCTTATCTTACTTCTTTAGTAATAATGGTTTTCATTGGATTCGCTCTTTCTTTTTAAAATATTTATAAAAAAACACGTACATTCAAGAACAATATGAAAACAACATACGTTTTTTATTTGTGAATTCAGCAAAAAGGCAATGCTTCATTTTAATTCGATTAAAAGTGCAAGTATGATAGTGGGCCCATCACTTCTAAGACCCAGAAGTTTCTCTTTCTTTATTCCTTTTCGTAGTTTATTTTGTTTCAAATAGCTTTAGATTCATTTATAACGGTTTTTTTTTTATAAATTTTGGAGTACCTACATTTCGCACCATCATCTATTATTTTTGATAATTCTTTGTTTGAAATGAATTTTTGATTTTTGTTGCTATTTTTCATTTTGACAATTTAAGCTTATATTATGACTTCTTTTATAAATCTCCCATCCCAAATGAATCTAAACACACATGCTATTATACATTTCCAATTTTCTATTTACTCAACAGATCCTCAGCACGAAATTGCTAGCCAAGCGATCCAACTTAAAACTGAAATCAGTCACAATAATTCACAGCGCAACCACGGAAACAGTACGTTTACCCGAAGACAACAACGGCGTGATAGTGCACACGGCCGTCCGTACAAAAGTGCCCTTCAAGAAAAAGGTTCGCGGCGAACGCACCGTCAAGACAAAAATAATCAGCAAATCTGCTAATGGTGTAGCAACAAGCAGCAGTACAACAAAACAACAAAATATATTCAACTCGAAACAACAACGTGATGCCATACTCAAGAAGCCTGCAAGAAATAAGAAGAATCGTGTTGCCGCACCAATACCAACTAAAGCTGCACCACTACCTCCAACTGCCACCACTGAAGAGACAACCCCGCCTTTAGTCAATAAACCAATTGAGTCAAAATTGAAATCTAAATCTAAATTTAGTAAGAAACATAAGGAAATCATAGATTATTCGAATGGAACCCGACAGCCATCTAGCGGGCATACGAATACTTTTGGAAAAGTCCACAAATGGCTGCTGGAATCACCGATTGTCTCGCAGCCTTTGTCACACATTGAGCATTCATCGAAAGTCCGAAAAGTTATGTCGAAGTCACAATCAACGCCCGAACGACTTGTCCAGAAGTCCCCGCAAAAGACAAAGTCTGTGGGCAATCTTAGCAATGAAAAGGTTAAGCTTCAAGTCGTTTATAAGCCACCATTTAAATTCTCATTGCGGTTATCAAAGAACTCTGCTGTGAAGACGCATGTGATAGGAAGCGGTCTGAACAAAATCAAACGAAAGACTCGCTCTAGTGATAAAAAGCGAGTCGGCGCAACTGCAATAGCTTCAGATAGACTTGGCAGCGAACGCGGCAAAAGAACCGCGTTTCTTATTCGGCAAAACATCGAGGAAGAAAATCAAGTCTTAACAAATAGTGAACCTAACTATGAGACTTTGAATCCTAAGAATCCTCCAACGATTCCAGTGGACTGTTCCCCACTGTATGAGAATATGCTGCCAGTAGCAGGTGGCGAAGTCAAAGACCCGAAGCCCAGTACATCGAAGTCATCGGGGCGAATGAGCTCAGGTCACATGAGTCGCAGTTCGAGCAATACAACTTTAAATGCTGGGCAGCCTCAGCCGCACAGCTACAGCCGCAGCAATTCCATATCAAACCAGTCCACAGCTGCAAGGCACCCAGCGAGTCGCAAGTACAGCGACAACTCTGTGCATCTAAGTCGCAACTTCGGTAGCACTCAGAACCTCATCCACCCAAGTAATAGTCAGACAAACCTTTCCAAATCAAAAAAACGCAGCAGTCTGAATCTCAAGACTTCCTCGTCTGCTTTAGCAGCAGCGGGGCACTTTCAACCGCCAACGAAGCGCAGCAATTCTAATCTGAACCTGCGTCGAGAAAACTCAGCAACAAAGGACACCGAAACACCGTCGCCGCAACAACCACCGCCCTTAAAGCGCAGCTCCAGCAACAATACTCAGCCAGCAGGCCTTCCCCCGCCCCAGTTATTGTTCCCACAACGAAGCTCGATAGCTCGTGGGAGCTTTAGCAATATACCTCGAGCCAGTCTTAATTTCCAGCGTCAATCATCTCAACCTAGTTGTAGCAATAATACTAGTAGTAGTTTTAGCAATCATCATCATAGTATAAGTAACAATATCCCCCACACTGCACCCTGTGATGAAACCAGCAACAAGATTCGTCCATTCGACTGGACGCAGTCTGCCAGTGGTCCTAGTAGTCATAGTAACAGCAGCAATCAGGACAAAATCAAAAGAGGAAGCCGTAATAGTGCATCGCCATCAGGGCTGCATCACCAGCTGCAAAATCATCAACAACAACAACTGCCCTCAGACCTCGAGGTTATGGTCTCAGACGTAGAAAATTTGGTTAGTTAGGAATTATTTCATCAGATCTTTATGTAAAGATTTATTTTTAGAATTAGTTTTTTTCTTTGGGGGTTTTTAATTTAAGTTCTACTTTAACCTTTGTAGGCACTGATAAAGCAATTTTTAGGAAGGTCTATTATTATGGTAGCATATGCTTTGCAACAGGTCAATGTTTAAATATATAAATATACGGGTGAATGGGCTTTTCTATCAAAAAAAATAAAAACAAAAAAATATGTTGTACATTTGCTAAGCGGCATTATAAAGTGAATATAGTTTTGTAATGATAAAGATAACAAAGGTAGATAAGAGAGATTGTTCCCCTTTTAGTTTATAATCCTTAATCTTTAAATACTCGAGACTCGCAATTAATCAAAAATCACGCCACGTTCTGAGCAAGAAATGTCACAAAATGAACGACTGGGCCGCACGAATTTGAACTTGAGGTCCAAAGCTGTATTTTTAGAACGCAGCATAAAATGGACGTAAAAGTTTTTTTTTAACTTTTTCTTGCATTTTTCGTATCAAAATATTTAAGTACAACATTATTCAAACTCCTTGAAAGTACATAAGAATTGCAAATCGTGTTAAGGCAGAACTACTATATATTATAACTTTCACTTGGGCACTGAAAAATAAATGAAAAGTATAGCTTTCCGCACAGTCAAAAGTAGAAGTCAGCCATACTGCATTAAAGTCAAATGAAGCATCTTTCTCTTTTCTTACTTCCTACATACTTCACCCAGATGCTCTTTTTCACTTAGATGTCAGTTTTTATCAAGTGAGGTTACGTTCCCAAGAGCTTTTCACGACGAAACAAAAGTGAACTAAACTAGACAAAAGCCAACAAACCGCAATTATAGACACATCATATGATATCTTTTTTTTTCCTTGTTTTCATCCGACGAATTCAGCGCTCATCTTAAGAATGAGGTTTAAGCCTTCAACGAGATAAATGGGAACAACTTTTAAATAGAGCAATTTTCTCAATAAATGTCAAAAAAATAATAACAAAACCTAAATCACAAAGTCCACCTAAAAACTAAAAAATTTTTTTTTCAGGGCTACTGCCTCTTGCGAGGAAATTGACAAATCCTCCAAGAGTATCACTTGTCACGAATAAGTGCTTCTCGTCTAGCCGTTCGGATTCGGCATAAAATTGTAGGTCCGTTCCATTCCTGTCGAAAGGCGCACACAGGAATGGTTGCGAGTTGTTAGTCACTAGGCCCTGGTTCTTCATGAGCCGTTGTGCCACCCGATTTATTTTTTAAATCACAAAATAATAGGAAATAGTTTATTATATAACAGCTGTACGAAGTTTTATCAAAATCGTTTAAACAGTTTTCAAGAACAAATCGTTCGAGATAAGCTGGAACAAAAATACAATTTGCTTCCTGTATAGAAAATTATATAAAAACACTCTGTACCAAATAAACAAATTCGTCTATATGGTTAATAGGCTAGCGCCTTTAATCATCGAGCGATGTTAATGCACAAAAATACTGACCAACTCGACGTGTCAAACGCTCCGTGTTTTTTTGTTGAAATTTGGTGATAAAAATCAATTCCTTGCCCCTCCCAATTTCTTCAGGAAGAAAGAAGTCATGGTGTAGCTACCGCCATATCAAACCTATCAATTATACAGAGTCTCCGAGATATAGGCCCAGCGGAATTCAGGGGGCCTGATATAGATAAATAGATAGTTCTCTACAAATAGAACCTACCAGAAAACAGACGACAGTTGAGGTTTCAAAAACCGCTCGGTTAAAAATTTGAAGAAACTTAGCACTAAGCAAAAAAAATGAAGACTTAAGAAAGCAAAGGTGCAAAATTGGAAACCAAATATTTGTTTGCACACATAATTTTTTTTCGCCGAAATACAAAATGGGTGTGTGCTGTGATACATGATTTAGAAACGCTGGTGGCCCTAGTGTGGCGTAAGTGTTCTTTTTGATTTGATTCCACAGCTATCAAAGTTACGAGTAGTTGTCGTCGATTTGGTTTATATGATAGTAATAAAAGGTGTTGTTTTGATATTCAAAGAAAAATGACATTTTTTGAGATAAATGAATATGATCGCATGTTTATTTCAGTGTAAAGAGAAAAGTATGTCATTCTCATTAACAATGGAAAACAATATCAGCCAAATGGCCGCCACGGCTACCCTTGCACAACAATATCCTTTTCATGAAATTTTCCATCACCAAATTGCAAAGTGGCTGCTGTGTGCCCTCAATAGCTTCACGAATTGGTCTTGAATCGACGCTGGGCTGTTAGCGTAGACTTTATCTTTCACGTGGCCCCAAAGAAAGAAGTCGCAAGGTGTTAAATCACAAGATCTCGGTGGCCAATTGTGATCACCTCTTCGAGAGATAACACGGTCCGCAAACTTTTCCCGTTAAAGATCGATGCTTTCGTTGCTTGTATGGCACGTAGCGCGCACCGTCTTGTTGAAAGTAGACGTTATCAAGATCAATACCATGCAATTCCGGCCTTAAAAATTATTAATCATCTCTCGATAGCGCAATCCATTCACGATAGTTGTTTCTTCAGCCTCATTTTCGAAAAAAAAGGTCCAATGACCCCGCCGTGAATTTTATAGTGAATTTTAATAATTTCAATGCGTTGTTGAAGCGCATCGAAATAGCGGGCTATTTAAAATAACACCACTTATTGGAAAACCCTATAGATTTTGTATACAAAACTTAAGCAAAGTATTTAAATTCAATAAAGAAATCTCAAACGACTAAGGAGCTGACAAAATGACTGTTCATTAAATTCAATAGTCTTGTCTCCAGATTTAATAAAGAAGTAACAGCTTGCTTTTTACTTTTGACAACTCTGGTTTTTAAAGAACTGTAGAGAGCAGGTCAAACTTATTAAAAATGATCGCATACTTCTATAAAACAAATAATCTTGGGATGATTTCATAAATAAGTTTGTAGACAATAACGCAACAAATTTATTTAAATTTCCCTGATCCTACGATCCTACGTAGTAGCCCGTAGCGTAATGGTTAGTGCGTTCGACTGTCACGCTGGATGTCTGGGATCGCTTCCCAGCCTCGTCCACCTAAAAACTAAAAAGTTTTTTTTTTAGGGCTACTGTCTCTTGCGAGGAATTAACAAATCCTCCAAGAGTATCACTTGTCATGATTAAGTGCTTCTCGTCTAGCCGTTCGGATTCGGCATAAAATTGTAGGTCCCTTCCATTCCTGTCGAAAGGCGCACACAGGAATGGTTGCGCACTGAGGGAAAAAATGCTTTCTAAAGTTAAATACGAGCGTATTTGATCTAAAGTTTTTTAAATGAAGTGGAGCATTTTCATTTTTACGTTGAAACAATGTTAATTTGAATATGCGACGTAATTTTAAGAGATTCAACCTAGTTTTAAAGTAAAACGTACTTATTTATACATCGAAATCAACTTTTGTACATTTACATTTCGTTCAACGTTGTTTTAAAGTGAAACGTTTTCATTTTTAAATTGAGATCCAAATTTAAAGTGCGCCCAATCTTGTTTCAAAGTGAAACGTATTCATTTTTACATTGAAATCCACATTTTACTTTGCGATCCACTTTTATGGCACTTAAAGTGCCATCAACGTAATTTTAAAGTGATGCATAGTAAAGTAAACCTCAATTTGTTTGTATTTGTAAACTTAATATAAAGAATTTCCAGAGCGCGTTATTGTTTTTCGAAGTAGCTCCCTTACATTTGTGAACCAATTAAACGCGCACTGGAAATTCACTTTCATATTATCGAAAAACAATATGTAATCACTTTTCCTATATATATATTACTATGAAATACTCATAGCATCAAACAATACACTTAAGTCGTCACAAATAAATGATTCACCACAAAAATGAAATGCGTCGATCATGTATATACATTTGTCTTTGTCTTACATAAATTTAAACAAAGAAGCGTGGCGTGGGTAGCCATTTTGAATCAATACCTTGTTGAAGTTCAATCTACGTTGATTCGAAGTAGAAAAATGTTGTTTTAAAAGATGGATGAATTTGATTTACCTATGATTCCACTTTAAATCAACATGTTAACGTATTAAAATCTAGTTCGTTATTAAGTATGGAATCACTTTGAAATAAAGTCACTCCACTTTGATTTAAGAATTTTCGGCGTTGGCGCCAAATCGTTCCGAAAAATATTAGAATCAAAGTTTTTTGCTTTGATTTTACTTTGTTTTTTCTCTGTGGAGTTGTTAGTCACTAGGCCCTGGTTCTTCATGAGCCGTTGTGCCACCCGATTTATTTTTTTTGATCCTACGATCATTTTTCTTAATGTTTTATAATTTGTTAATATGCAGATGTTTTAAAAGAGGCTTCTTACTTTTCAAAAAGGCAAAAAGGCTTACTTTTAAAAATACTTAACTTGCCTCTAACAAATCCCTGATACAGGGACAGTGTAATTCCCTTTTTTTGCCGGTTTAAAATAGTGAGTATATGATACCAAGAAAAATCAAAAAATAAGCCATGTCTTAGTACAGAATTTAGTCAAGTTTCTTTTTGAAATGTCCTAAATGTTAAAGAATATTTTCATAGGATTTGAGCTAATATTTTTTTCCTAAAGCTCAATTTTTTTAATTGAAATGTTTTTCCCAGCAAATCTTACCAAATCCGATAAAGTTGGAGACTTGACAATTTAAAGTGGCTTTTAAGCTTTTAAGTCAACGACTCAAAAAACTTGAAAAACCTATTCTGGAAAATAATACTCTTAAAAATGGTGTTGTTTTTGGTTTGGTTGCAATCATTTTTTTAATTTTTAATCCGACCGACCAACACGTCAGGATTTGTTAAATTTAGTATTATTGCAGTTTACATACAAGTTGTAAAACAACTTATTTACCTTACGCATTTTGAACAAGAACCAGTGATAATCAATACAAGAACCATTTGATACTTGAGGTACACTGTTTCCCCACTATTTCCACAAATAGTCTACGTTAAGGTGAAAATAGTCTACCTGTTCTTGTTTTAGATGCAAATAAGGGCGCCACCTAGATTGGTGATAACTTAACACAGAAGTGGTTCCTCTATGTGTATAAACTATAAACTCAATGATAATATAAATCAATTCCATTTATACCACGTTTTAGGTTTTCATTTAAAAAAATTACATAACGGGTTGTTTTATTATAAAAAACAATTAATCACTTTTCTGCTTGTCCATCCAGAACTATTTTTATGTTAACTCATAAACACAAATATACAACGAAATACTCGATAAATAAATAGATATATAATTACTTTTTTTAATTTAAAACTCTCTTTCTACCCTCAATGAATATAGGCAGATAAATTAAATTTAATAATTTACTTTAAAAAAAAACTAAAAGCAGTTATTTTATTTATTTTGAAAACAAAAACTATGAATGTGTAATTAATAATAATTAAGATATGTGAACAAATAGAAGTTAAAGAAAAAAAATACAGAAAACAAAAATCAGTGTCAATTAAAACTGTTTAATTTAATTTCTTAATCTAATTTCTTAGCCTGGGGCCTCATCCCGTAAAACAAAAACGATCGATCGATATCGTTTTTGAGATGGCTGTCATTATTTTTCTCTACTGAAGTGATAGAGACAGCAATATTGAAAACGATTTCGCCCTATCGTTTTTGTTTTACGTGATGATGCCCCTGACTTTATAATTATGAAATTATCCTATGTTTATTTTTCATTGTAAAATTTTATTGATTCTGTTGAGTTAAGTTTTTGTAAAATACCTTTCTCTCACAGGATTATCTATTATCTGATATTAAAGTAATATGAATTAATTTTAAAAACTTTTAATTTTTAAAACTAAAATTAACGACTTTTTAATCGTATGTAAATTTTAAATAATTCTAATTCTAATAACAATATAAAAACAACAACAAAAAAAACACAACAATCGAACAAAATTTAACACAAAAAAATAAAAAGAAATAATATTAAACTTAAAATTTTAAACTGATAACTACAAAATAAAAATATTAAAAAAAAAACTGCTGTGCTTGTGAAAAAAAAAACAATTTCTGGCGTTTTAATTTTTTTTTTATCACATAAAAACAAAATTGTAAAAATTGAAAAATGGCCAATTATTTTAAATAAAATTAATGTCTTAAGTATATTTTTTAACAAAATATTAAAATGTGTGTTTTATTTTAAAGCTTGGAAAAATAGGAAAAAAAAACAAGTCAACAGGAGAGAATACGCAAAGCACACAAATTGGATACGCTAACAAATTCCAAATGGTAATGGATTTTATTTTAATTAAATCTTAACCATAAACATATATACATCGTCAATACATCAATGTCTTTAGTTACATTCTAGCTGTTAACGACAAGAGCAAAGTTTGGTGCGAACCATTCTTGCATTTTATTTTAAACGCAAAACAAAATTAAAGCAGACTTTTCAGTGTTTATTTTGTTTTTATTTTGCTAATAAAATTGAAAGTGAGTAAGTAATGAATGTGTATGTAAACAAAAACTAAGCTATTATAATAGTGGCGGATCCAGGCGGGCAGCTATTGGGGCTAAAGCCCCCCCCCCCCACAGCCGATTCCTAAACTAATTTGAAATATAGAAAGCAATACTCATTACAACGTGAAGAGTTTTATATTCATGAAAAATATTGTTAAGATGTGAAATTTGATGGACAAAATAACCTGGTTGGGGCTGAACAATTAACATGTTATGTAATTTTTTTCTAAGCCCTATGGTTGGGGCTAAAGCCCGAAGCGAATTGGACAGAAAACCAAGTGGGGCTATAAATAATAAACATGTTTCATGCAACAAAAATTTTCCCTAAAAAAAACCCAGAAAATTGGAGAAAAGGTCTGAGGATTAGGGCTGGCCAAGAGACGAGAATCGGCGGGACTTTGGTAAGTCTCATCTCGGTCTCGCAAATTTTCAGTCTCGTCTCGGTCTCGTATAATTAAGCCTCGTCCCAGTCTCGTTTCCGAAAAATACGATTTCCGGACAACCTGTTGATTATTGGAACGAAATATTTTCGATTATAGTTTGAATATGTGCAGAAGAAAATAAATATTTAACTGAAATTTACTAGACTCTCTGTTAATTTCAGTCTAAATATACAGTCTCGTCTTGGTCTCGTCATGCGAGACCGATACCGAGACTTTTCTTACTACTGAGAATATTGGACAACAAACAACTAACTCCCTAAAAACTAACCTTATTCCAGAGAGCTTTTGAGGCTTTAGTCTAAGGAATGTCAAAGTCCGAAGTTGGGGCTAAAGCTTGAAGATATAACAAAAAAAACGTGGTTTGGGCTTAACATTAACATGTCTAAGGCAACAACTGTTTACACTGACATAGCTAATATAACGAAGGAAAGGCAGTTGAGGCTTAAACAATTGGAGAACAAATTCCAAAGGCGTGAGAAACTTTGTGAATTCGGAAATATCTTCCAGGTGAACATGAATATTTACATTCCCTATAGACTCTAGTCTAGAGTGACCTGCAAATTTATCGACACATTTTTTGAGTAGGAATAGAAAGTGTAGCGTGCAGGTTATTTTTTAGAGCAGCTGTGTCTTGTGCCCGACTAAAATTCTTGAAGTTTAAATATTTTATTTTTCGATCCGTAAAATATTATTTTCCGTGCTTTTCAGTGACAGTTTGAACAAAACAGGTGTCCCTACATCGTTCATTTGGATAATTCAGGACTGATACTGTCAAAGCACATATGAGCTTTTGCCAGTAAGACCACTTAAATATCATTTTTCGGAACTACCCAATTACAAACAGTTTTTAAATTTTGTCAAAAAGGTGAAGTTCAAAGCATATCAGCTAATTTAAACAAACACTTACATAAAGATGGTTAGGGGCCAGTTATAGCGATCAGGAAGACGCATCAGAAAAATTTGAAACAGTATGAAATTCAGAACAGGAACAAATTTGTCAGTTGGGCAGCCTACCACCAAGTTTTCCTGATTGAAATGCACACGAAAAACTTTTTCATCCGCAATTCTGTCAGTGGAATGAGTGAAATTGGAACTCAAATCATTGGAACTTTTTGTTTCATTTTGTGAGAAATTACGATCAGCTGGCACGAAAAAAGAATTTGCATCAGGAAAGTAAATAATACATTTTTAAAAAAAGATAATTGTTTGACCCAAAATTTTATTTGATCAAAAAATTCTATGAGTTATTAGTCATCGTTTAGTGTAGCATTTGTTTTTCAAGTCGAATGAAAATAGTGCAAAAAATCCATTTTAAATTATTTCCTGATTCGTTTTTCTCTCGCTTTAACTGGCCCCTTAGGAAGTACCTGGTACACAATCAATTTACCTAATCAAATTATACTACCATGATCTGCTAAGCCTTTATATTGGTTTCTACCTCCGCTTAAAAATAATTCCCATGTGTACTTTATATTGTTATTGTACTTTATATTGAGAACATTTTAATGCGCTATAGGAGCGGATATAAATGCACAAAAAAGGGGAGAGTACGATAACTTTGGCGCCAAAAAATGATAACGTTTTTTTATAGAAGGTTCAAAAGCAAGGGGCATTTTAGAAAAAAAAAACACTTAAAATGGAAAAAAAATATTAAAAAACAACGAAAGCAACGAAAGGTTTGAAAGCCAGAAATCTGTTCTTAAATCCAAAAGTTAAATTGAGTTATTCATGCCCAAAGTTTTCGAAAAATTTTAATGCAAACTCAAAATAATTTTGATAAAAAAATGAAAAAAAAAAGTTTGAAGCAGTTTTATTTAAAATTGTGAAATGAAGTGCTAAATTGGCTTCTAGTAGTCCATGCTCATAACAATTCCGAATCGAACACAAAAAAACCGAATGGTTTTATGTGTTCTAGTTTTTGAGAAAATTGCAAATTACTTTAACTACTTTTTTATAATTTTTTGGCATCAACGGTAATCTCACTTTGAGGATTGATGTGGGAGAGTACGATAACTACGACCAGTGGCGTAGCGTGAGGGGGGCAGGAGGCACAGGCCACGGACGGCACTTTGATAGGGCAGGAGTGGCAAAATCGGCGACAAGAAATTAAAAAAAATCCTTTATTCTTCAAATGATTTAATTTATTTAACCCAAAGAATCCAATTCAAAATTTGAAGAAGCAAGAAATGACTGAGGCCATCGATATCGAGTCAGCAATTAAAGAGTTCGCTGTAATTAAAAGCAGGAGAGGTCAGATGTAAGCAAGTTCTCTTTTATAAAAATACATTTTTAAAAAATGAATTAAATAGGTTCCTACACACAAAGATACCTTTTTCAACTTTAATATCTTTTTCTTTTACATCAAAAGTCTTTATTCAATTTATTTATTTTATTTAAAAATATATTTATTTAATTTTATTTATTTATTTAACTCAGAAAAACAGTAATGAAATCAACTACATTTAATGTGTTTTAATTTATATACAATTTAATGGAAACAATTATTAAAGAGAAAATGAATTAGAAAAATTTCGTATTCTCTTTCATTTTAGAATTTCAATTTAAATAGTATTCAATTTATTATGTTGGTTCGCTGATTTTTTTAAGTGATTGGAAACTAGATTTGTCGAATAAGAGTGGGTCGTTTACACGGATGGAGATTAATCAATATGAAATTAATCAATAAATGTATGTGCCAAATAAATAACATGTTCTCAAAAATGCAGGGTAAAAATTTCTCGCTCTCGAAGTTTTAAAATGTTCTTGCCGCGAGCCAGTGTTTTTAAATATATAATAGGGATATCCCATGGCGGCAAATTTTTCAAAGTTTTTGAACATGGTTAAAAGCTGGTATACAATTTCACTGTTTTGAAAAAAGTTTATTGCTATAATTTCATTTAAAATTTGTTTATTGGCTGCTCTTCCATGCAAATGGTTCAAGATAATTCTTTATTATGTACCTGTTTATGTAGCACCATTACATCCGCGGTAATGGAATCGCTTTATTACGATTTTTTTTCTTATTTTATTATTAATTTCTTATTTTATCCAATCAAATACACATGAACATCATTTTACTGCCGTCATACTTGGTTGCTACTTTTTTAAAGCTGATGGAGAAAAATTCAGGGGGCGGCAAAAATTGGGTCTGCCCCGGGCGGCAAAAACCCACGTTAAGCCACTGCTTTTACCTGCCGGAGGTATTTGGGTCGATTAGAAGAAGACTGCGGTGCAGATTGCACTTAGAGTAAACGCGTAGCAAGTTTCCCTAGGAATTATGTTGTATCGGGTATAAATTTTTCAGGGAAATTCGGATGTCATTTCATAATATTTTCGTTTAAGAGAAAATTATTCTTGGAGGAATTCACGATAGCAGACAAATTTTTGTGAGGAATAAATTATTCTAGAAGAAGCACATTCCTCGAGATTTCTCGACTTACATCGTATCTGATCGAGAAACTATTGAATGCTTAGAACTTTACCTACTCTAGAACCTAGAGCTCACATTTTTAGTAAAATTGAAGAAGTTTTTACCTGTCAGTTCAGCACTTCAAAACTATTCTGTTTTTATAACTTTTTTTTAAGACTTTATTGCCATATATCACCGAAAATGTAGCGAGTTTTAAACAAATTTAATCTTTTTTAAAACAAAATAATTTACACCTTATGATTTTTTTTTACTGTGTTGCGTATTTCCAAAGTTATAAGGTAAAATAACATTTAACAAGAGATGCGCTTCTATTCAAAAATTTTGGAAAGCGGTATCTTCCCCAACGAACTTAAAAAATCAAAAGTCGCATTGCCTGAGCCCGGGAAATTCAACGACAAACTAGAAGGCTATAAACCTATTGCATTGCTAAGCATTTTATAAAAGTTCTTCGAAATTCAGAATTGAACCTACCCCTATTGTCAACGCAGCAGTACCTGGGGAACAGGCAGGCTTTAGAACAGGCACGCTTAAGGCGCAGCTGCTGAGACCAAGTTTTGGTCTCAACCACACACAACAAAGCAGGTTACTAATCCAAGCTCAAAACATCCAGCAGACGGCAAAGCCATGTTCAAATTTATTTAGAAAATCGTATTATATGTTTCCATTATGTAAACAACTAATAAATCTATAATATCCGTGACATTTATCGACCTTACAGCTGCTTGCGATACAGTTTGGAGAAATGGCCGCGTCCACAAACTTCTCCACATCGTACCCTTCACCAAATAAACTACGATTCTGAATAACGTTCTCAGCAACATATCTTTCCAAATCTTCCTTAATGAATCACAATCACCATCCAAGAAAACTCAATAACGGTCTGCCCCAAGGAGCAGTGTTAGCACCTCTACTTTAAAATTAATACGCCAAAATTAATACGCCAAACTGGCTCTGTTACTAGAATATGGGAAAATCAACTTAAATAATCTTCTGCCAATTAATAAAGACATCAACATCATCATCAAGTCCTGTAAGCCTGCGTTACCCCAATCAGGGCAAAATCACCAACAAATCGTAGCCATCCTTCAGGGTCTGCAACTAGATATTTTAACTGTGTCCACGTCTTTCTCTGGTTATCTGCTTCTGCTAAAACTGTTGATTTCCATGTCTTCGTAAAACCCGGATAAAGCTTGTAAACCATATCATTTTATCTCGGTAGAAATGAATTGTCAAAATTTGTATGGGAACAAAATTCTGAATTTGATGCGGAAAGCGTAGAAAAAAAAAACTTTCCCACGTTGACGCATGTATTTCTAAGGGGGTGTTCATGTTATATTTTCAAAGTTATATTTTTCTGCAAAGCAGCAAATTATCTCATTGCACGAATACCCTTATTGTAATTATTCAATGGTAATGCATATAATTTTGGTACTTCTGGATTCGAGACATTTAATTTCCAAGTTGGGACGCAAGAAACAGAGTTATTGTTTTTTATCTGACTAACTTCCTAGTGAAGTTAGCAGGTCACTCGATTACACCAACTGGAAAATCAGAAAGAAAAGCAAACAAAAATTTGGTCCCGTCACTCTATCTCTAGCTGAAAGTCGCCCTAGCTACTTTACAGACGTACCCTTGCACCCGCGGTTAGGAATAGTAATATTACGTTTTTTTTAACTTTTTTTTATAAATTTCTTATTCTATTGACACTCGCAAAAAAGAAAAGTGGGGTGCCAAAAGGGGCTCGACCCCGGGCGGCAAAAAGCCACGCTACGGCACTGACAACGACGCAGCAAAACAATGACGGATTTTTATAGAGGTGCTTAATAAAATCATTTTGTATTACGAGCCGTGTGTCTATCTCACTCCTTTTAGGCGGGAAGGGCAATTTTCTACAAAATGACTTAAAATGTTTATTAAAAAAAAACTGAAAGCACACTAACTGACAACAGGCGCCTGCCTAGTGACTGAGCTTACCCTAAGCGAAGCGACGGAGTCTAAGGCGAAGCGGGCCATCCATGACAGCTATTTTTAAAGAAAACTATTGACAATAAATTCCGTGGAAATTTGGTTTGGAAAAAGCGCCCAAAATTGAGGAAAGAACCCTTATATTTTACAAAATCAATTTGGGCGATGCACCTCACTGTTTACATGCCGCGCCAGAATGCTGGGTACTAGCATACTCTATTTAGAAGAAATCGCATAAAAAAGTACTCGAGTAATTTTCAATTTTCTCAACAACTTGAAGACATGAATCCATTCAGTTTCTTGTGTTCGATTCAAAATTAATATAAGCATTTACTACTAAGAGCCAATTTAGCACTTCATTTCACAATTTAAAAAAAAAACTGCTCTTAACATTTTTTTTTTCATTTTTTTTTATCAAAATTTTGTATGCAAATTTTTCGAAAACTGTAGGCAAGAATAACTCAATTTAACTTTAGGATTAAAGAACAGATTTATGGCTTTCAAAACCGGTATAATACTTTATGGTTTATAAATTCATATGTACCAACTAGATTTCCAAACTCCAAGCCCCCCCCCCACAGCCAAATCCTAGATACGCTGCTGTTAGGTACAGTTTTTTTTTAGCTTACCTGCATATTTTACTTTAATTTGAAAGTTGTATTTACTATAGTCACTGTGGCGTACTTACTATTAAATAATTTAATATTTTTTTTAAATTTAATATGGCAGATAAAGTACATGAAATCAAATATAAATATATTTTCCTACCATTAGTTTAAAACTTTAAATGTAATGTAATTTTGAATCCTGAAATGTAATGTAATTTTGAATCTTTTGACTAAATATCGGGTTTTTTCAATAAGAGCGCTACAAAAACGGTTTTGGATGTCAATGAAATTCTTTATTCCTGGGAAAGTACCTTCGATGCCATTATGTATGGATTTCCATTTCTTTTGCATGGCCACCACGGGCACGTTTGCAGAAGTCCAGACTCTGAACCCAATTTTCGACGGTTTTCAAGCATAAATCGGCCGATACTGCTGCAATTTCACGTTCGATATTCGAACGAAGTTCATGAATCATCGCTGGCTTGTTGACATAGACGATAGACATGACGTAGCCCCACTGGAAATAGTCTAACGGCGTCAAATCGCACGACCGAAGCGGCCAAGCGATTGGACCATTTCAAGAGATAACACGTTCTCCAAACTTGGTTTCCAATAATTTGATTGTGACATTCGCTGTGTGGCTTGTGGCGCCGTCCTGTTGGAACCACATGTCCTCCAAGCCCATATCATTCAATTGGGCTCAAAAATATTTGGTTATCATTGAACGGTAGCGTTCCCCATTCACAGTAACGTGCCGGTCTTGATCATTACGGAAGAAGTACGGCCCAATGACGCCGCCGGCCCATGAACCACACCAAACAGTAATTTTGTCGGAATGCAATGATGACTCATGGAGTACGTGTGGATTGTTGCCTGACCAATACCGCATATTTTGTTTATTGACGAAGCCATTCAGCCAGAAATGAGCCTCATCGCTGAAGATCCGAATCATTTTCAAGTTGTTGCTCAGCCCAATTCACGAACATACGACGCTTCTGGTGGTCAAGTGGCTTCAGTTCTTGCGTCAATTTAATCTTGTAAGGATGTAGGCCAAGATCTTTTCGCAAAAATCGCCACAACGACGTCACAGTGATGCCCAACGCTTGAGAACGACGTGAGAGAGACACATTTGGGCTTTCTGCAACTGAAGCCTCAGCGGCAGCAATATTCTCGACACTACGGGCACTTCTTTGTCTCACTGGCAAGGGTACATTTTGTACTGTGCCTGTGGTTTCAAATTTTTCCACTAAACGCTCAATTGTTGATCTGCTGCGACGATTATGACGACCATAAATTGGACGTAGCGCTCTTTACGTTGAGGCCACTGACTCCGAATTTCTGTAGTAAATTTGAATAATTTCGACTCGTTGTTGACTCGTATATCTTTTCATCATAAAATGGCAAACCTTACTGAAGAGAAATGTTAAAAGAGCGGCAAGAAATATGGCGTCGTTTGCTGTCCCTATTACTCTACTTTTGAAGCGTCCCTATTGAAAAACCCTTTAGTTCACAGTGGTTTAGATAATTTAATTAGAGATTCATTTTGTACACCAATTTACAATTAAACTATATAGTTTATGTCAAGTTGGCCTTTATTATTCTCAATTAGTTAGAATTCTAACGAGCCTCTATATACATTTACAATGGAAATCCAAATGATCAAAATAGGCTTTATATCTCATCTGAATTGTGTACAGGTTTTCAGTTTCGTTTTTTAACAGTAGTATATAGCAATGAGTTCTTGAAGCATTCAATTCTAAACGGTTTTTGACCTTTGGCTGTCAAGGTCTGAATTAAATGAAACTATCATACGCTACAATTCAAATTCCACCTGTGAAGGACATAGATGTGAATCTAATTTCCAATCCATCGAAGACAGATTCATCAATATCAAATGCACGATTAGAGAGCTTGATGCAAAACCCTTTCAAACGCTTTTAAAGTATCAAGCGCAATAATCTTACTCTCTCCAAAACGATTTAAAGATTTGTTTCACTGTTCAGTGAGATAAACCACCAGACCGACAGTAGACCTATTACCATGAAAGCCGTACTACCGGTCACTTACAGAAGTTTTAGTTCTTCGAGATATTTCTGAATATTCTGAATGATCTGAAAATTAATCAGCGTCTCCATATCTTGGAAAGAAGGTACTTATAAGTGCAATAGTTAGAGGGTGAAGAAGATACGTTTTTTTAGGGACTGGCTGGATAAATGCTGTTTTCCATCCACTTTGAAAAAGACCAGTGGGGTAGGACAGTTGGAAAAGCTTCTACAGCGGTTTTGGGAATGGCAGAACTCTAGCAATTACACAAGTGCAAAGAAGATTTGTCCCACGAAATCATTTACGCTCCTAATTCGTTTTATCAAACTCCTGACAAAAGGGGTAACATTGACGACTAGCGTTGGAACCAAAGACGAAGTAGTACGATTAAACAGCGTTTTATATTTTTGTGTATCTTCCTCATACTATTTTTGCCCTTTACTCAGAACCGACTTGTTAAGCGTGACATTAAAACATTTATAAATTAATAAAACAAATCAAACAAAAATAAAAGCTTTAGCACTTAAATGCACATCGCTTAACTGATCTGAAATTAAACAAAAAAGTATGTTAGTTATGGCCGGTACAATCAAGCGTAGAACACTGTAAAACATTTATCTTCAATTTATATAATAATAATAAATTTATATAAATTTATAATAAACTAAATTATAATTTAGCAGATCAGGAGGGTTGCCAAGAGGAATGACCCTTTGAAAGCTGATTTGAGCATCGTACTCATAAAATATTCAAAAGTAAAAAAAAGTTTTGAAGCGAAGAAAAAAAAAACAAAATCATTATCATTTTAACGTATACGTCCTATCTCATAAACAAGATTATCTTCACAAGGCGCACATACCCACAAGTACTAATGCAAAATTACTGCTTATAACGTACTGATTGAGCTGGAGCACTCGCTGGATCCCTTCATTACAACGCAATTCCAGTTATTTCCAAATAATGTAGGTATACCTACTTTACAAACATTCTAACTTTGTACAACCTCTAACATCACATTATAATATATCCTCCCCATAAATCTCAGTTTGTTGTATTGCGATGTGACATGTTCCTTCATATCCTGCATAGTCACTGTTTAAAATGTAAATTCAGCACACATCTCGATTAGGGTATATAATTTTGCTTCCCTAAAAACAAGAAATCACACACGATGAAAATCGTTCGAAATTTCTGTTTTCAAATAACTGAATGCCAGAAAACATGACCCCAACAACATACACACTACACAGCATCGACAGCAATTCCATTTCAAGTGTTTCGCATGGAATTAACATCGTTAAGTAGCCACACCCAGTCTGTCTCTCTACCTACATACATTCTCATTCAAGCCGAACAGAAAACAGCATCACCGTATCCGTATCCCAGCTCTTTTGGGAACGCATCGTATTCGTGTACCGTCATCCTTCCTAATACATAAACAAGAGTATCTAACCAACTTCGCAGCTCATCCGACGCCATTTGGTAACACCTACTTAATTTATTTCACCCCAGGACATCATTTGCATAGATCACAGAACACGGTGCCTTGGTTTATCTTTCCCTGGCTCTGCCACCCACAAAACACACTGTCTAAACATTCAGCCAAAAGGATTACAACATGTCCTCGGTATATGGAACTGGTACTGGGGATGGAAATTGAAGTACACGTTATCCTCTTCGAGAATAAGGATAACGGACTATCCAGAGGAGCTATACGAGTAAGTTAGAAGAGCTGTAAAATTAAAATAACTTTCATCTAATTACTTGTTGTCTGATTGTTTCTTGTTTTCCAAAACCACAATGTTCGATGTGTCCATTTAGTTTTGTTAAGATTGGCAAAATTGTTGAACGTGGAAAGACATGTTTTGAGGCTATGTTTTGTTTTAAATTTTATTCAAATGTAGACTATCATTGTATGTTGCATCAACAATAATTTTACTTAGTGAGGATTATGATTAGAAAGATTTGTATATTAATGGTATTTTTAAGCTACTAAGTGGGTAATACAACAGGCTTACAAATATATTTTGGTTATCTTTTGGACACTTAGAAGACAAAATGTTTCCTAGCATATCTTAGAGCCTCGAACTCAAATCGGTTTGTGTTTTCGAGAAAATCTGTTATTGAAAAATAAAAACAAAACTTCTACTTTTGAAATTATGTAAAATGTTTATTTTTTTCTTCTTTACAAAAATTCAGGTTCCCTACTACGTAACTACGAAAGTTGTTTTTAATGCATTTTTAAAATGGTACTAAGCATGAAAGTTTTTCATTCGTGCTACCATTTTTTTTAAGGCCATCTTTTTTTCTTAACAAAAATCTTTCACTTCCAACAAAGTTGTAACTACATTCTTAAAAAAATATGTTGTGTTAAAAATAATGAATACTTGGCAGCATTTTGCATTCAACTTTGTCGTCAAAACAAGAACTTTCCTCTGTTTATTGATTTTTGTTTTCGAACTCAGGGGCAGTGTTCCCAGATTGGTGGTTTTTCCAACCAAAATGGTCGGAAATCATGGTGGGGAGAAGAGTGGGAAAAATGTTTGGTAGGATTTATGGTGGGAAATTATTTCAAACTTTTTTTTATGTTGGATTTACATGTATCTGCTTCTGCATTATGCGGAAAAGTAGAGCAGGACAGATGTATACAAAATATCCGAGCGAGTGAAAGAGAACCTTCAAGAAGATGAACATGTTCGTCTTCATTTCTACATTATGGCACTTTCCTATAATGCAGAAACGAAGTTCTTCTACATATTGATCTTTTCTCTCTATCTAACAAATACATGTAAAATCCAGAATTTAGGTTAGGTTAGGTTAAAGTGGCTGTCAGGAAAACGGCTGACACACTTAGACCATAATTAGGTCCGTTGTGATACCACATGATAGGAATGAGGAGATTATCCTCATTACGAAAACCATTCGGAGCTTTTTATGAAGCGAGAGAGACAGTGTATGTCTGTATTAGCCAGATCGCTTGGATCATTGAAAAAGTAGTCCCCCAGATGGAGTCTGCGCCTCTGTGAAAGAGCAGGACATGTGCAGAGGAGGTGAGGAATTGTTTCCTCCTCCTCTTCGTCCATGCAACTTCTACAGAAGTCATTTGAGAAAACGCCAAGTCTTGTGGCGTGTTTTCCTATAAGGCAGTGTCCTGTTATGACACCTATTACGGAGCTAATTTGTGATCTGCTAAGTGATAGCAAACTTTTAGAGCGCCTAGGGTCTAGCGATGACCAGATTTCTTTTGTGGCCAGACATGTAGTAAGGTTTGTCCATCTAGAGTTTGCTTTCCTTGCAGAGTTTTGTTTTAGCATAAGTTTACACGTAGCGATCGGTATACCTGTGTTCCACCTGTTAGGCAAAACGGGCATTAGAGTTCCATTTCTGGCAAGTTCATCGGCTTTACAATTTCCCGGAATATCTCTATGGCCCGGCACCCAAAGAAGGTGAATATTAAACTGTTCCGCCATCTCTTCAAGAGACGATCGACAGTTTTGGGCCGTAACGGAGTTGGTAGAGACAGAGTTGAGAGATTTAAGTGCTGCTTGACTATCTGAGAAGATGCGTATATCCGATGTTGATATCACGTTTTCTCTCAGCCAAGACAGAGCTTCTTTAATTGCCAGGATTTCCGCTTGGAATACGCTACAGTGGTTAGGGAGCCGGAAGGAGAGACTTAAATTAAGTCTGTCTGAGTACACTCCGCCACCCACTCCTTCCTCAGTTTTCGACCCATCAGTATAAAAATTAACTGAATCACCTTTGAGAGGGTCCCCAACGTCCCAAGATTCTCTTGAGGGTATAGTGACCTGGAAACTTTTGTCGAAATTTAGTTTGGATGTGGTGTAGTCGGAATGACAAGGAATAGATTCATATAAGTCTAGAATTTTAGTATGACCGATAGAGTTGTTGGTCCATTGAGAAATGGCTTTAAGGCGGACGGCTGTGTTCGCAGCCATTTGCTTGCCATATATATCGAGGGGTGTGAGGCTGAGGAGTATGTCTAGTGCAGCTGATGGTGGCGAGCGGAGAGCTCCACTTATGCACATACTTGCTGATCTCTGGACCTTGCTCAGCTGGTCACATTACGTAACTTTATCTAGAGCAGTCCACCAAATTGTTACCCCATAAGTGAGAATCAGTCTTACGACCGCAGTGTAGAGCCAGTGAGTTATGGCAGGGGAAAGACCCCATTTAGTACCTATAGCTTTTTTACAGGAGAATAAAGCAACAGTGGCTTTTTTAATTCTCTCTTGAATATTAGGTTTCCAACTTAGTTTTTTATCCAGTATGAGACCTAAATATTTGGCTTCATCTGAAAAGGAAAGTGGAACACCATTAATTGTTGGAGGATTTATCTGTGGAATTTTATATTTCCTTGTGAAGAGGACAAGTTCTGTTTTGCGGGGGCTTACACCTAGCTCACAACGTTCAGTCAGTAAGTCATTTATGACCAAGTTCCATAGAAGTGGTGAAAGGACCCCACCTTGTGGTCTAGTGACAGATCTGAGAATTTACTTGATATTATAACAATGTGCCTACCCATATTTCTTCAACTTTATTTTTCACTCATACCGTATTCTCATATCCATTCATATTATGTATGTAGTATATGTACCTATGTTGAGCCCGTAGCGTAATGGTTAGTGCGTTGGACTGTCACGCTAGAGGTCTGGGTTCACTTCCAAGGCTCGTCCACCTAAAAAACTAAAAAAGTTTTTTTTTCAGGGCTACTGCCTCTTGCGAGGAATTGACAAATCCTCCAAGAGTATCACTTGTCACGAATAAGTGCTTCTCGTCTAGCCGTTCGGATTCGGCATAACATTTTAGGTCCTTTCTATTCCTTTAGAAAGGCGCACACAGGAATGGGTGCGAGTTGTTAGTCACTAGGCCCTGGTTCTTCATGAGCCGTTGTGCCACCCGATTTTTTTTTTTTTTTTAATCTCTTTGGCCCAACTCTAAAGGCTACCCGTTCACATGAATATATTTTTTTTTCAAAAACTTTCCCTCGCACAAATAACTTGTGCCAATTAGTGATAATGATGTTGATATTGTGAACTTAAAATTGTGTACACACCATCAACCTAAATTTATATAATCCATCTATCTTATGTTAATTATCTTTGTTCTCTATACATCTCCGTTAAATTACTTTTGAAATACTTTTTACATTCTATCTGTATCTATCTTTGGCGTTGGTTGTATCCAGAAGTTTCTTTTATATTCTTTTATATTTATTAAAGTATCTTTTATATTAATAAAACCGGTCTTTTTCTTTTGTTAGAAGATAATATCAAGTGGATTATTGATAATCCATAATATGTTTGTTTATATGTTTGCTTCTGGTTTATTCTTTTGCTTTGTTTTTGTTGCGCAACTTAATAAGTAGGTTATTATGTCTATCCTTTTCCATCATTGGTAGGGAGGTAGAGATGGCGGTCACAAGCATCCTCGCTCGATGACCCAATTAACGCTGTAATGCGCTATCATAATTCACCATTTTTATGAATATGGTCCTAGCTTAAAAGCCTTTTATTTTATTTGTTTTGTATTTTGTTTTTATTAATAAACAAACAAAAAACTCATCTTCAAAAAAAATATTTTCAAGTGTTTGTTTTTTTTTATAACCCTAGGTCTTAAGCTTAAAGGTGCTATTACATTATCATATATATATGGAAAACTTGCCATATACCTAAATACGTCCCAAAAGCGCCATATAACTGTGATTTACATATTTAAATGACACAATACATGTGACAACTTATGACTCATATATATTTTGTCATACAAATATGTATACCACCGTTCTATGTCGCTTTTGGACCGTATTTATAAGACAAGTTTGCCATATCGCCGGCTGAATACTTAAGTGCCCCATATACAAAAAAATTATTCCTCAGAAAAGAAATTTTAAGGTTTGAAAAATAATTCCGTTATTTTTTACTTGACAATTTCGACTTTTGAATTTTTATATATATTAATTGAAAAATTCTTTTTTGTATTTTGAAGCCCTGATGTCAAAAAACGTTACGGTTATTTAAAAAATAAATAAAGTTTGAAAAAAGTCCAAAACGGATATAGAACCCTCTTCCATACGAATACGAAATCTATGAAAACTAAACTTCAAATTTTATATGGATATAGGACTTTTATGCACTGGACATTCGGAAATCAACGAAATCAAAAATAATAAAAAAATTCTAAATTTCTGGCATTATTAATTTTTATAATTTTACTTTAAGCGATAAAAACATAAAACAAAAAGTAATATTAATTTAGTGGCTGTGCCTTTCTCTATACCAGATTGGATTATATTTAAGTCGATAAGAAACGTACGAAAATGATAGAGCATTTTAACACTTAATTATGAAAAATACTGAAAATGAACTTTGGTCCATAAAATTTCCTAGAAAAATACATTCAATTTTATTCGGAGTTGGGTTTAAAAATACTTCAACATTCGTAGGAGTAAGTTTTGGTATTTTTGTCACCTTTTTTTAAATTAAATTTCTATTTTACCTTCTTTGTTTTTATCCATTTTATTAAAAAAAAAATAAAAAATGCTTAGTTATCATCGACAAAAACTTTATTTAGAATACATTAAACGCACTTATTAATTTTGTGAACCTGCAGATATATAAATATTCTTATTTAAAATAATTTTTTTTTCCTCATTTCTACCTCTTTTATTATTGTTTTCACAATATTTTTAAAAAAAGTCGATATTACTTATTCAGCCCTGAAAAAGATCCAAACCAGAATTGAAACGTTGGTAAATAATCAATAAATATTGAATTAAAACAAAGACAGTATTTTTGGGTTTAAATTAAGGATTTTACATTATTAATTTATTCGGCGAAAATGTTACTTCTTATTTATACTTTTCCAGCTGCCTGCACTTTTGCCATGGATATAGAGCACATAAGCACCAAACATCTGACTTTTTTTTTAATATATTTTGAGTACTTAAATGCTCTATATCCAATCTCCCGTGGTTGTGGGGCAAATAAGCATTAAGCGTTTGTATTTCAAACTTTCCTACAAAAATTGTCCCACCGTGTACAAATTTTGGATATACGGCAAATAAGCATCAAAATAACCCAAAAATTTGTGGTTTATAGAGCAAAAGTGCTGTCTGTAACTTCTTTAATAATTAAGATAGAGCAACGGGGATAGCGCCAAACGAAAGAGAATATTCGAATTAGTATAACTGCATCTTTAACTCAGTTTCCCGAAAAAGTGGTCTATGGGGCACTTAAGTATTCGGCCGGCGATATGTATATGACAATGTAATAGCACCTTAAGACTTATTTATTTAAGTTGAAAAAATTAGAAATAAGTGTGGCGTTGACAATCAAAACGGTGCTAAAATCACTTTTTTCAATATATTGAGTGTGATATACCAAAATTTTCGTACCAAAGAGAGAGTGGAAAAAAATTTGTTTCGAAACGAGACAATTAAGGAGTTATTATTGTTTTAATTTTTAGTTTGGCATCAAAACGAGCCTAAATATTATTTGTCTAATAATCAAAACGGGTCTATCTTTCATACAAAGTTATATTAATTTTAAAAACGGCTCTATTTTTTCCCTAAATTAAATCAAATATATACGATTGATTTTCAAAAGGGAGCTTAATAGTTTCTCCGCCAAAATTTGACACTTGGCTCATTTCCTTATAAAAATCTTCAGTTTATCATGTAATGTGTTATCGACCGGTTATTCTTTCAATTTGTTCCACAATTTCAACTTGGGTTTCAAGTCACCACCTCAAGACCAATGCTTAGAATACATTCGAAAAAATATGAGATAAATATCGAAAAAATATACGCCCGGAAAGCAGAATTGATGATTGAACTCACTCTATACAAAAGAAAAGCAAAAGCGTTTTTTGATTTGCTTAAGGAAAGTCGACCTGATCTTCTCACTATTTCATTTGATTGCCAAAAAACTATGGTACTAACTAAGGTGCAAGACCAAGCTGCGTACTACAGCCGCCAGATCAATTTGTTTAACTTTGGAGTTGTACAAGGATGTTCCAAGGCAAAGCTCTCAAAGGAAAATATTAATTTACATGTTTGGCTAGAGCATGTGAGAGAAAAAGTTTCAAACGAAATAGCCTCTGCTGTATCCAAGGAAAAAATGTGGCTCGTCTTTGCGCTGATGGTTGTGCAGGCCAAAATAAAAATTCAACTCTGATATATGTACATGGCTTCATATTGGCTAAATAAGAACCCTTCAGTTAAAAAATTGAAATAATCTTTCCAATTGTTGGCCATTCTATTTTACTACCGGACAGAGTCTTCTCTGCAATAGTAACAAAAGTGCACCATGAGGAAGCACTCCTCCTTCTAGAAAAATATCTCGAAATTTTTAGTGAACATGGAACTGTCAAAAAAACTTGAAACAGCGGAGTGTCCAGTCATGGACTGGAAAGCGGCTGCCCAAGAAAATTTAAAGCCAACTAATAAATGGCATTTTAAGTTCAAGCCAACTAAATAGACCAAGAGCCCACAGCAAATTTTGGGAGTGGATTGGTAACCAAAATATGAGTATGAGGGTTTGTAGGTGCATATATCATGGTATCAAAAACAATCGTCTGGCGTGTTTGTTTTTCAGTCTTTGGCGGGGGTGGGGGTTTGAAAACAGCGATTTTCCAATTTATTTTGTCAGAGGTATAACCACTTCAATAAAATTGAAAAATATATGGCGTGATGCTCTGTCATTTTCTTTAAGTCAAAACGTCATAATCTTGCCAATCCGACCAAAAGAACTAAAGATATTAGCTTTTTAAGTGAACCTTAATCGATTTTTTTTTAGACTTTGTTTTGTTGATTTTTTTGTGTTTTTTATAATAATTCTCCAAGAAAAAGACGATAATGTCCTCTTAAAAAGCTTATATCTTGAGTTCTATTCGTCGGATTGCCATGATTATGACGTTTTGACTGAAAGAAAATGACAGAGCAGACTAAAACGGTTTATTATCACAATAGCTTGTGACATTATAAGAACGAGAGGTGAGATGAGCTACAAAGCTAACGTTGGAGTTTCAAGGTCAATTATGGTGGATTAACATGTATCTTCGTCTGACTTCTGCAAAAGTAAGGGGATGCAAAATTAAAACTTACATTTGTTGGATAGAAAGAGAACAACAAAATGCAGAAGATCTTCATTCATGCAGATTTTAGGCAGTGCCATAATGCAGATATGAAGACCAACATGTTCATCTTCTTGATAGTTCTCGTTCACACGCTCGGGTTTCTGGCATGCATATGTCCCGCTTTACTTTTCTTCATATTTGCAGACGAAGATACATACATGATGTAAATCTAGCATTAAAAAAAGAGTTGATATGATGCATCTAAGATCATTGCCCTCAGGAGTTCCTCTTTTAGAAGCTAAGAAGAATGATGTCAACAAACTTCTAAAACACTATTGTGAAAAAATATAGAAAATTTAAAATTTTACAGGGAAATTATCGATACAGAAATTTCGCAAAATCCTGATGATGAACTAGATAGAGTCTGTGAGTTTCTTGAAGAAACTCAGTATTGCTGCGTATATATAAGTTTTTGAAGAAAAAGTATTATTTATTTATTTTATTAATATTATTTATTAAAGCTGTTAAAAATTTTATAATGAATACCAATAAAACAAAACTTAATTTTAGTCTCTTATTTATTTTACAGGTATTTTAGAATCAAAAAAGTATCTACTATTAAAAAAACTTGTTTACAAAATGCGCTAAATATGTTTTTAACAAACAAAACTACCTAAAAAAAACATCATTTCCTACAGGAAGAAAATAAAATATCCCTTTATTATTTTTTTAGTCAATCTTATACAAAAAACATCCACCAATCAAACAAAATTAACTGCATTGAATTATCTTGAATATTTTAGAAACTACAGGCTTTCGCCCTTTTACTCGGTTTCATATTCCAATTTTGTACACAAGTAGGTATTCGTTCATTTTTCTTACTTAACATTATTAAATTATTTATGTAATAGTTGGTAGAAAAATTATGGTTTTTTTTTCCTCTCAGTACAAATTTAGTGGGATGTTTTTTTTAATTTAGTGGTTTTTTTTTTTAATTTCATCTAGCATCACCGCTCAGGGTGGCGTATAAGTAACGTTAAGATTTATATTGAATTTACTTTGAAAAACTTGTGAAATCTATGTATGATGAAATGACTTCGCAGACTCAAACAATAAACCAAAGTTGTTCAATTTGATTTTGAATGTTGATATTCAATTATTCATATAAAAAAGTTCATAACGAAATATTTTATTCATGTTCGAAATGCACCCAGTGCTCCAACAATTTAGTGATTGGTCCATCGTTTTCAGCAACAAAGGGCTATTTCCGATCTTCCACGTGCTGTCAGACCTCGTCAAGTTTGAAATAATTGCTTGGGTGCAAGCAAGTATATTAAGGAAAACACTGAAACTTCTGTTTTATGCTTTTAGTTCTTTATTTCTTAATTTAAATATAACTCTTAATACATTTTATATATAACTTAATTAAAGTGATGTTAACCCTTTGGCTGCCGAACAGAGAGAGCGAGATCCCTGTATCCTCTTATACGATGAAGTATAGATTTCCTTCATAGTAAATTGTTATACATAAGAGTTACCAGAAGCTATAACTATATTGAATATAACACCTACCACCAGGAGACGTTAGCAGCACTTGGTGTTTAACTATTTGCGTTCTTTACGGCAGTTACACCTTTTTCCATATAAGATTGAATTGGTTCACAAATTGAGTTGAGCATTCTGAACAGCGTTTTCAAGAATTGTTGCGAGAAAACAACGAGTTTATTCACTGTATCATAATAAGCGATGAGGGCCATTTTCACCTCAACAGTATGTGCAAAATTGCAGAAAATGGGGCATCGAAAATAAAAATATAATTGTTGAACGTCAAATGCATTAAATGCAAATGTACAGTATATATTTTTTTTTTTTTTGAAAACGACGAACAAGTTGCGGTTAATGTGGATGACTTTCAATATTCAGGGCAAATTGAACAGTTTTTACGGCCAGAGATGAAGAACAATTCAGAAATCTGCTCCCACAAGATGGAGCCACGTCTCTCCCCAGGGATTGGGCTACCTAAAAAGTTCAATAAAATCAAAAACAAAAATTTTATTCATCAAATATAATCATAACGTTACTTATGCGCCACACTGTATTTAACAATTGAAAATAAAAACTATTACCTCTGGTCTTAAAAAAAAATGTTAAATTAAGAAAAAAAACACTAAAAATTAATTTTCTAATCGGTAAAGTATGAAATTTAATCATTTTTAGTAAATAAAATAAAAATAAATAAGGTGTCACAACGGCTCGTGAAGAATCAGGTCCTAGTGACTAACACTCGCAACCATTCCTGTGTGTGCCTGTCGACAGGAATGGAAGGGACCTACAATTTTATGCCGAATCCGAACGGCTAGACGAGAAGCACTTATTCGTGACAAGTGATACTATTGGAGGATTTTTCAATTCCTCGCAAGAGGCAGTAGCCTTGAAAAAAAAAACTTTTTAGTTTTTAGGTGGACAAGGCTGGGAAGCGAACCCAGACCTCCATTGTGACAGTCGAACGCATTAACCATTACGCTACGGGCTAGTACCTTTTTTTAGTAGGTATGCTATTACTTTAAACCTAAAATTTAACATTTCCTAAAAAGTCCCTTTAAAGTTTTAGGGGGGGTAAAGTGGGTTAAATGCACTTTTTTCTAAATTCCTCGAAAACTATAGGTTCTTTTGAAAAATATTGTAGGTACAAATTCTTGCTCATGTAGTTCTATACAAAAAAGATAGCAACACTTTTTTTGATAGATTCGGAGAAAAGAGATCGATACAATTTGGGGAAGTACATTTAGTCAAAATAATGTAATATGGGAGGATATTTATTTTATTCTTTGATGAGTAAATTTTGTTTTGGGTTTGGTTTGGAAAAATAAAACCCAGTATGCTGCTGATGTGAAACGAAAAATCCCATAAAAAAATGACATGAAAAAATCATCAACGAAAAATTTCGTTGTGCTTTTCGTTATGTGGTACGCTGTTCGACCAGCGAAATTAATGATTATACCAAATTGCTTTGACAAGTCTCCACTCTCTTTTAGCACAGAATTAATTGCCCGGACAATTAATGTGTTCGCAAAAACGACATTTGGGTTTTTTCGTGTTTTTATCTGTTGTTTCTTTCATTACAGCACTGGTTTTGTTTGATTTTTTCGTTAAATTTTGATTTATTTATTTGCAATTTGTGAAACTCTCCATTAATATTTTTCCGCTGTGTTTTCGTAAGCATTTCGTTGTATTTTTGGAGAGCACAGGAAAATTTCATTTCGCATCAGCAGCGTACTAGGCTTAAAGAGCCAAGTTTGAAGAGTGGTACCGGCAGGAAAATGCCGTCATCTTGAAAAACATGATTTTTCTATTTTGTTTAATAACTGCCTAGGAGTTTCCTTTTTCTTTTCACAAAATTAGCTACAACCTCTGTGCATCAATTCATTCTTAAGGTGTAGCGGTCCAAAGTGGGTATGTTCTTGAGTTTTTCGCACAAGATGCTAAACAAGTTATAAATGGACTAAATTATGAATTAAGGGATGACAGTAGTTGACGAAAGATGGATGGACGGCTAGCGGATAGACGGATTATGGATGACGGTTATACTGATGACTGATGACGATTTACAGATGATAGATGACAGATGACAAATAACAAATGGCGTACGACGGATGGACGGGATGCTTTGAAAAGCTAATGGTTTTAAGATTAAATTCATGCACAGATGAGCGTCGCTAGATACTGGTTCACTTTTAATTATCAGGATCGACTTTTAAAACCTGGTAAACATTATTATTAAAACTTTCCTAGAGATATCATGTAACCAAGTTTAATCAAAATCGTTATGAAACCTATAAAACGTAAATGAGTTAAAACCAAAAATTGAATTTTGACTCTAAAAATCACATACAAATGCTTCACACCAAATTTTAAGCAAATTCTTTCATTCGATTAGGGTCTTGTTCTATGTAAATTAGGACGCACAGGCCAGACGCACAGATGAACAGGTGAACATACGTCTGTGAAGTTGACAGGGCAACTTTCATCTAGAATAATAGGACCAACGTTGTAATCGAAAGACCTGCTAATTTCACAGCGAAGTTAGCCAAGCGTGCTAAGCACTTGCAGTAAGGCTCTAAATTTGTTTGCATTTAAAGAATAACCTATGAAGGTCCAAATTTAGAAATTTTATTTAAAAAAAAATTAAATTAAAACTTTTAAATTTGGACTTAGAAATGCAAAACAAAACAAAACTGCAATTTTGAAGCGAACAATTTTACGTGAAATTCAAAGACAGTTTGTATATTGTTAAAATTCATTTGTAACAGACCAGGGGCGTAGCTACCGCGGTATCAGCCGTATCAATTATACGGGGCCCCCGAGATATAGGGGCCCCGAACACAGATAAGTTTGTTAGAAACTGGCAGGTATTTATTGCTACACCCTCTACAAAAAAATTGTTTTTTTTTTTTTTCATACCTACCTTTTCTGGATGAAATTCTCATAGGTACACGAATCTACACACCACAAAAAATTTGTTTTTTTTTCGATGCACTGCACTAGTCGTTGATGCTGCAAAACGTCCTAGAAGTGTCAAATTTTGTTGACAATTTGGAAAATATATATACATTTTTTGGCAATAACATAAAACGGTGCTCAATAACGAGTCATCTGAGGAATATAAAATTAGGTATACTTAAAAGGGTTTGCCCTACTAGATGGTCATCAAAAAATTACGCTTTATTTGCTGTACACAAAAATTATTCATTTATAATGAAAGCATTGTACCAACTTAACTTAGTTTCAAAAAAAACAAAAAGATGAACGTGATGAAAGTCAAAATAAAATTTACATTTTAGAGAGCTACGAATTCATTGTATTGGTCTCGTTTTTTTCTTCGTTATTCGAAATCATTAACCCTGTGTCCAAAAGCCTTACAGCATAAACACTATATTATTTACAAAAAGCAAGTTTTTTACTTTAAATAGTAATCGATTCATTCATGAAAGTTGAACATAACTCTGGGATTTTTACAGTCAACTTGAGAAATAGTTTTTATTCACTCAAAGTTGACGTTTTCAACTCTAGAGTTGATCAACTTTGGATTTTCTCAACTCCCCGAAATAGTAGAAGTTACCGAGCAAACTTGGGATTTCTTCATTTCTGTCTATTCATTCATGCTATTCAGTTCTCGACCGATCACCGAAATCAAGCATCGTTAGTTAGTTAGTGAGTTAGTACTAAGATGGAGGACCGCATGTGTTTTTTTTTTGTTTCTTCTTTTTTGTTATAATTGAAATTTGTTTATAAAAAATGGTGCCTTTCCTCCACCAAAAAATAGAAGAAGTGTACAATTTCCATAAACAGATCACTTCAGTATTGTGTTTCATGTTATACATATATGGAATGATTTGCTGGTCTTGAGATGTTTAAGTAGTGGGCGACGATTTCGCCGGAAAAGTGTAAAAACATTCTCATAAACATCGATCCATTCATGATTCATAATTCCATTTCACAACAACAGTTCTTACGTTTCATGGAGTTGTTGATCTTCTCTGTGAAAATTTGTGTTTCTTCCTTTATAATTTCATTTGAGGAAAACAAAATAGTTATGCTAAACAAATTATTATATAGTTAAATAGTTATAGGAACAAATTATAGTGTGTGAAAACTCACCTCTTATTGCTAGATATATTTATATTATTTGCTTTAAAAATGAAAGTTGTACCTAATCCGTTTTGTATAGCTTTCAATTTAGGTTGGTATTTTTTTGATTCCGAGTTTCACATGGAATAAAAAATCCATTGCAATTATTCGGAAAAATTATTCAAAATGCAAAATTAATTCTAATGCAAAACAAAAGTTGAAAATGACGTCTTGTGCGTCATGTGTCACAAATATCCCAAGGATATTTTAGAAACTGCAGGTTGGTCAACTTTTGAATTTCAATTCTGGAGTTCAGATTCGAAGTAGTGAATAAAAGCACTTTTAAACTTTCAGTTCAACTACGAATTTGAAGTCAACTTGTGAGTTGGCCAACTTTAGAGTTTTCAGCAAGTTGAGCAATAGTGAATAAATTGGCTCTTAGAGAATTAAGAAATCAAAAATCATTCTTAAGTTTGCTTATCGAGTCCAGAGATTTAGGAAAAGAGTGGGGAACACTTTTTTGATGAATTATCAGAAGATGAGAGAATATCACATCCGGATTCTTACTTTAAAGTCAATGTTTACTCTTGCTGCTTAGATATATTGATTTCTCAAACTGAACAAAGATTTCAGAGCCTCTATGATCTAAGTAACTAATTTGAAGTTTTACAACCTGAAAAACTTTTATCCTTTTCAAATGAAAAAAATGAAAAGGCAACATGAAAACTGGTTACTATATACAATGACGACCTGTCAGTTGATCTTTTTGAACAACTATAATTGCTTAAAAATCCTGTTTGGAATCAGAAATTCAGAAAATTTAGTCAACTAAGGAACTCACAGAGTTATTGCTAATTAAATACAATAGCCTTGCATCCAGTTTTTCGGAAGTAATAACGGCATGCCTTTTATTTTTGACGCTTCCGGTAACGACAGGAACAGCTGAGAGGACATTAAACTAAAAATAATAAAAAACTATTTAAGAACTTCTATGGGATAAGAACGGTTGTCGGACTTAACGATCATGTCCATAGAAGTTGAAAAGCTTGAAAAATTAAAATCATCGTCAGAAATGGATGATTTAATCAATAAATTTTCCGAAACAAAGGCAAGAAAAGTTTTTATATGAATTTTTGTTCAGTTAGTTTAAGTTTTATAGCACCTACATTTATGTATGTACCTATTTAAAGATCATATGTAAGTACATTAAATAAAGTGGATTTGTTATTGTGTGTTTTTGTTTGTTTTGTAAAAATTGTTTAGGGGGGGGCCCAACTAATACTTGACACGGGGCCCCTCTAGGGCTAGCTACGCCACTGTAACAGCCCTCATTCAATCAATTTCAAAAGCTTTGAATCGCTTTTCTATCGAAATTTCTAAAATAATCATGGGTGTAGAAATGAGACAGGTTTGAAGAACTGAAAAAGTATGTTTTATGTCGAAAAAAAACCTTAACCTATTTTGTTGGACATTTTATGTAATTAATACGAATTAGAATTTTGTCAAACTACATAATTAGTATGCATAATTTGTAACTTAATGATTTACAAAATGGTCAGATTGTGCAGATTTCCTAACCATAATTATTCAACTTGGTTTTGCGCAATAAATGAAAATTGAAATTAGTTGGCAAATGTTGGAAATTTCCAATAATGTATAGGGTATGTAGGTATATTTTGGCTATAAAAGCTTCTCTACAAATTAACCAATTATCATGATGGATTATGTTCAAATGCAATCTCATATACACATTAATAGCTAAAACAATAACAGAAATAATATTTATAACCACTACTACGTTGCCTCATCAGAATTTTCTAATTGTGTCTATGATGGTATGCATAAATTCATTTCGAAACCTTGATTATCCTATGTATACCTACGACAGATCCTTTTGTGTCCAAACAGGAGTAATAATTGAAAGCCATATAGGATACTCGTAGGATAATAAATCATAACTAATATTGTTTACTTAAGCTATTTAAAACAATTCACATCCAACACACATATCCTGTCAGATTCATATCCTTTCATTATATCCTCAACGATGATTGTTGCTCTTGTTATGTATACATCCGATATGTAAATATTTATTTCTATCACAATAAAGCTGATGGAAGTGCATTTGATGTACATAAATATATGAACATCACAGATTATGTATGTATGCGTGACGTTTCCTCTCCGAATTCAAATCACTATAGTAATTTATTGTTAAATGATACAGAGCCTCACGTAGCACAGGATAATTCATCCTGATGATATGACTTTTATTACATTTCACAGAAACTTTGCGAGAATAATATCTTGCTATAAAGTTTGTTTGAAGTTTTTCGTATCGTATTTATGCATCCAAAACTGTTAAGCAAACAAGTTGGCTAGGAATTAAGGATCCGAATAGATATAAAATAAAAGGCAATAGTTAGAACTCATATAGGTAAGCAAGTTTAGGTAACTATTTCATAGCTAGATTTAAACGGAATAGACAAATGTTTATTAAAAAAAAAAAATCATTCTCTCCTAAACTTTCTCTAGCAAGTACTAAGGATATAACTTACTAAATTGACAAACATAAAGTAGAAAACCCATGAAAATAATGGAATTGTTTTGATTGCATGCCATCCAATATTTACATTTTCCCTCAGGACTAAAACATACATCATTATAAATAATTTAATTTTGACTTTATCTTACTATAAATATACTATAAATTTGTTATTTTAATATCTAAAAAACAAAATTATCAAAACAGAGCAAAAGTATGGGAACGCAAATGACTTAAAGGAAGGTTATCAACTGGGCCACGAGTTTTGGACTATGAGTTAACTAAAGTAGAATTGAACTCATGCTATTTACAACCAAAACTAATGTACACCCCTTCACTCTACCCCGACTCAACGGCGGTGTTGGCACCTCACGGGCTATCCTGCCCAACCGATACGTTAAGTGATTTTCTGCACCTGTATCCACTTAATTTGCAAATTAAATATCTAGTATCTTGCAGCACGTTAAGACTTAAAGAATCAAACTCTTGGTCTTCTAAGCCCTATACGGTCACAGCAATATCACATACTTGATTCCAATGGAAATGTTTTCGACTCCCACTACGATGAGTATCAGTAAGGATTTTAAAGAAAGCTGGTATGAGCTTGCGAGTCTGAACATTAACCTCAGTGTCACTCTTATCTGGGTTCCGGTTCACAGTGGCATTGGGGGAAATGAACGTGCTGGCCAGGCAAGGATCAGCCCGTCCGCTTGGTGTGATGAAGGGCAATATTCTCTCACTTTTTCCCACTGAATCAAACCGCAGGTTAAACAGTTTAAATAACTGCATTATAATAAGGAAGATATGGCCCACCTATAATAAATCCCGAACAATTGATCTTAAACTCAGCCCAGGCAAGTCATAGCCAGGGTTGCTGCAACCTGTAGCGGACACTGGCAAAGATTATAGCATGCAGCGAATCTAGGAATCCCTTGCAACACTCACTGTTTTCCATGATGTGTAATGTACCACTCATCGCCAAATTGGTAAGAAGCAGTTATAGAAGTTTCGAATGTAATTTTGTGTTTTTTTTTTATCTGGAAAATATTGTATGTGTCAAGAGTGCCGTGAGATTTGAACATGTAGGATCAGATATTTTGTTATTATTTTACGAATTTGAATTATTTGCTTCTTTAGAAAATAAAATAATTACATTTTTTTTTTTTTGGCGTGCGCTAACGGTGTTGTGACTACCCTTAAAGTGTTAAACACAGCACGATCTATTAGGTAGTTTGGAGGGGATTCAAAAGGAGAAACCGATGCACATTGGTTATGAATGTCTGTAGATCCCAATGGGAGGGGAAAATTGAGCTGATTAGAGCATTCCACATTCGTGCAGTGCGACTGAAGAAAGAATCTCTGTACTTAACAGTATATTGGGCATTCCTAGGAGCGTGAGTATTACGGTTGAATTGTTTAAGGGGAGGAATGCAACTGGCTATTTCACTAGAACACTGTTTGTTAAAATATGAAACATTTCGACGGCGTTCCAGAGATATAAAAAAAAAATAAATAAATAAATCAGGTGGCACAACGGCTCATGAAGAACCAGGGCCTAGTGACTAACAACTCGCAACCATTCCTGTGTGCGCCTGTCGACAGGAATGGAAGGGACCTACAATTTTATGCCGAAATCGAATGGCTAGACGAGAAGCACTTATTCATGACAATTGATACTCTTGGAGGATTTGTCAATTCCTCGCAAGAGGCAGTAGCCCTGAAAAAAAACTTTTTAGTTCTTTAGGTGGACGAGGCTGGGAAGCGATCCCAGACCTCCAGCGTGACAGTCGAACGCACTTTTTTTTTTTTTTTAATTCATTTTTATTTTAAATTCAACTTAAAACTATCTTAATGCTTGACAAAAATTCATAAAAGCTAGCCTACTTATCAATATCTTACAACTAACTCACTGGCCCTGAGCGGGCGCTCTAAGTTAAACAATAACTTATTACTATTGCCTTTCGGCCTAAGAACTAATTACATACTTATATCGATCTGGTCTTATTTTTTACCAAGAAAGATGACAGATGTAACTTGGTATCAGTATCATTCTTTTATTTTTTATATAAAACTTACATACTACCTAAGAATATCTTAAAACTACTTAGACTACTTAAAACTCTACTTACAAACTACTTAAAAGCTAGAACAGCCACAGCAAGCATTTTCAATTTTATAATTTTTTTGTTTGTTTTTATATTTTTTTTTTTTTTTTTTTTTTTGTGCCACCCTGACTGTCCCTACTTAAAACTACTCACCTAAACCTATGTAAGTCGGCCAAGACAAAAAAAAAACTAGGTCAACTTGAATTATCCAATATCCATATCAGTGCTAAGCCACCAAAACTGGTTCTCCTGCTTCACCCTATCTCTTCCGTCCCTATCAGACACAGTCCTACTGAACCGAAGTCGCGCACCTCCGCCTTGTGCTCGACTATAAAGAAGTCGCCTATCTACAGTTCTACGGCAGACGTGGTAGATTAGCGGAACCGCCTCTCTATCCTGTATCAGCCCTCGATTGTCTTAATAGAGAAAAGCGTTAGGTGGGATGTAACCGCTCAAACGCACAATCTCAAAGTATTCGTTGTTGGGGTAGTAAGCCCCAAAAATTAAGCTATTAGCCGAGGACATCGCTCTTGCAATGTGACCCCGAATCAGCTTGAGTATAAAATTATCGATTCTGTTAATGTTGGCTCCATTGTATAGAACCTCGTTGGAATAATAATGTTTGTACTCCGACTCTGGTGTTCTGTGTAATCCAAGGCAGCGTCGAAGACACCCGAATCTTTTCCATTTGAGATGGGGCAACGTTGAACCACACAGGGCATCCATAGGCAATCATTGGCCGGATAAGGGCCATGTAGCAAATCACCTTAACCCTGCTTTCAAGACGGCTGCTATAAAACAACCGTTTTGTCAGGGCAAAAGCTCCCCTGGCCCTGGTCAGAGCAGCATTTATATGTCTGTCGAAATACAAATACTGATCCATCCAGATGCCAAGGTATTTTACTACACTTTTATTCACCAGTGGATGTCCATGTGACCCTACGATCACCAGCTTGCGCCAGTTCTTTCTTACAGTCGAACGCACTAACCATTACGCTACGGGCTACTGCCCCAGAGATGTAAACGTTTCCGTTATAGTTCTTTGACCAATCATTTTAAGAGCTCTCTTTTGAATTCTATCCAATAGACTCAAGTAGGTTGTGGGAGCACCTGCCCAAATATGGGAGTTGTACTCAAGTTTTGGATGAATAAAGGCTTTGTAGATCACAGCCAGATCAGAAGGGGCGAAAAATGTCTTGCATCGACGGAGAAAACCTAAACACCTAGCAGCATTTTTGGTTATGTCAAACATGTGGTCGTTCCACAAAAGGTGGTCTGTGACACACATACCGAGGACTGAAAGCTGTTCAGTTTCCTCAATGCAAGTGTCGCTCATGGATATCAGCATAGGGGGTGGGTTCCGCTTTAACGACAGGAGACAGCATGGAGTTTTGGAGGCATTAAATTCTACTCGTTTTTTGTTTCCCCATTGGACAATGCTGTCAAGGTCAGAATTTAATGAGCTTATCATACGCTGCCGTTGCAGTTCCACATCTGAAGGACATGGATGTGAATCTAGAAACGAATATGAAAAGCTGAGGGTACTGTCGTCAGCAAAAGATCAGAAGTTTCAGATAAAAGATCGTTTACGAATATAAGAAAAAGGGTCGGAGACAAAACGGAGCCCTGGGGCACACCAGCGTTTATTTTGTAGATATCAGACTTAAAACCGTCCAACACCACTTGTATTGAGCAGTCCGAAAGGTAATTTCTAATCCAACGAAGAAGAGATTCATCGATACCAAATGCACGCATTTTCGATAAGAGAGCTGTTTTACAATGTAAGAGCTTCATTCAAGAGTTGTTTGTGAACATGGAAGATTCAAGTAAATTTGAGATTTTGTGGGGCAAAAGAAGAACCAGTAAGCTTTTAAATATTATTTCCAATAATGATATTGAGAAACCGAAAAAGTGGATTGCACACAATCATCCCGGTCGTAATGAACATCTGTACGAAGAACTGAAAGTGCTCAAAAAAATTAAATCTGATTGTTTAAAAAATTCGACTGTTTTAATAGTGATGTGAATGCTACGAGCGGTGTACGTGCTGTTTTTCGAAATGCCTGTGAAAAGTATGTATCACATTATTAGTCCGTAACATTTTTACACAACTTTTCAAGTAATTTGTGTTTATTGTTTTCGCAATTTGTTAAAAATGTACGATAAATATATTTTCTGCATTCAGTTATCAGGAAATAACAAGGAATTTCGACTTCCCGAAAATGAAGCGTGGTTTGCACTATTTAATAAACAAAACTTTCGTTTCTTCAGCACAATCACAATTGCAAGTTGTTGAGGCTTTTCAACGTGAATCCATATGGAACGACTTTGGAATAGTCAAAGACGAGCAAAATCCAACAGCTTTTTTCAAAGCTTGTATTGAGGAAGATGATCAATCGTCTGCGTTTTATATCTTTGGATCAGAATCTATAATGAAATTTTTTGAACAAAGTATTTCGATTGGCAATAGGCGCTACTTAATGGATGGAACCTTTAAAGTTGTGCCACAAGGTTTTTTTCGGCAGCTTTTAATAATTTACATGGAATATCTTGGCAAAGTAAGGTAAGCCGGCCGAAGCGTGAGCACACTACATCCGATGTAGAGGCTTATAACGGTGTTTTAGGACGAATTATTCAAAAACACGGCAACTTCTTCAAATTTTTTAAGGCTATACGAGAAGAATTCTTTAAAAGTAGGGAGTTGCAATTAATTGCTGATAGTTGAAAATCAAGCGGAGAAAAAAGGGAAAAAAATAAGAAGACAAATATACAAAAATTTCAGAGCCCAAAAGATTATTGCAAAAGGGTAACATAACTCCAATGGTATTTTTAAATAGGATGACGTTCCCAAGCCAAGGTGTATGCATTGAAATGGAGCCTGATGACATTTTTGCGGAGAAGGAAGACGATGATGACACAAAACGTAGGTCCTATCAATTTATGCATTGCCGCCTTCCAATATTCGCAGCCAAATATTCTGTTTATGCCATGCAGACATCTAAAAGTATGTTCAGAATGCAATTTGAAAATGCAAGCCCAGTCAATTGCTCAAGGTCTTCAATTTATTAAATGTCCCTATTGTAGAACCAACATTGAAGACACTATTCATGTATTATGTACATAAAAATTTTGTTAAATACCTATTTAAAATAATTGTAAGTAAAAGGAAAGTACATTAAAAATGTATATTATAATCTTATTTGCCTTAAGAAATAAAATGGTAAGACAATACTTAAAGTTGGGGACTTATTTCAATCCTTTTTGGGGACTTATTTCATTATGTTTTTGGGACTTATTTCATGCCTTTTTGTGAATTTATTTTATTTTCGAATTGTGAAATTGTGCGTCGATACCAGCACTAAAATGTCATGAATTAATTTTTGCCCGGTCAGATCCTATCTTACTTAGATTATTATGATCCTTGCATATATGTTTATGAAATACAATAATATCTCTGTTTCAGCTTTGCATCAGATAAATGAAATAAACGTAAAAGTTTCAGATGGAGCAAAGTAACCCCGTACCTTGGAGAACTTTTCCCCCCAAAAAAAACAACATTAAACTGTAATTTAAAAAGTTATCACATCATTTATGTAATATTTCATATCTTGTTAGGGTTGCCATGGCTATCTAAGCTACCCTAGGACAAAAAGTTTTAAAATCCCGGACTTTGGAGGACATCATCTGCCTTAAAAACAGATGACAAAAAGAAAACAAAAACTAGGTCCATGAACTTAAACGAAAATGTATTTCTTTTTTAAAATAACATAATTAAAATACAAAAAATTAAAACTCATATTTAAAAAGAAAATTTTATAAAGTATTTTTTATAATTATATCCAGATTGAATTTTTTGTTAGTTTATTAATGAGAAAATTTTCAGATAAACTGAAAGAAATTACCTTTCGGACCGCTCAATACAAGTTGTATTGGACGGTTTCAAGTCTGAAATCAACAAAATAAACGCTGGTGTGCGCCAGGGCTCCGTTTTGTCTCCGACCCCCTTCCTAATATTCATAAACGATCTCTTATCTGAAACTTCTAATCCATTAAACTGTTTTGCTGACGACAGTACCCTCAGCTTTTTATATTCGTTTCTTGATTCACATCCATGTCCTTCGGATGTGGAACTTGAACGGCAGCGTATAATAAGCTCATTAAATTCTGATCTTGACAGTATTGTCCACTGGGAAATAAAAAACCGTGTAGAATTTAATGCTTCTAAAACTCAATGCTGTCTCCTGTCGTTAAAGCGGAACCCATCCCCAATGCTGCTATCCATGAGCGGCACTTGCATAGAGGAAACTTTCAGTCCTCGGTATGTGTGTCACAGACCACCTTTTGTGGAACGACCTCGGTATGTGTGTCACAGACCACCTTTTGTGGAACGACCTCGCCAAAAATGCTGCTAGGTGTTTAGGTTTTCTCCATCGATGCAAGAAATTTTTCTCCCCCTCCGATCTGGCTGTGATCTACAAAGCCTTAATTCGTCCAAAACTTGAGTACAACTCCCATATTTGGGCAGGTGCTCCAATAACCCACTTGAGTCTATTGGATAGATCCCAGAGCCACATGCATATTGTTCAACTTATGTACTTGGTGAAAGAACTATAACGGAAACGTTTACATCTCTGGAGCACCGTCGAAATGTTTCATGCCTTTCGTTATTTTACTGTTATTTTAACAAACATTGCTCTAGTGAAATAGCCAGTTGCATTCCTCCCCTTAAACAATTCAACCATAATACTCGCGCTTCTAGGAATGCCCATCAGTTTACCCTTGAGCCCAACTTCGGACGTACTGTTAAGTACAGAGATTCTTTCTTTAGTCGCACTACACGAATGTGGAATGCTCTATCTTCCCCTCCCATTATGATCTACAGACACAGACATTCAAAACCAATGTACATCTGTTTCTCCTTTTAAATCCCCTCCAACCTACCTAATCGCTCGTGCTGTGTTTAGGTATTCATAACCCCTTTAGCGCGCGCTAAATATAAGATTATCTGAAAAGTTAAATTTGAATTATTTAATTCCTCTCAAATTCAAATTTAATTTTTCAAAATTTTAGTTTCTAATGTGTAAATACAAAATTCGTGAGGTTCTGGTTGGTCGGAACATTTTTTTTAAGTTGAACACACAATTCGTTTTTTTCGGAATAAACACTTTGCATTTTGGTAATGAGAATCCATTTGGATATCCACTATTTGAATAGAAAAATCTGCTTCTACAGTTTTTTTCTTTTAAAGTATAGCTACCTACTTTAAAAGAATTTGTTTTCATGGAGTTTAAATGTTTTTATTTTTCTCTCTGGCGTTTGACCACTATGAACCTCCCTCTGGATCCGCCATTGATTTAGAGATAGACATCAGGGGAGCGATTACACTGGTGACACAAATCCAATTCGAAAAACATATTTTTGTTTAACTTAGTGCTCAAATTTAGAGAATTAAACGATTGCTGATGACATACCAGTGTGAAACGAAATTGTTGCCTCGATAGCCTGGATATGTTTTTGTGTTGACTTGTTTAAAATGAAAGTTTCTAAAACTCTTGATGCACCCGATCTTCTGTTATTTGAGTGCATTTAAGATGTTATGGGGTCCTGGATCGCGTATTTTCTTTTGCTTGCAATGGAAATCTTGGAGTTACAAACTGTGCAATTTGCTTCGGAATCATTTCTTCCTTTTCTAAATGAAGGATGATCACAATAAGCACTTTCTTTTTGGCATGGTTTTAAAATCTTCTTGTAAAAAATATAAGAGTAAATAAATTGAACCACCAAATAAAATAAAGTTTGATATTTTGCAACTTAAGGCAGATAAAATATTATTTTTTTTTCTTGATTAAAGGGGGGAAAACAAAATAAGTTACAGAAGCTGAATAAATGGGCGCGTTCGACTTAATTGAGGGATGACACACGGGAGTCAAAATAAGATCTGTTTCATTTTATGTTTTCTATCAGACTTGTTAGGGGAAAAAAGAGGACAATTTCTTAAAACGTTAGAGGACGTTCCGCGCCAGGGTTAAAAAGAGGAGATGTCCTCAAAAAGAGGACGCATAGCAACCCTATCTTGTTCATAAGATGTATAGAAACAAAATTATTTAATTTAAATTTTTACCACTTTAAAGAAGTTCTCTAAAAATATTACGGAAAACGGAATAAAGTTACCCCACTTTACGGTATCGCTAATGATCCAAATAAATTACCTTATGAAAATACCAGTCTCTTGTTTTCGTGTTTTTTTTCTATACTTTTCATATGTTTTCTTTTTTTACACTACACTATTCTCTCAGCTATGAGAGAGCATCTTACCTATCGGAGTAAGAACTAGTTTTTGGTTCATGAATTTTATAAAATTTAACCATAAAATTACTCAAAGCCAAATAAAAAAAAATAAACTTTATTTTACACTTCTTTTAAATTCAATCCAACCATAATGTATAATGAACTTTGAATCAACTCCATTTGTATATAGTGCACTTCGAAGACATGGTTGCTGAAGCTTCAGTTCAAAAATGTATCTTCCTGTATGGCACACACTGCGGATGCAATTTTGAGGATATTAACGAACGTAAACGAGTAACTGACCGTGAAAAAAGAGTTCAACTTAAAAATAAAATGCCTGTTTTTAAAAAAAAAATTCTTCCTCATTGGCAGGCACATACAGTTACTCTATTCAGCTTCACTATTCTTTTAAAACTGAAAATTCCAAATAACTTATTCTTTTTTTCGTTGAGTGTTTTTTTTTTGTTTTGTTTGTAAATAACTGAAACACAATTTCGCACGCTTCCCGATTTCATGTCCGCGTCCAAGTCCATCCAATTCGTTCAGGGTCTCTGGATCGGGGAGTGTTTTGGGCGGTGTGGAGTGTTGTGCAAAAGAAGGTTCTACATTCACATTCATGCGGTGCACCGCAGTGAAATCTGAATCCAGGCAGAACGAAGTTTTTAAATTGAATTTACCTTTAACTTTATTAAGTTCTGTCAACTATAAATTCTTATTAGGAACGACATGCACCGGAATTACCTGGTTGGCGTGGCGCACATTCCATGTCCATGTTGTCCTGTTCTAGATATATATTCGTATATAATATATATTTTCCAAATATCCTTACTGCCTTTGGGGTTTGTTTTGGATGCAGTATTATATTTATATAGAAAAGTCGGGATTTAGTTCTTAGCAAAAGACTTGCTCATAAATCCTTGCGTCCCGTCCTCGTGAATTGGCTGGTATAAGTATAGTAAAAGTTTTCTGGGCCCTAGAAGTCGTAACAGGAAAAGGGAAAAGAAGCTTTGGTGGTAATAAGCGCCACTTTATATTGAAACAGATGCATCACGTTGTTTTTAGGAAGTAAGGGTGAAACTTATGGGAATAGTTTAAGGTGTTAGTAGGAATAAGCGTGACTAATGGTCCTAGCGCCAGTGCCACTTTCTATCAAAATGTATAAATAGAAGAAAAACTAAGTTGAAAAGAAATAAATTTTCAAAGTTTACAATGTTGTTATATATCTACACAATGTTTTAAACGAAACATATGGGGTGTTCACCTGTTCATCCTTGTACAAAAAGCAAACAAGAGAAGAGCTTTTAAGCATGTGCAATAAATTTTTCAAATTTGAATGCCTTTTTTAAAAACTTGATATAAATAGACGACAAATATTAAGAACATACCAAGAACTTGATTTTCTAAAGGTCTGATGGTTGAATCAATTGTTCCATCTACTTTAATGATTTTTTGCTAACGCTTTTTCCTGATCTCACAATGTGTTGCTTATTGAGAGTAAATTAGTATTAATTTGATAGTGGAGAGTTTAAATTAGAACCCGACTGGAAAAATTTTGAGTTCCCATCTAGTTTGGGCAAGGACCTAGTAAGTTTTCAGACGAGGAAAACTTGTTAGACACTTGGCAAGCCCTTGCTGGTTTTCAGTACCAACAATTAAGACGAAGGAAACTTTTCAAACACTCATGAGGCCCTCCCTAGTAAAAACTTGTTAGACATGTTTCGGGACCCCATCAGAAATGTCTCTCAGTGTCATACGAAACTTTTTTCTCTCTTTACTTTGTCTTCTTTTCCATATCAAACTTTTTTCTATGGGTGCGCGAGATCTGTTATTATGTATTAGTTATGAAACGTGGTGTATGGTTTGCATAGAGTATGAAACGTACATGTACAACTCTCTAGTGCCATGTTCAAAATAAAATTCGTCTCTTCCAAATTACAAAGTATATAGGTACAGATAATGACAGAAACACAATGCTGAATAACAACAAAAACCTGTCATCAGCGAGTGTTTTGCGTCGGTTAGGAAGACCCTTTATGGTATTTTACTTAGGTGTCAAACTTTAGCAAACAAAAAAATCTGAAACTCAAACAGAAATTCACCATCACAAATGTCAAACAAACTGTCAAAGTCAGATGAACTTAAATTCCTAATGGAGTGCGGAATGCGGATGGGTGCGATTTTATAAATTGTATTTATATATAGTCAACTGAGCATAATACACATCCATTAAATAAGAACTTTATTACTTGAGAACTGACAAGCCTGTGAGAAGTGGGTGATGGTTGGTTTCTATTGATGGATGATGGGATATTTTGGGATAAGTTCAAAAACATCATTTTAAAAGCATTGAAAGAAACATTGTTGCTTGTATCTATTTTATATTTTGAGGATATTTAATTTACCAAAGTGCATCATCAGTCGGGTCTTTTCCTTGAAGTTTTATTGAAAAGGAGGATTAGATAAATAATGAGTGTATGTTCGTGTGTGAGGTGTTGTAAAGTATAGTTACAGATATTTATCTGGTAATACTAAATGGTTTTGAAATGGATTGTTTACTTTTAAGGACAATATCTGTTAGTCATCTTTGTAAGTGTTTTTTCTCTTAAATTGTAAATTGAATTTCTTTGAGGCAAATTTTATTTACACCGCAAATACCAAATTGAACTTCAAAGTGTATTTGGGAGAAAGAAATACTTCCCTGTTCTGTTTTCTGATCGTTCATAAAATCCTTTCGTTTTCAAACTCAAGATGTTTGGAAATACTTTGCGTTTTCAAAACTTGCGATACACGTGAGCTTTCATTTTCGATCGGATTGAAAATTAAATTGACATTTGTAATTAATTTGAGTTTTTTAGTCTGATTTATGAATGTGAAAATTATATAATTAAAGTCCCTAGATTTTGTTAATGATAGCAACTTAAAATCCTCGGTGCCACTTATATTTCGTTGTTTTTAATAATTGTTTTTCAAATTTCGTAAGAAAAAAAGGTTTGGATATCGGGTACTATGAAATTCAAATTTAGAACACTCTTTTTGAACACTCAATTTCGTATACGGATTCAATACAAAACGGAAAACAGAACAGAAGGGTGATAGTCTTATTTATTTTTAAATCATATTATCAAAGTTTGTGTGCAACATATGACCACAAACAAAAACAAAATAGAATCTAATCAGAATTCAGAAGTCATATGATTCGAGGCCAGGGAGACTTTACACCAAACCTAATGCTCCAGAGATTCTGAACGAAGTCGAGGCATCCATTCAGCATACCCTGCAGCCCAATATGGAAAGGAGTCGTTTTTGGTGATTCCAATCCAGCAAGTGACCCAACTAGCCACATCTGTGCAATCCGGAGGAGGCAGCAGATGTTATCGAAAATTCAAAGCCAAAAAAGTCAACCAGACCAGATGGAGTCTCAAACTACGTCATGAAAAGGCTGCCACATGAAGTAGGTAATGATCCTTTTAACAATCATCATGAACAACTGCCAATCCAAAGAAAGGCGCTTGCAACTTGGTGTTCAATTACATGCCAATTTCGCTTCTGAACAACTTAGGTAAAATATCCGAAGCTATACTTCGGAGACCAAAGTGGTTCTGCAGCAAAAAAGACATCCACATACCGGACACACAGTTTGGCTTTATCGAGAAAGCATTCGACAGCGTATGGATTGAATCCCGTATCAATAAACTTCACCTATTACGTATACTTTTTATTTCTTTCTTCCTGACAATTCTACGTACAACTGGACAACTGCAAGATGGAAATCACAAGTGAAGAACGTCAAAGCCGGAGTTGCCCAAGCTTCGAAGCTAGGCGCCTTCCCCTACAGCCTATGATGACATCTGACCAAGTGGATGCGAAAATCTTCTGTATGCTGGTGACTCCCTTACATAAATGCCACATCACATCGATGTCTCCTCTTATACCACATCAACGGACTCTAAGCCTTCTACAAGAAATGAGGTATCCGAATGAACATCTTCAAGTCGGAACTTGTATACTTCAGGAGTCTCAGTGAAGGTAGTCCAGCGCAGCCAACTGCAGAAGGCTGGTTCTGAAACTTTCGGATGAATCTACGATCGATTCTCTTCAACGAGTTATTAAGGTTCAACCCGCACTCAGGAAACGTGCTCAAAAAAGCCAACTGAGCCTTCCACCGAATCCGAAATGAGACGTAGAAACTGACTAAGCCAGAAGCCGAAGATACTTATGTATGTATAAAAAGTTCCAGAAATACGGAAATATTTTAGCAATAGAGTGACTTAATTTGAAACTGTTTTGTATTTAATCTCAAAATATATATTTTAAAAATATTTATATTGAATTTTATGTTATCGATTTGTGCATAAGCGATTAATAAATTACTCCGCAAAAAATCAATAATTTCCAATGAAATATGTAAGAGATACATTCAAACTTACTCAAAACTTGCTTTTTTGAAAACTTTATTGCTCATTTCCCACAAATTGCTATTTTTGAATTAGGTCACTTTAATTCTGGGGGTGCGATATAATAAATATTGTATGGTCCTGCGGTCATCTTTTGACTCCCTCAAATATAAAGAATTAGGACATAAGTATGGGTAGGTAATATTTGTTGATGATAAGTAAGGTAGTTTTCGTGATTTGTAAAAATCTACTCATTTTTATGATAGCTCAAGTACCTGTTGTGCAATCCTTTTTATTTCATGCAATAAAAATGTTAGGTAAATAAAAATATTATAAGCCAGAATCAGATCCATGGAATTAATTTGGAACTTGTATATAAACTAAGAAGGCAGAAAAAAAGGAAGCAAAAGAAATTTCGCGAGGAAATGAGACTCGATGTGGATAAACCAAAACAAGGATTTGGAATCACTAACGATGGAAATATTTACATCGAGAAGATTTTTCGCAGAACCAGATGTAACTGCTCGTACAACTGTAGTCAATATGGAGGTGATAAGAAGGCTTCAAGTAATACTTAACGATCTAAATTGCAGAGAAAATGTTGACAATTCAAAGTTTAGAGTTTATGCAGTGGGAAAAACTAATTTATAGAAAGACTTGTATCCCGAAAAGCAACTTACACCTACTCTTCTTAAAATGTTGGCTCATGGCCAAAGTATAATCGAGTATCAGTCGTATCAGTCGGAGAACTGTCAGAAGAAGCTCAGGAATCCTAAAATAAAGACCCAACAAAATATAGGTACCAAAATATGTTCAAGGCTTCAAGGATGCGGTAGAATGAAGATGGTCATTGGACCATCTTATTTCTTCGTTGAGGCATGTCAGAACTGAAAAAGACCTCAAAGCACGATACTCTCCAGAACTGATAAGTTTATTAGAAATTATCTTGGACTTTGACGAAAGTGTCCAAGAAATCCAGTTTCTTATTTATTTTTACGTATTAATTTATCTATCCTCCACTGTTAAACTTGAAATAGTTTATTATGTGCCAAAAAACTTTTTCCAAAACAAAAAAATTAAAATAGTTCTTTTTTTCCTCTACTGTTTTACTAGATCTAGCTTTAAATACTCTACAATTACTGCAAACATTAATATTTGAGTTTTATTTTAAAGTAAAATACCACTTTTAAAAATAAAAAATGTTAAATGATAAAAATGTTTTTTTTTTAACATGAAATTCTGGAACACCTTGTAAAGTATTTTCCTTAAATATTATTATTTTATAGCAGTTTACATACTATCTCTATACCTTGACTTAAAATGAACTACTGAAATAGTATATTTTCACTCTAATGTGCAGCAAAATAATAAAAAAAGGATTTTAATACACATGCAGAAATATTTATAAATTGTATTGTTTATTCACTTTTATGCATCACTGTGACTTTGTTTGACTTAAAGATACCCTGGTTTTGGTTTTACTTCAGTTAATGACTATTGACATTTTTTGAGGTAAAATATCAAGTCCATTTTCTATTGGCTGAAAGTCGTATTTCAGCAGAAAATTCTGAAACACCCTGTAAATAATTTTTTTTAAAATTCACAAAATGTATACCTTTGGAAATATCCTTCAAGCCGAAAAAAAAAGTTATCATGATATCTTTATTTGTCTACGAACTATGATTTTTGCAACCAAAATAGTCAATACGCGCCACTGTGCGCCGGCAAATGAGTCATCACAGCAATGAGTGTCTTTACACAGAGGCGAACATCATACCAACAGTCACCCGAATCAACTGATGAGAAGGTTGGCCACCTCAGTACGATCGAAATCCTGGTCGACAATATCATCACGGACAACGAGGAACCAGTTTCGTTCTATATGCTGACACAGGGTCAGCAATAAATGTATAATCATCCCGATTATAGGAGCCGATAAATGGCCTGCGGATAACTTCTGACAATTTTGTTCAGTTTTTTTTTTTTTCATTAGAAAATCCGCTGTAAAAAATTGCAGGAATGACGGTAACACAGTTTGAAAAGTCCATCCGCATTCCATATAACTTTTTACATTTCAAATCTGCACCAAAGTCGTTGCGGATCGAGTCGGGAATAAAATTTTGCGGATTCTGTAATCGACATGAATTTCATTTTATCTAAGTCAAACTGTAAATATTATTTCGGGCTACATGATATTTGGCCCCAATGAAAAATGGCTCCAAACAAAAAATGAAAAATGGCCCAAACTTTGCGGCTTTTTTCATAATAAAAAATGACCCCATTTACAAAATTTAAAATTTCCCCAAACTTATGGAAGCCCCAAAAATGTATACGAAAAGCAACAAAAACAGAACAGTGAGAATGGTACACAAAAAATTTTGCGAATTTTGTGAACGATTATTTAATCACTATATCCTTTTAAATTTGGTCAATCCGATTAACTAACCGTACAAAAAATGTTTCGCGTAGGTTTGGGAGAGTCTAAGATGTACCTTGCCTGGGTTCAAGAATTTTAACTCCCTTTTTGGGCCTCTGTCCCGCTCACGTGAACCCGTCACGTGAAATATCACTTTTTTACCTGTAGGTATGCATTTTTCAGTAGTAGCCCGTAGCGTAATGGTTAGTGCGTTCGACTGTCACGCTGGAGGTCTGTGATCGCTTCCCAGCCTCGTCCACCTAAAAAAACTACAAAAGTTTTTTTTTCAGGGCTACTGCCTCTTGCGAGGACTTGACAAATTCTCCAAGAGTATCACTTTTCACGAATAAGTGCTTCTCGTCAAGCCGTTCGGATTCGGCATACAAATTGTAGGTCCCTTCCATTCCTGTCGAAAGGCGCACACAGGAATGGTTGCGAGTTGTTAGTCACTAGGCCCTGGTACTGCATGAGCCGTTGTGCCACCCGATTTATTTTTTTTTTTATGCATTTTTCAGTCCCAAGAAACAATTAGATAAAGCTCTATCCACCTTCTCTATAGATAATTTTATTTCGTTTTACTTAAAGCCCATCAATGTTTTTTCAAATTCAATTTCATCTTCGTATAATCTTTGATATTTAAAAATGTGTTTCCCAGTTTCAACAAAGTTTCATTTAAGCGTGTACCAACGTTCCTACTAGTCTGTAGAATTAATCGTCAATAATAAATGATTCAAAAACTTTTCACACCCCTTTGGCAAGAAAAATTGTTTTTCGCGCGCATTTGTTTCCATAAAGAAGTGTAATGTTGTGCAGCAACCATCTATATTTTTTGTATTCAAACTGTTAAAGGGAAGGTTGTTAATCTCGTTTAAAGTTTATCCTCGGCATCCCAGCGTTTGTTGTTAATGTAGGTACATAGGAAGATGAGAAGAGAAATTCAACGGATGTGTTGCTAATAAGGTTTCATGTTAAACAAACGATAATAATAGTAGTTGCTTCTTCCTACAGGTTTACCCATACGTATATTATTTTTTTATATTTATTTTATTTTCCCTTTACCACTTTTTTTTAATAAGTTGGTTGATATTTATGTACATAATACTACATATACTAATAAGTACGCATAGCAAACTTTGTCTTCTTTCAAAACATAAAACAAGGAACTTTTTCCTATAGTACCTCAACGTCAGAAAAGTTGATGTTATAAAGAGTTTAAAGGAGTATACTTAAAAAAAATTATTTGATGTTGGTTCGTAGTAATTTTTGTAGGTTGCTTTTATCTTATTTCAATTTATTTTTTGTGTTGGCTCTCGGTTTTTAAAATTTCAGTCCAGAAATTTTAAATATTAATATTTACATTTGATTCGACTTTCCTGTATACTCTAATTCGACCGAGAGAAATAGTTTCACGGGACTCCGTCCGTCGCTCCGCCTAGGGTACGCTCAGTCGTCAGGCATGTGCCTATATGTTGTCAGTTGGTCAGCTTTCAGTTTATGTATAATAAACAGTACATTAGGTATTCAGAGTTTTTTTGGCGATATTTCTTAATCGATTTGGGCGCCATTTTCAAAATCTCATGCTTTAAACCTGATCCTAAAGTATTAAAAACTTGGCATGCAGTTCTTATATTTTAAGAACAAGATTTTGAAAATTGGAGCATAAAGCAAGACATATTAATATATCACGGGATTTTTTAATTTTCTAACAAAAATACAAATAAACTTATCAAAAATTTTAGATGATTAAATATTATTATTTCTCACACTAAGTAGGCAGAAACTCCATATTTCAATGTGTCTCTCTAGGCAGGAATCAACTCCACTTTGAAAAGTGGAGCAGATTCCGACTTCCCTGCACCATATAAATATATTATTATTTCACGTATATACGGCAATTTACTACCTCTGAATACAGAATTGCTGGATTGGATCAGATTTTTGAGATATACTAGTCTTAAAGTGCCAAAAACGTGTTTTGTTAATACTTTTAAGGTTAACTTGCCACGCAAATAGCATTTTTCCACAAAAAAATTACGGCATTAAAAATTGGATCTTTTCAAGGACCAGTTTCACAGTAGTAGCACTTAAGTGCGAAATATAGGACACGAAATGACAATTTTATCAATGCACATTTACCTGAATAAGTTGCACTTAAAAACGCATACATTTCAACTTACGATTTCTCGAAGAGGAATGAACATTTTGGAGAGATTCAAATTAAGTTTTTGAGAAGATGATTAGCTTTTTCAGATGATGCTAGATATTTTTCATATGTAATTGGTGTTGTAAATTCACCTGAAAATTAACGAAGAACTCGGTTTTTGGCACTTTTAGACTAGAATATCTCTAAACCTTGACCCAATCAAACATTCTGATCCGTTAGTTTATTAACGGATTAAATTAATAAACAAGTAAAAAATGAAGATTTGCTCAGAAAACCCAAAAGCTTTATTTCCGTTATTCGATTTTTTTTCGAAAAATAAAAACTGATTACATTTACGAAGTTTAATCAAAATCGTTTAAACCGTTTTTACGAAAACTAGATAAAACCAAAATCTTTGTATGGCAGCTACCCGATATATGGTCTCATCTCGGTCCCGTCTCGGTCTAGACTTAGTCTTGCCTCCTTGTCGTCTCGGTTTTATCTCGGTCTCGTCTCGCACCTCCGGCCCCGGCTTATATTGTTTGAAGCTTCTTGCTTCTATTTTTCCCTGCAAACGTAACACCTACGTAAACTAATACTGCATGTAACAGTAACGAGTAAGGAACCGCTGCTGAACATGTTATGCGGGATTTACACGAATGACAAAGATTCATCATTCCTGTCATTATATACTCATTTTTTGACATTATTATGACAGAAGAATGAAATGGCTTATTCATTTGTCATAATAATGACAGAAAAATGCCAACTTGTCATGCGTGTAAATCCAGCATTAAGGTCATCCTTCATAAAGCCGCGTCTCACGTTGTTCGCCGAGAGTGCCGTGCGTCTTTAATTTCGTATTCGGGGAAAATATTATATTATATTAAGGGAAACGTTGTAAGTTTACAAATTGTGTAAAATGGTCAGCTTACACAAAAGTTTGTATGAACGTACTTTTTATTCTTTTGGTTAAATGCTGTGTATTTGAATCAGCTGTTCGTTAAACGTCAAATATTAAACGCTAAAAATTAGACGTGTTCAGATTTCGAAGTTATTTTGAAATGGAGAACCTCTCCCCAGACAACGCGAAATTGAAGCCGAATATATCGGAACGATAAAAAATGTAAGATGCACGACAATGGTCGTTTTTTAAGCGTAAGTCGCGTTTAGGACTGGCCACGAGACGAGAAAAGTCTCGGTCTCGATCTCGGTCTTGCGACCGAGACGACACGAGACGAGACTGCCTTTTAAGAAACCGAGACGAGACCAAGACGAGACTCTATATTTGGACTGAAATTCACAGAGAGTCTAATAATGTAATCCAATTTCAGTTAAATATTTATTTTCTCCTGCACATATTCAAACGATAATCGAAAATGTTTCGTTACAATAAATCAACAATTTGTCCGGAAATCGCATTTTTTGGAGACGAGACCGAGACGAGACTGAAAATTTTCGATTTTAACGAGACCGAGACGAGACTTACAAAAGACTCGCAGAGTCTCGTCTCGTGGCCAGCCCTAGACGCGTTTAATATTCGCAACCTCACGGCAGTTTTCAGAAGAAAATAAGCGAATGCAAAAAAAATATATTCTATTTTTCATTGGTTTATGACATATGCTTCCTATTAAGGATCTGTTAAGCCAATGCAAATCATTCGTTGACGACGAAGAACACAATAATAACAACATGTATGTTGAAGTTGATGTAGTAGTTTCGCAGCCGACAACGAATAATTCGCGTTGGCTTGGTGGGGCCTTTATAGTACTACCTTTATAATTTACAAAACGAAGCGTTCCTAATCATTGAGTAAATGTAGCGTCCGAATTATTTTTGCTTGTATAAACTACGTTTTTATTCACAACTCTTATCGCCATAGTACAGGACACGGTCAGAGTTTTTTTTAGTTCTCTGAGATATCATACATACATACGAATTTAAACAAATTCCCCTAAACTAATAAAATTCACAGTATCTTCTTGCTGTAATTTTTAATAGAGTCGGTAAACATCGACCAAAATTTGTGTCTTAGTAGGGTATAACAGACTGACTGAAGAGCCCACTGTTGTACCTTGGGCGAAACACAATAATTTCTGGAGTTGAGGTCACTTGTACTTTTTTTGAATTATATTCATTCACTTAAAACCAAAGTAATTTTAATATTTAAATTTCTTTTTCTTTATACATTACATATTTTTTATCATATTTCTGAACACGCCTAATTCTAAAAGTCACAATGACGATAGTTTAATTTTACCAAATCATTTCCCAAGCAAAGTTCGTTGGGGAATTTTAACCAACTTGTTTAAACCATTTTCCATACAAATTTTGACAGTTCAAACCAAATGGTAAACTAACGCAAATGGTAAACTTATCTAGTGTTTTACATCATTGTATGTATACCCCTATTATATCTACCCTAATGTTTTGGGCATCTATACAAATATTTACGCCGATCGCCGTCAAGGAGCACAACGCAAATTTGTGTTGATCTGGCTTAAAATAAAAATTAGTTTATGTCTATATCGAAACAACTTGAGTTTGGAAGATTATTTTTCTTTTTTTTTTGCTTATAGGTATCTCTCAAACAATCAGCCGTTAAATCGTTGAATTAAAATTTAATGTTCAAATGTCAAGAAACAAACAAAAAGGTTAATAAAGGACCATCAATTATGCCTTTAGACTTTCAAAAGATGTTGTAAGGCCCTAGGTTAATGTTTATGTCTATTCACGTATATAAATAAACATATTTCTACTCACTGGACTATCTGTTCTATATATAATCCAAAAACCGTCCATTTGGATGATATTCAAAACCTTTCACAATAGAAACTTTATTATATAGGCCAGCCTTAAATAAATAAAGTGTCATTGAAAATTGCCTTTTGTTCTTCAGCATCTTCCATTGCTTTTCTTACTCTAGCTTTATCACAAAATGACTCGTCCTTGTTTTTATCACCACTTTTATGTCTGCATTTTGTTTGTTTCCTTCGGTTGGATGCTAATTTATTTGTATATAACTTTTGGAATAAATGCTCCTCACCGATAGTACGTGTTAAGGACCATACAACACCACAAAGTCCACACAGTCTTCCCACCCTCTCTGGTTATTTCAGATGTATACCAACAAACACTAACTATGCATAAAAAATGTTGCAGAGAATTCATAGGTACCTACAGCTATATGAAACAATATATAAACATGTTTTATCGAGTGCCCTCCAATCGCCGAAGAGCAGCAGCGGCAAGCCATCCAAAGAGCAATGTTTGCAAGGCAAACAAAATAATTTATTGGGCCCTCGAAAGTGGAATTATTTGTCGTAGATAAATTCCACACGTTTACCCAACCAACTTCCCCAATGAATGGAAAAAGAGAAGCAATCCAGGATTCAGGTCCCGTGCCACTGGTATCACTACACTATAGCTACTCGGTGTCAGTATCGGTGTCGGTGTCCTGGCCATCCAGTTAATATTCGGGTGGTCGGCATTGCTCTTCTGTTATTATCTCCTAGCTGCCGCATAAATCCTTGAATTTATAGCCAAAGACCTAAGCGGAGAATTTAGTTAGTTTTTAATTTCCCTAGCCTTTTCAGGTCGGGGAAAAGAACACAAATTAAACTTAAGGTGAAATAAGAAACGAGATTTTATTTAATTGATTGCAAGACTGCTATGGGAAAAACATCAGACGGTTCTGTGAATTTTGTTCTAGTTCTATTCAGCTCAGTTCATCATGCAACTCTCATAGGTAGGTATCATGTATTTGATGTTTATGTAGGCATCAGGTCCGCCGCATCTCTCGAGTGCTTGTAAAGTGTCCTCAATGACGTCACCAATTCGCACATCACGGTCAGGATCAATACCATCACCGAGGTTAACGTTGATTTGCCTGTACAAGTTGCACACTGGCAGCAACTGACGAAAGTAGGGCACAAGTGCTTGTCCAACACAAGGACCTATTTGACATGTTTGCCATTTGATGGCGGCTTACAATTATGCAAATTCTAAGAAGGATGCGTGCTTGTTAATTACCTACGATTACCATCATTTGAAGGACCTTGAGTGCAGCAATGATGATTCTTTTTACTCTTGTGTTGAATGCTCGCTTCAGGGGTAAAATAAGCTTTGGCAGTACGGTAAGTATCTGGGGGATGGAAAAAGATGGGGTGAAAGTTAATTGCTGTTTGTTGCTACGATTGAAATAATTTAAAGGTTCTTGCATATAATTGGGTAGGTTAGTATACGTAAATAGTTTTTCAGTAATTACAACCTTGCATAAATTGTTGAAAATTAAATTTCAAGGAAAATAAACGCAAATGTGGGTTAGCAAGTTTTAAATTGTATTTGATTTTTCCCTAATTTATAGAATCTGTGTTAAGAATAATTTAATTTATATAACTATGTAGTTTAAATACTACAACATTGCTTTTCCGATTTAAGACAGTCACCCCTATTACGAAATTCGTATTATTAAGTCGTATTTTGTCGTATTTTGGGTTTGAGGTTTCCTTAATGGTAAAGTATCATCTTTTTTGGTGAAAAAGTTTTGAGAATCTACGAACAGAGACTTTGCAATGCTGGTATTTAAACTAAAGAACATATTTATCAAAAGACATGGCGAAAAGAACAAAAAATTGGTCAAAAAGAACACAAATTGTCTTTTTGGTATGTCTTTTGATGATGATAATATGGAGTTTAAATACCACCATCGCAATGCCTCTATTCGTAAGTTCTCAAAAGCCTTGCATCAAAAAATATTACATTTTACCATTAAGGAAACCACAAGCCCAACATACGACCAAATACGACTTAATAATAGGGGTAAGTACTTTTTTAATTTGACAATTTTATTATCCCTTTATTGTTTTTATTTTGTTCATAAGTAAAATACCCAATTGATTTTTAATTACTGAATAAGACATTGCAGATAGCTAATATACGGTCAGCTTAAAGCTAGGGGAACTCAACCATATTGAACAAAACTATGAATTGAAGCAAGATTGAATTACAAATCCGTTTGAACTGATCTGGATGGAATTCTTAGTTTAAAACTGAAATTATGCCCATATAAGCGAATGGAACGTGTTCGACTAGATGCGATAATTTTTGATTAGACTTATTAGAACAAGTATTCTACCGATCTGTCGCTATTTGCAATTGATCGAAATCACAGCTCGATATTTTTGTTTGGTAAAATGTTCACTTGTGTCAAAATTTGTCCAACGAAAAACCTTCGAAATCGAATCTTTTCGAATGTTTGGTTTGCTATTTACAATACTATAACGAGTGAGTGGTAGTAGCCCGTAGCGTAATGTTTAGTGTGTTCGACTGTCACGCTGGAGGTCTGGGATCGCTTCCCAGCCTCGTCCACCTAAAAAGTTTTTTTCATGGCTACTGCCTCTTTCGAGGAATTGACAAATCCTCCAAGAGTATCACTTGTAACGAATAAGTGCTTCTCGTCTAGCCGTTCGGATTCGGCATACAATTGTAGGTCCCTTCCATTCCTGTCAAAAGGCGCACATAGGAATGGTTGCGAGTTGTTAGTCACTAGGCCCTGGTTTTTAATGAGTAACTTGGTCATCATCGGAACAAATTTTACCAAAAGATTTTCCTAACGTATCAGATTAAGCTTTAAAGTAAGTTTTGGTGCAATGATTGGTAAGGCATTGATGTTTTACGACAAGTTAACTGTTTGGAGGCAAAAACAATTATGCTGTCTATTCTGTTGAAAAATATTTGCTTCATTTTGATGAGTTGTGACGTTTAAGTTGATTGAGGTTATTATAAACCCTTTGTATTATTTTTAGTTACTACACTGTAGAAAAATGAAAAGTCATAATTTAGGGTTAATGAAGTTTTGTTGTTTTAATAAAAATTTTAGTTTTTAAAAATCAATTAAATACCAAATACGTCCAATTTAATTCGAAACAAAGTCTTTTCTCATACATTTTTTCATGTTTTGTTTCGTTTATCTAGTTTCGCATTCAGTTGTTTTGCATTTCACTGCTTCACTTTTCATTTATTTGGTTTCTTTTTGTTTCGACATTTTGTAATCATTTTGTTTTAATTTCATTTTGTTTTTGATAGTTTTGTTTTTTGATCATTTCGTTTTGGAATTAATTTGTCTTACGGTTGTTTCGTCGTTAATTTTTTCGCTTTCGTTTATTTAAACAAATGGTGACGAAATGATCGAAATCAAACTGAACCGAACATATTTATTTTCACAACTATCAGATACGCTTTGCGTAACGCCAACATTTTATTAAAATTGATACATACCAATTATTCTTAAATTGGCATAGATTTTAGATATCCAGGTTGCAATTAAAATAAAGGAAAACTCTGAAAAATATTATCAATATTTATAAAGTTATTTTTATTCAACAAAAATAATTTCTTCAAACCAAAAGGTATACCTACTTCATTTAAAATACAAAAAGAAAAATATTGTCAGTATTATAGGTATTCACTTCTTTTGAAGGATTGAATCGCCTCTAAATAATTTTTTTAATTGTACCTTCATCATATTATATACATTATATACACCTAACATTGGCTCCAATGACTGAATTTATAAACCTTTGTGGATTGTAAATGCTCCGGAACAGAGGAAGGTACATTGGTGATTTTCCATTTTTTCCTTGACATACAACTCATCAAACAAGTCTATTATTAGATTTGTTGCAGAAGGCATATTCTTCCATTAATTTAATTCCTCTTTACTTACAAACTGATAACAAAATAATCGAATTCCAAAGAAATAGATATAGAATGTACGTAGAGACAAAATGCAAAACAACCTTTGACGAAAGAACCCAGTGTTAAGTGATCCATAATAGTTTTAGCGAATATGCAAAACAAGTAAAAAACAAAACGAGAAATTCGAAGTAATCGTGAAACGAAATGAACTCAAAAAAAAAATACATACAAAATATAAAAAACGTTTTCGAACTAAACATAAATAATTATAAAAAAAACGACACAACAATCGGCGAAATAAAAAAACGAAAAAATAAGCACCCCTGAATTACACTACCTAAGAAAAACTTTAATTTTACGCTGACCTCGAATTCAGATTGGGACTCATCGTATCAAAAACCTTAAGAAAACGTAGTTTTGTTCTTCGATTTTACTTTTGTTAACCAGTGCTATTTTTCGGTAGGTATTGTAAAATGAATTCGATAAGTCGCTCCAGATTAATGGTGCAATTAGCTACCACTCCACAACTTCCAGTTGAAAATATTTCGACTTTTTCTGATTAGCTTCAAAACAAGCCAACTGAGTTAATAACTTTGACGACCCCTGAAGATGTTTTCAGCTTCTCAACACCCTTAATCGCTCCTCCACGATTCAATCCTACATAACACAGCAAGCTTCACAGGCCAAACGCCAATACAGGTAGGTAAACGGGAACATTTTGAAGATTTTGATGAAACGCCAACTACATTAAATAATACTTTGAATAATTTTTAAAAAAATTCGCAAAAGCCAGAAGTCCCAACCCAAATTTTTATTAACAAGGCCAAACCAAAAAATATTAGAGTTTTTGGTATCAATTCCCATTCCCACATGCCCAATCGTATGCGATGTGCTCACATAGAAGTATATAACGAAAAATGCAGTGAAAAAGCGCAACTTTGGAAGTCAAGTCAGAAATTTCAGTTGGCTTGACACAAGTCGACATTTGATCTGAAAGAACTTTTGCATAAAGAATTTGAATTAACCGAATAACATGAAGCAGCACGTGCATGCTCGAAGTACGCCTTGTCAGCTAGTTTTGTTTAGGTCTATCGAAATGTGTAATCCACAAGGGAAATTCAAAATTTTAATGATGCAGCATTTTGGTGCTTTTTTGGGGTTAATTTAGTACCGCAATTCAAGCCGAGCTCTAAAATTCCTTCCTACTAAAATTCAATTCAATTCAATTTATTGGATACATATTATAAACATCTGTACATTAAGATTATTATCTTTTGTAATACTTTGAGATAAGATAAATAGGTATTACTTTGGTTATTTATGTATTCAATTTAAATTACCTAACTTAAAACTAAATTTAAATTTACAAAATCCTGAAGTTTTATATTGAGAGATAGTAGCAAAGAAGTATAAGAATTTAAAAATGAAGAAAAAGAAAAAAAAAAAAAAAGGAGTTTAATAATGAGGAAAAAGAGTAGCTCTGAGATTAGGGTGAAGTGAAGTGAAGGAAGATTGCACTTTTGAAGCGAGTGGCATTAGAGATAGATCTTATGCTTATTGGTAAAGAATTCCATAACTTAACGGCGTGAATAAAAAATAAACGAGATGAATTGAGATAGTGATAGCGTGATGGAATTAGACTAAAAGTTCTAAGGGAGCGAGCAAAATTAAGTTTATCATATAAATACGATGGAGTCTTACTAGTTACAAGATTATGCAAGAATATACAATTTCTGGCATCAATGTAGTTGTCTAAAGTTCTTCCCAAAAAGTTTTTCACATGGTGAGAAATATGGTCATATCTACGGAGACCATAAATATATCTTACAGAATCATTAATTAATCAACTTGAAGTTTTTGTTGTGATAAGGAATCCAAATTAGGGTATACCACTTCAGAATAAGTAATAAGCGGTAGGATAAGAATTTTAACAAGCCTTTGTCTGGTATCTTGTGGAGTAAAACTTGCAGCCATCCATAATTTCCGAAGACATCCATATATTTTACCTATAACACAGTTTGTATGGTCGTATCCTGATAGGTTAGAATTCAAAACAAATCCCAGACTTGTCACAGTTTGAACAATGTTTAGTTTGTCTACAGATAATAAAATATCAGGTAGAGTATTAAGATACAGCTTCTTTTTAGTAATTGGAATAACTTGAGATTTTATGGGATTTAGTAGCAAACAATTTTTTATAGACCAAGAGTAAATTTCACGTAGGTCCTCATTTAAATTGCTTACAAGTTCAATCATGTTGTCAATTGGCCGAGCTAGATACAACTGAACGTCGTCAGCATAGAGGTGAACTGTAGTATGTTTACAGACAGAAGGTAAATCATTAATGAACATACAGAAGATGATAGGGCCTAGGATTGATCCTTGTGGAACACCCTGTTTTACACATAAAAGGTCTGAACAAGAATCGTTGGTTACAACTCTCTGAAGTCTGTCGGAGAGATAACTTTCAATTAGAGTCACTGCAGAATTACCGAAACCAAAAAGATGTTTCAATTTCAGGCACAGAATCTTGTGGTTAACTTTGTCGAAAGCCTTTGAGAAATCAAGAAGACAAAGAAGCGTAACATGTCCCTTATCGTAATCTTGTCTTATATCGTCCAATATTTTTACCATGGCTGTAGAACAACTATGGTTAGATCTAAAACCTGTGGACTAAAACCTGTTGTCGTACACAACTTAAATTCAATGAAATTCAAAAATCTAATGATGCAGAAACATAGACCTATTTTGGGGATAATTTAGTACCACATTATTAAATCAAGTGTTCCATGAGTTGACCTTGAAAATCGGTACTGAATGTCCAACAAATTGGAGATTTGCTATTCTTGACAATAAAAAAATTGTAAAAATCTCTAGTTGAATTTTTTTGTCTGAGGAACTAAAAATTTTCAAATTAAGTTCCATTTATTAAAAAACGACGAACATCAGATTTTTTTAAGAGAGAGATAAATAACTGCAGCTTCAGCTTTTTGTTAATTTTCTATTGTTTTTTTGCATGAAAACTAAGACCACTTCGATAAAGTGAGCACTAATTAGTGAGTTAATATCCATTATAGGACCAATTTTACAAAAATGGTTCAGTCTTTGAATTCTAAACTTAAATCATGGTTGAACCTTAGTTAATTCGCTAAAACCGTGGCTTCCAACATTTGATTCGCAATACGAATATTTGTACACTGACACTAAAGGTATAAGTTATCAATAAAATTGAAAGAGAATCTTTATGAAAGTGGATATGCCACAACAATTGATTTAAATACTTAATCACGTTGGTAAAAGGTCCAATTTTTCATTGCAGAGATTAACTCTGAGTTAAACCTTAGATAGATATAATCCCGCGAATAAATGGAACCCGATTTAACTCAAAAGCAGTTTTCCATGGAAGACTTAATATAACTTACAGTTGTGAAAAATCTATCGAGTAAAAAAACAAAAAAAAAACAATTTTCAGGAGTAAGCTCGGGTTTAACTCAACTCAGAAAATGTGATTTATAGTAATTGCACTGCACCTGAAGCCTGCAGAATAAAATTAAATTTGATTTTGAACAAATTTTTAAAACATTTTTGTGTATTATGTTTTCGAATTTTGAATTTGAATCTTTAATAAGTATGACTAAATTTTTAAATTTAAAACAAAGAAATATAAATTTAATATAGAATTCAGTGGATCTGGTTTTTGTGAGTTTGGGCCCCTAATCAAAAGATTTTCTAAATTGTGTCTATTTTGGACCTCATATGCGGGATAGTCACATACAAAAAAGTAGGAATGTCATCTAAAAGGTGTCCAAAAAAGCAACAAGCCATAGACAATTTTGAATCAATTGTTAAAGTCTTTCAAGGTCACGAGCAGTGTTCCTATAACGGCATTATTAATGCTAGATCTAGCACTATAGAGAAGAGAAAACCATTATGAAATTTTAAAATTATGCTTAATGCTTTTCTGGCATTCTTGTTTTAAAAATGATTTCGAATCATTGATGCGATGATATCATTTTTGGAAAAATATATTTAAAAATTAGAAAGCATTCTGATTTAACCTTAATAATATTCAAATCACGAAGATTCACACATACGTTCACAAAATTCATAACTTTTTCTAATAGAAATGAATTAATTAAAGCATCTGTTGCTGCAATGAGGAAAGTCAATTATTTGCGCCTATTCAGCTAGGTCTTTTGTTTTGTTATTCTGTTATCAATTTCAATAAAAAGTTTGAGCGTTTTGGTTCCAGCTACTAACTTTTAAAAAGCTCTGGCCACGAGACGGGAAAACTCTTGGTCTCGTCATGCGAGACCGAGACGACACGAGACGAGACTGCCTTTTAAGCAACCGAGACAGAACCGAGACGAGACTGTATATATGGATCGAAATTTACAGAGAGTCTTATAAATTAAAAAATCCAATTTCAGTTAAATATTTATTTTTTTCTGCAAATTCAAACTATAATCTAAAATAATTCGTTCCAATAGTCAATAAATTGTCCGGAAATCGTATTTTTCGGAGACGAGACCGAGACGAGACTGAAAATTTTCGATTTTAACTAGACCGAGACGATTATTACAAAAGTCTCACAGGGTCTCGTCTCGTGGCCAGCCCTACTTTTAAAGATGCAGCTGGAGAAAATATATTTAAGGAATTAGGTCGATTTGTGATTGGCATTGGACTTACTTCTCTTTCCATTCCAAATGCTGACGTTGAGCGCCTGTTCAGCCAAACAAATATAAATAAAACAAAAATTCAAATACGCAAGGGGCTAAAGATAGAAGATAAATGCTACTCTTCTTATAAGGTTTCAAGAAGTGTTTAGAGGAAGTTGGAGCCTCGACGAAGTATGAAAAGCCTAAGGGTGAAGAAGGTTATTTGTATGAAGAACTTTGGGCTAACTCATTATTTAATTAAAATCATAAAATAGATAAGATATTATAAAAATTAGAATGTGATAAGTCTGACTGATAAAAATTAAATAATTAACTACCAAAACATGTTCTTACTCAAAACCAGTTAGCTGTAAAAGTTCCTATTAACTATTTACATATAAAGCTTTAGGTTTTGTTATTTTTGAATTAATTGTGTTTTGTTTTCGTTTTTTTGTTATATAAGGAGATAATCACCAATGTATGTATGTTAGGTATTTATGAGCAAACACATATTTATTTTGCATTTTTATAAAATGTTCGTTTTTTAATCATAGAAATGGACGTTTTTATATGGATTTTGAAATCAAGCATTTTGTTTTTGGAGCTCCCATACGATCTAGAATTATAAATTTTGAAATCTAGCATTATGAAGTTTGATATAATGGCAACACTGGTCACGAAGGCTTCTTTTAGTAATAAGAAATCGGAGAAGCACAAAACAAAATGATCGTCTTACATCGCTTGAATTTTCAACGCGTTAATCGAATTTTGCTATTTTGTCGCACATTTGATTTTTAGCGGTGAAAAATGAATTATTAATCAATCGAACGAGTGGCAAATTTTGTTCAAAAATAGGGTCAATTGTCTCGTCGATAGCTGTGATATTCGAAAACAAAATATACCATCTGCAAGGTCACCGAATCCACATAAAAGTTCAACAAGTTTCAAAAATTGACCATAATCAAAGATTTTTGTAAGAATTTTTAAAGTTTTTTTGTCAAGTTCCCAAGGAAGGCCATTAAATCTTCATAATTTGTTTTGAATTGCGAAAATCAGGTGATTAAAATTACTCGTGACCTTGAAAAACTTTAAGCATTTATTAAAAATTCTCTATGACTATGACCAATTTCTGAACCAAATCTACCCTTATTGACCAATTACTAATTTTTTAGATGACATACTTTTTTTGCGAATATCCTAAGTTTCTTGAGTGGGTTTTTGGATTTGCGTATTTTTGTTCTAGGGATTTGACATTAGAATGTCGTATTACGTTTATATGTTGTTAGTTGAGAATGCATTAGAATACTTCTCTAGATAAATTAGAACTGAGTTTTTATGGTCCAATTTAAGGAAGGCAGAACAAATAATTCAATTATAAAAACTTCATATAAATCATTATAGAAAATCTACTTCTTACCTTTTTACGTCCACGCAATATCAAATCCATTGCAGCATATTGTGCAATATGTCGCAATTGAGAATTGTATTCTGACAATCTGAAATAGTATAGGAACATAAATCAGTTTATCCAGCTAATCAATAAGCCAAATGACAAGACAAGAAATGATATGAAATGAAATCCTTACGTACACTGAGAAAATTAATATTTTTTTTTTAATTTGCGGGTAACGAATTTCGTTAGCTGTAATTGTAATACATTTGCTGGAAATGTAATACAATCCCTGCAAATGTATTTCATTTGTAGCAATTGTATTACAGTCGCCACAGAAAGTAATTCCATTGCATCAAACATATAACAAATAACCCATTCGTTCGGAGCTCAGTTTGCCTGAGTTGATTACGGTAAATGACAATGTTTCCCAAATTCAAACGCCATGTTGTTTGAAAGCAAGTGTAATTGCTTATGGCAAACGAATGAATCAATTGCGAATCAAGATTTTGAAATGCAGTTTGCTGCAAAAAGTCTTACGTTTACTTTATAAATTACAATTGTTTGCAACAAATGAATCGAACATTTGGGACGAATGGTTAATTCGTAGAAAGTAAACTAATTTGTAGCAAACGATTGAATGATTGCAGGGTATGTATATATTTTTAAATCTTATTTTTACAAATTAACTTAATGCTTGTGGTAAACATTTCATGCTTTTGAGACGAAAAAATTTTTAGGTTTCTTTAAAAGAAATTCGCTTGCAGCAATAAATATCCTATTTGGAAGAAGTACTTTATTTTTTTAATTCCTATCTTACCAATTTCAGATAACTTATAGGGCAAGAACTCGTATGTATTGGGTACGTTTCAATACTTGTTTTGCTTGATCAATTTGGTATTGTTCTGAAGTTCAGCACTACTTGTACAAAAAATCAAATTTCAATTAAAAATATGTTGCATTTAAAAAGAATGCGATTCAAAAGGGAGAATTTGTTGCTTTAAAAAATAGCAAAGTAAAGATTCGAAAATATTTGCATTAAAAAATAAAATAAATGTTAATTTAAAAATGTTTGCATTAAAAATAATTGTTAAAATAATTGCATTCAAAATAAAACTTCAATTTTAAAAATTAATAAAAAATACATTCATCTCCGTTGTTCACTTCGAAAAACAATGGCGCAAAATTTTAGAGGATTTAGAACGATGTTAAACCGATTTTAGTATGATACTAGGTTAAAAATTGTGTGTTGCTAATTTTAAACGAGTTTGTACTATCCCCTAACATTTTACTAAAGTTAAAATCACCAACTGTCTATTTTATCTTTTGAGTATTACTTAATCAATATGACTGGAGAATGGAGAATTTTACTCCAGGTATGGGATGGACCCGAGGGTTGCCGGTTCGATCTCTGCTGGTACCCACCTTTTTTTTTTTTTTTTTTGTAATAATGAAGTTAAAATTATAAAAATATAAGCATTGAATAATTATTTAAAGCACATGTTGGGTTTACATCAACATATAATTAATTAACAACGCATAAAAACAATAATTAAGTTCATCAAATTTAAACCCTACAAATGTTGTGCTTTCTGCTAAATTAGCAATAAGTTTAGTTTTGACTACAAAACTTAAACAAAACGATTTTTTTAAAAGTTTTGATTTAGTCCTAGGAGCACATCTACGTAGAAATAGTTTAAAATAAAAACTGATCCGATATTTTACTTCGGTCGTCATAGTGTTGCCAAAAATAATTAAAATATATGAAATGGTCTTAGCCACATTTCTTAATATTTTTAAATTAAAATTATAAAAATATAAGCATTGAATAATTATTTAAAGCACATGTTGGGTTTACATCAACATATAATTAATTAACAACGCATAAAAACAATAATTAAGTTCATCAAATTTAAACCCTACAAATGTTGTGCTTTCTGCTAAATTAGCAATAAGTTTAGTTTTGACTACAAAACTTAAACAAAACGATTTTTTTAAAAGTTTTGATTTAGTCCTAGGAGCACATCTACGTAGAAATAGTTTAAAATAAAAACTGATCCGATATTTTACTTCGGTCGTCATAGTGTTGCCAAAAATAATTAAAATATATGAAATGGTCTTAGCCACATTTCTTAATATTTTTTTTGTTTTCAAAATAATATAGATTTTTAAAATCACAAAAGCAAACAGCCGTTTCTGGTTATCATATTTAGTTCCTTCGCAAGAAATTTTCAAAAAATTGTATCACCAAGGTTTACTTAGCACACGCGCTATAGACTCAGTACATTCCTCTCTGCCCAACTAAATAAAAGGAAAATGTGTGAAGTTTTCAACTGATTAACATTTTGCCGGAGAATTTTATGTTGCAAATTAGCTCAGTGGATGCATGCTCCCTCTCGGAACGAAAGGATACCAGTTCAAATCCGGGTAAGTAAAACTTGACATTTTTTTCAATTAAAATAAAATAATATAATTTCAGATTTCAGAATTAAGGGAAACCAGCAGTCACTGTATTGATTGTGACAAACGTACAAGTCACAAGCAACAAGTGTTATATTCACTTGTCACAACCACTTTAATCTTCTATAACAATTGACCATTCGCTTCTCGTTAAAGTATTAAAGTTTACTTTAAAAGCACGATTCGTTTGCCACAAACAGTAAATATGTTTACAAAACAACTTTATTCGTCTGACAGAAACACTACATTCGTTTGACAACAAACACTCTATTCGTTTGAAACAAACGATAGAATTTTGCTACAACAGTATGAATTGTTTGTCTCAAACGAATTTAAGAGTTTGCTGCAAACGAACTGTCAAAACTGGCTAGGAAACGAAAAAGTCGTTTGGGCAATTTTTACGTTTGCCGCAAACGATTCCTTCCCTCAGTGTACCAAAAAAAAAAAAAAGGATATTAATCAAAAACAACAACACATACCCATCAACAAATATTGGCAAATAATAGCAATAGTCCAATTTGTCTGGATCACAATCCCACTTAATGGGAAATTGTTTTTTGGGGTTATTGAGCTTTATGGGCATTCCAATACTGCACACAGGAATATCGCCCCTCTCGAAATATGTCCGAAAGAATGTTCGCTTGGCTGGCCTGGGTGTATATATATAGATCCTGTAAAATAAAGAGAAGGACTTCTTCTTGTCCAGTACATTAAATACTCAATACCTATATGGACAAAGCATAGTATAAGAGGCCATAAGGGTATTGTATTCCATTATTGCTGTGGTTTTTCCTCTTTTACTTTTAATTAGAAAAATTACACAAAGATTTGCAACGGATAAGTTGCGGAATTAAGGATCTAGCCATAGAATTTCTGAAGTGGCATTGTCATGGTTGTGTTTTCCGGAGTTTATTATACGGCGTGCACCCTTATAACATTGATGCCATTCAGGGTTGTATAATGTGTTTTGTGTTGTGTTTACAAAAATATGGATATTAAGTGGTGCCTATGTACATATGTACATAGGTATATGTATAGTTTGGTTTGTGTATATTTTTATCGACTTGGTTTTTCGATTCCAATCAACTTAATTGGAAATGTAATTATTGAACTTTATTTGGATTATAAAATGGTCTTGGCCATGGGATGTTAAGTCAAGCATCATTCTACAGCACAAGATGCTTCAACTACCTATATGTATGTTTTGAAATCAAATGAAAATAGCAAAGTTATGTACTGTGTGTATCCTTAATTAAGATTTATAAATACCTATGCTAGTGAGTATTGTGCTAAGTAACAAAGAAGAAGGACATAAAGGTACTTTACTAACGGTAAGGCGGATGGTTGGGGCAGAAAACAAGGGAATGCAATTATTTTTAGATGTTTTAGTTGAGATTTTTTAAAATTAATTAACTTAAAAGGACTCTGATAAGAACAAAGGAGTGTATTTCTCCTTGGTTCTTAAAAATTGTTTTCTATGTTCAGTCAAACAAAAATTTAAATACAAAGGAATTCCGTATTTCAGTCAGACACAAAAGGTTCACGTTTGAGAATATTTTGTAGGGAACTGAATAGCAAGCAATTCGTAGAGCTTAACAAATACATACCGCATAAGAAACAAATAAATAAAATCCTTAAACATAAGACTGAACAAATTAATTATTATCCAATCGTGCTTTCAAAAAGCGTATGTGATAAGAGAATCACCTTAGATATGTAAATATATTTATTATCCTTGCACAATGCACATACATATGTACATATGCAGCTGTTCTTGGACATTAAATTTTCGTGAGTTCCAATATACTCTCCATTTCTGATAAATCTACACGAATAATAACATAACATACCTCTGTGGTTCCTTAACAATGGTATTTGACTGCAGAGCTTGATATGAAAATGGTGGTACTACACGTGGTACCTGTACATATACATTTATATGTATGTATGAAAAAATAAAACAAAACTGTGATTATTTTCTCGCTTCATTAGAAGCAAAACAACTCCTGCATCAGTAATAAACTTACCTTATTTTCCTTGCCAAAGCATTGCCGCAGATCCTTTCCTGGAATATGTTGTTGTTTACCCATAATATGGGTCACCAGTGTACTGTACACCACAAACGACAAAATTTATCGTGCGAAGTTTATCGTTTTTCCAACAAAGTTTTTGGAATTTTAATTCAGTGAATACGTAATTTCTTTTTATTTTTTTTTTGTTCAATTAATTTGCGACAAAATTTTCGTCGCTCACATAAAACTAGAAAAAAAAAAACAAACTGTGCTCCGCGTGCAAGCAACCAAAATATTACATTACGCATTAATTAGTTCATCATCATAATAATTATGCGCGCTTGCACATGCACATCATCAGGCATTAACAAATATATACCATAGAGCAAAACGCACAGCAGCAGAAAGTGTGTTTTGCATTCTCACACAATGAGGGCGCTTTATATTCATGGAAAGGACCTCCGCTTATTATAATGGCACAGTGTAATGTGTTGCGCTGCAATTTGTGACAAATCAGCAGAAACTATTTTATATACGAGGATGTATTTTGTTATTCATGTGAAAATTTACTCCAAGGAATAATGCTGGCATTGGATGGTCCTTCGAAGTATACGAATATAGCTTTGATATAATTGAGGTAACCAACATAAAGGAAGAGGAGTGACGAATGACAGTGGTTGACGATAGCGACGACGACGGTACGGAATGGTGTTAATTACAGGTCTTGAATTACACAGATTAATTAAAGCTTCAATTTATTTGGAGTCCCCTTAATGTATCTACCTATGATTTTGATTTTTGAATGAATGTGGGAGAGAAACTATGATGGTTACACAAGAAATGACCAGCGCGCCGGTGTCTCTTTGTCCAGTTTGATATAAGGTATTCATATTCATATCTTTCACAGATATCTAATTATGAGTAGGGTTTGATAAAAGCTAAACTTGTATCAATGATATTCTTTCTTTGCCAGTTTATGCTACATCAGGTGTCCCTCAGGGTAGCCATCTAGGCCTTCTTCTCTTTCTTTTATTTATCAACGATATTCCTGATATAATCAAAAATTCAAAATGTCTAATGTATGCCGATGACTTAAAAATTTTTCGTAGCATTAACTCTGAACAAGATTGCTTTCTATTACAGAAAGATCTTAATAGCTTATCTAACTGGTGTATGATAAACTCTTTGCATCTAAATATTTCTAAATGTCAAAGTCTTACGTTTTATCGCAAACGTTCACCGATCAGTTTCACATATCAAATAAACCGAAAAGCAAAAAAAAACTCCAAAAAAGATCTTTGTGTAGTTTTTGACCAAAAACTTAACTTTGTGAAGCACATTGATTTTTTAGTCGCTAGAAGCAATTTAATGATGGGGTTTGTCTTGCGTAATTCCAAAGATTTCTCGGATCCGCATACACTAAAATGTCTATATTTTGCCTTTTTTAAGATCTATTTTGGAATATTGTAATACCATATGGAATTCTTCTTATGCAGTTCATTCGCTTAGAATAGAAAAAAATTAAAAACGATTTACCAGAGTTGTGGTAAGAATGAAACTAGGTGTTAATTACTTGGATTATGCCCTCTTTACATTCGAAGGAAATACTTCGCGGTAATGTTTGTTTGCGACATATTAGCTGGTCATATTGATTGTCCTCACATTTTGTATTTAATTGGCTTTAATATTCCTGCAAGACTGCTTAGAGACCGATAGTTTTTTAATGTTCCATACCAAAGAACTGTGCTTGCCGCTAATGAACCTATATGTAGGTGCTTAAGAGAATCAAATACTGTTTACGACATGATTGATTTTAATTTGAGCAGGTTTATATTTAAAACACGTTTGTTATTAATTTTAAATTTCTTATTTTGATGGTGGTAATGTCTAACCCCCTTATTTATAAAGAAAAAATAGTTATTAAAGATACCGTGTTTAGGAAAACTACACCATGGAATAAGAATGTTCCGGACTCAAATGGAGTGGTAAGCAATTGCCTTAAATTTGAGTCCACAAAATTCTTATTCAATGGTGTAGTTTTCCTAAACACAGAGCTGAAAAATCTATTTTTTCTTTATAAATAAGGGGGTAAATGTTTAAGATAGACATAAATTAACTACAAACATTGTAAAGTATCGCATGTCGCTAATTATTTATCAGTAGTCTATAAGTTTATATATTATTTAATTATAATGTATTACTACTTGATGAAATAAACTAAACTAAACGTAAAACCATTTTAAAATAGTGAGATATTACTGAAATTTGGTATAAATGTTCCATTTGGCATGTTTACCAAGAATCACCCTAAAAACATGTGTCATATGATTAGATTGTGTTACAACAAAAATTTTCAGCTTGATAAACTCACGCCTCCCTCCCCTCTCCACCTCTTAAAATGCGTCTAAACAAAAAGCCAATGTGGGTATTTTGGGGGACTTTGGATATGTTTTTGAGGATACAATTCTGCGTCGATACCAGCAATTAAATCTCATAAATTATTATGTTCCCGGTCGGATTCTATCTTTCTTATACTAATAAGAAATTAATAATTGGGTAGCAAACCTCAGACTTATTTTAGCGGAAACTTGAATATTTAAAAAACTAGTATAGGTACAGAATTTATTTTTTCAGAACTTAAGAGCATTAAAAAAGCTACAAATTTGGGTACCAATTTTACTTCAAAATTCTTATTATTTTGGATTTTTTCCGCTAACTTCAGACTTATTTTAGCGGAATTTTTAATAACTCAAAAACTAAGCGAGCTACAAATTTTTGGATTGAGCAACAAATAAGCATTTAATTAGCTACGAAAATTGATATCAACTTTTTTCGATTCCGCCACAAAGTGTCCGCCAAAATAAGGGCCGTGAAATACCACTTTGTAGATAGGGCACATACTTATATATGTACATATGTACATTGTACATTTGAAAATCTAAAATGATTTATATTCAGAAGTTGATACAGGTATACAAATATATAAAATAGATCAAAGGAAAATCGGCAAAGCCTAATAAGTTGAGCCACGCCCCACCGCGCGCCCCCGGTTCCACTGTATTAAACAACACCACACATTTTATCGTTTGGTTTTCTAGTTGTGAGTTTAACCAGTTAGTTAACTCTGGGATAAGATTTGTCTATAGTTATGTCAAAAAGCAGTTTTCAAATGGACGATGAATGCATAAAATAACAAAATAAATTGGGTAGCGGAACGGCTCGTGGAGAACCAGGGTCGGCCTAGTGACTAAACTCGCAACCATTCCTGTGTGTGCGTATAACAAGACGGGAAGGACAAGAATGGAAGGGACTTACAATTTTATGCCGAATCCGAACGGGAAGAGAAGCACTTATTCATGACAAGTGATAGTCCACGCTGACGATGAATGCAGAAAGGCTTAAAAACGGGGAAGATAAAATATCAAAAGGATTTGCTAAGAGAATCAAGAGTGCACTCATAAAATTCACTTACAAAATTGGATCAGTTAACTTGGGTTTAACTTTAAACCCGTACTGAAAAACTGGCTCTTATTTATTATGAATAAACAAGTCGACGTGTTCTGTGTCTTCACATTACTCGGAGCAGTCAATCGAAGGAGTAATAAAAGTTAAACAGTTTTCGTAAAAAAGGAATCTTGGGAGGCCTGTACAGATCTGTTGAAGGCCCTAGAACTCCCTAGGCCTAGAAGTCTGCTGGAGGCCCCTAAATCTCTCTCTCTCTCTCTCTTTAAGGACCCAACAGCCTGAGTTGGAGGTCTCTACAGCTCTGTTGGAGGCTTCTTAAACTGTGTTGCCAAGGGCGTAGCCAGGGGCGAGATCACAGTGGTCTTCTTTCTGGTAGCTAAAGAGCAACTTAGTTCAGAAAACTAATTTATTGGTTAGCAATTTCCAAACATTTTCTTTAACTTTTGATGATTTTATAACCTTAGGTTTACAGTGATGTTATTGCTGGAAGTAACTAATATGTTTTCGAGTTAATTGTGTTCCTCATTTTACGCTGTTTATTTCTTGGTTTTCGAGACATCCAAAAACAAATGGAAAAATCGCTCTTTTTCCTATTCGAGGTTCATATCAATTTATTTATTTTTTTTTTTTGTCAAAAAAAAAAGTAAAATAATTTTCCTCTACAAATCTCAATTTTATTTTGCAAATACTATCTTTTCTTTTCGAGAAAGAATTCGTTTGTTAGTTCTCAATTTCCTTTGTATTCACTATTCTGTTTTGAAACATGTATAACCTTATCAAAAACAGTTTAATTCTTCCCGGAGTTAAAAAAAAAGACCTGTAGGGTCACACGAAGAGTTTGTCATGCCATTACGATAATCTTGGTTAACCTAAGATATAATAAAAAAAACGGTTATTTTCATGTTTAGACTGGAATATCTGAAATCAGTGCATCAAAAGCTTTCGGAAAAATGAACACTAGTAACCAAAATTTGATTTCGTAAGCACGTGTAATTAATGAGTCATAAATCTTGACTAAAATCAATACTAAAATTTTCTAAATTTTAAATACTTTTTTTGATGATTTTAACTTTATTAAAATGTAAGGAGATAGTGCGATGCTAAACTATCGTTTAAAATTAGCAAAATACATTTTTGTACCTATTATCAACCTAAAAATGATTTAACATAGTACTAAATCGACTAAAATTTTGCGCCAATGTTTTTAAAGAAGCCTAACTTGCTGATAGCTAGTTAAATTCAAGATTAAAAATTAAAATGCAATTTTTTTTTTTTTGAAAATCATATCCCCCTCCAAAATATTTTTCTGGCTACGGCCTTGTCTGTTGGAGGCCCTTAAACTCTGTTTAAGGTCTCTAGGCCTAAAGCTCTGTTATAAGCTCTTACAATGATTATTCAGCTAAAGGGTTGTTGGCCCCAAATAAATTTTTCTCTTAGAGTACCTATGTACCTTTTCTTGTTTAAGTTTAATCTTCTCCACAAAAGACTAAGATGTTTTTTGTTTCAAGCGCTCAATTTAGTTCTTTTTTGTTGAGTTTTAACGAATTGCATCCTCATCAACCATTTGAAGACGACAGATTTCCATTTCCAAACAAGGTTTTCAGAAATCAAAATTGCACCATCAGAAAATGATTTGACATATTGCGATTCAAATGAGCCTTGGTTGATTCATTTTATTTGGTGTTTGGAATGAAAGTCTAGCATAAATGGCTAAATTATATGAGAAATAAAGGTAACGAATTTTTGGCAAGAAATTATGAATTATGTAACCCATAGAGTTTGGAAAAGAAGAATTTTGACTCAGTCTGAATTTCGACCCCAAAACTCTAAAATAACTTGCAAACATCATGCGAACTTTAACCACTTGAGTGCATAATTGTTTAAAATATACTATACATATGTACATTCTATGTACTTGTACATTATGTATATGTAAATTTGTTTAATAAATTTACCACAGTGCCTCCTGTTGGTCAATTGTTTGTAACCAACACGAACAGGGAAATGTATTAAATTTTTTATAAAATAGTGCGTATACGCCAGAGTGTACCACGTTTACCTTTGTTTTTAGAGTAAATGCGAATTTTGTACCAAATCATTTTAGTTGTTTTTCTAGGGTGAATCAGTTCATTTCTCAATTTTGACAGTTTTTTGATAATTAACGAACACTTTGCTGCTTGAATATAGAATTCAAAAATATATGGGGGCAAGTTTTTGCTATTTTATTTTTTTTTTTGGACAGAAAAACAATTGTTTGGTGAATAACAACATAGTATTTAAAAAGAATTGGTATATCTTTTGAAAAACACTTAAGAAAGTATTAAAGGTTAGCCCGCACTCCACAGAACTGCACTGCAGCGGATCTACACTCCACGTCCACACGAATTCCTATTAAATTGTATGAAGTTCATTTGCCGCTTAGTGTGATAAAGCTCATACGAGTGCATACAAATAATGTTTTGCCGCGTCGTGAAGTGTAGTTCCGCTAAAGTTTAGTGCGGTCTTCCCTTAAGAAAAATTAAGTTTTTCTTTTTTAAACTAACTTTGTGCTTGCTGTATACGATCACTAAAATATAACGCAAAGAACGTAGTCTCTGAAAAAAAAGTAAAATTAAAACTAATTGCAATCTCTTTTTAAAAAGGGTAGTATTTCTACCACAAATCTATGCTATTTTATACCCAATTGTACATTTGTAATAAGATATTTAAAAAGCGATTTTCTATTTGAAATTTATTTGGCTATTTTATAACCAATTTTACATTATTTGTAATAAAATTTTTTTTTTTTGTCAGCCAACAGAATAAGATATTTTATTTCAGGTGTGGTTTCTTTCTAAACTATGTAATCAGTTTTGTTGTGCTAGTTTTAGCCGATCGCAAAAATTGGTTATAGACTAACAAGAAATTTCAAAAAAAAAAAAAAGTTATTTAATGTTAAAAATGAACCTGTTCTTAAGCCCAGGTTTTAGAAAGGAATCATACAAGCCAAATTCTTTAGTGAATATGTTCGTCTGGTACTTAAGCTTGCCTAAAACATAAAATTTGCCAAATTCACATATGCATTTCTGAGAGAATGATCATACTGGTCATTTTGCAATATTTTTGATGTTACTCGAAAACTAAGGCGAATTTGAGAATTTAACTCAAATGATTATTTGTTGGAAATTAGATTTCCTTTTAAAATGGATGATTTAAAAAATGTATAAAACATTAATTTTTAAGCAAGTAGAAAAAAAATAAAAAACTACCTAAAAACAAGTCAAAAATTCACTAGGCGTGTACCACAAACTGAGCGCTCAATGTCAGACTAACGGTGGTGGCAGAATCATTTGGTGGGACAACATTCTCCGCTCTTTTTCAAAAAAAAAAACATGTGTTATTATTCTCATACAAATTTGAAAAATAAAATTCAACTTTTCTTTAAATATTTAATTGTGAAAGCGAAAAACTTATTGAAATTAATAAAAATGATTACAGGTAATTCAATTAGTTTGAGTTTTCAACAACATTCCGCCTTTATTTTGTATTTTATTTACCACTTTCTTATTAGCACACACTCAAAAAAAATTAACTTGGTTGTCAAACAAACAGCTGTTTCGACTGAGAAAAAAAAATTGTGTAGTGAATCCAAGAAATTTTTGGATCAGAAATCTCCGCAAAAAATCTCAGTGCTCAAGTTACATTTTTTTTTTTCTTACTTAAAAAATCTCTCAGCGATCGGAGTGCTCAGTTAATGGTACACGCCTATTGATTTTAAATTTGTTTACTAAACTGCTCATAACTTTCTTTAATGCTAGGATAGACACAGGACACATTCAAATGATAAGTAGAAAAGGCTTAATCCTCTGTTGATCAAACATAAAAAAGATGTTTTGATAAAAATTGGCGGAAATAGCTCAAAAATATGAAAACTTTATTTCCGGTATTCAATTTTTGTTGGCTAAAATTGAATAACGGAGTTAAATCAAAATCGTAAGAGCCGTTTTTGAGTATACTAAAAATTTTCCTCTAGGGAATTGCATAAAAATAGTTCACACCAAACTTGGAGCTCAATCTCAATGTACATCAAGATGCAGAGACGCACAGGTTCACCGAAGCACAGACAAACATTCCGACACACTGACATCTTTTCGAAAATCACTTTTTTGAACTACTCCAACATCGTAATATTAGTTTTAATTAAAACTTAGAATTTTTTGTTGAAACCCATATATAAACCCAATACTCGACCTATCGTATACAGCAAGTAAAAATAATTCAAATACTAAGCCGGGATAAGATTGTTTGAAATGCCTTATTTTTCTGTTTGAAACAGTTTAAAATTCCAAGTTTCTGTCTAGTTTGGGCAAGGCCCTAGTATGTTTCCAGTAGGGAAAATCTAGACGAGGAAAACTTGTCAGATACTTAACAAAGACCTTTCTGGATTTCAGTACCAAAAATTTAGACGAGGGAAACTTTTCAAACACTCATGAGGACCTCCCTAGTAAAAACTTATGGGACACCCCATAAGAAATGTCTCTTGTACACAAAAAACTCTCTCTTATTTTTGTCTTCTTTTCTCGTATCACACTTTTTACTAATAAAAAAATTAAAACAGAACAGCACAGATTTGTGAGAAACGTCAGACAAGTTAAAACAGAAAACCTGTTCTATGTAGTTCTAGCTAAAAACCAAGTACATAAAATCTTGTTCAATTCTGTAGTATTTGTTATGCAATATGGTATGAAACATTAGAGTATGAAAGTTATTCACTTTCGACATTGAATTTTTGTACCTATATCGAGTTAGCCCAGTGGGTAGCGCATTGGACTGACAAGCAGAAGATCTCGGGATCAAGTCCCACATAAGTCAATTTTTTATTTTGTGTTGCCTATGACGAGGCAAAGGGTTCATAATCAGCAAGGCCCTTTTTCTTGCCTTTGCCTGTTTAAAACTCTCTAGTGCCTTGTCGAAAACTAGATTGTTTTTCTGCGCGGGATTTTTTATTTTCTATGAAAAATTTGATCTACCTATTAATAAATGTTAGTTAGTAGTTTTCTTCATCACAACCGTAGTTTTATTAGTAGGTTATTTGTGGTCTTTTTTCTAAAAGTCCCTAGAGGCCCTTTGACCCCGACTTCATACCCATGTAATAGCCTTCTGTTTTGGCAGAGTGGCACTTGTAGAAAACCTCATTTTTGTAACGAAATCGCTAAGAATTCATATTAGTTTTGAAAATTAATTAAGAGAAAGAACAAGTGAAGTCACTTAGTGCTTAATTAACGGTTAGTATACCCACTTGACAAAAAATATTCATCGTTATAACCGCTACTGTAAGTAAATAAACGACCTTGCACTAAACAGAGGTGGACGGATTCTAAATGATGTGAGTATGAGTATATATGTGCAATGTCTTCGTATATATATATTTGAGGAAATATCCCACATACGCCCCGTTACCCATTTTTTTCTTTCAATGTACTTACCAACACTTTCGATGGGCAATCGAGAAAATTTACTCCTCATACAATTTATGGTAATGGTAGTAATGGGTGATTTTTTAAGAGGTTTAGAACTTAAAAAAAAAAAACACAAAAAATTCGAAAAAATGAATGAAATATTTATTTGAATCGATAGTTTGAACCTTGCAATTTAATGTTTAAAGATAATTTCATGCAAATGTTGACCGCGGCTGCGTCTCAGGTAGCCCATCCGCTGAGTCCAATTTTGGCATACTCTTTCACACATATCGGCCGGTATCTCACGAATGAATGCATGGATGTTAGCTTCCAGTGCGTCAATCGAAGCGGGCTTGTCCCTATAGACATTAGCCTTGACATACCCCCACAAAAAATAGTCTAATGGTGTCAAATCGCACGATCTAGGCGGCCAATTGACCGGCCCGAAACGTGAAATTAACTGTTCACCAAACTCGCCTCGCAATTGCGCCATTGTTTCGCATGCTGTGTGGCATGTGGCACCGTCTTGTTGAAACTACATATCATGCAAGTCAAGAACTTCCATTTCGGGCAAAAAAAAGTTTGTTATCATCGCTCGGTAGCGTTCACCATTGACAGTAACGCTGCGATTCGCATCATCTTTGAAGAAATATGGCCCAATAATGCCGCCGGCCCATAAACCTCACCAAACAGTGGCTTTTTCGGGATGCATTGGTAGGTGTTGCAATGCTTCTGGCTGATCTTCACTCCAAATGCGGCAATTTTGCTTATTTACGTACCCATTCAACCAAAAATGAGCCTCATCGCTGAACACAATTTTTCGATAAAAAAGCGGATCCTCGGCCAGCTTTCCAAGAGCCCATTCACCAAAAATTCGGCGTTGTGGTAGGTCGGCTGGCTTTAGTTCTTGCACCAGCTGTATCTTAAAAGGCTTTACGCCCAAATCCTTCCGCAAAGTTTTCCACGTAGTGCTGTAACAAAGGCCTAACTGCTGGGAACGGCGCCGAATCGACATTTCGCGGTCTTCTGTCACACTAGCTGATACGGCCGCAATATTTTCTTCACTACGCACAGTACGTAAACGTGTTGGTGGTTTAATGTCCAACAAAGTAAATTTGGTGCGAAATTTGGGCACAATCTTCCGAATAGACTGCTCAGAAGGTCGAGAATGCCGACCATAAAATGGAAGCAGCGCGCGATGAACATTTCGAACCGAGCACGAATTTTGATAGTAAAATTCAATAATTTGCAAGCGTTCTTCATTTGTAAGACGATCCATGGTTAAATTGCAAACCAAACTGAAGCTGTTTGACAGTGACACAAGGTACTAAACACACGTCAGCTGTCAAAACCAGTGTTGCCAAAACAAACCAGCTAAAAAATCACCCGTTATATACTCTAATCATTTGAATTTATAGTTCGATTTAAGATTAAATTTTATATGGGCTATTGTTCACGACAGCGAAATAGATTATAAGTGGACTTATATGTGTGAAAAATAATAACATCATTTCAGTGTGAAAACTATAATTTAATTTTGTTATTTGTTGATGCAAGAAAAATGAGCAATCATATTTGCTATTTGTGCCAATGAAACAATTTTTGATCTTAAATATTTGATTTTATATAAATTTGGTAAAATTAGGAAGACGCAGATATCAGAAACAAAAAGACCCATATGGCAACAGCTATAGTTTCACAAAGGACCGAAATTTGTCTAGCGGTATACTTTTTAATTATACCATATATCCTGTATCCAATAAAGAGAAAATTCATGATTCTATCCCGGCACCTTCCATGCATGAATTTCTCATTTAGTGAATGCAGTAAAATGTTTTCTACCCAGATAGAGTTTATTCGGCAAATTAAGAAGCGGAACTGCAAGCAGTTTTGTATACTCTTTTCTTTCGTCTGCCCAATGCCAACACCACCCAGTGCCATTGCAGTGCCAGTATAGTGTTTTGGGTTGGGTTTGGGTTGTTTCAACACAACGCAAAAACAATGGAAGTACTTTGGGGTGGAGTGCAAGTAAGTGTAAAGAATGTTAAATTAGCGCTTCGATTCGTTCGTTCTTCGTTCGCAAGATCAAGGGAACTGGGTCAAGCTACGGTGTAAAATTTACTTTCAGCTTTTCATGTTTTTTTTTTTTTTTGTACTTCTAATTAAACTTTTTGCCATGAAATTTAATTGGCACAGGGGCTTATGCAAATATGTGTTAATAAAGTTTTACTTTAAAGTTAGAAGTTATGTATAAATAAAGTTTTTATTATGATGTTGAGGAAAAATAACTATTTTTGAACATTACATACTTCATTAAAAAGATGAAAAGCGAATTGGATTAGAAACAAATCCATAATGCCTCTTCTTAAAACACAAATTAATTGTATAGAAAATTAGCATGAGTCCTGGAATACAAAATGTGCACGACTGGACTGCACCAACTTGCTCGTATAGTTAACAACTCTAGAATGTAGCTAGACATTGACAGTGTCTATAGTAATGGTTTCCTAATATTTCTATATGGTTAATGAAAAAATAATAAAAAACATGTTAAAATAGCAATTATGACAATGTTTGATTTAAGGCAAATAAAATTAGGAAGAAAAGGTTAAAAATAAAAAAACAAAATATTCTTTCTTTTTTTTTAGTTATTTGTTAAAATAAATTATTCATACAAATTTTAAATGCAATACAAGCTTATAAGTACCAAATCGCAAAAAAAAACAAAGATAAAATCCATTCAAATGTGTTTTCTCGTGATAACACTTGCAGTTAGGCTACATAGCTTTCGCTCCGTCATATTTAACTTTGAAGGTTTTGAATGAACAACAACCACTTGTGTTGGCTTCCACCGAGTATCACATTTTGGCTGGAATTATTGCAATTTCATGGCTGCCACACCAATCATCTGATTCCTTTCAGTGGTGCTTTGGAATACTTGATAAAACCGAAATCACTATATAGCAGCATACCCGTTCTGGATCAGCTAAAACAAAAATTTGAATTTCTCCTCTATGGAATCACATAAGAATTCTTCACACCAGAAAAAAATGGACATTTTTGTATGTTGCGTCCCATTAGTGTAACACATTGTGACATATGTCATATGAAAGGGCTCAATGAGCAAAAACTATTTTTATGGGCATATCGTGTGAAAGGTCTTAATGAATGCTATTTTTTTTTTCTATATGAACATAAATATGTATCTTATGCAGAGAAAGTTTTATAGCCAAAAAACTGAAAACTTTTGATGCATTATAACAAATTCCATGTACTGCTTGTGTTCTAAGTTGTAACACTCTATGACCTATATTTTTCTGAATGGTCTCAATGAGTGCTTTTTTGTATAGAGACAAATATCTGTACCGCGTGCAGGGAAAGGGTTAAGCGGGGTACACATTATAAAATCTGTTTCATAAACTTATTTGACGTCAAACACTCAAACAGTTTCAAACAAATTTGTGAACAAAGAACGTGTTTGTCAAACAGAGATTACACATTACCAAACGAAACGTGCTTTATAGACAAAAAGCTGAAAACTTTTGATCTACATTATAGTGGATTTCGAAGTGTTGTTAAACTTTTTGACCTACATATTATGTATATCGTTTGAAAGGTCTCAATGAGCATTAGTAGTAGTAGTAGTAGTAAATAATTTTATTTCCATAATATAATTATATAAAAACAGTTGTGCTGGTTTTAAAATTAATTTGACAATAACTTAAATAAGTTGCCTGTCAGGTTAAAAAGGCATTATAAGACATTGTGAGCTTACGTTTAAAAAAATTCATTCATTATTTGAAAGCGATATTTAAGTGCGGATTTTAAAAACTGATATAAATTTGAATAGCTTTGACCGTTTAAGTATTCGAGGAACTGGGATCTGGTTAACTGATGGCTTCCGAGAAATTGCTTCCTGTATCCGCTGAATATGGGACAAACTCCAACAAAGTGGTATGTATTCTCAGATGCATCGAGGTTACACATCGTACATAATCCAATGGTGTGATTTTGGAAGGCTCTTGCATTCATATTAAGCAATCCACTGTGTGCTTTGAGTATGAGACTAATCATCTCTTGTGGATTCGAATCTAAAAAGTAGTTAGGGATATCGCAGTAAGATAAGTTGCTGTATTCATCATGGAACTGCGACTGCTGTGCGTTGCTTATGAACATGCTCCAGTGTTTCTCTCTAAGCTTACTTAGTAGGACGTTTTGTGAGTTACGTATCTCCAATATATTAGATGAAAAAGAAAGTGCAATTGACGCTTCTGAAAAAAGCACCCTCCATTCATTAGCCCAGTAGATGTTCTTCCGAATTATAATTTCCGATAGGATTTTGGGAAGTCTATTATTCGGCAGCTCCATGACTCTGGTTATAAATGAAAAATGCAGTTTCAGGGTTGTCAGGAAGGATTTCGGAAGTCCTGTTTCTATATGCAGTACATATTTTGGCGTGTTATTAGGAAGAAGGAAACACCTTTTCAGAAAGAAACGTTGCAACTTCTCCACCTGGACATGCTCCTTGTAGCCGCATACTTGAGCACAGTACAGCATTATTGTTCTTGAAGCCGCATCGTGAATTTTGAATTTAGCTGAGTGTCGAATCGTTTTATTCCTTAAAAACTGCGACCATGTGGAATTTATAGAATTTTTCGAAATAGTTAGTCTGTTATTGAAGTGATCCGTCCAAGACATGTTGTGCTTTAAAATAACCCCAAGATATTTATATTGGTTAGTAACAGCAATCTCCACACCTCTGAAAAACCATTTTTCTTGAGCTGCTCTTATGCCTCCATTGCGAAAGATAACTATTTCTGATTTATCAAGATTGACTGTTAAACTCCATTTGGTGCAGTAGGCAATGAAACTGTCTATAAGGACTTGCAGATTAGAAGCACTGTCAGAGAGTATAACAATGTCATCGGCATACAAGAGAACGTTGATTCTTAGGTCTTCCAGAAACAATCCTATTGGGAGGTCGGTATGTAAGTCGTTCAAAAATAGTATAAAAAGAAGTGCACTTAGAACACATCCTTGTTTGACACCTTTGTTTGTTGGAAAAAAGTCAGATCTAGTTTTTCCATCCCAGACGGCGGCCGTGGTGTCTTTATAAATCAACTTTAAGATATTTATCATTTTTGAGGAGATACCAAGTTTAGCCAATTTGTAAAAAAGTGCATTTCTATTTACGTTGTCAAATGCAGCTTTTAGATCAACAAAAAAGGCGTACAGTTTCTTCTTTTGGCTCAATTGCAGCTGGATAAGACAAGTTAAATTGTAGATCTGGTCAACTGTAGAGTAGTTGTTACGATACGCAGCTTGATATTCATTCAAAATGTTGTTTTCTTCAACCCAAACTGTAAGCCTATTAAGGAGCACAGACGTAAATATTTTATACAGCGTGTCTAAGAAGGACAATCCGCGATAGTTTGTTACATCATTAGCGTTGCCTTTTTTCATTAACGGATATATGATCGATTGTTTGAACGAGGTAGGTATGATTGCTGTTTCAAAAATGTCGCTGAATAAATTGTAAATTTCATCAATCAGTGCAGGGCTGGCATTTTTATAGTATTCATACGGTATCCCATCTATACCAGAAGCTTTTTTGTTTTTAGAAGTGGTGATGGCTAAATGAATCTCGTCCTTCTCTATATGTCGATCCAGTTGCTATGTGCTAATTGCAGGTATATTAGGATACGTTGACGTTGACTCTGCTGTATCTGATAGGAGTATTTGAAAATGGGATTTGAAGATTTCCGCAGTTAATAGGATTGTGGCATTTGGTTTGTCTCCACGTATCTCTTTTGCTAGTCTCCACCATTCTTTTGACGTGCTTACCATATGCAGTTGGGTGATAATGTTCTGATAGTATTCAAGTTTTTTTTTATTTTACACAGGTTTTTGTAATGTTTCTTAGCAGCAGTGTATTTAATCCGAAATACATCAAGATTAAATTTTCTGAACGTCTTTAGATGTTTTCGGGCTACACTACAAGCAAGGTCAAACCAAGGCTTTTTTGGCTCAAACATCAACTTTTGACCACAACCTCTCCCGTTAGCTTCATAGATGCAGTCTTTAATTGCATTGCAGCGATTTTCTATTGATGAAGTTGTAAGTATTGTGCTTCTTAAGGCTCTTTCAAGATTTTTGACATAGGTGGGACATCTATTCTCAGTCCATTTAAGCCGGGGAAGGTAGTTGGTATTTAGTACAATGTCGTTCTCGTTAAAATCTTTCAAAGAAAAGATAATAGGCATGTGATCCGAAAAAGTTTCAGTACCAACAGCAAAGTCTTCGATCAAATGAGCTGTTGCATATGATGGGCAGCAGTAATCAATTACAGAAGAACCTCTGCTACTGACAAAGGTATACTCGCCATTTCGATCATTGAAGCTCCGACCATTTAAAATAAAAGCTCCGACATCTTCAAGAAACTCCAGAAATAAGTTACAGTTGCTGTAACAAGTAGTATCTTTGGAGCACCTTGTTTCTGCAACCGAATTTAGAGCTGTAGGGCTGATGTCTACCGAACCTCTTGTTCCTATTCTAACGTTCATGTCACCAAAAACGATAAACTTGTCTAGAGCAGTTTCAGCAAAAAACGTCTTTAACTTGTCGAAATCATTTCTCCAGTGATTGCAGTTGAGGTATACAGGAACAAAGTTGACTCTAGAACCACCAAAAGTTGCTTGTAGTATTAATGTGTCGTTGCAGTTCATGAATTTAAGTTGATGTGTTATTTCGATGCTCTTCTTGTGAGCATTATCTTTTGTTTAAGGCCATAATACTACGTTTTCAACAGACACTAAACCGAGATTTAGCAAGATTATCACAAATCTCCTTGAAATCCCGAAGATTTACCATACAAATTTTAATCACCTCAAATGAAGATTTCAAATAAAACTCACTGAAATCTTCTTGGAAACATTAGTTTGTCAAATCAAACAAACTTTTTTTTCGGACAATGATTGTGGAACTGACCCATTTAAACGCCATTTTCGTTTATTGACAAATGAAAATTTGAACAAAAACTAACTATCTCACTTCCACTTCATATCAAAAAATTGAAAAATTGAAATTTAAATGTTTTGCCATAATCCTCTTTCTGATCATTTTGTGCAGTGGAAACACCAAATAAATCACTTTAGACCGCTTTTACACAAGGAGACTGAGCTGCCAGAAACTAGCTAGTTTGTTGGCGAGAAGTGTGAGTGGGGAGATTTTTTTTCTTTCCCTTACGCCCTTCTCGCGATTAAATTAAAAATTGCTGGCAACTCAGTTTCCTTGGGCCTTACCAATAATTAATGACTAAACAAGCGTTTAGATAAACGCCACGTTAAACTTTAGAGGCGAGTTAATTTCTGTGTTAACCAATAACCAAATTAAACACATCTTTAACTAATTAGTGCTCTATTACATTATCTACTACATTTGTTGCCAAGCAGACAGCTTCTGTGAATGGAAATGGCCGCGTTCAAGAATCGATGCGATAGCCTATCTAAGAAAGATTCCTATACATAGGTTTCTAATCAACCAAAACCGGATAGGTTAATTGAAAGTATTTTTAGCAAAATTCTTCTTTACAGTACAGTAATTTGCATTTTATTCTTTTAATAATTTTTCTGAAAAAATCAAAAATACAACTCGATGACGGCAAACAAATCTCGACTTTGCATTTTGTAGTAGGCTTTTTTAACAGTTTCTCTCGGGATACAAACGTATACCAACATTTTTCGGATAGCATGGATAGCTATCCAACAGCAAAAGCTGTTTTTTTATCAGCTGTTTTTTACATTACAACAACAAAAAACTATCTGGATAGCTCTACATAGGTTTTTGATAGCCGCTAATGACATCTTAGTTATCATACACAAAAGTCATCAAACAAATTAGGCTGCGTGCGATTTTTAGTGTTAGTTTTCCGCCATTCACTCTCAAATTGAAATTTACAAATAAGAAGGAATACATTTTTTTTTGATTACCTTATTAGTTTTATAGCTTATAAGCGACAAACATAGAGGATAAGGGTAATTATTTTTCTACTTTGCTTTGCAGAATGACAGCACAAATTTGGCGTTTACACTTAATCACGAGTTTAAACATGCGTTTCCTTACTATAAAATTTAAAAATTGATTATTAGTATGGTTCATTATTTAGAGTCCACTTAAGTATTTAAGTGATCTCTAAATTTGATTATTGGTAAGGCCCCTTGTGTTTTCGGTTGTTTGACTATAACAATTGCCCTGTACATGACACATACTTATGTCTGTGAAAAATAACACTCATTCAGACCTTTCATTGATAAACATCAAAAAGTGTTACAACACTTGGGAGCAAACAAGGATATTGAGAATAGTTTTCAATAGCTTTCGTTAACACGTTCCGTGTTTACACGTTCCGATTACCAGATACAGGCCTATGCCCTCACACTCTCCAGATAGAAATAATACCTTTAATATGACAAAGGTCAAAAATGTTACAACACGTGGGCCACAACTCGTACACGGAGAAAGTTTTATAGTGAAGGTGCACAGTTGTTGGGCCCTTACACTTTACTTTCTCGAGATACTATACCTTACTTATTGATGTCATACCTTGCTATGATTTTTATGAGAGTCGCTAAAAATCGACCAAAATTTGTGTCTTAGTAGGGTATGACAGACCGACTGAAGATCGCACTGGCGAAACGCATTAATATTTGGTGTTGAGGTCACTTGCACTTTTTAATTGAATAATTTTCATAAATATAAATATTCCTTGAGTGTTGATTTTAATAGTGAAAAATGGATCTGTTTTCAAAGGATTAAGTGCACTTATTCGAAACAAGGATCCCTTAGGATTGAAATGGATCCAAAACTGTGATCTGTGTATTCTCCAAACTTCAAGTCATCTTTAAATACCTTTTTTTTTCAACCGAGATACTACCTATTGAAAAGTTCCAAAATATCAAAGAACCCAGTCTGTTGAAATTCTTGCTTTTTCGACGTTGATAGCTCTACTATTTGTAATAAATTTACCAACTACAGTACGCCCCATGACATGAAAAAGGAAGTACACTTTTAAAACTACGAAAGCAGAATAATTAACTTACCTATATATCAGGTTAAACCGACATTATGTTTTATTTGTATACCTCTCTACCTAATCCTTTCACTATTAATTTTCAAAATAATGCACTTGGTGTTCCGCATAGTCTGTCACGTCGGACAAATTTTTTTATCGTCTTATAGTGTTGGGCAAAACTTTAATGAAGATAGTTTGAGTGTTTAAGTCAGTTTTTTGTTTTAATGAAATCACATAAAAGCCATCAATCTGTGGCACACCATAACTTAAACGCAATTTGTGTCCCCAACTATATACTGCTTCGAAGGAAATGAAAAGACGGACAGCAGCAACTTTTAAATTTCCAACTTTCTTAAATGAATTTATAAGTTTATACTTACAGGGTGGCTCGAAGAAAAATTACAAAATCATTGTTAAAAAGAGAATTTATTATACTGTTTTAATATGATGTTAAATCATTTTTGTAGTATGATACTAGGATACAATTTGTATTTTGCTAGTTTTAAACGAGTTTAGCATCCAATGGCTTATTTTTCTTTTTAGCATCTTAATAAATCTATATGACATTTTGACGTTTATAAATATCAAAATGTAGTATTTTTGTGAATTTTCAGCTGGAGTTTATCAATGAAATTAGTTTAGTATAGTTGAAAAGGCTTGAGGATTTATGTAATAAGATTTATTTAATTTTAAATGTTTTGAAATAAGAAAAACTTTTAGCACTTTAAGGTGTTTAAATTTTTGCGCTATGCCTTTATGTACAGACATGCCTCTTTAGCCCAAGACATGCCTATATTATTCTAGTCTTATGCCCAGACCTAGATATCAAAAGTTCATTCCTTAAGGAATGTGCCCAACTAGAAAATTAGACGTCACATGTAATGGCAATATTTTAGTGTATCCGAATGAAAAGTTAGAGTCAAAAGTGCGTTTTCAACTAGTATTGGGTACATGAAAAACAAAAATGATATTAAACTATTTTTCCATAAAAGCTTTTTCTTATTTTGAATTGAATATTTTAAATTCAATAATAGTCAATATTTTTTTACACACCCACCCTATACCGAAAAGAGGCAAAGTGACATTAAAGTTGCAAAATAACATCATCGGTGGTTGGTTTTCTTGATAGTAGTTACGTGCCTCATGAGACTAATTGCAAAAAATTATAAAACTTATCCCGCAAGGAGACACTTTTTCTGTGGCTCTATACGAAAAGGGTCCACATTTTGCTATTCCTTGAAGGAACAACTCTTGTCAACATGCATACAAGGGGACCAATAAATAAAGTTAGAAGAGAAAAAAACTCTACTCTATTTTCTGCTGTTCATTTTTTACTTAATAATGAACATTTTTTTAGCTAGACTTTAAGAAAGTTGAATTTGATTTATGGTAAGGTATCTTGTGTTCAGACAAACAACGCATGTACACAAAATGCAGTTCAATATTGTATCTACAAAGTTGCATACATATGTATATCTATATAGATTATGTAGTACTTACATACATGATATGTCTGAACCCTCTACGACCTAATAAGTTATGTATGAGCTTTATATGAGAATACATTTTTGCTATAAAAGTTAAGTTAAGTTTAGCTCCGTACTAATAGATTGAATTTGAATTTTCAAATTGTTATTTTATGTTCTCAGGGATGCAGTAGCCCGTAGCGTAATGGTTTGTGTGTTCGACTGTCACGCTGGATTTCTGGGATCGCTTCCCAGCCTCGTCCACCTAACTAAAAAAGTTTTTTTCAGGGCTACTGCCTCTTGCGAGGAATTGACAAATCCTCCAAGAGTATCACTTGTCACGAATAAGTGCTTCTCGTCTAGCTGCTAGAATTCGGCATAAAATTGCGCACACAGGAATGGTTGCGAGTTGTTAGTCACTAGGCCCTGGTTCTTCATGAGCCGTTGTGCCACCCGATTTATTTATTTATTTAGGGATGCATCAACAGTTATGACTGCTTGTGGAAACGAAATTTCTTAATATTATGCAGGTTTAGTTTTAACTTTTGGCACCTGAGGGAACCTAGTATTTTTCAAAATCGATGATTTCGGAGCTAAGGTTCTTTTTAAGGTAGAGAATTTGAGTATGTGCGTCTAAAAAATGAATATGTATGTGTATGTGTATGAACATTATGTTTGTACGTTACCTGGAATTTATAAGATTAGGCATTCTATAGAATTGTTATTTTAAACTTTGCCTCTAGGCATTCTGTGCAATATTTAAACAAAGAACTAGCAACGTGTACATGTACAATAGACATTTTTGATGAAGTGCGGGAGACAAAATATTTCTACATCATACTCTTTTTTACTTGCTGTATAATTTTAACACTGCAAAAGCGGGAGAAGTGTAATTTGTTGGTGGTTTTACCTAAAGCTAAACCTTAAAAATAACCAAAAACACGTTTTTCTTGCGCATTCAGACAGATGTTCCATTGGAATCGAAAAGGGGGAGTTTGTGTGAAGTCAGAACCCCACACTCAAAATGTTTGGTTTGGGTTTATCAGGATAGTTTGTCCACGCTCGTCCAAAAAAATATGCAGGACTGGATCGCACGCACTAGCTCTCGTAGCTAACAACTAGAATGTAGCTAGACATTGTCGGTGTAGATCTAGTTATAGTTTTCTAATGTTTTTATGTCGTTAACGAAAAAATAATAAAAACATTATAAAAAAGCAATTTTGGAAATTTGCAAAAAAGTTAAAAACGTAAAAAAAAAATATTTTTTCTTTAAATTTATTTTTTCGTAAAAAAAAATTATTTATACAAATTTTAAACGGAATATTTGTTGACTAAATTATAATAAGGTACCGAATCAAAAAAAAAAATGAATCAAATGAAAATGATTTCACCCAAGCCGAGACATGAGGGAATATAACAAAAAAAGAATCTAACTTTATTTCCATTATTGTATTCGATTTTTGTGTTAAGAACTTGGTAGGCAGTATAATTAGAACTGGTCTAGAGATGAATGGTACGAAGCTTAATCAAAATCGTTCGAGTCGTTTTTGAGAAAATTTGATAAAACCGTTCTACTCGTTCTAGGAGAACTACAAGAAAAATTCAAATTTTGTCGAGTCGTTTTTGAGAAAATTTGATAAAACCGTTCTACTCGTTCTAGGAGAACTACAAGAAAAATTCAAATTTTGTCCTCTATCCAGTAACATTGAGTTGTTCAAAATGTTGGCCTAATGAATAATCGTGCGACGAACGCTTTATGGTCAAAAATCGAAAAACGCGATTTGTCACGCTTTTTTCAGTTATATATTAAATTTGAGTCCTAAAAAAATAATCTTAATCTTAATCTTAATCTTAATCTTAATCTTAATCTTAATCTTAATCTTAATCTTAATCTTAATCTTAATCTTAATCTTAATCTTAATCTTAATCTTAATCTTAATCTTAATCTTAATCTTAATCTTAATCTTAATCTTAATCTTAATCTTAATCTTAATCTTAATCTTAATCTTAATCTTAATCTTAATCTTAATCTTAATCTTAATCTTAATCTTAATCTTAATCTTAATCTTAATCTTAATCTTAATCTTAATCTTAATCTTAATCTTAATCTTAATCTTAATCTTAATCTTAATCTTAATCTTAATCTTAATCTTAATCTTAATCTTAATCTTAATCTTAATCTTAATCTTAATCTTAATCTTAATCTTAATCTTAATCTTAATCTTAATCTTAATCTTAATCTTAATCTTAATCTTAATCTTAATCTTAATCTTAATCTTAATCTTAATCTTAATCTTAATCTTAATCTTAATCTTAATCTTAATCTTAATCTTAATCTTAATCTTAATCTTAATCTTAATCTTAATCTTAATCTTAATCTTAATCTTAATCTTAATCTTAATCTTAATCTTGACTCTTAACTATTATTTAAAGACGAAACAAATTATTTTGTTCCTTCGCGCATTCATACACTATTTAACTAATTTGCGTGAAACAAATTTTATAATTTTCTTTATGTCTATGAGATGGTTTAGTTTTTTTTTTATTTCTTAATTTGTGTAATTTTTCAGAATATAATTGTTATTTTAATTTTTTGTCACCTTTTTCTAAGATTAAATATTCACTCGGTTTGATATTTAAAAAAAAATACGAATTTTTTGATAAACTCAGCAATCTTACTAAAATTTGAAGACATATATCTTTTCTTAATTTAACATACAATCTGAGGAATAAATTGTATAAGCTTTTGAAAGTTATCAATTTTTCTAAATTATTTCTATCCAGGAATACTATTCAAGAGCAATCAACGGGTAGCTGCCTTGTTCTTTTGTTATTTTTGTTTTGTTCTCTTCTTCCGCAAACAATGGTGTAGTTGTAGAAAGGTACAAAAATAGTATATAGCGCCACAATGTAAAGCTGCAATTAGAAGGAACTGTAGGCATGTTATGTAGGAATACTGGGTGGAACTAAATTGTTTTGCATCGCCTTTATATAAAAAAAAAAACACGGTATTTCCCGGTTGAAAAAAAAAAATGATTTGGTTCGAGTTTCGAGTAAAAAGCGTATAACTTGATTTCTAATAGTCGGATCTGCAAAATTGAGATGACGGGAAAAACAGGTGTAGAAAGAGGTACAATTTATATTAAAGCAATTGAATGGTGTTTGGCGTATATTTTAAAAGGGAAACTGTTATGAATAAATTCAAATAAATTCACTCTTAAAAAACGCTTCACATACATATTACAAAATGGTTACACTGCCACAACATTTTGTACCCGGAAGCTTAAAAAAAAAAAAAAAATACATACATAGGTGGGAAGTTATACAAATGTCAACAATCTCCTTTAATATTATGTACTTATAGCAAACAAAATATTATTTTTTAAAGTTTGCGAAACAACTCGAGCACGGATCGGCTAGTAATTGATATGTATGTTAAAAATCAGCTGTCAAATGGTATATTTGTCAAATTAAAAACAAAAGTTTTGATTTGTTCTGAAAATAGAGATTTTAGAATGCGCCCAAACACATTTTTCCTGTTTGAATTCCATATTTTATGGCAATTACAAAATTAATTTAAAACTAGTGGGAGGAAAACACCAGGTTGAAAAAAAAATTATTAACAAGACCACTTTCACAAAAGGAAACTGAGTTGCCGGCAACTAGGAGTTTGTAGGCGAGAAGGGCGTAAAAGAAAGACAACAAATCTCCCCTCACACCCTTCTCGCCAACAAACTAGCTAGTTTCTGGCAACTCAGTTTCCTTGTGTGAAAGCGGTCCAACACACAAAACTGTGTCGAAACACTAGTTCGCTCTTTTCACACGCCATGCCGGCCGTGGCATGCCGGTGCACTACTTCGATTTCCAGAGTTCGAACTGCTTTGTCCAGGTCTACATTGAACGATTTTTCAAGTGCCGATCTTTTGTTCATGGGTGAAGGGAGTGAAAAGTGAGGGGTAGGGATCAAATTGTTTGTACCAGAAAACTCGAACGATTTTTACAGTCTGTTAATGTTCTCTTTCACCTTCTTTCCAGTTTTTTGTGTGAGTTCGGTGTTAGTGAATATTAATGAAAAATGAAGAGCACGGCAGTAAAAAAAATGAAGACAAGGAAAAAATCTTATGGAAAAAATCGTTCTGTGTGTACATTTCACACGATTTCTTGAAAAATCTCCGTGGAAAAATCGGGCAATGATTAGTCGGGACTTTGTCGGCATATTTCCTTTTTACACGACCAAAAAACTTGCCGACAATATGCTTCGGTGTTGTACTTCGTGGTCTTCGTGGTGTGTAATGCAGCATTTACACGAATGGCAGAATGCCATTATATCTGTCAAATTATAGCCATTTTTCTTTTCATCGTGTAAACGCTCTAAATACCGGCAATATTTTGGCCAAAATAAAATGGCAGAGATAATTTGGCATAAAATGCTGCCATTAATATGACTATGTGTAAAAACTTTACTGACGCCATTTTCCAAATTATGCCATTCTAGAATAAGAATGAACTTGCTCATTCTTTTATGGCATGTTGCCAATATCTGCCATTATTTGAACTCATGTAAATGCATGTCATAAAAAAATTATTTCTGACATTGTTTTACCATTTTTTTGTCAGAAATATTGGCATCTTTGCCATTCGTGTAAGTCCGGCATTATTCAATGGGAAAAGAATTCTTTTTTTTACAGTTTAATGTTCCCTCCCTTCAAGCAAGCGAGCTCGTTTTCGGTCGGCAAACGTATCAAACAACGTATGGATGACTTCGCATTCGGATCCAAATACGGATCGAAAAACTGCGTTTTGCGGCTCAAATTAGTATGGAAATAAGAATCATGATCACTGAGCCATTATGTGAATGCATTGTAAAAGAGAGAGTTTTTCAATTCACCATACTCGAAGAACCGAATCCAAATGGAATCCAGAACGGTTCCAAAAAAAATGAATGAATCGAGGCATACCCACTGATCTCTAAAATACACTGGATAGTGGATTCCCTATACGTATAACAGTTTTTTTTGAAGCAAATTGAATCTGACAATTGTATCCTTGCACACTTTTGTCTCTTTTTTTACCGAAGGAAAGAAAGAGATAGTTTTTTATCATCACAAAAAATCGTGCATTGATATCAGCTGTTTGTTTGACAGCACTGGTTTGGTTTGTTTGTAGTACAAACGCAAACGAAAACAAAACATAAATAAAATTGTTTAATTTGCTTTTGTTTTCCATTAATTTTAATAAGTGTTCATTAAAAATTGTAATATTTCTATCAAACTTAAATACATGTTGAAGAAATTCAGTTTAAGAATTGTTTCTGCGTATTTAACAGATAAAATATATACCGAGCGCTCGTTTTCCGTAGTACGCGTCTTATAAAATGTTCTAAAATTAAAATTGTTAATTAAATTAAAAGTATCTCGAAATATTGTATGCGTGTGTTTACAAACTGAAATTATCTTAGCCAGTCTTGTTCATGAAAGATGGATTGTGCTCTAAATTGGAGGCTGAAGAACTGCGCCAACAAGATTTTCCAAAACTTGTTGAAGGTGTTAAGAGTCTGGGAAAAAAAAAACCGATCCTATGGTACAATGTATCATTGAAGAATCTGCAGAACACATCATTGTTGGGATGGTCTCTCAGAAGATATTGACAAGGGTAATTTGATTTCAAAGGACGATTTCAAGATTCATTAATTCTGTTTCAAGACTCGAGTGGCAAGCGATCTTGGCGTCGCGATATCTTTATTTAAACTAAAATAATGAATTTCAAAAACCACAGACATTTGATTATTCCTATTTATTTTGCAACATCAACAGACGCAGTACTTGCACTGCTGGTTGATGGATACGAATACTGTTCTCTTCGCAGATATGGAATATTCTTCCCCAGCAATTTGGGTGCCTTCAGTTGCAGAGTCATGGAATTCATTACTCTTGCGATTAGTGTTAAGCCAACCTGTTCTGTCCATTCCACCAGAGCAATCTCACCATGTCAGGATAATGGGACACTATCACTGATGATCTCTATAATGTTTTGTGTTTTATATCGAAGAAAACTATGAAAAAATCAATTAAAATCTTTTTTTTTATGATCTATTATAAATAACTTTCTTACTCACTCGCGAAAAACATCATATAATAAAAAAATGTAAACAAAAGCCACCATTTAAATACAATTTAAACTGTTATAAACTAAAAAAAAAATTGACAACTGTCAACAGTTGTATCCTTGCACTGTTATAATTTTCCTTCAATTTGCTTCAAGATTTTTATATGAATCCACTTTCCAGTGTATTATAGAGATCAGTGGGCATACCCAACCCAAATGTATTAAAAAAAAATTCCTATCTAGTCCAGTTTCTTGCATACAAAAATAAAACAAACAGAATTTTTTCATTTCAAGAGTTTTTTTTATTTATCATGCATAAAATGTTTCCTTAATACTATTTCACACTAATAAACATGACATATTTCCACAACTATAAATTTACATTTACTAAATAGAAACTTGCATTTCTGATTGGAAAATTCTCAAAGTTTTAACAAGAAAAAAGAGATAAAAAAGCAATCGTCTTCGCCGCGCTACCTACAAAACTGAATTAAAAAAAAGTTGTGGAAATGGAAATTAAGACAAAATGACTGTATACTTCGCCTATACCCTTCTCGGTGCTTAAAAAAATATTCTCGTTCTTTTTACATGCGTACACAGAAAATTTGTTAATGTGTGTGCCACACTCAGTTTTTTTGGATTCCCAAGTGAGCCGAGGAACAAAACTTCTCTACTTGCCCTTCAAGCAAAATCACGGACCCGAATTTCTCGGTTCACTTTGCAATCACTTGGGACTCAAAAAAAACTGATTGTCTCGCACACATTAACAAATATTTTGTATACGCATGTAAAAAGAAGAACAAGAATCGAGAGAATTTTGTCATGCACGGAGAAAAAGAGAGAGTACAGTCATTTTGTTTTAATTTCCACCACTTTTTTTTAGTTCAGTTTGTAGGTAGCGTGGTGAAGACCATTGCTTTTTTATCTTTTTTCATGTGAAAAGAATACAAGTTTACTGTTTATTATATGTATATGTTTATTTGTGAAAATATATATTGTACATTTTATAATTGATAAATAAAGTCTTGAAATGAACAAAATTCTGTTTGTTTTTTTTTTTTTTTTTTTTGTATGCAATGTAGAAACTCGACTAGATGGGAAAGTTTCTTTTTAATACAATACATTTGGGTATGCCTCGATTCATTCATTTTTGTTGGTCCGTTTTGGATTCCATTTAGGCTCCGTTTTCTCGGAGTATGGTGAACTAGAATACTCTCTGTCTCACAATACATTCACATAATGGCTCCGTGGTGATTCTAATTTCTATACTAATTTGATCCGATTTGGAATCGTTTTGGATCCTGTTTTGGGTCCGTTTATGAACTGGTTTCGGATCCAAAACGGACTCGCTTGCTTGAAGGGTGGGAATGGGATTGGGATTTGGGAAATTCCCAAAAAAAAAAACACTGCTCTGCCTGGAATAAGACTGGAAGTAAATTTTGTCTTGTGTTTATTAATTTTTGCATTCTATTTTCTATTCCTATCTATCGGTTGTCATAAAAGTCAGCGGCTTACGCTTTTTTTCAGCTGCTTAAAATTAACTGAACTATCTAACACTTTGTATCGGTGTTTTATTTGTATTTTATAAAATAAAAACAGTTAAAAACCCATCAACACTTCACTCCGACTCAAAATAAAACTTAAATGATGTCAAGCGAATTTAATCAGTGTGAATCCTCATCGCGTAAGTATAAAGTTACAAACAGAATACAATTGGCTTTCAAGTTTCTATGACATGCAAATTCTTTATTTTAACGTTTAGCCGAATTTAAATGGACCCATTCAACAAACTGGCTTCTAATTAATTGCTATCTCGATATGATAGATGAATTCCGTGATCCGCGTATTCGAAAAAAGGATTTATGGATTCGAATTTCTGAAAAGTTTCGTGGAATGGGCTATGAAGTCCCATTTGAATTGTTGGACAAAAAATTTCGCAATCTAAAATCTAGTTATTTCCAAGTGAGAAAAATTGAATGTTTTTTTCCGTTATTGATTTTTTTATTTTTGTATTCATTGAAACAAGGTGAAAGAAAGGAAACAACAATTATCACATAAATCAGTTAAATGGGAGTATTATAAAGTTTTTGATGAAATGCTGAAGGGTGATGAAGTTGCTGCAGCTAATTTTGCAGCCGCCAATACTTCAAATGCTGTAAATGATCCAAATTTAACCAACTTCCGGTCATCGATTTATGGTCCTATAGTAAACATTTTTGTATTACTTAACCTTGTTTTAAAATTAATTTAAATATTTTCTTGACAGGAAAGTAGAAAAAGAAAACGAGCTTTAAAATTCACCAAATCAAAACCTGTTAACGGAACAACTGTTAAATTCGTTACGATCGAACCTGCTTTGGATGATTTTATTGGCGAAGATTCGAGTGAACCAACAAGAAGGCAAACAAATTTAGAAATAGATATAAATGACACCATAATGGAAGATTCCCAAGATGGTACATTTGTACATGAAGACGATGAGTACGAGAATAATGTCAATTCGAATCGTGAATCGTTCTTATTTGGCAAAAAGGTCAATTTGGACAATCTTCAAGCTCAGAAACTACATGCGGAAACAAGGTATTTCAACAAAAAGGCTGACTATATTGAAAAGCAAACTATGTGTTTGGACATTCAGAGGAAGTTGATGATAATGCAGGCGCATAAGATGAAGCTCGAAATAGAACGAATGAAGAACGATACAAAGTAATATTGGTTGCTTAGGTACATTCTAGCATTAAGAGCACATTAAGAAGGGTTTTAAGAACAAAAATAAATAATGGTGTTTTCGATTGGTAAAATAAATCAATATATTTTTGATTTAAATCTGTCAAAACACAGATTTTACGTTCCAATGGGCAATAAACTGATTTATTTTTTTGCAGATCTAGATTTTTCGGCAGATTTACCCCTCCTACACTAATACCAATACAATTTTAAGTTGTCACTTTACAAAATTTTTTGTATTGTTTGAATTTATTTCGCTTAGTGAAAATTGTGTTCTAAATAAAAAGGGAAGCGTTTCTGATATAAAATGGAAGCCGTTAAAAATTAATTAGTAAATTCATGAAGCTCAAAGCACTGAAGAACAACAAAGCGGTTGGACTTGACGGTATTCCTGCAGAGCTCTTAGGAGCAGCCCCAACGACATCGAGCGAGCTACTGCACCCACTTATTAAGAGAGCTTGGGAAGCAGAGAGCTTTCCTGAAGAGTGGAAAAAAGGAATGATTGTCAAGCTCCCAAAGAAAGGAGATCTCACACAGTGCGAAAACTGGAGAGGAATATGCGTTCTGCCTGCAGTAGCCAAGATAATAGCAAGGATAATATTGGACCGAATTAAAGACCACCTCGAAGACACACTCGACGCCGAACAAGCAGGTTTCCGCACTGGATCTTCCTGTGTTGATCACATCAACACCTTGAGGATCATCATCGAACAGTGCGTTGAATATCGATCACCACTTCACCTGCTGTTCATCGATTTTGAAAAGGCGTTCGACAGTGTCAATAGAGAATTTATTTGGCTTGCTTTGCACAGGAGGGGCATCCCAGATAAATTGATTGCTATTATCAAGGCTACATATGATGGATCCAGGTGTCACGTTTTGCACAAAGGTAGGCTGTCAGAGGAGTTTGAAATCCAAAGTGGAGTTAGGCAAGGCTGTATACTGTCACCAATACTGTTCCTGTTGGTGATAAGTGACGTACTGCACGCAGCTTTGTCAAATGGAAATGGAGGAATTCAGTGGACTCTGCAATCTCACCTCAAACATCTGGACTACGCGGACGACGTATGCTTACTCTCTCATAGGATCATGGATCTCCATCAAATGACAACAAGGGTGGAGAGAGAAGCAGAAATCGTAGGGCTTAAGATCAACTCGGCAAAAACTAAAAGGATCAGCCTTGGAACTTCCTCATCAATCCAAGTAAATATTTCTGGACAACCGGTAGAGATGGTAGAGGATTTCCAATATCTTGGGAGTATTATCTCTACGGGTGGCGGAACTGAACTGGACGTAAACAGCCGAATCAGAAAAGCAAAGGCTGCGTTCGGAATGCTGTCCAAAATATGGAGAAACAACTCTTTTAGCTTAAAGACCAAGCTACGACTGTTCCGCTCCAATGTTGAATCCGTTCTGCTTTACGGCTGCAGCACTTGGAAAGTCACTGAAATTGTCACCAGAAAGCTGCAAACCTTCGTTAATAGATGTCTACGAAACATCTTGAGGATTTTCTGGCCCAACCGTATCTCCAATGCCGAACTTCATGCGAGAACGGGTCAGGAGCCCATAGACTCCATTATACGAAGAAGAAAGTGGCAGTGGATTGGCCATACGCTTCGAAAAGGCGATCGGTGCATTGCATCTCAAGCAATGCAGTGGAACCCGCTCACACAGGAGGGAAGACAAGTGGGCCGGCCTAGAAGTACATGGCGAAGAACGGTCGAACAGGAATCGGCACGACTGGGGAAAAGTTGAAGAGAGCTGAAATATATTTCAAGAAATCGTACACGATGGCGCGTAGGTGTAGTGGAGGCCCTATGTCCCGTAAGGGAAACATCACGGACGTAATAGGTCCGAGGACCTAAGTAAGTAATGAAGCTCATTGTTTTCTTCTGAAAGTGCATCAAGTGATGAGTTTTGTGATGTTATGAAATATACATAAACTTACACGAATACAATGACAAAAATAAATCAATTTGAATAGGCGTTCGATTCACCATGAAATAAATCAATTTTTAGATTGAAATCTGAATTTGCCAATCAAAAACACCATAAGTAACAAATTTTTAATAAAATATTTGTACATATGTATGTGTGTTTAATTTTGATTGTCTTAATAAAATTTTACTAATAAATTAACGTTTACATCATTTTACTGTAAACTGCGGAAAGAGAAAATTCCAGACTTAACCGTTAAAACTATTTTTTTATCGACATTGGTAAAAGTATGAAATAATTTCTTTTCATCTTCATTCCCTTACTTTCTTTTAATTCTAGAATTTACACATTTAGGGGGCTTACAGTGCCACAGTCTTTTACATTAGTGTATAACTATTGAAAACCGAAAGTTGTGACGGTAAAGGTAAGTCAAAAATGATTGAATGTGATCCGTATTTGATACTTTTTTTTCTATAAAACTCGTCTTTGTGTAAAAGAAATTCAAATTGATGCAACGGAAACTATCACACTTTAAACGGTTGTCGTTTCACCAAAACGACACGTGTCCCTACCCTAGAATTTGATGAAATTTTGTCATTATGGCGAGATGGTTGGAGATAATGGGCCCTATTGCGGTTGTCGATAGATATAGCTAACGATTGAGAAATCGGTATTTTGGTTGTCGATTGCGTTCGTCAATTATCGAAAATCCGATCGCTCGTTGTCGACCGCATTTTTGTGATCGACGCGGTCTATTCAAAATGTTAACAATTTTGTAGGGAAAATGTGAGTGTTTTATTTAAAAAAAAAATTGTATAGGTAAATATATTAAATTATTATTCTTAATGCAGTGCGAAACAAGTTTCAATGAAAAAACAGATAAAAGCCATCAATGCACCTAATAACTCCTGGGAATACATTTTTGCTTGGCGTACTTTACTTTCGTTTATTTTGGACATACATTATGTACTGTATTTCTTTTACACTTAGCACTTCTTTTAAGATTAAGGATACAGTAGATTGAGCCAATCGAATAAAAAAATTATTTCCCACACTAAACTGACATGAGCTTGGGCACAGAGTCGAAACGCAGTACACAATTTAAGGATGTTGGGAATCGATGATTTTCTTATTCCCAGCTTAAGTTATCCATCAATTTCAGAAAGTAAATCCATAAAAGCTGTCTCGGATGACCAAAAAAAAGTTAACAAAGATACAAAAGACAACAAAATGAAAAGAAAAAAAAAACTAAAGAATCAAGTAAATCCGTACAATTTATCATCTAAATTCAAGGGGTTAGATGAATCTCTTATATTGTGCCCTTTTCTGATGGGCTCTTAAGTTCCATTTCTTGTATCTTCTTCTGAATCTTTTTCACTTAACCATGCTTTGATTGTATTCATTTTTTATTTTAAGTTATATTTTTATAAAAAAAACTAATTTATTGCAAACTTCATGAAACGAGAAACGTCGCAGTTTGCTATTCGTAAAACCACGAAATAAGTGTTTTTAAAAACGTTCGAATTGAGTCGAACTGGCATTAAATAAAACGGACGAAACCTTCCTCTAGAATCAAGTCGTCTAGTTAAAATTGACCGAAACAGGATCACTACCAACTCGTTGTGACCATACAAGATGAGTGTTATCGTCAGAAGGATAAGAAGCAGAGTGCTCAAGTCAAGTTTCAGTTATACTCGTACTAACGGAGACACAACGTTCAGCATTCTCAAAGCTCAGGGTCACCATTATGTTGAATATTATTTCCTACTTTGCTCTACCCCAAATAAATCGAAGTTTAAAATATTTTGTTTATTTTATAGTCAGCCGTCAAAGAAAAAACAAACTTGATTTTTATTTTGTACATATTTACATACTATATTTTGATAACTCATATTAATGGATATTGGAGGCGGTGATCATTCTCCCGAACTGCAATTGGCTTTGAAAAAATTCGAAGATGCTTGTGATTCCTTACAAAATGAACAAACAAAACTATTAGAACTAGAAAAAAGAAGGAAACGCCTACAAGAAGATTTAGAATGTCTACGAAATGAAATTTTAGTTGAAAAGTCTCATGTAGAATCGGTAATGCAGGAACAAAATGAAAATGATATCGAATTGTCTATTCAAACGGGCATAATCTCGGAATTAAAAAAAAAAGATAATCAGGTTGAAAATATAAATGGTAAGTTTTGTAAAATTATACATATAAATATTCAACATGTTTTACAATAAATTATTTAATTTAGTAGAAATGTGATGTTCTCTTATGGAAGAAAGTGTCTTCGTAACTTGTATCGGAAATTATTAGTTCGTATTTTTGGAGAATAAAAAAAAAAATTGTGTGGAGAAATAGGTATTGCTTTTTAATAATTAAACTGAAAATGTATGTAACACCTGATCGACCAAGAGCCCACAGCAAATTTTGGGAGTGTATTGATAACCAAAATATGAGTGAAGGTTTGGGGTGCATGTATCGCGGTATAGAAAACAAAAGTCTGGCAGGTTTTCAGCCTTTGGCGGGGGTTGGGGTTTTTCGGGATTCTGCATTTTGAAATTCGGAATTTTTGTCATTCTGTAGGACGATTCAGAAAAACGCAACGGATCGCTTTCATTGGCGGATGTGTATTTTCTTATTCTCAAAAGCCCAAAATTATTCATATTTGCATTTTTTTTTAATTCGCCAACAATCAACAAAAAATGGAAAACAAAAAGCCTCTCTTGACGTTCGGGATTATGCTACTTTCACTGCGGTACTCTATTGTGTTCAGCCAGTAACGCGTTGCGAATTTATGTGGTATAAGATGATCTGCCCTTACGTTTTGATGACCTATAAGTTGACATAAAACATATATGCGCTGGTAAACTTCAACATTTCTATTGCGAAAGAAATACCATGGAAAAAATTAAGCTTAACCAATGTATCTTTTTCTGATCGTAGATTTCCGTACGGATACGATGAAAGGTCCTTTGAAACAAACATGGACAGCATTGGAATTTTTTTCGATTTGCAATTTAAACAATCAAATTTATTTTTACTCACATTTTCCAAAGCTCTAACTAGACAAACAAACCAACAGTTAAAAACGCGGAATATTTTGTATGCGGATCTAATGAACAGCAGAATTAACAAGGCTTTAGACTTTATTTGGCTCTTTTACAGGGCATCCCTATTTGGTGATTTGATTACCGAAGGTACTTTTTTATCGAAAAAAAAATCTGCCTAGACGAATCGTCGTCAACAAGTAGCAAAATTAATAAAAACAATTACTATGACACATATTTTGTTTAGCTTTCTTTCAAAATAATATATTTTTGTATTCCTATTTATTGTACAAATGTGGCCTAAAGTGGTTCATTAATAAATTTATTAAATGCTTTGTAATACGGTTGAAAATCTTTAGTGACGCCTTCCAAATCAGAACGATCCAAGTGATCAACAAACGTTCGGTAAATTTGTTTCACGAGCTGTGAAAACGATAGATCTATTATTACAAAATCTAGATAATAGAATTCAAAAAACACCTACCTCTCTTATTCTTGGTGTTCCGTTATGAGTAGCAATAGCTTCCATTAGAATATTTGGAAATTGTTCATAAAACTTCAACAAATTTATATTCATAACTTCAACGGTTATAATGTACAAGCACGTAAGATAGCAAATATGGAATCGCTGAAAGAAATATTTTTTTGTTTTTGATAACTTGTGATCAAGTTTTATTTGTATGAATAACTTACCTGAAGCATCTTCTCACACATATTGGCACTCTCCAGGAGTTTATGTGATTCTGCTACAAATAGTTTAATTATGTACAATGCCCAGCGATATGCAGCACACGAATTTATTTTACTACATTCAATTCGGAATTTTTGAAAGTCTTCATTGGACAATGAATCATAGTCACGAGCTAGAAATTCTTCAATTTCTTTGCGATTAAGAGTGAAGCGGGCAAGAATTTTCGGGATGTAAGAAAGTAAACAAATTACGATGTCGGAATTTGTGGCATGCTTTAAGCTACCTAAAAGATTTTCCATCATTTCATCCGTCATGTCCCACTGGGAGAGATAATATTATCTAATAAAGTATGGTCAAATTTAGTAATTGAAGAATAATACATACATCAAAGGAATCAACATCTTCATTGAAATCTAAACAGTCACATAGGCATTTCCAGACGGCATTAGTGCCATCAAATGAGTCCACAGTTCGAACTGAATTGAGCACTGCATCGAATATAACCTCAGGGATGTTCAGTTCTTTAATTTCTTTTGGTTCCTTCGACAACAAAAGAAAACTATTGGTCCAGGGTACAAATATTAGCAAGGCCAAGTTTTTCAGTGCGAGATCATCGGAGTTTCAAAGATAAACTCGAGTTAACCCATTGAATTTGTCGAGTTAACTCGAGTTTAACTTTTATCTCGCCACTGAAAAACTAGGCCTTAACCATTTTACTCACGGAATGACTTATTATTATTTGAAATATGGTTGTGCTTAGTTCTTTGTAAGCTGGCAAGTGGCATTCGCGCAGCGTTAGACCCATAGAAAGCGAAAAGTTCGCCCATTTTATTGAAAGTTTTCTTCCATCGGAAACCATTGACTGGAAAGTATGTGTTGTCATTTCTAACAGAGATAACATTGTCAATTATACCTCAAGGAACTTGCTTAAACCATGAATAGTTCCTATATGGCGTTTCCAAGCGTCTGCTTTTAAGTACTGCGTATAGTGTTTAAGTACATACTCCTCGATCTTTGAATCAAAGATTTTGTGAAACTTCTTTTCTATAAATTCATAAAAAAACTGAAGGAACTGTTCATTTCGAATTTTGTATAAAGTTTTGTGCGCTGTTATTTCTGTTGTGAGCATAAGAAGTCTTCCTTTGATCTAGAGAAAGAGAAAAAACTTCCATTAATGTATAGGCAGATTCGGAGTTTGGAACTACAAATAGGTTATGTACCTACCTCCATAATATCATCGTTGTACTCTTTGGACAGAAGCAGGTCGTCGTTTTGTTGGATAAAGTCAAAGAGCAAAGGAAGTTGTATTTCTAGTATTTGTCGATATTCATCAAAATTTTCCGGTTCTATAGGTGTGCTGTCTAGGTCGACAGATAGGTCTGGAACGGAGGATGATTTGATGAGGTCTCTTGCGAAAGCTAATTTGTTTTCCATTGTTGTTTTTAGGTAAAATGCACTCGATTTTCTTAAATTCTAAAGTAAAGTTTAGTGAAAATTGAAGATTGCAATTTTATTTTTGGATTTTTCAACTGATTTTTGTAAACGTATAAAACGGTGGAATCTGAAAGTTGTTTACATGGGAAAAAAATAAACTTCAAAAAATGACAACCAAAATAAAAACCACCGGCTGGCTAGAGTAATGCCAAAATCCTAGTTTATACTAGTACGCCGGTGGGCCCACAGCGTAGGCTGATTTTAAACGGTGACATTTCCCTTACAACTTCTTCATTGAATTCGTTTTTGAAATAAATTGTGAAATTGTGAGGATTTGGTTCGGAATTATATTGAATAATTTTTTTAGTGTCAATTTGTACCTAAGCGAGTGAGATTGAGGGGTGCAGCTTACATGGTTACTAATTTCACACGTATTCTCCATTCGCCACTGGGAAAATCGGTGTCCAGCGGCTCCATAAGTAAAATTTGAGGCAACAAATTGAAATTCCACCAGTAACACCCCGACTCCACAGGCCATGAACCATGGCCGGACTATGGAACATGTCTAAAAAAAATCCCATGGAGTCGCAAAAATCCATGTCCAAGCAGTGACATATCCATACAAATCAGATTGTGGATTGGATTGTAGATTGGATTATGGACATCGTTCATGGCCTGTGGAGTCGGGGTGTAAAGACCCTTCGGCAAGGGTAATATTGCCCGATATATGAAAGGAAATTATTGATCTGCATATAGATTCAATCAATTTTGACGTTTCGCCTTTTTGGGCAATTAGCGAGGCAAACTACTGCCTCAAGTATTAGGGGTATTCACGATCCGATGCAACTGGCCTAGTATCATTGTAAAAGTGCAAAAGTGTAAAATCTTACAACACTACAACAACAAAATATACAAGGTGCAATCTTACAACAGTTTCGCACTTTAGCAATACCCGAAACCTATTGCAACAGAAAAATACAACATTGTAAAATTTGTAAATTGTGTTTTTGAAAGCTCACTCATTCTTGATTACGTTAAACAGAAACAAAGGTATGTTCATTGGATACATCCAATTTGCTATCTTGATTGTATTGATGTGACGTCGTCATCATCTTTTACTATTATTTTCCATTTAAAATTCGGACGATAATTAAGATTTGGTAATATTTTCTTTTTCCGTTTTTTTGGCATCTTTTTATGAACAAAATTTAAATTAAATCAAATTGAAATTTTCAGATATGTTCGAAACAAAAACAAATAACAAATGTCAAACTAATTTTGACATTTGCTTTAGTGTTGCAAGAAGATAAGAAAAGTGCGTTCACGATCCACTAAAAAAAAATAAAATTTCGCACTTTTACTAGAATACCCCTATTATCAATGGAGCCGTTGGCCGATCTTGCCTTCTAAAAAAAAAAGAAACGATAAACGTCAGACATGAATTTTAGTCCATGGTTCTTTTTCGCACTCACTTATGTCCGAAAAATTAATGACAAAAAAAGCCATCGTATAATTGTTGAAACATAAAGAACCAACGAATTTTTGAATGTTGAACAATTTCAATATAGGATTTTTTATATGAAAATGTATGCCTCACTTCATTTTCTCGTATCCGTGCTCTATATTAAGGCTTCCCAAACCAACGTGAAACATTCGCTGATGACAACTTTATGTTTTTATTCAGCATCGGAGTATCTGTCATTTTTTGCATCGTTCCGATTGATTCGCTCCGATTTATCGTTACAGGCTCTCCCAAAACAACTCGAAACAATTGGCGTGGCGGAGAAACATTCGCTAGTCAAAATGGGGCATATTCATAGTCATTTTAGACTTGGGTCTAAGTTAAACATAACTTTGGTTGAATTTTCGGACGTTGATTCTATTTTTTTAAGATTATCATATTTGAAGCTATTTGTGTAGTATACCAAGTTAATTATCTTATAAAAATATAAAACCAACAATTTGTAATTAAAATCGGTCTGTATTCGTTGAGCCAAAATTGTCTTAAACTGTAGTTTAGTTAAACCTGGGTCTATCTGCGACTATGAATATGCCCCAATGTATTTACATGGTGAGAAAATAAGAATGTCCAAAGCATTGGCGAATGTTTCTCTGACATGCAGAATGTTTCCCGTTTCAAATATTTGGAACGACAATAAAACTTTGGCCTATCAAAACTTATTAACATGGCAATAAAAGAGAGCAACTACACTGATTTAACCATTCAACGTCGCCATATCTGCCCAAAACGTTGTCAAGAGCGAAAGTTTCGTTGGTGCTTCTATTGTTTCGCGTTCGTTTGGCAGTGAAATACCGCTTTCACACAAGGAAACTGAGTTGCCACAAACTAGCTAGTTTGTAGGTGAGAAGGGTATGAGGGGAGATTTGTTTCCTTCCACTTAAGCCCTTCTGACCTAAAAACTAAAAATTGCTGGCAACTCAGTTTCCCTGTGTGAAAGGGAACTGCCTCTTTTCAAACAGTTTCGTGGCCTACACTGCGACTTTTTCCTCCAACAAAGTTTATTTATGAACACACTCATCCACATCGCATGTCATCGCACTTCTTTCATTTTTTGAATACATCCATTCAACTGACGTGGTAGCAAGCGGCAAAAGTTGTCAACCTCAACGTTCAACGAATGCAAAAAAAGCCACCTCAGGAAAGCCACAAACTATATTCCTCGTTTTTTTCTTCTTTAAAATAACTAAAAAAAAACTAATTATTAGATCAGTAGTTTAGGATACAAAATAAAGCACTTAAAATGGGTCTACCAGAATTATTAAAATTCGACGAAATGATGAAGGATTTCAACAGAATGAACAAACGCCAAGTAAGTAAACGTACACGAGCACTGTATTATCGTTGAATCTACCTAATTTGTGGTTTTCACCCATCGCTGAGCGAGTTGTCTACGTAAACAAAAATTGTCAAATGGACTTCAAATCTTCATGGTTTTTGTTTTAATTGCAGAGTCTCTACCAGATCCTTAGCTTTGCGATGATCGTGTCATCGGCATTGATGATCTGGAAGGGATTGATGGTGGTGACTGGTAGCGAATCTCCAATTGTGGTTGTACTTAGTGGTAGTATGGAACCGGCTTTCCATCGAGGTGACTTGTTGTTCTTGACAAACTACAAAGAGGAACCCGTTCGTGTTGGTGAAATTGTTGTTTTCAAGGTAGAAGGAAGAGATATCCCGATAGTCCATCGAGTTATAAAGTTACACGAAAAGTAAGCGACGATGGTTAGTTTTTTTCAGAATTTTTGTTAAACTTACCCTTTCAGGAGCGATGGAACAGTCAAATTTCTTACCAAGGGTGACAATAACAACGTCGATGACAGAGGACTCTATGCACCCGGGCAGCTATGGCTTACGAAAAAGGACATAGTAGGCCGAGCAAGAGGCTTCCTTCCATACGTTGGTATCATTACAATATTTATGAACGAATATCCTAAAGTTAAGGTAAAATAATTTTATTTTATTTAAAATTTAACGGTGTTTGCATGACTTGTCCTTTTCAGTGGGCAATTTTATCAATCCTAGCGATATTTGTTCTTCTTCATCGAGAATAAAAGCGCCACAATATTTCCAGCCTTGCTAGAGCTAAATGTAAGGAAAAATTCAGAAGGGCAACAACTCTGATTAATACATTTTTTTTTTTAATTTTTTAAAGTTCTTACAAAAAAAAAAAAACGTTAAAAAAAGAATGCAAATTTTGTAAGTCGATCCAAATTCGAAGAACTTTTGGATTAACTTATTTCTTAATTATAAAAATCTACAAAAAGACAAAAGTATAAGTTTTTTATTTAAAAAGAAGGTGGTTGGTAGGGTAATGCAATGATCGCACTGTTGCGCTCTGTGAACGTAAAATGACGGCTCGCGAGTCATAATAGGGCCCATAAACAAATAATTTCTAGGACTATTTTGTTAGTTCAGGAAAATTAAAACTCAGAGGTCTCACTGTCATGTACAGTGTTGGACAGAGATTTAGTGCATTATCCTTTTTTTCAGTTAACACTGCATCACCCTATTTGCTCTGGAACTGTACCGTTATTTACACATGTTTGTGTATTACTTCTAAATATATGAAAAGTGTGCGATTGATAAAGTTTCCGTGGCAAAAGAATTAGAATTTAAAGTATAAAAAAGCTGTATTTTGGTCAGATTTTAAGAAAAAGTAAAGTAAGAAAAGTAAAAAGTAAGTTTTTTCTAAAGGATTTTATTGCAAAATATTTGAATATTTTTTGACTAGATGGGCTGACAGCAATCTTGTACAACTGAACTCAGAAAAATCATCATCATTATAAAAAAAAATAACGGGAAAACCGTTCACAAAATCGCATCGCAAATAATGTGGGACGAGCAAGAAGTGTATAATACCATAAAATTTTTATGAAACTCATAATACGACCAACGCAATCATAAGATACCCGCCTCCAAAAAAAAAAATAAGTTCTGCTGATGATCTTATAATCGCTGCTTATGCAAAGAAAATACCGTTTTTGACATCAGCTGAAATTCGGGATGAAGTGAATCAAGACCATGGCATAGTAGTAGGAAACAGAACAATCCAAAGAACACTCAACGACAAGGATTTGGTTGGTTGCATAGTTCATCACAAGTCCTTAGTGTCAACAAAATATTGCAGCGAGGCTTAAGTTCGCGGTTCGGGCACTTCACATAAGAACATTTTACGGGTTTCTATAAAAACTCAAAGCACTACGCCTAATTAAAAAAGCGCGGCGGATTGTAGTGAATGCGGTGTCTGGAATATTCCCGAAAGCGCAAATGATCACGTAAGTTTTTCCATTTAAATTTCATGTATATGTAATTACGAGAGCTAGCAACGTCGACCAACAACAGTTAGTCCCGGTTCTTTGATTTTTGTTTTGCATCTCAATTCAGTCAGAATGCGAGAAGTCTAGAAGCTACTGGTCTCTTTCCGAGTGGATGGAAAAGAGCATTTGTCCAGCCTGTCCCTAAAAAAGGCGTATCTTCTTCACCCTCAAACTATCGGCCAATTGCATTAACGTCCCTTCTTTCCAAGGTCATGGAAACGCTGATTAATTTTCAGCTCAAGAAATATCTTGAAGAACGAAAGCTTCTTAATGACCGGCAGTACGGCTTTCGTAGCAATAGGTCCACTGGTGATCTGATGGTATATCTAACCGAACAGTGGAACAAATCTTTACATCGCTTTGGCGAAAGTAAGATTATTGCGCTTGATATTTCTAAGGCGTTTGATAGAGTTTGGCACCAAGCTCTCTTATCGAAAATGCGCGCATTTGGTTTCGATGAATCTCTTCTTCGTTGGATTAGAAATAACCTTTCGGACCGATCAATACAAGTTGTATTGGACGGTTTCAAGTCTGAAATTCACAAAATAAATGCTGGTGTGCCCCAGGGCTCCGTTTTGTCTCCGACTCTCTTCCTTATATTCATAAATGATCTATTGTCTGAAATTTCTAATCCATTAAACTGTTTCGCTGACGACAGCACCCTCAGCTTCTCATATTCGTTTTCAGATTCACATCCATGTCCTTCGGATGTGGACCTAGAACGGCAGCGTATGATTAGCTCATTAAATTCTGATCTCGACAGCATTGTCCAATGGGGAATCAAAAACCGCGTAGAATTTAATGCTTCAAAAACTCAGTGCTGTCTACTGTCGTCAAAACGAAACACACCCCCCATGCCGCTATCCATGAGCGGTACTTGTATTGAGGAAACCGAAAAGCTTTCAGTCCTCGGTATGTGTATCACAGACCACCTTCTGTGGAATGAACACATATTCGACGTCGCCAAAAATGCTGCTAAGTGCTTTGGTTTTCTTCGACGATGTAAGAAATTTTTCTCCCCTTCTGATCTGGCTGTGATCTATAAAGCATTTATCCGTCCGAAACTTGAGTACAATTCTCATATTTGGGCAGGTGCCCCAATAACCCACTTGAGTATCTTAGATAGGATTCAAAAAAGAGCTTTGAAAATGATAGGTGACAGAAATACAACAGAAACATTTGCATCACTCGAACACCGCCGCCATGTTTCATGTCGTGACATTATTTTACCGTTACTTTTATAAACACTGTTCTAGTGAAATAGCCAGCTTCATTCCTCCCCTAAGACAATTCAACCGTAATACTCGTACCACTAGGAATGCACATCAGCTTACCCTCGAGTCCAACTTCGGACGTACTGTCAAGTATAGAGATTCTTTTTTTAGCCGCACTACCCGAATGTGGAATGCTTTACCCGGCTCTATCTTCCCCGACCATTTTAATATTCAGAGGTTCAAAACCAATGTACATCGGTATCTCCTCTTAAATCCTTCCCTATTTTCCCAACGCTCGCACTGTGTTTAAACATTTTAAGGGCAGCCAAAATCCCTTTAGTGCGCGCTCAAAAAACAAAACATAAGACTGTTTCAAATGACTACAAATTATTTGTTTACCGTTACAAATGGCAGGAAAACGCAGCATATCCCATACAAATCAGACTTTCCCCATTCCGACCGAGACAGTGGAAGGTATATAATGTATGTACATTATAATATTATAAGTAATCAACATGAACTACATGAATTATGTACCCTCGGAAAGGTTTTGTCACACAGATGTGCATAAACCAAAAATTATGTCCGTATGTAACCGTTAACGATAAAAATGGTTAAAGGTCGAATAGGCGATGCTAGATTTTCTACATGTTCAAAAATTGAGTAATTAAGCCGGAACCCCACTTGAAACACTCTAATAATGTGATTCGCGTTTTACTATCTTTCTTTTTTTAAATTATTGATAAACTAATGATTAATAATCTCATGCAATTTTCCTAATTTGGGTCTCGCAAATTCTGTCTGGTTCTCTGCGCACCTACAGCCTAAGAGCCTGATTATACGGTTCGTTTTTTCGTTCGTTTCGTCTTTTTGACAGGCACGAACGTTCATGATTACATGGTTCGCGAAAATACGTACGTAACTCCATTCGTTATTTTGACGTTCATGGAATTTGGGGTTCTTTTGTAAGAAAATAATCAGTAGTAATAAATAAAAATATTTTTTAATCACTTATTTCTCAAATACAACCGTATATTAGGTCTATCCAATAACGAAAAACAATTTTTCAATTCAATAATTATTGTTCAAATCGTTTTTTGCCAACATCGAGGAGCATTGTGGTTGCCAAATCAGAAACGTCAAAGTTCGACCAGAAAAAGTCTTGAAGTTTTCATTCCTGCTTTCGTTACTTCATTCCCTCTACATTTCTACTCCCCTCACCCAATCTGTCAAAAAGACGAAGGACGAAACAACCGAAAAAACTAATCTTGTAATCGGGCACTAAACGGCTTGATGAATTTTCTTCAACCTTGGTACATATTGTTTTTTCGGTAATAAGCCCACATGGTTTTTTGATTTTTCTTAGGACAAAAACAGCGGTACCTGCCATACCATTTTTTCTTAGCCAAAAATGTAAATCTTTTTTTTTAAACGGCTCCAACGATTGCCTTTAACAAAAAAAATCAAATAATTATAAAAAGGAAAGGCTACTTTTTTGTAATTATTTATTTCAAAAACTGAATATTAATAGTACTTGTAGTGCAATCATATTTTTGGTTTTTGATTTTTCTTGGGAACGGTTGTATTGATATTTTTCATTTGTTTTTATGGTGAAGCGTCTACAAGGCCTTAAGATTATTTTTAGCCAAATTTATTTTTTGAAAACTCAATATTTTGAAAATGAGTTGGTAAATTTTAAAGTGTTTTTTTTTTTTTTATTAGCTTCTAGAAATATTTGAAAAAATCATGTTTCCAAATTCAAAAATAATAAAATTAAGAACAACCTTATTTTTCACGAATAAGGCCTAGACCCGAATACGTGCCGTTTTGAAACCGAATGGAATCGATTCGTGTGGAGGGATCCACCTAAAAACTAAAAAGTTTTTTTTTCAGGGCTACTGCCTCTTGCGAGGAATTGACAAATCCTCCAAGAGTATCACTTGTCACGAATAAGTGCTTCTCGTCTAGCCGTTCGGATTCGGCATAAAATTGTAGGTCCCTTCCATTCCTGTCGAAAAGGCGCACACAGGAATGGTTGCGAGTTGTTAGTCACTAGGCCCTGGTTCTTCATGAGCCGTTGTGCCACCCGATTTATTTTTTTTTTTTTAATTGAATATGCCAAACATTTTGAGGTTTTTATTTCTCTGGTTTCCACATGAAACGATGATGATCCAATTATGATAAAATAAAATCATGAAAAAATCATATGCATTAATTCAATACAAATTTCAGTAAAAAAAGAACCAAGCTTTTATAACCAAACATTTTTATTAAACAAACAATACAAATTTTATCTTTGATTACTTCTTTGACTATTTTGAAAACTTAAATAACAAACATAAAACAAAATGTTAACATTTCAACAAAATTGATCACAAATAAAAAAAGTAGTTACTTAAAACCTCCAAAACCTTAAATCTATACTTGGTATCGCTGAACTATGACATGGAAGTTTATGATTTCCTGTAAAATCTGGCCTAACAAATGCAGACGGAGATACTTCAAATAATCCTATATGATCGGCATTATCGCATATAATCCTGGCAAACGATGATTTTCGAATTTCATTCAGTTGAGCAGCAGTAAATGCTCCAGGATTTATATCTGAACCATATTCGTAAAAATATCGATCACCATGTCTCAACCTGGAAAACTGATCTGCAATTATGTCGCTGAACGTGGAACCAACTAAAGCTTCATGGACATGTGGTTCCAATAGACCACCGACCCATAAATCAATATCGTCAGGATGACGATAAACTTGAGCAAGCTTCCTAGCAACATCTGATGGAAACTGGCTAAAACTATGAATCGTCCTTTGTCCACTCACATGAAGGTAATTATTATAACTCCTGAGGGCGTGATCTCGCCCACGTTGGATATTCAAAGCAGCCAAGTCCAGACCAAACGGGTTTGCCCCGCGAAATAGAAATCTACTCAGACCATGCGTAATCGATCCATCGACTTTTTGCATAGGTTGATCCAACATTGTATTAATAATTCCATCCAAGAATGATCGTTTTCGCATACGCGACGGATTAAACATTACATCCGGTATATCAATTATCTCATCGATGCCATTGGTTGAGTGCAAATGAAATTTCCCATCGACGGTTGAATGACCAAAGCGGAACGCAGCTCCCGTGAATTCATTAGTAACTGCTGGATTCACTTCGGGACTGTAGTCAGTTGCAAAACCTTGCTGTTTGGTGGCTAATCGAAAGCGTTGCATTTGCTTTGGACCAACAACAATTGGCAGGTATTCGTTGTAGACGATATGCTGTATTTCTGCAATCACTATACGACGTGCTTCCTGATAGATAGTTTCATCGTTAAGTTTGGGATTTATGTGCGCCAAAGCATCTGCGATGCGATTGTGTTCTCTTGCAAATAAAATATGTATAGCTACCAGAGATATGATTTGGTTTGTTCTTCCATCACCTGAAAATAAAGTTTTTTTTGAATTACAGTCATATATAGGATTTAAAGAGGAGAAGGCTGAAAAGTTTTTATGGCATAAGACAAATTTGAAAAATTCAAAAATTTCAGTTTGCAGAACAGAATGTACATATGATCTTGAAAGACTGCATTATCTACTCCACAAAAAAGAACTAATTTTTGATGCTCCATCATAAAATAGTAAGAAGAAAATCTTTAGACATACATATGTACGAACATACCTGATTTAAAACAAACGTTCCCATTATCATTACTAGCACATGCCTCGCGTTCCTTCGTCAAAGGAAGCAAATCTCTGCCAAAGTCATCGAACATACGAAGTTTACCACCTCGGAATGTTCTCAGGATTTTTGCTGACGGATGATTCGAACCATAAACTGGAGATGCATCTACGAAATGAGTGACTTTGCTCCTCTGCTTTGCATATCCCATTTTACAGTGTGAACTTGGAGCCAGTGATAGTCGAACAAAATTTATACAACGCTGATTAAAGTGCGAATAGAATTCATCATGGGGCTCCACAGGAATAGCCATGCAGGCGAAATGGCTTTGATGTGGTGGTAGTACACCTGAACCATCTGGAGCACAGCACTCAATGGCTTCACCATTTTCCAAACGAACCGAAGCTGACTGGGTTAAATCATGTGCAAGGAATTGGCCGAATTGCATTACCAAGAGATTATGCTTGGGGTGGGGTCTATTCGTATCTAACAATAAAGTTCGTGAGACTTCCCTTGCTCCCATCAGCGGTGATCCGTCGATGCCATGTGTTCGTGGTAGCCACACACCGTCTTCGTAGGCTGGAGGCAAGAGCCTTTCCATTGGCTGTCCAGCAGCACCCCACATAGATCGGTGTGGGAGCGGATTGTTACAAGTGCCATCTAATGTTCTATACTTTTCATGGACATTTGTGCAAACTATTGGTGATGTGCAATGTTGGCCCATCGACGAAGAACTAAAATCCACGTCAATGCTATTAGTTTCAAATTCTTCAACAGGAATATGTTCTATTTCACGAAAGATCTGCGATGCTATGACTTCCTGCATGGCTGATGCTGAAATATGGAAACCCTCGATATCCTCTTGTTGATTCGAATGGAATACGATATTGTGCAAAAAGTCTGGATGGCCTCTTTGGACGGCTGCTCCTACTGCACGTTGCATTAATTTGGCGAATTTTGCACGAGCTTTCTCTAGAATATCATCCGTTAAACTGGGAAAGCCCAGAAAACGTTGCTTGTTCTCCTTGGAAATACTATGATTTTGTCCCGTTAGACAGCAAAAACCAAATTTTCCACCAGATAAATCACACACTTGTGGTTTTTCATGATTTTCCATGAGAACATGAGCTGGACACTGAATTTGTGGTACACATTCGACTCCTACAGGACACGGATCACATTCAGTGGACAACATCGTTGATGATGGTTTATGATTTCCATTGTCATCATCTTGACTCTCATCAACTGCTCGATAGCCAGAAATAGAATATGGAGAAATGAAACAAGAAAATTGAGACACAATAACAGCAATGTAAAATAATGATAAAACACTGGTCTCCATAATGGAGCGATTTTTAAAAACGGGTAAAAATTGATTTATTAAAAAAAATTTATTTGCGATTTATTTAAGCATGAGTGTGTCCTTCAAGTTAGTAATTAAATTTAAACTGAAGAAGTTATGTGAAGGCAAATGCAAGTATACACTAAAAAATCAAATCTGGCGGCAAAAAAAAGTAACGGATATTTAAGCACATTTGACTTTTATTTGTGCAGTTAGGATGGTTGCGCTTTAATGCCAGCGTTCCCACTTTAAATTATTTATGCTAATGCTTTTTCGATATTTTTTAAGGCTCGTATCTAAATTGTTGTTATTAACCTTTAACTAGGGCAAACGACCAATTTCAAATCAAATACAATTTTCAATATTTCGTAAAAATCGATTTTTAAAGTTTTTTTTTTAAGAAAGAATGTAAAGCTTGCGCGGCTTTCAACCTTTCATAATGTTATTATTGTAGGCATTTTGCGCCCAAAAAAAAAAATAAGATTTCGCAGAAGTAGCCCGAACAAGTTTGTTTATACATGCTGAATCACTGACACTGCTCACGTCCCATTTCTGGAGAAAATTTAAATTACTTTTCGTTTGAAAAATTTTGATTTTCAAAAAATACCAGAAACCAGAGTAGAGCAATTTTTTTTTTTTTTTTTTTTTTTATTTTTTATTTTCTCGATATATTTTGATATTTTTATTTTTTTATGAATATTATTGTTAGCCAAAATTTAAAAAAAAAAAACAAAAAGTGTCTTAATTTAAAAATAACGGTATACCATAAAAATGTTGAAAACCGTTAAAAAATCTTTTTTTTTCGAAAAAAAGCTCCAACAATTTTGATCAAATGTTGTGTGATTACTTTCAAATAAAAAATAAATATTGTTATTATTATTATTATTATTTATTAACAGGCAATTAAAACTACAAGCTTATATACAAATTTAACAAGCCTAGCTGCAGAGACTATTGGCTTTCTTGCTTATGAATTTAAATTACAATTTTTGCATTTTTGAGAAATTCAGTAATGTTATTTATATTTGTTAGGCTGGGATTCTGGAGGATTTCATATATGGAATTGTTTTTGAAAATATTGTCAATTATGGGCTGCGACACCGGACAAAGTTCCAAAATATGTTTTAGATCAAGGTGGGTGTTGCAGGTGGAGCAGGTTGGGGCGTCGTTTTTATTGAGGAGGTATTGGTGGGAAGCAGTGGTGTGTCCAAGTCGAAGTCTAGCAAAGTTAGTTATTTTTTGTTTCGAACAGTTCGTAGGGTACATCGGCGTAGATTTTAAGGGGTTTATATCCTTGTAGTGATGGTGATACAGACTCCAGTCGTGGATGTTTTTTGCAACAGATATTTTTCCGGTATGCTTGAGGAGATTGGTTTTGGTGAAGATGTTGAAGGTGAAGACAGGTGCGTTTTTGGCTGAGTTCGCAGCACTGTCGGCATATTCATTTCCGCATATTGCAACATTTTATTCAATTTCATTTTATTCAATTTTATCAGTTGATATCTTATTGCTGATATGATTTCGGTGTTGTTGTTTGCGTTGTGAATTGCATTGATTACTGAGATGCTGTCGGAGCATATAATGCATTTTTCAGATAGATTGGCTGCAGCTTTAGTCGCTTGAAGGATTGCAAATGCTTCTGCTGTAAAGACCGAGGCAAAGTCCGGGAGAATGCCAATGCTTATAGTTGATCCGTTTTCATTGGTCACCGCGTAAGATGTGGAGTCTGGAGTTTTAGAGCCATCGGTGAAGATAAATCTCCATCCGTCAGATCTTAAGTCAGAGACGATACAATTATATAATTGGCGATATGTGCTATTTGCTGTTTTTAATTTTTTGTATTTGGTTAAATCTAACATCAGCGATTCAGGTTTGATGAACCATGGTGGGTAGCGTGGGGCGATAAGCCGTTTTCTTTTGGTAGGCAGATTGATAAGCCTTTTTTCCTTAAGGATTCTAGCGATGGCGGATGGTATTCGTTTTGTTAATTTTTGATTTGTTGTTTTTTTTGATGTCGTTATCGATAATGGAGTTTTTAGAGAATACAAGTTTTGCGAGCATTCTTAATGTTAGTGCGTCTCTTCGTTCCACGATGCTGGGGAGTCCTGTTTAGCTAAGATGTTTTTTGTTGGAGTTGTTGGAAAGGCGTTTATGCTTCTTCTAGCTGCTATGTGGTAGATTGGATTTATGATGTTTAAAACATACTTTGGGCAGTTACCATATATACACAACCCATAATCAATTTTACTTAAAACTAAAGTTTTGGTTATGTATGAAAGGGTGTTAATATGTACATTGCTTTTATTTGATGCTAAATATCTTACTATGTTAGTTCGTGCAGCTAGGGATTTCTTAAGTTCTAAACAATGTTCTTTCCAAGAATATTTACAGTTAAATATCAATCCTAAAATACTTAAATTACTTACATTATTTATCATGGTGATGTTTATATTAAGGTTAAGTTGTTGACAATTTTGTTTTCGACATATATGGAGTAGTTTACATTTTTCAATTGAAAGTTTTGCACCAGATTTTTTTGACCATTCAATTATATCTTCTAATGCAATTTGAAATAAAGATTTACATTTACTTAGGTCATTAATGTTGCATAATATATAAATATCATCTGCGTAACTACAATGATCTAAAAGATGGTGTTTAATTAAAATTGCGTTTATATCATCGAAGGTAATAATAAACAGTATTACCGAGAGAGGTGATCCCTGGGAAATACCGTTATGAAGTGGGTAGCTGGAAGAGTAGACGTTATTGGTTTTTACCCAAAGTGTTCTGTTAGCTAAAAATGATTTTATGTATCCGTATATACTGCTTCCAACACCCCACTTTATGAGCTTGTTTAGTATAATATGAGGACCAATACGATCGAAAGCTTTTTCAAAGTCGAGAGAGAGTATAGAAATATGTTTTTTGGTTGAAAGAGCATTTGAAATGGCAAAGTCGATGTGAAGCAGAGCATCGATGCATCCTCTTTGGGCCTTAAACGCAACTTGATTGAGGCTAATAAGATTATTGGTTTCAGCGAACCACAACAAACGTTTTGAGATTATCTTTTCCATTGTTTTGGACAGACATGGTATAAGCGAGATGAGGCGGTAACCTTCAATTTTATTTTTGTCTTTTTTAGGTTTAGGAATAGGAATGACTGTTGCAGATTTCCAGGATTGAGGGATTTGGTGGTTGTTGAGGATACTGTTGTAGAGGGCAATGATTCTGTGTTTGATATCGATGGGTAGGTTTTTCAACATTGGGTAAGAGATCCTGTCTCTGCTTGGAGTCTTTCCCTTTACTTTATTGAGACAGCTATCAAATTCAATGAGAGTTATTGGGTCTTCAATTCTCCGAGCTGTTGTGTTGGTTGGCTGTAGTGTTTGGGAGGAGAGTAAGGCGTTTGTTTTTTCTTCCAAGAATTGATTAGAAAAGTTTATATTTTCTGAAGCTTTTGACCAGTTTTGGGCGAAAAGATTTGCAATGGTTTCTGGATCGGTAATAGTATTGTTGTTACTGTCTAGATTGTTTATTGAAAGTGGGGTAAAGTCACCGGTGAGGACACGGATACTTTGCCATATTTTTGCAGTGGAGGTGTTTGGGTTAATTTTGCCCGTCATTTCCATAAAGCTGTTGGCTTTGCTTGTTTTTAGAAGCCGTCTAAATTTTGCATTTGATTTTTTGTAAAGTATCAAGTTTTGAGTTGATAAGTTTTTTTGGAAATTTTTTAGAGCGACCATTTTTTCTTTGCGCAAGATTGATAATTCGGGGTTCCACTATGCTACAACCTGTTTGCGCTTTGTATTTGGCAGAGTCTGAGGGATGGAGAGGTTAGCGGCGGTTCTAATTCCTTTCAGCAATATTGCAGCTTCCTTGTTGTTGTTGTGAGATATGTTTTTGTTAGACAACAGTTCAGAAGTTATTTTCTTAAAAAGTGGCCAATTGGCATGGTCAGTTTTAAATTATGCGGTTTTGTGGTTGGTATTGTCGTTCGTCCTATATTAACTGTCGTAACGATAGGGAAGTGGTCGCTGTTATGTAAGTCGTCTAAGGTTTCCCAACTTGTTTTTGCGAGAAGATCTGATGAGCAACAAGTTACGTCAATGTGTGTAAGTGTGTTGTGTGTTGAAAGGTGAGTGGGGGATCCGTCGTTTAATATACAACAATTACTGTCAGTGAAGAAATTTTCGATTATTTCGCCCCTTTTGTTTGTTTTTGGGGATCCCCAAAGAGTGTTCCAGGCGTTAAAGTCGCCACCAAGGATAAAGGGGGTTTTTATTTGACTCATAATGTTCGAAAGCTCGTTACTGGTGAATGATTCCTTAGGAGGTAAGTATAAGTTTATATATGTGAATTTAATGTTGTGTTGTATTTCAACGGCTAGAGTATGCAAATTTGAATTTAAAGTTAAGGTTTTGTGTGCAATTTTTTTTAATAAGTAGAGCGATGCCTTGTTTGGCACTATCATTGTCCCGGTCTACATTGAACGATATTTTCAGTGCCGACAAAAAATTGTTGTTGTAATCGTGTGCGATTGAGAGGTACAGCCGACATGATCCTTCCAGTTTCGGCCGATTTTTCCATTCAGCACGGGAAAAATCGTTCAATGTAGACCGGGACATTGATGGGTAAATTGTGGAAGTAAGTCCCGATCTACATTGCCCAATATTTCCACGAAGATTTTTCCAGAAATCGTGTGAAATGTACACACAGAACGATTTTTTCCATGAGATTTTTTCCTTGTCTTCTTCATTTTTTTATTTCTGTGCTCTTCATTTTGCATTGATATTCACTCACACCATAAACCCAATGGCACACTGACACCGAACACACACAAAAAACTGGAAAGAGTGCGAAAGAGAACATAAACAGACCGGAAAAATCGTTCGAGTTTTGTGGTACAAACGATTTGATCCCTACCCCTCACTTTTCACTCCCTTCACCTACGAATAAAAGATCGGCACTGGAAAAATCGTTCAATGTAGACCGGGACTAAGTCCCGGTCTACATTGAACGATTTTTCCCGTGCTGAATGGAAAAATCGGCCGAAACTGGAAGGATCATGTCGGCTGTACCTCTCAATCGCACACGATTACAACAACAATTTTTTGTCGGCACTGAAAATATCGTTCAATGTAGACCGGGACTAAGCGTTATATGCAGATTATTAGCAAAGGGACAATGAGTTTCTTGAAGGGCGATTATGGACGGATTGTGTTTCTTTATTATAACGTTAAGCTCATCAAGATTATTTAGTCCCGGTCTACATTGAACGATATTTTTAGTGCCGACAAAAAATTGTTGTTGTAATCGTGTGCGATTGAGAGGTACAGCCGACATGATCCTTCCAGTTTCGGCCGATTTTTCCATTCAGCACGGGAAAAATCGTTCAATGTAGACCGGGACTTATAAACCCATTCAAGTTCCATTGGAGAATGGTGAGAGCTTTGTTAAAGTTTTGCAGATTCCAAGAACTTGTTTTACCTTTGGCAAAAGAAGACTGGTTTATGTTAGGAATATATTGTGTTTTGTTTGTGTTAGGAGTTTTTTGTTGGATATTATAAGGGTTGGTAAAATTATGTTGTTCGGGGCTGCTTTGACTGCGCGAGCCGGATGCTGAATCGTGCAGGCTCTGATTGGAGTCTGCTCGATTCAGTTCCCGAGCCGCAGAGTCAGAGATTGGGTAGGAATTTTTATTATTGCATTTCAGCATCATCGCTATCAATATTATTATCGTTTAAGAAGTAGTTATTACTACTAATAAGTGTTTGAGTAACTGTAGATAAAGGTGAAAGAGTTAGAGAGGGATTTGAGTGGTTGTTGATATGTGTGTTGTGAGTGGATTGTGTGTTGATGTTGTCAGTTGTATTTGAGGGGTTTTGTAGATTATTTAGAATGCTTTGAGCTAGTTGTGCAGAAGAGTTAGAGTTGGATGATGGGATTGGCATGGAGTGAGTATTAGAGCTGTTTGATGGAGTGGTATTTGTATGCAGTGTTTAAGTTATTTGTGTTTGGATAAGAGTGGAAGATTTTTGTTGTGATGCTATGTTAGTATTTGATGTTTTGGGTGTGTTGGGATCTGAGACGTTAGCGTGGTTTGTTTTTGTATTTGAGGCTGATGATGTAGTATTAGAGTGGATCGATGGTGGTGTGATGGTTTGGGATAAGCCTGGTAGAGAGGCTTGTGTATTGATGGAATTAGTAGGTAATTGTGGTGTTTTTTTTTTTTTGTTGTTACAGCGAAAGTATCGTGAAGGGGTGGCGTTTGATTTACATTTTTTTGATTATACATACGTCTCGCTTCTGTCATAGTGCACTTATTCACCGTTTTTATGGTTAGAATTTCTTTTGCCTGTTTATAGGCCGGACAGGTTTTTGATGATCAAGAGTGAGATAGCCAGCAGTTAGCGCACATTGTGCGGGTACATGGTTCAGGCGTGTGAGGGGGGAGGTTGCAAGAATCGCATTTCATACTGCCGTTGCAGCGTTTCAGAGTGTGTCCGAGTAGTTGGCAATTACGACATCGCATAGGGTTTGGAATATACTCTGTCACTTTGGCAGTGTAGAAACCAATAGCGATTTCACTAGGAATTTGATAGAGATCAAACGTAAAGAGCATAAGACCCGTTAGTTTTAGCTTCCAATCTTCACTTTTCTTTGAAAATTTATAAACGTCATTGACACCTTGGGATTTCATTTCGCTTACAATTTCTGTTTCCGCGACATTGATGAGACAAGGAGCGTAGCAGATTCCTTTTGATTGATTGAGTTGCTCATGTAATTTAAACGTAATGGGACAGAAACGAAGAAAAATGTCGGCTATTTTTTGCGATTTTACGAATATTAATAAACTGTTGTCACGAAGTTGGCTTACACTATCGTATTCTTTGCTTATAGCATCGATTGTTTTTTTTTAAGAAAAGGGCTCAAGGAAGTAATGGGGTTTTCACTGTTTGTTGGATTCATAACTAACAACGAATCGGGGATTTTTGGCACTGGATATGGATGGGAGTTCGGGGAATGCATTTAGGGATATGTTGTTGACTTTGTGTCTTTTATTTGGTTGAAGGTCGAGGTCACAATCAGGGTCAAGGACCCCGAAATGACCTCCTAGTTTTTTGGGCCTGCCGGCCATGGGCTTAGTCGAATAGGGTCTATGTGTTAGTGTGGTGTATGTATATACGCGAGTAGAGAAATAGGAGATAAAGAAAGTTAATATTGATGTACGGTTTAAAGAGAGAAACCGGTTTATGCACTTAGCGGCACGACTAATTCACAACAGCTTGTGGAACGATAGAACCAATTTTAATATTTTCGACATTCTCATTATAGACCGAGAGCCAACGACATTAAAAGTCATTTGCGTAATGTTGAAACCCGTACCAATACATAGCTTTGGAAGGGTAAAACCAGGATTACCTTGTCTGCCTGCCCATATCCTTGACGAGGGGATAGGGGGTTGAGATTTTCTTAATTTTTTATCCGGGGTATTATCACTTCAATTAAGTTTTTGAAAATATATCATGATACTCTGTCATTTTCCTTACTTCTAAACACCTTGATTTTGATAATCCGACTAGTAGAACTCAAGTTATAAGCTTTTTAAGCGAACCATAATCTACTTTTTGTTGGAGACTTTGTTTTGTTGATTTTTTCCGTTTTAAAAATCTCCAAGAAAACAAATATAACATTCGCTTAAAAAGCTTATATCTTGAGTTCTACTAGTCGGATCATCAAAATCAAGGTGTTAAGTAAGGAAAATGACAGAGCATCATGCTATATTTTCAAAAAATTCATTGAAGTGATAATACCCCTGATAAAGTTTTTAGAAAATCTACATTTTCAACCCTCCACCGCCACCACTTCGTCAAGGGTATGGGCAGGCAGACAACGTAATCCTGGTTTAACCCTTCCAGAGCTATGTATTGGTATGGGTTTCAACATTGCGCAAATGACTTGACTTTTTATGCCGTTGGCTCTTAGACTATTGGAGAAAATTGGAAGGATTTCTTTCTTCAACTCTCGCTTTTGGGAATAACCTAAAGCGAAGACAGCCGAAACCGGAAATGCATACCGTTTTTAAAAATTAATTTGCGTTTGGGATGCTTTTACCCAGCCCTGGATCTAGGGACAAGAACTTTATTTCGGCGCCCCTCAATCTTTCGAGATAAATGGTAAAAAAAAAAACAAATAAGTGTATATGCACTTGGTTTGATTTTGTGTAACCGGTAGAAAAAAAACTTTCAAATAGCACTCGTTATTCCCAGTATAGTGGATCTAGGCTGTAGGATTTGGCTGTTGGGATGAGCATGATGAAGTAGTAGGACAGATTTTCACCTGCAAGTATTGGTAAGTATTGTCAAGTATTGGTTTCGTGAAAAGAACGCTCGAGAACTCATCTAGAACGGGTACATAAAGTTATTTTACAATTTTTTTTTTAATTTAATTTACCGTGAGTTGCCTCGATGCGCAACGAAGTTGGTGCGGTTTTGAAATGTCAAAAGTTATAACGGATTGCAGATGGGATTTTTAAACTACATTTCTGCAATTTTGTATAGTGAATTCTAATAGAAAAAACTGAACAAAAATTATCGGAAGCCATCCGCAGACCATTATCGGCTTCTGTAATCGCGGGTGATAGTTGCTTATAAAAGGATGTGAACACCTACTTTTATTGTACTACAGTCGACGCCGCTTATACCGACCGTAAAGGGACCAGACAAATTTGGTCGCAATAGCCGCCCGGCCGGCGGTCTTTATATCCGACTTCTACAAAAATGATCGATAAAGAAAAAAAAAAACAGAAGTACATATCTGTGGTGTTTGTTGTAAACATATGGGATATGGGACATAAGGGATTTCAGTTTGTATTTAAATGTTGGAAAATCTCTTTCAAAAATAAGGGAATCATTTATTTTCAATTCAATGCATTTTTTTTTACGAAATTTGATGCAAAACGTCTAAACTCGTTTAGGCTCCAGCTCGATGTAAAGTGGCCGTCAAAAGAGAATTTTTGTATAGAGTTATCATTATCAAACACCGCAGATATGTAGGTATGCGCTTTTAAATTTTAAGAACAGAAAAATAAAAATAAATTGTAAATTTAATTTAAGAGGAAAAATTATTCCACATGAGTTCATTATTCTTCCGGATGATGAATCCATAATACCTATGCTGATTGGTCGCGATGCTTTATATAAATTAAACATTTACTTATGTCGGTTAAAGAGAGTTTATAATCGTTGTATATTAATAAAATGAAAGGAAAATGAAACAAAAAATAAATTAGTTAAATTATCGGACAAAAACCCTTAGGGCACTTACAACTTTTGATTTGTTAAAAAATCCAAGCTAGGTAAATAATAAAATCATAAAATATACAGATGATAGAGTTAAGGAAAATTTTGTGAAAGTTAAAGTGGAAATCGAAAATTGTGAAGTCCCGACTGAAGAAAATAGTCATATGTTTGATAAATCAGAATTAGAAACAATTAAACTCGAGAGTGGAAAAGCGATGAATGATTTTAATGATTTAAATATTTTAGTGAGTGCAGTAGGATTCTGCAATACGCAAAGCTGTGAAATAAATGTAAACAAGTTTTTGGATGCTGCTTATTCAAATGCAATTGAAACAGCTCTTGACGAGCACTTTTTGAAATTCGAAGCAGAGACAAAAATGACAGGTTATTGCATGAATATAACTTTGACAAAAAATATACCAATTTATTGTCGACCCCGATGCATTTCTTACCATGAACGTACTAAAGTTCAGAACACAATTGACAGACTTTCGGAAAAGGGTGTTATCAGACAAAGTAATTCACCCTAAGAAAAATGGAGACATTCGAATGTGTGTTGATTACCGTGCTTTAAATAGGCATAAAGTGCGAGATAATTTTCCTTTGCCTTTAATAGAAGATTGTTTAGAATATTTTGCAAATAAAAACATATTTACAACTTTAGATTTAGAAGACGGATTCCATCATATAAAAATTTCGGAAGAATATATTAAATACACAGCATTTGTTACACCATTTGGACAATTCGAATATGTATATATGCCTTTCGGTCTAAAAAATGCACCTGCTGTCTTTCAAAGATATATTTATTTAGCATTGAAGCCGTTAATTGATAAAGGGTTAGTTATTGTGTATCTTGATGACATTTCTATTGCAACCAATAACATGGAAATGCATATTGAGATTTTAACTAAAGTATTGCAATTGTTAAGACAATATGGTTTAGAATTAAACATGAAGAAGTGCAGATTTAGTGAGATTGAATACCTTGGCTACAATATAAGTAAAAAAGGGATACGCCCTAAAAAAAAACATTTAAAAGCGACACGTACCTATATACCCAACGCCTCAAAATATTAAAGAAGTTCAAAGATGTAATGGTCTGTTTTCTTATTTTCGCCGCTTTGTCCCTGGTTTTTCATGTCTAGCTATACCTTTGACGAACTTATTAAAAAAAGATGCTAAATTCGTTTAGACTGAAGAGTGTAGAGAAGCTTTCGAAAAATTGAAAAATAAGCTTATTTCTTCTCCAATACTTGCAATATATGACCCAAAACGAGAAACAGAATTGCATTGTGATGCGAGCTCACATGGTTTTAGTGCAGTATTTATGCAAAATCAAGTTGATAACAAATTCCACCCAGTCGCTTTCTTTTCTAAGAAGACAACAAAGGGAGAGTCCCAATTAATAAGTTTTGAGTTAGAAACTTTGGCAGTAGTTTATGCCCTCGAACGCCTTAATACTTTTCTTGATCGTCTACCGTTTGTTATTGTAACTGACTGTGAAGCACTATCTCAAACTCTTAAACAAAAGGATGTTAATCCACGTATAGCTAAGGGGGCTTTGATATTTGAGAACTACCAAGTACACCATCGAAAAGGCGAACGAATGGCACATGTTGATGCACTTAGCCGTTCCCCAATCGTTGCTGCTGTTTCAACTGAGGACGTAGACAAAAATATTCAAATCACACAAGCACGTGCCGAAAACATAAGGTCAATTAGAGAATGATTAGAGGAGGGTAAAATACCAGGCTTTATTTTAGAAGATACCCAACAATCAAAATTGCTTCCGAATTCAGACATTAAAGTGTACTTCGTTTCTTTAGTGACCCAGAAATCCTTCTGACGGAAATCCAAATCGGTATAGGAGTCAAGGGTGATATAACTGATCCATTAACATTATTAGCAATTACATCAGCGTCACAATGCGATGAACTGATGTTTCTTAAATCATGTCCAATAGTAATACAAAGAAATATTAATGCAATCCTTAAAGTCAGTATTTTGCTCGGGTCACTATAATGTTAATATACTTAAGCAAATATGGAAAGTCTTATATTGCAAACACCATGACTCCATTTTAATGTGATTGTAATAATTAATTTGCAATAATTCGAATGAGCGCATGCTTTTTTAGTTTTGCAAAAATGTGAGCATCTTTATTATTTGCATAAATAATTATGTGCAATGAAAACATTTGGCTCTTATATTAATTCACGGGCGGCAGGCAAAAACGCTTTCAATAGATTTTTTTTTTAGATAAATTATGAGTTTAAAAATTCTTTGAAGGAGAAAGTCAATCGGTTTTAACTGGCTGAACACAATGGTGTAGCTGTAGCTGTTGCATGTAGCACTGTCAAAGTTGAAACATACGAAAATGGTATACATCGACACAATGGGAAGCTGTAGCTGTAGTAAGAAAACTGTCTGCCGCGAAAGTTGACTCAATTTCAACTTTTGGCATTTGAGATGACATATGGGTTTCCCATGTCATTTTTTGACTTTTCACTTTTTTTTGGGAACGTTCAATGCATTTGAGAAGTATTTTTCTGGTTTTTTAACTTTTTTATAGTCAGCTATCATAAAAATTCAGTTCAAATATAAATTTCATATGCGCTGAACACGTGTCGAATAAATTTACAATTCAAAACAGATGTGATGATGCGCTACATCATTGCAGACGTCCTTTGCTACATAAGTGAGCGTTTTTATTGATAGATTATACTACAGCGATTATTTAAGCTACAGCTGCATCCCATTGTGTTTATGGGGTAATGCTTATTATTTCATATAAAGATTGGCCGAGAGGTTAGCGAGCTCAACAAGTAGTGCGAGGCATCCAGAGTTCCATGATTTTTTTTATTTTTCTTCACACTCTATACTTTACTCCTTTAGCACTTCTTTCGAACTCTCTTAGAATGTTCTTCATAGCAACTGAATTTCCTTCATTAAGGTGCTATAGGAGTCAAAAAGTTCTCCTTTTTAACTCTATGGAGTACTGAGTGCAATAAACGATTATAAATAGCTTCTATGGCTGAGTATAGGCGTAAAATTGTTAGTTGGGTGGTTTAGTTTTTCGTATCGGGTTGCAGAATAGTCGCCAACTGTATGTACCAATAGAACTTGAAGAAAATGTTATGCGAACAATTCATGAAAAGTGTGGTCACTTAGGAATGTGAAAAATGTGTTAATCAGCTTCTAAAACATTACTGGATCCCCAATGCAAAAGAAAAATTTAATAGACTCATTAAAAACTGTCTAAAGTGTATATTTAATTCCGCACCCCATAGAAGTAATGAGAGAAATTTGTATAACAAACCAAAGCGATCAGATCCATTTGATACCATACATATAGATCATTTTGGTCCAATGCCGTCGATAAATTCAAGAAGCAAACATGTATTTGTGGTGGTAGAGGGGTTTAAAAAATTTGTCAAGCTTTTTCCTGTAAATGCTCCTGGAACAATAGAAGCAATTAATGCTCTTGAGCGATATTTTGATTACTTTGGTCGTCCCCGTAGAATAGTTAGTGATCGAGGTACTAGTTTTACTTCTCAAGAGTTTGGTAATTTTATTAAAAAAAAAAATAAATCGGGTGGCTCATGAGAACCAGGGCCTAGTGACTAACAATTCGCAACCATTCCTGTGTGCGCCTGGAAGGGACCTACAATTTTATGCCGAATCCGAACGGCTAGACGAGAAGCCACTTATTCGTGACAAGTGATACTCTTGGAGGATTTGTCAATTCCTCGCAAGAGGCAGTAGCCCTGAAAAAAACTTTTTTAGTTTTTAGGTGGACGAGGCTGGGAAGCGAACCCAGAACTCCAGCGTGGCAGTCGAACGCACTAACCATTACGCTACGGGCTACTACTAATTTTTTTAAGTACATTTTATTAAGAAACATAATATTGAGCTTATTAAGGTAGCTGTTGCATCACCACAATCGAATGGGCAGGTCGAACGTGTTAACCGAGATATGAAGGCAATGTTAGCGAAGTTAACAGAATCTCCTGAAAAGACTGACTGGCGACAAAAATTTACTAAAGTAGAGTAGGTATGCTTTAAATAATACGAATCATTCAAGTACTAAAATCTCGCCCAGCAAATTGTTGTTTGGTGTTGAACAACGTGGACGTATTTTTGATGAGCTCACTGAGTATTTGGATGGGAAGTATTCGAATGCCGAACGGATTGATTTAAAAAATTGCGCAATGACGCCTCAGAAGCAATTGAGCAATTGAGTCCCAACTGTATAATCTACAATACTTCAATGAACATCATTCCTCAGCTAAACAATTTGATATTGGGGATTTTTGAATGTTGACACTGATAAAAAATGTTGGGACTAATAAAAAAATTGTAACCTAAGTACCCCGGCCCATATTGTTGCGAAAAAATTAGAAAATGATCGATATTTAATTGAAGATATTGAAGGTTTTCAAATCACTCAGATACCCTATCATGGCATTTTAGATTCAATCAGATTAAAAAAGTGGGTTGAGCCTGGTATAGAATTTGATCAAAATAGTTTGGATTTTAAAAGCAACACTTAAATTTTAAATATTTCCTTTTTTTTTCATTCATTATTTATTTTAATTTTATTATTATTTTAAGAACAATCGAGGTCGATTGTAAAATCAAGATGGCCGAACTGTAATAACCTTTATGTACTGTATTATATTAATCTACTTTATACATTTTATATATATGTATGTATATCGAATAGCTTTTGTAAATATTTTTTTGGAAAATATATTGAAAACTTATTATTATCAAATTATATAGCAACGAAGATTGTTATATTAAAATAAATAGTATTGCATATAAAATATTGTTTTGGTTAAATATTCCTGACATTATAACATGGATAAAAATGGACTTCGGATATGCTGTAAGTATGAATTGTACGTCGACACTCATCTTAATATTTTATCAATATTCATTTTATTACCATTATTTTCTGACAAATAAAAACCCTTAGCTGGCCGGCGAGGGTATTTTGCTCCCCCAGCGTACAAGGATAGGGAAGGGGCCAAAAAATTAACATATTCCTATGGCTTTAAGTATTCTCAATCCAACAAGACAATCCTCGACATCAACGATGTTTGGTTCCCAAATTATAGGCAAATTTATGTAAAATTACGTGTTAAAACATGGTCAGAAGGCAACCCTTATATCTCCGGTCCACGATGGGAACACTTCTTAAAAGTAAATTTAGGATGTGGACTATTAGTGTATCAAAGCTCATCCCGTCAGAATGAAGTGCAAGGTTGGCTCCCTTAACGCCCTTACTATAAGCATCTTCAATCAATTCAATAATATGTATTTAATTTTAAAGCAGATTGTTTTATAGTTCCTAGTCAAAAACCTTGATAACAATAATATTTTATATTCTTATTTTTAGCTAAGCAAAATTAAATCCAATTAGGTCAAAAATCACATAGTCATTCTGTTATCTGCACGCTGGCTGGCTGGCGCTGCTGCGGCGACTGTTTTGTTCTTTTGCTAAATTTTAACTTATCGACTCCCTTGTCTATGAATAATAACTCTGTCTACGTAGTTCAAAAGTCATTTTTTTCATTTCGTTGAAAATTTTGTGTCCTCAATGCACTGCTTTTAACTCTACTGAAAATCAATCAGTAAAATTTGATCACTTGAAGAGCAATGGTCGCGATAACAACAGTTCTTGTAACCGCTTTAGCGTCCATACTTGTTTACATTTCATATAGATACTCAATAAAAAGACCTGCAAAATGTGCTCCTGGTAAGAATACCACAAGAATTTAAATATTTTTAATATGAATGCCTTGTTTTTTTTTTATTATATTTAAATGTTCGTATTCGTATGTTGTTTAATTTTATTTTTAAGGTCCACCTCGAATACCTATTTTTGGAACTTATCTATTTCTAATGATGGCTGGTGGCAAGTGGCTTCACAAAGGAGCACTTTTAATAAGCAAGTTTTATAAATCGGATGTAATAAGCCTGTACACTGGCAACTTTCTAACTTATGTTGTTCATAGCCCGGAAGGTGTAAGAGAAATACTTACCAACAGTGCATATGATGGAAGAGCGGACATGTTTGTTGTTCGCATGAGAGACCCAAAACATAATAGAAAAGGTGAATTTAAAAAAAAAAATAATAATTTGAGACAAAAGAAGTGTGTTAAATGTAGCTTAGAATTGAAGATCTAATAAGGCATTATAGTTAAGGAAAAAGCGTGAAAATTTCAGAATTTTTAAGAAAATTGATTTCTTTTTTTGATTTTTAAATTTATAAAAAAGTGATTTTGTAAAATTTGGCAAAATTGCATCAAATCTTTTAAGTTACATACTAAAAGGAAAAATATTTGATAAAAAAACTATGATAGATACGTTATTTCCATTGTGAAGTTTTCGCCATCAAAACCTGAAACGCAGTTTTTTTGGGAGCTCTCATTTCTAGTATTTTTTTTGTAAACAAGTATCAAAGGGCACGCTAGTGCCCAACTAAGTTCTGGCACTACACCCTTTTTACAGGAGCAAACTCAGGCGATTTTCGACCCCCTCTAACTTCAGTGCCAATAAAGTCAGAAACTCGCAGCATTTGCTAAGCTCACCAGGTTAAGGCAACTCACCAGAGTGCAATTGTTTAGCATTAGGGGTTCCGAGATATAAGACTGCAAAAATCACTAAAACCGTAACTGACTGACTCACTGATTCACTGACTCACTGACAGATCATTAAAATTATGGAACACTTCCCGACATCGTAGAATGTTGTAATCGAAGAATTAAGATTTTCCATTCAGGGAGCGTGGTACCCGCCCATTTTCATAGAATTGATATAAAATAATTTGGAGCGCTTCTGAATGTCGCAAAACGATGAAATTTAATACAGCGGTATGGCTTAAAGTGCAGGCAAAGGAAAAAATTTAAAATTTGAGATTTTTCATTCAGGGAGCGTGGTTTCCGCCCATTTTCATAGAATTGATATAAATTATTTGCAAATTAAGGAAAAAATTTAATATTTCATATTTTACATTCAGGGCGCCCATTTAAATAGAATTGATATCAATTATGAGGAGCACTTCTGATTGTCGTAGAATGATGAAATTTGGTAGAATGGTATGGCTAGAAGTGCAAGCAAATGCAAAATTTTAAAATTTCATATTTTAGATTCAGAGGGCGTGGCATCCGCCCATTTTCGCAGAATTGGTATCAATTATATGGAGCCCTTCTTGTTGTCGTAGAGTGATGGAATTTGGTAGAGCGTTAGGACTTGACATGCAAGCAAAGGGAAAATTAAAAAAATTGAGATTTAACATTCAGTGGGCGTGGAATTAATATTAAATATATTGAGCGCACTTCCGTTTGGTATGAAATGAAATCTAGTAAAGCGGTTCGTTTTCAGGAGTATACAAAGAAAAAGTTGAGATCATGAGATTTTTCATGCAGCGGCGTTTCATCCACCCACTTCAAGTTATGAAAATTAGTAGATGGGTGAGACTTGTAGTATATACAAAAGGCATATATTGAAAAATTACTTTACTTATGAGGCTCTCATTGGGAGTTCATTCCACAAAATAGTGAAATCACAGCAAAAACATAAATGTTAAAAAAGTAGCCAAGTTCTTCTATATACAAAAACCTTTGCGTAACAAGTCATCCTTAAAAAGTAATGAGATCTAAAAGTACGCCAAGTTCTAAGTTTATTTATGTTAAATATTAAATATTTTAAGTATAGCATTATAAGGAAGAACCTCAAAATTATCAGAGAAATCTGTTATTTAATGATTACTGAATTAAATTGAGTTGGTTTACTTGGCAAGTTTTCTTTTTTTACCTAATACCTCAATTTTAAAATGAAAGCTTGACTAGTAAACCAACTCAATTTAATTCAGTAATCATTAAGTAACAGATTTCACTGATAATTTTGAGGTTCTTCCTTATAATTCTACTTAAAATATTTAATATTTAACATAAATAAACTTAGAACTTGGCGTACTTTTAGATTTCATTACTTTTTAAGGATGACTTGTTACGCAAAGGTTTTTGTATAAGAAGAACTTGGCTACTTTTTTAACATTTATGTTTTTGTTGTGATATTGTTTACAAAATTTTAATTGGTAAACATTTCAAGGAGCTACTACTAGAATACAATACAAAAATAATAACATCCGCGGATTATATCGCAGCTGTTATCAGTTTGGGGCCACTCAAACGTCTGTCACTTACATTTTAATTTTGTTTGGATCAAGACCTTTCAATTGGGATACATTTCAAGTGGTTTCCTCCAAAATCCTATTACTAAAAAAATAAAATAAAAAAATCTGCGATTTTTATCGCGTCTATCCAGCTGTTGGGTGCTCAAAACCCTTTTTTTAATATATTAATACTCTGGTAGTCAAGACCTTTCGATTGCGATACATTTTGGTGGCACACTTACATACATCAATTATCTAAAAATTTCAATAAGAAATCCGCCACTTAGACGTCTGTCATGTACATACATATTCGTTATCAGGGGGTCAAGATCTTTCGTTTATGATACATTTCAAGTGGTATCCTTTTTGACCAAAAAGAAGAAACGCCAAAAAAATAGCATTTTTGGGGACGTCTGTCGGGGGTTTTGGGGCCACTTGGACGTCTGTCACGAACATATTCACACTCAGGGAGCCAAGGGCTTTCGGTTGCGACCAATTTCAGGTAGTTTCCCAAAAGTCTAAAAACGTGTTTTCGGGGACGTCTGTTTGAGTTTTGGGGACACCTAGTCGTCTGTCGAAACCATATTTGTAATCAGGATGTTGAGGGCGTTAAGTTGTATTACATTTGAAATGGTATCCCACCCGATTTCTATTTTCAGAAAAGTTGTACTTTTGATGCACTTTTTCTTGATAACGGGGCCATTGCTGGCAGACCATTTATATTCCATATATACCATTAATATCTTTTGGTTTCCTTTCACGCAAAAAATCCGCTGCTGCCAGCTCTTAGACTATTAAGGAAAAATCATGAAGGAGTCAGAATTACTACGAAGATTGATTTCTTTTTTTTTTTTGATTTTTTAATTTATCAATGTGCTAGGATACACGAGCACAAAAAAGAATTAATTGACGAAAGAGAACGCATGAATTTTAGAAAGAAAAAAATGGATGACATTTTTTTCCGTTTCTTTCTTACTTTTTAAAAATCATCCGTTCTCTTTCGTAAATTAATTCTTTTTTGTGCTCGTGTATCCCAGCACAAAAGATGATTTTGTAAAATTTGGCAAAATTAAATAAAATCTATTACTTACATACTATTATTACATACTAAAAGAAAAATGTTTGATTAAAAAACTTCGAAAGAAACGTTATTTCCGTTGTGAAGTTTTCGCCATCAAAGCCTGAAACGCAGTTTTTTTGGGAGCTTTTATTTCTTGTATTTTTTGTAAACAAGTATAATATTGTTTGCAAAATTTGTTGTTTCTTTTTTATTTTAAACAAATATAGAGAGTAATCAAATGTCGTTATCTTTAATGCTTTTGACTCTGTTCACACGTTTTGTTATTTATTAATATTTTTAAATTTCAAATGAATATTTTTTCTTCAATGCTTAATCAACGTTCTATACCAAAAGAACCAAAAGAACGTTATCAGGTTTTTAGGGGATTCCATAAAGTGGGAAGTGAAATATTTGTTTGTTTGCTTAACTCAAAAAATAACGGTAGGTTACTGCCGAAAACAGCTCTAACTAAATATTTTGATGAGAAATTGATTGATAAAAAATATATTTTTATTCAATTGGTTATTTTTTTAATTAAGGTTGTGAAATTCTGCGTAAACAAGTCAGGAAATTCTTTTATTTTCAATTCAAGTTATTTTTGGCTTTTGTCCCTATTAAAAGATTTCTTTGATTGCTGGACTTTGGTTTAAGAAGTTTTTGAGTAGATGGCGCAGCGAAACTTGCAGCAAATAAAATATAAAAGCTAAGATTTGATTAGTTTGTTGGCTGTGTTAAGTCATATACAATTTAGGCGACTTATTTCTTAAAATAAACAAGTATTGTTGTATCATTTTTGTTTGCTTTTTATTTATTATGAGAAGCTCACATTTCGATACAAAAAATGTAAAAGTCAAACATGTTTGCGATTACATACTGTGTAACTGGGTACAAATTCGCCGGTGGGTGGGGTTAATTTGACCAATAAATGAACATTTTTTCTATTTTTTTTGTATGTAAAAGACTTTTCTAATCTTTAAGATTTCTTTTTAAAAATGTATAATTTAATAAATTGAAAATGATTGTAATAGTCTTCATTAGGATAAATTAAGAAAATTAGTTAAAAACTATAAATAAAATAAATCGGGTGGCACAACGGCTCATGAAGAACCAGGGCCTAGTGACTAACAACTCGCAACCATTCCTGTGTGCGCCTTTCGACAGGAATGGAAGAGACCTACAATTGTATGCCGAATCCGAACGGCTAGACGAGAAGCACTTATTCGTGACAAGTGATACTCTTGGAAGATTTGTCAATTGCTCGCAAGAGGCAGTAGCCCTGAAAAAAACTTTTTTGTTTTTAGGTGGACGAGGCTGGGAAGCGATCCCAGACCTCCAGCGTGACAGTCGAACGCACTAACCATTACGCCACGGGCTACTACTAGCTCAAAACTAAGTAATGTTTATTAAAAAACCTTAAAAAAAACCTAAACAAATGTTAAAAGGTTTTAATATGTTGTGGAAATAGGTTTTACAGTCTTCTAATAAAGCTGCAAAAGAGCAGAGAAAGATTGATCCTCCTAATATTCTCCCGGTGATATGAAAATTTAAATTAACAATTAATTTATATAAAAAAAAAAGGAAGCCCTTAAAAATAAACAAAAAATCCTCAGTATAAGAAAATGTCTCTGCAACCAATTAGTAGCGGATCATTGATTGAAAACGTTTACACAGCCAAAGTCACTCAAAACTCGACGGTGACTTTGGCCACCCAATTTTTGATGATTAATAATTAAACTAGCAAACAAAAATTAACGATACTTCTGCAAAAAATCTTTACTTTGTAAAAATATCTATAGGCAAAATGCGCCAACGTCCCCGATTTCACGGTTTTTAAAAGAAAATATTATTGTGTTTGAAGTGTTTGTACTTCGAGAAAGTCGCGGAACCCTGAAAACTCGTCCACGGAACCCCAGGGAACCGGAACACGGAACAGAGTTTGGGAACCACGGTACTACATTACCATTACATTATCGTAATTTGTAATACTTTGATTAAGATACCGACATAATGTATATGATGCATGTAGTTATGAGCAACTTAATAAGAAAAAATATTAAAATCTTCATTATTACAATAGATACATATGTATACAGGGTATCCAGTAAATAATGGATAACCTCTGAATGCCTCATAGTAGACTTTATGACCGTCTTAAAAACTAATAAAAAAAAAAGTCTATCCCAACCACAAGAAAAGATATGTGCATTTTTTTGTTCAGTGCATTATTTTTTGCGTTACTTTACGTTTTTGAATACCACGACTACAAGTAAATGAATTCTACCGTTTTTTTTTCGTAGCAATATTAAACATTGTTTGAGCCAAAACATAAGAAGACAAAATTATAATAACTGTTGGAATTCTTAGAGAAAAAAATTATTGAACTTTGATTTTCGATGCAAAATGGGAAAGAAAATTATTTTTGAAAAAGTTAAATCATCTCTGGTATGAAAAAATGCATGAATACCTAAGTGGCCAACTATTTTAAAAATATGCGCGTTAAATGCGAATTTCAAAGTGGTATACTTTATTATCTTGAACCAATAGGAAGTTATTGGTAAAAATCAGCAACAAGAGAGTCAATTTAGCAAAAACAAATGTTTTAAGAATTAGCTAATTAAACGTGAAAACAATATCATGCGTCCAACATGGTAGATTTGTGAATGATTGCCAGTTTTTATGATATTATCTTAGTGATAAGTCCAAGGTTTTAACTTCTAGGGCCGATTGCAACATTACCAAAAATGTCAACAAAGTGCAAAAAACGGCTGCTTTTCAAGCTTGTTTTGAATTATACCTGGTCTATTGGGCCCTAACAAAACCATAAAATATTTTCGCAGTTGCTTTTAGTTTATTTGTTATTTTCTTCAAACAAATAGTCTTTTGAGTTTTGAGCCAACTTTCAATCACTTAGTTAGAAAACAAAAACAAAAATAGATATTTTTTTCTTTAATTTAAAGCAAATGCTCAAACTCTTTTCCACCCATTCTAATACAGGTTCTGCAATTTTTCTATTAATTTTTGCTCAGAATCTTGTAATGCAGCTGCCTCCCCAAGATTTCTCATCTCTTCTAAGGACTTGATGGGCTTGCTGTAGGTACACAATTTTCTTAATGCAGCCCCAATAAAAAAAATTAAGTTGATTTAGGTCTGGTGAACGGGGTGGCCATAAATTTGGCTCCAGACCTCATGTCCACCTGCCTGTATCTCTGGCATATTTGTAATGCAGCGGCTTGCACAAGATCGCATACCTCCTCTGAGAAGCTGATCGCTTGCTGTATTCGATTTATTTAATGCACCTCTTATAAGAAAATTAATTTGTTAATAACCACTACCAAATATTTGATGGTTTTTTAAAAGACCAATTGAAGGGGTATAATTCAAAACAAGCTCGAAAATGTAGCCGTTTTTTTGCACTTTGTTAACATTTTTGGTAATGTTGCATTCGGCCCTAGAAGTTAAAACCTTGGATTTATCATTAGGACAACATTATAAAGACAGGCAATCAATCAAAAATCTACCATGTTGCACGCATAGTATTATTTTCACGTTTACTGTGCTAATTTTGAAAACTTTTGTTTTTGCTAAATTGGCTCTAGTATTGCAGATTTTTACAAATAACTTGCTATTGGTTCGAGATACAATAATAAACTATACCATTTTGAAATCCGCATTCGACACGCATATTTTAAAAATAGTTTGCCACTTAGGTATTCATGCATTTTTTACTACCAGAGATTATTTAACTTTTTCAAAAATTATTTTCTTTCAAATTTTGCATCGAAAATAAAAGTTCAATAATTTTTTTCTCTGAGAATTCCAACCGTTATTATAATTCTTGCCTTCTTACGTTTTGGACCAAACAATGTTAAATATTGCTACCAAATAAAAAACGGTAGAATTCATTCACTTGTAGTCGTGGTATTCAAAAACGTAAAGTAACGCAAAAAATAACGCACTGAACAAAAAAATGCACATATCTTTTCTTGTGGTTGGGATAGAGTTTCTTTTATTAGTTTTCAGGACGGTCATAAAGTCTACTATGAGGCATTCTAAGGTTATCCATTATTTACTGGACACCCTGTATGTTTTATTAGATTTCTTGTATATTTTCCTGATTAAATTATTGTTTTTAAAGTGAAACTTTTTTTTGCGCGTTGAGAGTGAAATGTCCAGTTGAATTTTGTGAATCGTAAAAATGTAACGCCACATGCGAAACGCTGTGATCATTGATTAGCTACGTGGTGGGAGGTAGAGTGAAAGTAAAAAATTTTATTGATAAGCTAATATATTTTATAGTGCGGAATAATTTTGGATTCTTTAATAATCAATATTATTGTAGCAAATAAAAGGGAAAATGTCCTTTCATGTCTATTTTCTAATTTCGTTAATTAAAATGGTGGAGTTTCGAATTTTTTTTTGTTGTAAATAGAAAATCAAATTCTAAGAATCTTACTAGTTTAGGTTTTTTTTTATATATGTATCTCCTATTAGTATGGAGATATGAATTATTTTAAATATACCTATTGTCTTAGATCTCCAAAGAAGTTTCACTTCTGTACTGAATTACACGCGGCTCTTTTTTTCAATATAATTCAAACCTTCCATATCAGTGTTGCCGCAAGCTGAAATGAGAAGTCGCCAGACCAACCTCCAAAAGTCCCTAGAAATTTGGGGGACAAAAAGTCGCTAGACAAAAATTGGTAAATACGTGTTTAAAAAAATTTCTCTTTGAATAACTTTTTATACTTGCTCAAAAATTTAGAATTAAGGCATAATTACATATATTTATGTACATATACACCTATTTTTTGCAAAAAATACAAAAGTAAGAAATAAATATCTACACTGAAGGTGTCTTCAACAAAAAAAACGTGGAAGTACCAAGATGAATGGTTTCCAGCCATCGTGGTACTACAAAGCGTCGCTAGAAGTACTTTTTCCGCAAACCAAAAATCTTTTTGGACGATCTTCACGAATTTTCATACAAACAGCGCCCATATTCATGCAGCTGGAGTGTTAAAATCATCAAATATAAGCCAAAATGCTCTATTGCTCCCTTAACCCCCTATGGACTGAACTTGAAGATAACATTAAATATTTTTTTTTTTATATATTTAGCGCGTGCAAAAGGGGTTGTGACTACCCTTAAGATGATATACACAGCACGAGCGATTAGATAGATTGGAGGGGATTTAAAAGGAGATACCGATGCACATTTATTTTGAACGTCTGTAGATCACAATGGGAGGGGAAAATTGAACTGGGTAGAGCATTCCACATTAGAGTAGTGCGACTAAAGAAAGAATCTCTGTACTTAACAGTACGTCCGAAATTGGGCTCAAAGGTAAACTGATGGGTATTCCTAGAAGTGCGAGTATTACGGTTGAATTGTTTAAGGGGAGGAATGCAACTGGCTATTTCTCCAGAGCATTGTTTATGGAAATAACGGTAAAATAACGAAAGACATGAAACATTTCGACGGTGCTCAAGAGATGAGAATGTTTCCGTTATAGTTCTTTCACCTATCATTTTAAGAGCTCTCTTTTCAATTCTATCCAATAAACTCAAGTGGGTTATTGGAGCACCTGCCCAAATGTGAGAGTTATACTACAGTTTTGGTCCAATAAAGGCTTTGCAGATCACAGTCAGATCAGAAGGGGAGACAAATTTCTTGCATCGACGGAGAAAACCTAAACACTTAGCAGCATTTTTGGCGATATCGAATATGTGGTCGTTCCATAAAAGGTGGTCTGTGACACACATACCGAGGACTGAAAGCTTTTCGGTTTCCTCAATGCCAGTGCCACTCATGAATAGTGGCATGGGAGGTGGGTTTCGTTTAAACAACAGTAGACAGCATTGAGTTTTTGAAGCATTAAATTCTACACGATTTTTTATTCCCCATTGGACAATGCTGTCGAGATCAGAATTTAATGAGCTTATCATACGCTGCCGTTCAAGTTCCACATCCGAAGGACATGGATGTGAATCTAAGAACGAATATGAAAAGCTGAGGGTACTGTCGTCAGCGAAACAATTTAATGGATCAGAAGTTTCAGATAAATGAATATAATATAAGGAAGAGAGTCGGAGACAGAAAGGAGCCCTGGGGCACACCAGCATTTATTTTGTGAGTTTCAGAGTTGAAACCATCCGATACAACTTGTATTGAACGGTCCGAAAGGTAATTTCTAATCCAACAAAGAAGAGATTCATCGATACCAAATGCACGCATTTTCGATAAGAGAGCTTGATGCCAAACTCTTGCAAATGCTTTAGAAATATCAAGCGCAATAATCTTACTTTCTCCAAAACGATGTAAAGATTTGTGCCACTGTTCAGTGAGATATACCATCAGATCACCAGTGGACCTATTGCTACGAAAGCCGTACTGCCGGTCATTAAGAAGCTTTCGTTCTTCGAGATATTTCTTGAGCTGGAAGTTAATCAGCGTTTCCATGACCTTAGAAAGAAGGGACGTTAGCGCAATTGGTCGATAGTTAGAGGGGGAAGAAGACACACCTTTTTTGGGATAGGGTGGACAAATGCTGTTTTCCATCCACTCGGAAAGAGACCAGTAGAGTAGGACAGACCTATTTTCCCAACGCTCGCACTGTGTTTAAACATTTTAAGGGCAGCCAAAATCCCTTTAGTGCGCGCTCAACTAAAAAAAAAAAAAAAGATGGAAAAGCTTACGCAGTGGTTTTGCCAGCGTTGAAGTACACCTCTTCAGAACAATGGGAGGGATACTATCCGGGCCAGCGGATTTGTGTATATCGAGATCTTTCAGAACTCTGGCAACTGCACGAGTGCGGAAGAAGATTTGTCCCATAGAATCATTTGCGCTCTCAAGTACAGGAGGAGTCATAACACTTTCAGGCAGCGACGAATTAACAGCAAACTGTGCTGCAAGCAAATTGGCTTTATCGATTTAGCTGACAAAAGGAGTATCGTTGAAGATGAGCGTTGGAACCGAGGACAAGGTGGTGTTTCGTATGTTTTTTACAAATGACCAAAAGTTTTTACTACCTTTGGGACATTGTAGAACTTTGGCCGTAATTTTTGATCATGTACAAACTTGGTTCGTCGAATATGAACGTTACAGGTCTTTCTAGCTTGTTGAAACTTTTTCCGGTTTTCCTCAGTAGGGTTTAGGTTTATAACTTCGGAAGCTTACTTCTTTAACCCTAATAACCTCTTTACAGCTCGAATCGAACCATGAGTTTTCTTTGGATTTGATAGATTTCACGCTATTCGGGATGAAATTTCTCATTCCACAAAGAATTTAGTTTGTAATGATATCTGCACTGGAATCTACGTCACTATCGAGGAAGCATAGTGACCAGTTAAAGTTCCTGAAGAAAGCATTGCGACCGTCCCAGTTGGCTTTCTCATACTGCCAAACACTTCTCTTGGGAGTTTTTTCTTTAACTGTGTTTTGGTGGCACGAGAAATTCGCAGGTATGACACAATACCCTTCAAGCAAAATCACTGACCCAAATTTCTCGGTTCACTTGGGACTCCAAACAAAATGAGTGTCTCACACACAATAACAAATTTTCTGTGAACGCATGTAAAAAGAAGGAGAATCGAGAGTATTTTTTTAAGCAACGAGAAATAGAGATAGTATAGGCGAAGTATACAATCATTTTGCCTTAATTTCCACCACTTTTTTTTTAGTTCAGTTTTGTAGGTAGCGTGGCGAAGACTGTTGCTATTTTATCTCTTTTTTTCTTGTTAAAACTTTGAAAAATTTTCAATCAGAAATGCAAGTTTCTTTTTACTAAATGTTAATTTATATTTGTGGAAATATGTCATGTTTTTAGTGCGAAATAGTCTTTAGAAAACCTTTTATGAATGATAAATAAAAAAAACTCTTGAAATGAAAAAAATCTGTTTGTTTTATTTTTGTAGGCAATGGAGAAACTGGGCTAGATGGGAAGTTTTTTTTTAATACATTTGGGTTGGGTATGCCTCAATTTATTCATTTTTTTTGGAACCGTTTTAGATTCCATTTGGTTTTGGTTCTCCGAGTATGGTGAATTGAAAAACTCTCTCTCTCACATTACATTCACATAATGGCTCCGTGGTGATTCTAATTTCCATACTAATTTGAGCCGCAAAACGCAGTTTTTCGATCCGTATTTGGATCCGAATGCGAAGTCGTCCATACGTTGTTTGATACGTTTGCGGACCGAAAACGAGCTCGCTTGCTTGAAGGGTGTTCTGATGTGCCTAGAGGCGATAATACACTTACCCCCATATTAATAAACGAAGCCAGCGGCGAGTTATCTTTAACTCGCGGATTAGGAGTAAGATTTCTGCCACTTACGAGCTAAGTAAGTGGCAGAAATCTTACTCCTAATCCACGAGTTAAAGATAGCTTCGTTTATTAATATGGGCTGCTGAGTTAGGTTGTTTATCTCAGCAAAAATCTCGACATACTTTCCTTCGGGTGTTGTCTGACCCGAATAGCGTAGCCACGAAGAATTATGTACATTGAAATCGCCCGTAACAACGATTTCACTGTGCGGAAAATGGGAAATAATTCTCTGGATGGAGTCGGATAGTGCATCGAATTCGTTGGAAGTCGAATTACTATCCAAACTAGGACTACGATAAATAAAACAAGTATTGATGATGCGCTTATGGATGGTGAATTTAAACCACATGAAATTAAAGTTCGTATTCAAACATGAACCATATTGTGGTTGAAGCTGATAAGCAACATCACTGCGAACATACACGGTGAGACATTGATGTGGAAAAAATAGAGGCACTAAGCTATAACCATGTAGGCTGATTTCCGAGTGATCGGTATTTTCCCCTACCTGGGTTTCACTTAGTGCCAAAACAGCTGGCCTGTTTTGTCACAGTATGGCCAGCAGTCTGCCTAAATCATTACACATATAATACAAAAAAAAATCATTGAACATAAACCTAATAATTGCGCCGCGAATCAAATTAAAAAAAAAAAAAAAATAGCCCAACTTAAATACCTAACAACAACAATAGTGCAAGTGCCAGTGTCAGTGCATTACCCAAGCAAAAGAAAGGAAGTGCACCTGTGTAACACAAATGATGATGCATAATATGGCGTTTTCACTGGGCCAAATGAGGTAATTTCGTTGCAAATTTCCAAATGAGATCCGAAATTACCTAATTTCCCATACAAAATCACATTTCGAAAGGAGGTAATTTCAACCTCATTTGCACGAAATTAGGTTGGAAATTAGGTGAACGCATCCAGCGGGAATCAGTTTCAAAAGCTCTTTAAAGCTTTTGCATGCAAATATCAAAACACTATATACTCAACAACATTAAACAGAAAGAGAAAACAACAAAAATAAACGGCTGACAATTGCCATTTAAAATTCAAAATGAAATGAGATGTCAAATGAAATTAGCAAATTTGATAAAAAAAAAACACTTTTTGCCAAATTTCGAAATTACCTCATTTCGGCTCTAATGAAAACGTGGTATTGGAATGATTTACACAGCACGAGCAATCAGGTAGGTTGGAAGGGCCTATAAAGGCGGAGATACCGGATGCACATTGGTTTTGAATGTGTGTAGATCACAACGGAAGGGGAAAATTGAGCTGGGTGAGCATTCCCCATTCGTGTAGTGCGACTAAAGAAAGAATATCTGTACTTTACGTCCGAGCTCAAGGGTAAACTGATGGGTATTCCAAGAAGCGCGTGTATTACGGTTCATTTGTTTAAGGGGAGGAATGCAACTGGGTATTTCACTAGAACACTGTTTGTAAAAATATCGGTAAAATAACGAAATACATGAAACATTGCGACGCTGCTCAAGAGATGTAAATGTGCCCGTTATAGTCCTTTTGTCTACCATTTTTAGAGCTCTCTTTGTATTCTATCTAATAGACACAAGTGGGTTATTGGAGCACCAGCCAAAATATGGGATTTGTACTCAAGTTTTGGATGAATAAATGCTTTATAGATCACAGCCAGATCAGAAGGGGAGACAAATTTCTTGCATCGACGGAGAAAACCTAATTACCTATTAGCAGTATTTTTGGTGACGTCAAATATGTGGTTACACACATACCGAGGACTGAAAGCTGTTCTGTTTTCTCTATGCAAGTGCCGCTCATGGATAACAGCATTGGGGGTGGGTTCGGCTTTAACGACAGGAGACATCGTTCAGTTTCAGAAGCATTAAATTCTACACGGTTTTTCATTCCCCACTGGACAAATGCTGTCGAGATCAGAATATAATGAGCTTATCATACGCTGCCGTTGAAGTTCCACATCTGAAGGACATGGATGTGAATCTAGAACCGAATATTAAAAGCTGAGGGTACTGTCGTCAGCAGAACAGTTTAATGGATAAGAAGTTTCAGATAGATTGTCGTTTATGAATATAAGAAACAGTGTCGGAGACAAAACGGATCCCTGGGGCACACCAGCATTTATTTTATATATATCAGATTTATAATCGTCCAATACAACTTGTATTGATCAGTGCGAAAGGTAATTTATAATCCAACGATATCATTAAATTTAAATTTTGTGTCGTTTTCGGCTTTGTCACTCCTTTTTCACTCGTTCACTTAGAATTTTCCATATTCGAAAGGCTTTAAAAATGAGTGAGTAATGTTTCTTTTATCAGTAAAATACTGTAGCTTTTAAAGGTATATAATACACAGGTACAATGTAATAAAATAAAAAAAAAAACATTCAAGTACTTGAAACAATTGCGTACCTAATATAAAACGCTTGTTTATTGCGTATATTATAAATGACCTAGATTTTCTGATTGATTAATAATTCGTTTCATTGAATTAAAATGAAAATAATTATTCCTATCTTTTTAAATTTTTTTACCTTCATATACACTCCAATTCACTCGTTTAAATACAGATTTTTTTCAATAAACTTTTAACGATTTCTCCATAACCTTTTATAATTATGACAAATCTAATTATAGAATTTATTAAGTGAAATCCAGGAAAAATTTGTAATCCTTCTAAAAAATTGTTAGTCTTATGGCTCTTTGAACAATTTTAGTCAACAAATCGGTCTTTTTTTTGTGTCATTTGTTTAAACACAACTTGAAAAACAACCTAGTAGCTCATAAAATCGTTCAAAATAGTATGCACAAAATCAAATATTAAACATTTAAAGACATTTTCTCATGAATTTAACAATTTTGCCAAAAAGAAGTGTTCTATCCGAAGAGAAAAATGCTCAAATTCGAACTATCAGGACAATGGTCATAGCAGTCGCTGTGAAGGTGACATCATTGGAACAAGTATGCAGCTACCTTCGATTCTTCGATATAGATACATACATCGGGTGGCACAACGGCTCATGAAGAACCAGGGCCTAGTGACTAACAACTCGCAACCATTCCTGTGTGCGCCTTTCGACAGGAATGGAAGGGACCTACAATTTTATGCCGAATCCGAACGGCTAGACGAGAAGCACTTATTCGTGACAAGTGATACTCTTGGAGGATTTGTCAATTCATCGCAAGAGGCAGTAGCCCTGAAAAAAAACTTTTTAGTTTTTAGGTGGACGAGGCTGGGAAACGATCCCAGACCTCCAGCGTGACAGTCGAACGCACTAACCATTACGCTACGGGCTACTACTTCTTCGATATAGGGAAAACATTAAATTTTTCATTTTTTTTTTTTTTTTTCATTTTTTTTTTTTTTTTTTTTTTTTTTTTTTTTTTTTTTTTTTTTTTTTTTTTTTTTGATATAGGGAAAACATTAAAAAAACAACACCTCATGAAAGACAACGCATACTCGGAAAGCCTCAAATTCAACATTATCAGTTAGCAAAATCAATGGTAAACCATAGTTAAAGCCACCGAAAATGGTTTTTATCAGATTGTCCGGGAAGCCACAAATTTTAATCATCTGAAAACTAAAAAAGATCCACCGAAATCAGGCTGGTACAGATCTCAAACGTGAACTTTTAAAGTTGATTTAAAGTGGGTATTAATAGCATACTGCGCGTCATACCATTAAATGGCCTCCCTTCTTATGTCTACTACCCAAGCTTATTTTTTCTTTTCTCATGTCATGGTAATAAAAGTTATACTCGCTGGGAACATCAAAATTGAAATTATTTTTTTTATAGTAAGACCCACCTGATACCATTGGCGCCAAATTTTAGTTGATTTAGTACGATGTTAAATCATTTTTAGTATACTACTAGGTTAAAAAGTGTATTTTGCTAATTTTAAACGAGTTTAGCATCATATTATCTCCTAACATTTTACTAAAGTTAAAATCACCGAATGGCTGTTTTATCTTTTTAGTATCGTACTAAATCCATATGACACTTTGACGTTTGAAATTGTCAAAATCAGGGGTGTTTGTGAATTTTTTGCACGAGCTGTCATTTTTTTGGACTTGTTCAGCTGAATTTTATGAAGGAAATTAGTTTAGTATGATACTAGTTAAAAAGTATTTAAAATTTAGAAAATTTTAGTAAACTGTTAAGAATTAATAAAATGTTAAGTAGTATCATACTAAATCCTTAATAATAGGCTGTTTAAAATTTTGCGCCATTATCTTTCACACCGTATTTTGTATTAATACCAAGTTTAAATCAATTTTAAAAGTTCACGTATGAGATCTGTACCAGCCTGATTTCGGTGAATCTTTTTTAGTTTTCAGATGATTAAAATGCTTCCCGGACAATCTGATAAAAATCATTTTTGGTGGCTTTAACTATGGTTTTACCATTGATTTTGCTAACTGATAATGTTGAATTTGAGGCTTTCCGAGTATGCGTTGTCTTTCATGAGGTGTTGTAGCCATGTTCGCTAGCGGTTTGTTGTTTTTTTAATGTTTTCCCTATATCGAAGAATCGAAGGTAGCTGCATACTTGTTCCAATGATGTGACCTTCACAGCAACTGCTATTCCTGATAGTCTCGAATTTGAGCATTTTTCTCTTCGGGTAGAACACTTCCTTTTTGCAAAATTGTTAAATTCATGAGAAAATGTCTTTAAATGTTTATTATTTGATTTTGTGCATCTCATCATAAAATTTTTTTCATTCATTTATATTTTTAACACATGAAAGCTTTCCTTGAGCTGATTCGAATTGTTCTTATATTAAAAAAATGATTTGTTACACTGTTTCTGTTCATGATATCTCTTACATTATTTATAAATACAATTTTTACAAATCATTTTAGGTATTTTCTTCCAAGACGGACCTATTTGGAAGGAACAACGCCGTTTCATTCTTCGCTACATGCGTGATTTTGGATTTGGCCGTCGCTTTCAAGATCTAGAACATGTAATCAATGGTGAAATCGTAGATCTTATTGATTTAATTAAGAATGGACCAAAATTCGAGCATGAAAAAGAAGTTGCAAGAAATGGAAAAATTTTATGTCCTTTGGTTTTTACAGCTTGTACTGCAAATTGCATTTTATATGTGATGTTTAATGAATTCGTTCCACGTGCAGAACAGAAATGTCTGTTAGAACTTGGCAAGAACGGCCTTAAATTCCAAAGGAACAATGATGATTATGGAAAATTGCTCAGTATCATACCATGGATTCGGCATATTTTCCCTGAAATGAGTGGATATCGACAAATTTTGGAGTCTAATAATTTCGTTTATGAATTTTTTGAAAGCTGGATTGGAAAGTATATGAACACTTATCGTGAAGGCTCAGAAAGAAATTTCGTTGATTTGTATGTTAAAAAAATGCATGAAGAACAAAGGGAGGGAAATCAAGGGACAACTTATTTATGTAAGTATGGATTTAAAATATAATTTAATTTGGTTAAAAAAAAAATTATTTATTCAAATTAACATTTAAGATGATCAGTTCGTTTTAAGTTTAGTTGATTTTTCCTTTCCCGCATTTACGGCAATCGGTATTCAATTGTCACTTATTTTCCAATGGCTTCTATTGACACCAAAGGTTTTGAAAAGAGTTCAAATCGAAATTGAGGAATATGTTGGAAGTGGAAGACTACCGTGTCTTGATGACCGTAGGAATCTCAATTATACTGAAGCGACTATACGAGAGGGATTACGGATTGAAACGTTGGTGCCATCTGATGTCCCTCATGTTGCCATGCAAGACACAGAATTTTTAGGATATCATATTAAAAAGGTACATGATCATGATCACACATGTTTCTTTTTGTTAACATGTTGAAATAAATATAATTATTTAGGGTACTGTGATGGTTCCTAGTCTTTATGCCTATCACAATGATAAGAGGATTTGGAACGATCCGGAGAAGTTTAGACCTGAACGATTTTTAGATGGAAATGGGAAATTATGTTTAAAATCTGATGTTTCTCTGCCTTTTGGTGCAGGTATGTATTTCGTTGATTTTTTAATTATTAAAACTATAACCTTCTTTAAACTCTTACTTTAGGCAAGCGTCTGTGTGCTGGTGAAACATTTGCTAGGAATATGCTATTTCTTATGTTTGCATCTCTTTGTCAAAACTTTAATATTATTCTTTCACCTGAAGAAAAATTACCGGATATGTCTAAAACCAACAGTGGGTTTATTATATCACCACCTGATTTCTGGTTGACCATGCAACCTAGATAACATTTTATCCATTCAAATCAATTTTATCTTATTTTATTTTATTATTGTTGTTGAATAAAGTTTTTAAAGGTTATGTTATGTGTTACATTTTTTTTATTGAATGCTATTCATTTTTAATTGGTTTGAAATAGTCTTTGTTATAGGTTGAACATGAAAATTGGAATCAACTAGAAACTCTATTGTACCTATAGTATACAAAATTTAAAAAAATATGGTTAAAAGTGAGTCGTTAATTGTTACTTAGAAAACAGGAAACAAACCTATCTCATGTGGCAGGTACGGTGGAAATTCGAGGGATACTCCAATAAAAGAATGTTAACCCAAAAGCATTAAACGCCACGCTGGCTGCTGCGGCTAGCGCTGTTGTTGTTGGGACTTGTAAGATCTATTACATTATACGAAATGTTAACATACGGTCGACGGCGACGCCGGCCGGCGGCGCTTATAGGAACCGCCAAGGGACCAGGCCATTCGCCGCATTCGGGTCGCAACTCGCAATATTTGGCGCGGCGACCAACAGTATTTTTATCCGATTTACGACAAAAAAAAAACTGAAATGAAAAAACGTAATCACACATAGGTTTGTGCTTTAAAATTTAAGTACCAAAATTTTCTTTGAATTCCACTATGATTTTAGACCAAGGGCCGACAGCTTATTTTGGAAGTGGATTGATAACCACAATATGAGTATGAGGTTTTGTATGGTACATATATCGTGGTATCGAAAACCAAAGTCTGGCAGGTTTTGTTTTGGTTTGAAAATAAAGATTTTCCAATTTGTTTCAAAGGTATTACCACTTCAATAAATTAAAAAAAATGTGCCAGGATGCTCTGTCATTTTCTTTAAGTCCAAACGTCATAATCTTGCCAATCCGACCAATAGAACTCAAGATATAAGCTTTTTAAAGGACCTTGTCGTCTTTCTTGGAGAATTGTAAAAAACAAAAAATCAACAAAATAAAGTCTCAAAAAAAAAAAAAAAATCGATCAAGGTTCGCTTAAAAATCTATATCTAGAGTTCTATTGGTCAGATTGCCAATATTATGACGTTTGGACGTAAAGAAAATGACAGGAAAAGGTCACAAAATTATATAATTTAATAAAATGACAGAGAATATTGGCATAGTTTTTTTTTAAATTTATTGAAGTGGTAATATGTAAATAAATAAATAAATTGGGTGGCGCAAGGGCTCGTGAAGAACCAGGGCCTAGTAACTAACAACTCGCAACCATTCCTGGGTGCGCGTGTCGACAGGAATGGAAGGGACCTACAATGTCATGCCGAATCCGAAGCACTTATTCATGACAAGTGATACTCTTAGAGGATTTGTCCATTCCTCGCAAGAGGCAGTAGACCTGAAAAAAACTTTTTAGTTTTAAGGTGGACGAGGCTGGGAAGTGAACCCAAACCTCCAGCGTAAAAGTCCAACGCACTAACCACCAAGGGCTACCTGATGGTAATACCTCTGACATACAAGTTTGTAAAATCGCTTTTTCAAACCCCCGCCAAAGGCTGAAAGAAAAACCTACCAGACTTTTGTTTTCGATACCACGATTTGTGCACCTATACAAACCCTCATTTTCATATTTTGGTTATCAATCCACTCCCTAATTTTGCTGTCGGCTATTAGGAAGTGAATTAGTTTTTATCTCAAATTCGTCGTTATGTATATGCGAATCGTTGTAACCGACGAAACATAACCAACCAAATGAAGGAAATGCTTTCGAAAATGATTTACCTAACTCTTTATCTGTAGTCTCCAGACTTCTTATTTAAATAACAATAATCAGTTCAGTTACATTATAAAGGGTTTTTCAACAGGGACGCTACAAAAGTAGAGGAACAGCTACAGCAAACGACGAAATATTTTTTGCCGCTCTTTTGACATTTCTCTTCAGTAAGGTTTGCCATTTCATGATGGAAAGATATACGAGCCAACAACGAGTCGAAATTATTAAAATTTACTACCGAAATTCGGAGTCAATGGCCTCAACGTTAAGAGTGCTACGTCCAATTTATGGTCGTCATAATCGTCCTAGCAGATCAACAATTGAGCGTCTAGTGGAAAAATTTGAATCCACAGGTACAGTACAAAATGTTCCCGTGCCAGTGAGATAAAGAAGTGCCCGTAGTGTCGAGAATATTGCTGCCGCTGAGGCTTCAGTTGCAGAAAGCCCAAATGTGTCTCTCACACGTCGTTCTCAAGCATTGGGCATCTCTGTGACGTCGTTGTGGCGAATTTCGCGAAAAGATCTTGGCTTACATCCTTACAAGATTAAATTGACGCAAGAACTGAAGCCGCTTGACCACCAGAAGCGTAGTATGTTCGTGAATTGGGCTGAGCAACAACTTGAAAATGATTCTGGCTGAATGGCTTCGTCAATAAACAAAATATGCGGTATTGGTCAGGCAACAATCCACACGTACTCCATGAGTCATCATTGCATTGGGCCGTACTACTTCCGTAATGATCAAGACCGGCACGTTACTGTGAATGGAGAACGCTACCGTTCAATTATAACCGAATATTTTTGGGCCCAATTGAATTATATGGACTTGGAGGACATGTGGTTCCAACAGGACGGCGCCATAAGCCACACAGCGAATGTCACAATCAAATTATTGGAAATCAAGTTTGGAGAACGTGTTATCTCACGAAATGGTCCAGTCGCTTGGTCGCCTCGGTCGTGCGATTAAACGCCGTTAGACTATTTCCTGTGGGGCTACATCAAGTCTTTGGTCTATGCCAACAAGCCAGCGACGACTGATGAACTTCGTTCGAATATCGAACGTGAAATTGCAGCAGTATCGGCCGATTTATGCTTGAAAACCGTCGAAAAATGGGTTCAGCGTCTGGACTTCTGCAAGCGTGCCCGTTGTGGCCATGCAAAAGAAATCGAGTTCCATACATTATGGCATCGAACGTACTTTGACAAGAATAAAGAAATTCATTGATATCCAAAACCGTTTTGGTTTTATTTAAAAAATCTTTTGTAGCGCTCTTATTGAAAAAACCCAATACATGAGCTGAGCATGTCATTCTTCAATGATTTGTAACATAATAATGAAATGACCAACAATGTTCTATGAACTTATGTATACTGTCTCGGCTATCGTAATAATTTTCGTTCTCAGAAATTTTTATTATCATCTTTTTTATACAACAATTCTTTTTTTAAATCTCTTTCAAGTCAATATTTTGTCCGACTTTATTGGGGCCTAATAATAAATTGCGTACATTTAAGAAGAACAATGAAAATGTGTTCTGTTTTTTTAACCTTCTTGATAGAGTTCATTTCAACAAGATGATGTTATCAAGCAAGTATCAACTTAACCAATAATAATAATGATGAATCAGTTTACTTACACCACTTGAAACGAAATGATTACTTCAATTCTTTTGATCGCATTTGTGATTTTAGTTTTGTACATTTTCTATTCTTATGGATTTAAAAGGCCTAAAGGATGTCCTCCCGGTAGGAAGAATTATTGGAAATATGTATATCTATAAAATTGAATTTATAATTTTGTTGTTTAGGTCCTCCCCGATTACCAATTTTTGGCAGTTATCTCTTTGTGATGATGGCTGGTGGCAAATGGCTTCACAAGGGAGCACTTTGGCTAAGCAAACTTTATAATTCAGATATAATAAGCCTTTATATTGGAAATAATCTAGCTTATGCTGTTCATAATGCGGAAGGAGTAAGGGAGATACTTCATAACAGAGCTTTTGATGGCAGACCGGATCTGTACATAGCCAGAATGAGAGATCCAAATCATAATAGAAAAGGTTAGTCAAATAATTGATTTAATAGGTACCTAGCCCTTTACATATTCATGTCCGTTATAATAAAATACTCGATAAACTTTGAATTTTTGTTGTCATTTTATAAAAACTCAATTATTGCTTGGTGAATGGAAATTATTTTTTTAAATACAAAAACGGCTAAAAATTGTTAAAAAAGAAACATAACGTTTTGGCGGTCGGTGACGTTTTGTATGTAAACTTAATGGGGTTCGTTTTGTAGTACGTAGCAAAAGAATTTAAAATTGTATAATATAAAAGTTTTTTTTTTGAGAAATTTGTCTTATTTTTCGAATTTTTCCCCGTTTCAATATAATATTAATGTCTCGACTAATCTTGCACGCATTTTTACGTGGTTCATATAGGTACGTGGTACATACTACCTACATTACAATTTATTAAACGACATGTCAAAAAAAAGTTAAGTTTTTTATTATTTGTTTCACTTCTTAACAAATACATTTGTATTAATAACTAGACTCTTTCAAATTGCGAACAGCTATTTATCGCAATTTGGTTTATTTGATTTTAAATTTGGTTATTTAAGGCTTTTTGTACTCATTTTTGTGCACTTATAAATATATGTGGGCTGTCTTTTCAGTTATAGGTACTGAACTTTGAACACAATGTGTCCGCTGAAGTGTGAACAACCACTAAAGTCGTAATACTTGTTCGATTTTAAAAAAACTAAACGGCAATCACCTTTGTCTTGGCAAAATCTAGTGCAAATATTTTTTATTTTTTTTGTTTGTCTATACAAAAAAGTTGTGGCCAAAAGATTCAAAAACCATCAAAAAATTAACTAAAAAAAATTTGGACTTCTGTCACCACTGTAATATAAGATACATTTTTGTACAAATTACGGCAATTGCATTGTCTTGCCAAAATCTGGTGCCAATATTTTTCAGTTTTTTTTTTTTAACATGTCTTAACAAAAAAGTTATGGTCAAAAGATTTAAAAACCACAAAAAAAAAATAACTAAAGAATTTTGGATTTCTGTCACCACTGTAATAATGAACGCATTTTCGTATAAACTACGGCAATCGCTTCATCTCGGAAAAATCTAGTGCCGATAATTTTTATTTTTCTTTATTTGTCTTAACAAAAAGGTTATGGCCAAAAGATTCAAAACCCATCAAACAATTATCTAAAAAAATAAAGGGATACACACAAACGCAATACAGAAAAATAAAATTTAAGAAATTAAAAAGGGAGGACTTTATTTTGAAGGTATTTTATTTAATCTTTTGGTCTTATCTTTCTTGTTAAGACAAATAAAAAAAAACTAAAAAATATCGGAGCTAGATTTTTCGAGTCGAATCGATTGCGTTATTTTTACAAAAATGTGCGTACTAATACAGTGGTTACAAAAGTCCAAAGTTTTTCAGTGAACTTAAACTGGTCAGATGGTGTATCTAGTGAACCATGCGTGCAGCAAGGCTCAAAACATAATGTTTTTTTTTTTGGAATTTCATAAATAGGCTGAGAACAGTTTTATTATTTTGAAAAAAAAAATTCATACTGCCCTACTGAAATGAAAAAAAAAACTGCAAACTTGAGCCTTACTGCTATGTATTTCATAGCATACTCAGTTCTCGAAATACACTTTGTTACTTGCCAACTTCACTGCGAAGTCAATTTTATGAAATTTCTTACAAATAAGGACTTCAAAATTTGTACTTAGCCTACTCTTTAAATGCAAACAAAAATTTCGAATTTGAAGACTTAGGGCCAGTTTGTTCACAGCTGATTATCTTTAATCCACGATTAGAGGAGCTGGGAAATCCTCAAATGTTTTTGTTGATAAAATTTTGTTTAAAAAATTCAAAGTATGAGTTGCTATAATCATGGATTTCACTAATCAGCCAATTTTGGTTGATTAGCGTTAGTTAATTAAAGCCTATGAAAGTCTCATACTAAATTTAACCCACTGTGAACAAACTGGCCCTTAATGCAAGATCCTTGCAAGATTTTTTCACGAAATACATACATAATTTGCGTACTTATAAGTTCAGTGTGAAGTTAGCAGGGTCACTCGATTACACCCACTATTTGATGAACTGCAAAATCGGAAATGAAGTGGAAAAAAAGCAAATTACTGATATTGGTCCTATTACTCTAGGTGAAAGTTATCCTGCCAACTTCACACACATAAAACTTTGTGCGTTTTAACTTTCCAACTTTGAATAATATACCTTCCTTTCATTATTGTGTAGGTATTTTCTTCCAGGATGGACCTATATGGAAAGAACAACGTCGCTTCATATTGCGTTACATGCGTGATTTTGGATTTGGGCGACGTTTTGAAGTCTTGGAGATGGTAATTCACGAAGAAATTACAGATTTAATCGATATGATTAGAAATGGACCAAAATTTGATCATGAAAAACTAATTGCCCGCAAAGGACAATTATTATGTCCGTTGGCATTCAGTTTGTGTACGTCAAATTCTATTTTGCATGTTATGTTCAATGAAAGAATACCAAGAACCAAACAGAATGTTCTCCTGAAGCTTGGATTTTATGGCATGGAATTACAACGTAAAGCTGATCATTATGGAAAAATGCTTAGCATCATACCATGGATTCGACATTTATTCCCCGAAAAGAGTTGTTATCGCCCAATGATGGAGTCGAATAAATTTGTATATAATTTTTTTGAGACCATGATAGAAAAATACGCTAAAACATTTGATGAAAATCATGAAAGAAATTTTGTGGATTTGTACATAAAAGAAATGCAGAAAGAACAATTGGAGAAAAACAATGAAACAACTTTTTTATGTGAGTTCCAAAATGATTGATTCTTCAAATTTAAAAATATTTTCTATATTTTATTTCTATAGACGACCAATTCGTTCTAAGTTTGATTGATTTTTCATTTCCTGCATTTACTGCGATCGGAACTCAAATGTCACTTATTTTTCAATGGCTGCTCATGAGACCGGATGTATTGAAAAGGATTCAAGAGGAAATTGATGAATTTGTTGGAAGTGGCCGGCTACCATGCCTAGACGATCGAAAAAATCTTAACTATACTGAAGCAACCATTAGAGAAGGATTACGAATGGAGACATTGGTGCCATCGGATGTCCCCCATGTTGCACTTTATGATACTGAGTTTTTGGGATATCATGTTGCAAAGGCATGTATACAAAATTGTTGAGAAAGGAATCGATTCCTTGATAAGCGAAGGTTTGTGATAAGAAAAAAAAACTTTTTTTTTTAATTTAATTAGGGTACCATAATGATTCCCAGTCTATTTGCATACCACTCTGATAAAAGAGTTTGGCTAGATCCTGAAAATTTTAAACCTGAAAGATTTTTAGACGAAGCAGGCAAATTGTGCCTTAAGAAGGATGTTTCATTTCCTTTTGGTGCAGGTAAAGATTTAAATATTAATAGCATTTCATGTTAAAATTTCTGTATGTTTCTTATTATAGGAAAACGGCTTTGTGCTGGTGAAACGTTTGCCCGGAATATGCTTTTTTTGCTACTATCAGCAATTTGTCAAAACTTCAACGTCGTTCTTGCTCCTGAAGAGCAACTTCCCGATTTATCAAAAAACGTTACTGGATTTATTATCTCACCTCCCGACTACTGGGTGAATTTAGAAATGAGATAATTAGTAATTATGAAGTTTGTATAGGTTTTGTCGAGATATAAAAGTTTATTTGATGTTATCGTTTTAATGTCATACTCTACAGAAAAAAATACTTTTGGATTTGACTTTTAGACTTGAAGCAAAAAATATCGGTATTTGCTGATATATGTGTGGAGATTACAGTTGAAGGAATGGCTTTTAAAGAAAGACAAAACCTAAAAATAGAAATTATATTGTTTTTGTTTTTATTTTGGTGGACTGTAGGTATTGAATGAAATTCAATAAAGAGTTTTAAGCCATTGTATTTCGGTCCTGATAACAACTACAGTGGACCACATCAGTTAGAGCTGTAATTGTTACCTTTCCGACGTTTATACAATTTACAGCTTTAACGCATTGCAAATTATATTTAATAGGGGAACATGGGCATTGAACTAACGGTCGCTTAAAAAATAAAACTTATTTCCTTTATTCAAACTGAAACAACAATTACTTCACAAAATAAAACGCTTTTATTTCAAATACTTTTATTTCTAATACTTTTATTATAACGAAGCACAAGTATGCAACTCTTTATTCACACTGACATTTATTCATTCACTTTCAAAATCAAACAGCCGCTTTCGGACTGGTGGCCCTGTATTTATATCCGAAATAAAGGGTTCTAGAATTTTCTAGGGTCTGCTAGATGGTGCTGTCCAAAAAGGTTTCGTCAATTATTCCAGTACGAACGAGGCTGGACACCAACCGTGATGCATTTAATTATTTATTTCATTCATAGATTTCAATTTTCAATTTCAATTTTCAATTTATTTCATATATAAAAATGTTTTACATTGTACTTCAAGATATAAAATCTTATTATTAAGTATCGAAATGTTAATTACTTATAATTGGCACAAATATATGGAGATTAAATTTAATTACAATATAATCTATGAAGGAATATCAACTGAAGAGTATAGTAGTATTTAAGACTTTTTTTATGATATGCAATAAAAAAATGGGTTTATTGTGACATGTGTTTAAGTAGTTTCTCCCGAAATACCCCCGACGATATAGTTCTTTGCAACTGGTGTGGAAGATTATTCCAAAACCGAATTGCACTAACAAAATAAGATCGCTCCCCCACTGTATGTGTAAACCGTGGTATGACTAATTTCAGACCTCTAGGCGATAGCAAAAAAGTAAGATTATCATACAAATACTCAGGACAACGATTGTGAATTATGTCATGGAGTTTCAGAAACGATCTATACTTATAATAATCATCCAAGCTCATTCCCAGTAATGCCATCTTATACCTCGAAACACTAACATACTATACTATACTATAAATATACCGTATGCAATCATTAAACGCGACATTGATTTTCCGCTTACATTCAAAGTCTAGAATAGATGGTGCGCCAAGTTGTACTAATGTGTCGTTGTTTAAATTAATTGGCATAATCACCACATTGCCCCCCTCTTAGGATTGATCGTCCCGATTTAATCCATTATTCCCACCGTTATAACGATGTAAACGGTCGCAGTGAACTACTTTAAGTGAACTACTACTCCTCTCTGAATGCGGTAAACCACATCATTGATTCACTTTACAACGTTATATGGGCCTTCCCAGTTTTGTTGAAGTTTTGGTGACAGTCCCTTTTGTCGGTGAGGATTGTAAAGCCACACCAGGTCTCCTTCTTGGAATCCCATCGTTGTTGCACGGGCGTCGTACCGTGTTTTCATCCTATCACTAGCGGTTTTTATGTTTTTCATTGTCCGTTGATGAATGTCAATGAGTCTTTCATTTAAGGTTATCCACATATTCTTCCGACCTTTCCGGTTCCATGGTATGGCATCCAAATTTGACTTCGCTGGGCAGCCGTATTGTTGGGCCAAACAGGATCTCCGATGGTGTATGTCCTGTTGAACTATGAACCGCATTTCGATAGGCCATCAACAACAATGGAATATGGCGGTCCCAGTCTCGTTGGTAGTTACCTACAACCTTGGACAGATGTTCTTTAAGAGTCCTGTTGAATCGTTCTACCATCCCATCAGATTGTGGATGAAGCGGTGTTGTCCTCGTCTTCTTGATGCCAAGGAAAGAGCAAACCTCCTGAAAGATGTTAGATTCGAAGTTCCTTCCTTGGTCAGAATGCAGTTCCAAAGGTACGCCGAACCTGCTCACCCAACTGAAGATAATCTGATCAACAACTGTTTTAGCTTCTTGATTTGGGATGGCAAATGCCTGAGGCCACTTGCTGAAGTAATCCATGACTACAGGGATGTATCGGTTTTCGCTGTTGGTCTCCGGAAATGGACCTGCGACATCTACTGCTATTCTTTCGATAGGTGTGACCACATTGTACTGTTGCATTTTACTTTGAAGCTTTCTACCTGATCCCTTGGTAGCAGCACAAGTATCACATTTTCGGCACCACTTTTCGACATCATCTCTTGCATGTAGCCAGTAGAACCGTTGTCGTATCTTCTCCAGCATTTTATTGACTCCCAAATGACCTCCAGATGCTCCATCATGCATCTCTCAAAGAACGTCATGAACCTTTGACCTAGGCACTATCAACTGCATCAGATAAGACTTGCCATCTGCAGATTCCTATTTGCGCCTTAGTACTCCTTCTTGCACATGAAGTGAGTCCCACTGTACCCAATATGCTTTGAGAGCTAGACTTCTATCGCAGATTTCACCCCATTCTGGTTTTTCTTCGTGTTCCTTCCATGCAAGAATGGGCTCTATATCCGAGTATTCTTGTTGGGCAGTCCTCAGTTCTTCATTGCTCCAACCGTAAATGGGATCGGCTCTTATTCGTTGGATGGCAACCGCTTCCTTTTCTTCTTGACGCGTGCAATGCTTACAGTCCTGTTAACACGGTCGTCGAGACAATGCATCTGCGTTTGAGTGCATCTTTCCTCTTCGATGTTGAATTCCGTAGTCGTATGTCTGCAGTCTCTCGATCCATCTTGCTACTTGACCTTCTGGATTTTTGAAGTTTAGAAGCCAATTAAGCGCACCTTGATCTGTTTGAAGGAGGAACTTCTGTCCATAGATGTACTTATGGAAGTGCTTTGTTACCAAAATCAAAGCTAGAAGTTCCCTTCTGGTCACGCAATAATTGCGCTCTGGCCTCGAGAGTACCTTACTGTAGTAGGCGACGACTTTTTCTTCTCCTTCATGGACTTGCGACAGTACAGCTCCAATTCCGACGTTACTGGCATCGGCATCGATGCCAGGGCAGGGGCATTACACAAACGTAGCTTGAGTTCCTGAAAACTTTTCTCGCACTCACCTGACCATTTGAACGGCTTCCCCTTTTCAGTAAGTTGATGCAGGCTCTTAGCGATTCCAGCAAAGTCCTTCACAAAGCGCCGATAATATGTGGCTAGACCAAGAAAGCTGCGGTGCTGATGTTTATCCTGTGGTGTTGGCCAATTCTTCACAGTGTCAACTTTCTCAGTATCAGTCTTTACTCCTTGGGATGAGATGATATGTCCCAGGTATTTAACTTCAGTCTTGAAAAGCGCACATTTATATGGATTTAATTCTAAGTGTGCTTCTCGAAGCCTTTAGAATACAGCCTTAAGGTTTTCACAATGTTCGTCAAAAGTTTTTCAATAAATGATGACATCGTCCAAATATACAAGAGATGATTTCCAAGTAGCACGTAGCGTAATGGTTAGTGCGTTCGACTGTCACGCTGGAGGTCTTGGATCGCTTCCCAGCCTCGTCCACCTAAAAAACAAATAAGTTTTTTTTCAGGGCTACTGCCTCTTGCGTGGAATTGACAAATCCTCCAAGAGTATCACTTGTCACGAATAAGTGCTTCTCGTCTAGCCGTTCGGATTCGGCATAAAATTGTAGGTCCCTTCCATTCCTGTCAAAAGGCGCACACAGGAATGGTTGCGAGTTGTTAGTCACTAGGCCGTGGTTCTTCATCAGCCGTTGTGCCACCCGATTTATTATTTATTTTATTTATGATTTCCAAGTAAGTCCTTAAAGAACACACTCCATCAGACGCTCAAATGTTGCCGGAGCGTTGCATAGTCCGAATGGCATAACTTTAAACTGCCACAGACCATTTCCTGTAGAGAAAGCTGTCTTCTCTCGATCTTCTGGATGTATTTCTACTTGCCAGTAGCCACTCCATAAGTCCAGCGTCGAGAACCATTGTGCTCCTTCCATTGCATCCAAAGTATCGCTGATTCTGGGCAGAGGGTAGCTGTCTTTCTTTGTCACATCGTTCAGCCTACGGAAGTCCACACAAAATCGGGTGCTTCCATCTTTCTTTTTAACAAGAACCACTGGAGACGCCCAAGGGCTTTTGGAATCTTCGATTAGCCCATCTTTCTTCATTGTCGATATAATTTATTCAACTTCGGCTTGTTTGGCTAATTGGAGACGTCTTGCTGGTTGTACATGGATGAAACTTTGGTCACAGAAAGGTTAAGGGCCGTCAAGCGTAAAAATTTCAATTTTGCACTCCGGGTCAGAGGCTTAGGTCTTATATTTTTGAAACATTAAAAATAAGGGCCTAATTGATCGAACCGGAGTGGCAGACTGTTGTCTTTGTATTAAGTGACTATTAATCTCTCAGTAAACGTATGGGGATGGATGGTTCGTAGAGTTTACGATTCTTACCAACAATATGAGGACAAAGAATCACTTACTCCTGCAATCAAAGTAGCATGAAGTGCAATTTCTTTAAATTATATAAAATAACTGCATGGCTCAGTCTCCAACTGGGTTTTTCAAGTTATTTCAAATAAAGGTGGAAGCACACATCATAAAAATATGATAACAAATAGAAAACTTCCCACTTTTACTGCACTTTTTCAATTTGTTTCCTTATTTAAGAGAATGTTTCTATTCAAGTGGTGCAAAAACAAAAACAGTGTTTTTATTGAAGTCAAATCAGAAAAGTCATTAATAATAACTAATCGTATTTTCCTGCATTATTCTGTCCATTCATTTTTATTCGCAATATATCCCTCTTTGGCCGTTTGTCAATTGCGTTAAAAGTGCGTTAAATTTGATCCCATGGCTAAATTTTGACATTACTAAGGTGAATACAGACGTCAAAATTTAACCTGTTCGGGAGATCGTTCAAATTTTAACGAGTGGATAAATGTTGACGTTTGTATTAAGCTTCTTGTACATTACTTACACCCTCGACCTATTATACCTGGACTGCTAGAAACCAACATCACAATGGTTCCCTTTATAAAAAAAAATCGATACACTAGCGGCAAATTGAAAACGACTTAAGGCCTAATTTATTCACTCAAAGTTAAACATAACTTTGGGGTTTTTACAGTCAACTTGAGAAATAGTTTTTTTCACACGAAGTTTACGTTTTCAACTTGCGATTTTCAACTCTAGAGTTGATCAACGAAATAGTAGAAGTTAGTGAGTAAACTTGGGAGTTTTTATCATTTTTTGTTTATTTATTCATGATATTTAGTTGAGTAAATTTTTCGCTTTTGACTTCGAAAGGAAAAAATCTTTAAATAAATAAAAGGGGTATTCATGCAAACGCAGAAAACCCATAGAAAGCTTAAAAACGATAGAATTTTCTATCAGTAGAAATGAACTGACAAAATTTGTTTGCGAAAAATTTTCTGCAAAATATATTATTATACTTGCTTGTTCCTACTATTTTGTTTTCCTAAAATAAAATTATGAAGGAAAAAAAAAAAACACAAATTTTCACAGAGAAGAATAATGGGAAGAATAATAACAGGAAAAGCGAAATGGTCAACAACTCCATGAAATGGAATCATGAATGGATCCATGTTCAAGAGTATGTTTTTACACTTGTCCGGCGAAATCGTCGCCCACTACTAAAACATCACAAGACTAGCAAATCATTCCGCATATAACATGGAACACAATGCTGAAGTGATCTATCTATTGAAATTGTGCACATGTTCTAGTTTTTGGTGGGGGAAAGGCACCATTTTACCATTTTATAAACAAATTTCAAATATAAAAAAAAATATGAAACCAAAAAACTCATTTTATAAACAAATTTCAATTATAAAAAAGAAAAAAAAAATATGAAACCAAAAAACTCATGGGGTCCTCAAGCTTAGTACTAACCATAGAGAAAATACTACCTAGAGAACCGACTTAAGGTGTCCATGCTCTTTCACCCTACAAGCTGAATTGAGAGGATTTATGCCCTATTCAGTAAGGATGTGTGCAGTTGCAATGCATTTTAAATGGGACAAAACTAGCTTTGTATGTATGCATTAGGGCATTTGCTCAAACGTGGTCATGTGCTCAATTGGTGAATCAGATATTCAAAAAAGGGAATCCGTTAAATTCAAAAACTGAAAAATAAAATATTTTGTCAATAAAATTGATGCTTCTAAATGTTTATGAACAAAAACTTTATTTGATATAGCCTTTTATTGCTTCTGGCATATAAATCCAGTAATATTTATTACTATTTCTATTGAAAACAAAGAAAATGTAATCAAAAAGTAGAATCACACCCTTGAAATTCCATGCGTATGTGCCCTAACTTCCGCCACAAGAAATAGACCAGTTTTGCTCAATCATGTCGAGAATTTTGACAGATAGAATAAAAAAAAACATTGCGCTCCAATTCTATTGATAGACATGTAATTCGTAAACTTTTGCAAAAATTATTCATTCCCTGTTCGTGTGAAAAGAATTTGAAGAAAAAGTAAGATTTGCAGATGAGTATATTAACAATGTAAGCGAAAAAATAGGAGGAATAAAAAAAACTGATGTAAGCAAGACATGTTTTATAGTGAATGAAAAAGGCGAAGCACTAAAAAACAAGTTAGCTGACAAAGTGGCTTCTGGAAAATTGAATGAGAATTTTGTCCGGATCAATATCCAAAAGAAGGTTTTCGTTCGTGGCAAGAAAACAGTAAACTTCTCTAAATACAAAAAGAGCCAATGGAAACAGAAGAAAGCAGCCGCTTTGATTGGACCCGAAATGAACATGGGTGGATGTGATGGCGGGATCTTGACTTGTTTTCAGTGCGGTCAGCCGGGTCATTTTGCCCAGCAGTGCAAACTTAAAGGTGATTCTCTTCTGCCAGCTACTGTGGATATGGATGATGATAGTCCTTACTTAACTCTAGAAGAGGCAGAAAAGATGGCCAGTCAGAGTGCATTGGTTGTGCATAGCCGGAATTTGGATAAACTTCCAGAAGCAACGAACACGCTTCTGTGTAAGAAAGATGGCGAAGAAGAAGATCAAGGAGATGACGAGGAAGAAACTTTTGATGGCAAAGAAAATGAAGCAGAAGAGGACATAGTCGCTCAAATTTATAAAGAAATCCAAGCAGCAACTGAAAAACCAGCTGAAATCCCACCATCTCCACCAAAAGTATATATAGGGCATACAATCCCCCAGGATTTTCTTGAAAAAGCTGGTCTACTCAATGCTCCCAATGTAGTTTCCAAAGGCGGCGCTATCTATGAACTTAATCCTGACGGATCTATCCCAGCAGCAACAGAAGAAGTCTATGAAGTGCTTATGATGTTTGGCCACACTGACTTCCGCAAGGGCCAGGATAGGGCCATAATGAGAATTCTCACCGGCCAATCGATATTGGTAACTCTCAGTACTGGCATTGGAAAATCTCTTTGCTATCAACTGCCTGCTTATTTATATAGCAAAAAAAATGGGTTCCATAACTTTGGTAATTTCGCCGTTGGTATCTTTGATGGAGGATCAAGTTCACGGTGTTCCACATTTTCTACGAGCTCACTGCCTGCATACCAATCAAACTCCGCAACAACGAATAAAAATTCTAGAAATGATCAATAATGGAGAAATTGATATTTTGTTGGGATCGCCCGAGGCAGTAGTGGCCGGCGAACGTTCAACCGGATTTGGTTCGATTTTGAGAAAACTACCGCCCATTGCATTTGCATGTATCGATGAGGCGCATTGTGTTTCACAATGGAGTCATAATTTCCGACCTAGCTATTTGATGATTTGTAAGGTTTTACAAAAGAATATGGGTGTAAAAACTGTCTTGGGTTTGACAGCAACGGCAACATTACCCACTAGATAGAGTATAATCAGACATTTGAGCATTCTGGATGGAGAGAAAGGAATCATTAGTGATGTTCCCTTACCGGACAATTTGATATTGTCAGTTTCGAAGGATGAAAATAGAGACACAGCTCTGATCGGATTACTGTTGAGTAAAAGGTAAGATAAGAATCGTCTTTTGTATGGCTTTGTCTAAATCTGAAACTTCACGCACACAAAGAAAATAATTTCGGACCGTCCTACATCTTTTGTCCTTTTGCTTTTCCTTGCAGATTCGATGCCTGCCAGTCGATTATTATCTACTGCACTAGACGTGATGAATGCGAACGAATTGCTGGACAAATAAGAACCTACATGCAGGTTAGTGGAGTTAATTATTTGTTGTTTTTTTCTTTTTAAGCCCTCAATCTTTTAGGATAGAAAATCCGACAATGTACCAGCGAGCGCTAAAAAACGTAAACGCGTTAATTGGCAGGCAGAACCTTATCATGCTGGTTTCCCAGCATCACGCCGGCGAACAATACAAAATGCTTTTATGAAAAACGAGCTTCGCATTGTTGTGGCTACAATAGCTTTTGGTATGGGAATCAATAAACCAGACATCCGTTCAGTCATTCACTATAATATGCCAAGAAATTTCGAGAGCTATGTGCAAGAGATCGGTCGTGCAGGTCGCGATGGAAAAATATCTCATTGTCATTTGTTTTTAGATTCGAAGGGTGGCGATCAGAATGAATTACGCCGACATATTTTTGCCAATTCTATTGATAGACATGTAATTCGTAAACTTTTGCAAAAATTATTCATTCCCTGTTCGTGTGAAAAGAATTTGAAGAAAAAGTAAGATTTGCAATTGAATTGTCTAGATCTGGTTTAATATACCTTTTTTTTAAAATATTTGTCTTCAAGTGATTTTGTAAATGAACATCAGGAGGAAATCAAAGCATCTCAAAACATCGACTGGGAGGAAGATATGTTTGATGTTGATGATAAACTTGTTTCACAGGGCCCTTCGAAATCGACTGATAAAAAACAACCACGAAAAAGAATCTGTCCAGGCCATGAAATTGGAATCTCAATTGAGAAAACAGTACAAGCCTTAGATATACCAGAAGAGAACATATCAACACTTCTTTGTTATTTAGAATAAGATTGCCGTTGGGGTATAAATGTGCTCAGTTCGGCTTATATAATGTGCAAAGTGATATCTTACGGAGGAGCAAAGTACTTAAAGTAAGATAAGTCACATAAAAAGTCAGTCTTAGGCGCCGATATAAGTTATTTAATTTTTATTTTAGACATGCAGCTAGAGACTGTCCTCCACTGGCAATGGCCATAGCCTTACAATTGAAAAACAAAACCTTCAAGGAGGATAGCAACACCCTTGAATTTTCTGTGATTGACATTGCTGCTGCAATCGGATGGAATAGTGGAGTTGTTAAATATCAATTAAAGAATCTTGAATGGATTACACGTAAGCTTAAAAAGTTTTAAAAATATGAATTAGAAAATGGTTACCCAAAGAGATCACCATTAACAGTTTCCTACTTTGATTTGGGTTTTAGAGTTAAATCGCCTGGAGATTTTACATTGGATGAGATCGATGAAGCTCTTGACTCCCTTTATAGTCGGTCTGCAACGCAAGAGAAAGCACAGTTAATTCAGGTATCTGTTTTCAAATCTCTAAAGTAGCATAGTTTTTACATAGTCTTCTTCTTTTTTCAGCTACAATATGTATTCCAAGGTCTTTCTTCGGTTTCATATAAATCTTACAAACCCTGTACAATTGAAGATTTTCCCAAAAACAATTCTGAAAAGTTAAAAGTAATTGTTCGTGAATATTTCCAAAATGATTATCCCAAAGATTTGGTTCTTGATGTTGAGGTACGTTTTAATTAATTTGTCATATTTATTTTGCGTTTTCTTTAATTGTCGTTTTTTATTAGCAATCCAATATAACCGATGATGAAATAACTGGTGATATTTATTCAATAATAAATATGTATCCTGATAATACATTTACTGGAAGGAATATTGCACGAATCTTCCATGATATACAAAGTCCTAATTTCCCTGCTGTTATATGGGGACGATGTAAATATTGGAGAGGCCAATCGAAAGCAGATTTCAATAGAATTGTAAAGCTAGCTAATTCAGTTATTGTTAAGATGCGAACTTAGTTTTAAGTATTAAATATTTATTATGTTAGTTTAAAATTTCATATTATTAAAACAAAGTAATTAATTTAGTTTTTGTTTATGTTTTAAAAATAATTTTGTTGATCCATAAGCAGTTTAGGAATAAGTACCTGAAAACGATGAACACATTTCAAAATAAAAGGCTTATGTGTGTGATAATTGATACATACGAAAGAAAAAAATAAACTTAAAAAAAAAAAATTGGTGCGTCTAAACAAGTGAACCGCACTGTACAAGGAAATAAGGTCATTGCTTCTGTATTTGATTTGTCTTATTAAAATTAAAATTGTTTTCTTTTTAAAGCTCTGCAATCTCATTTTAATTTTGGTGTAATTAATTCCCTTCAGAATCTTTATTAAAGAAATGAGGCTGTAAACGTCCAAGTCCTTAAAGTATTTCTGTATTTCACTGTGCACAGCATCCACTTCTTTTGTACCTGTAAATGGCATGATGGTTCAGAATAATTGAACGTAATTGTCACAATATTTGTATTACATTCCATAAGATTAAAAATAGGTAAAGCATTGAATATTTGTCGAAACCTTTCATAGGAAAATTTTGAAAGAAAATTATGACAGCAACTAATGATTGCAACTTGGACACATTATAATTTTGCGTTTTCTACGCTTTTGGCCATTTACATAGTACATTATAGGCAAATCAAGGTAAACAATGGTGCTTTTGTATGATATTGAACAAAATAGAATTTTCGTTTTAACAAAACCAAATTAAAATGTTTTTGATCAATAAGGTACAAATTGTAACGAAAATAATTTGGATATTGAACAAGAAAGATATAAGATGGTATGATTTTAAAGATATACCATGAATTGTGCAATATGATACAAAAATAATGATAAGTGGTTTATTGAACGAAAGTAACACTCAAATGGGTATTGTGGTCTATTGAACCAAACACTTCTCCATAGAACAAAATGGTTTGCGCCAATCGAAAGAGCACCCTCGAATTATAAAAACTGCATTTCTAACTCAATTTCGTGAAAAATGGTCTATTGAACAAGATAGAACTCAGGTGACGAATTGCTTAGGACTCTGAATCAGAGTGAATCGGAATTAATTCAAACAGCGAAGTTGACTTGCAACAAGTTCAGCATCAACAATCTGCCAATAGTGAATCCTATCTCAAACTATTTTATAAATTGCTGTTCTGGTACTCTGAAAATCTGGTGGTACAAAAACATACTATGGCAGGAATTTTTTTGTTTGTTGTCCTATGTTAAGTATGTAAATAGAAATATCTCAATTTTTTGTTACATCCAATTTTCATTGGCTGCTCCGTTAAAAAAATACTATTTTGTTTTTATACTTTTATTAATTTGTATTTATTTTTGTAACTATGTATAATTATTTTAAATAACTTATTTTTATTAATGCATAAACTTAATATATATGATTCGCAAAAGGAACAAATTTAAATAAAAAGACAAAAAGAAACAAGTTTCTTTTAAATATGTTCTATAAAGTATTACAATTTTATGAGGAAGATTAATGATGCTTTAACAAAATAAAATGTTATTGATTTTGACAATGATTCAAGTGTATGTATGTATGTTTTTATTTAGTAAAATTTTACTGTTACATTTCAATAATTATATAACTATTGACAAATTTGTTATACAAATAATTATGCATACAATTGGAAAACTAATCACCCCTATTATGATAGTCGTTTCACTAAAACGACAGTAAAACGACAAGGCTCTAGAGGCGACAGTTTCTGTCCAATCTCCACGCATCTCATCCTTATGACGAAATTCGTTTGAATTAAATTGACGCCTCCAGGGACGTGTCGTTTTACTGTCGTTTTAGTGAAACGACAACCGTAATAAGGGTGAATATCTTTATACATTGAATTCTCTGATATGATATAAGTAAATCTTAAAAAAAAGAAAGATCAATCCGAAGGCATGAATATTCTCTTCAAAAGGATATAACTGATCATGCAATTACTAAATCAGTTCAACTCTTGTTTTCATCACTCCTGAATGTCTCCACAATGTTAAATAGATTCTTCATTCGAATTTTTGTTGTTAAAGTTGTTTGCGGCGAAAATTTTTTGATTGTAGCTTGTTTGCCTATAATTCTGGGCATTGACCACCTTACTTCGATGTAAGCTGGAATATAAATACAAAAATATGTTTCAATATAATTGAAAGGGGATTGTGTCACAACAACTGTGGCTTAAAAAGCTAATTTCAATAATTATAAATATATTCTGTTCCACAAAAACATAAGGTAGGATTGCGAATCAAAATAAATGTATTTTTATGATCATATAAATAAAAATCATCGTTACAAACGTTTTCTTATACATTTTATAAATCCATCAAATCAGTCAAAGTAAAGCCTAGTACTCACTTCGAGTGAAAACAAAATGTCCATATAAAAGTGACACATATTTCACAGCGATGAAATTCAACACGAGAGCTGAGTAACCAAATGTAAAGCCTAGTACTCAGTTCGAGTGAAAATGAAATTCCTATATAAAAGTGACACTTATTTCACACCGATGAAATTAAAAACGAGAGGTGAGTACCCAAATGTGAAAGTGAAATATGAACCGGTTCAAAATGAATTTCATTTTATAATTTTCATTTCGCAACGTGCAGCCAGCCACTAGGAAAAGAATACAAAATTTGTGGAAAAGTGTGACATTTGTCAATTAATTTATCAAGCTCAAAATAAAAGTTGAAAAATAATTTAATTAAATAACATAAGGAATTATTTTGGACTTAAATGTCGTTTATTTTTGAATTTAAAGTCATCAAGCAAAGACCAGAAACCATGGTATTGAAAATAGTCTTCGTTAGCATTTTGTCAAGATTCTGTCAGAAAAACTTTCATACAAATCAATATTTGTTTCATTCAAAGTGAGTATCAAATATTAGAAAACTGAGGACTGAATATTCACGTGGAGAATCAATAATGGGTTCATAATGAATATTCACGTGAATTTGTACCGTATTTATTTTTCATTTCACAAAGAGGTGAGTACTAGGCTAAAGAGTGAAATATGAACCGGTTCAACATTAATTTCGTTTCATAATTTTCATTTCCTATCGTACGACCACTAGGAACAAATAAAATAGTTGTGGAAAAGTGTAACATTTGTCAATAAATTAAAATGAAAGTTTTTATCTATATATATATATATAAATGAATTGTTGTTCGTTTGTGTTCTTATATCTCAAGTTTGGTAGCTACGAATTCGATGAATTTTTTTTGTTGGAAAGGTATTGTTCTGTAGCAGGTTTGTGTATACAAAAAATGACCTGTGACCGCTTACCATTTTTATGACAAAAAAAATTAAAAGTTAAAAAAAATATGTCAACAAAACGAAGAAAAATCAAACAACATTTGTTTATAGAATCAAACCGGAAATTCAGATTTTATTATTGTCATTTATGGTAAAAAAAAGTCAAACAAAACAACATTTCGGCCTACTGAAGTTAACATATTGAACATACATATTAATGAAACACCCATCACATGTAACATTCCAAAGAATTTGGAAACAGCACAGGTATTACAACAATGTAAGATTATTGTGTGGGATGAATGCACGATGGCTCTTAAGAAGTCATTGGAAGCTTTGAATATCTTCAAAACAATCAAAATTTATTTGGCGGTTTCTTTATATTATTGCGCGTAGTTCCACAATCAACTCCAGCGGATGAAATGAATGCATGTTTGAAATCATATTTGAGATATGTCAAAACAATCAGATTGAAAATAAATATGAGTGTCCAATTGCGAAACGATTCATCGGCCGTTGTTTTCAAAGCAGTTGTTGAATATTGGTAATGGCAAAATGCCCATTGATAATGGATTAATAACATTGCCGGAACATTTTTGTGAGATTACCCAAACTCAAGAAGAATTAAATTGAAGATTAAAAAAGTTTTTCCAAATATTGGACAGCGACAGAAAGATCATGCTTGGTTGAGCGAACGAGCAATATTAGCAGGAAAAAATAAAGATGTTAACGATGTTAATTGGGATATTCAAAATGGAATAATTGGTGAACTAGTATCATATAAGTCAATCGATTATAGACGAAGATGACGTAGTGAACTATCCAACAGAATTTCTTAATTAACTAGATTTACCTCCTGCCATAGATTTAGCCACCCCATAATTGACAAATAAAAGTCAGTGTACCAATCATCATGCTTCGGAATAAAAATCAAAAAGAACTTTGAAACGGAACTAGACTTGCTGTTAAGTGCTTAATGAATAATGTAATCAAAGCCACAATTTTAAAAGGAAAGTATAAGATATAAGGTCCACCGAAAGCAACTACTCATTGAGGAACGACAGAAAGATTTTTTTTTATAGTTTTCAAAGTCTGCATTTAATTTTGTTGCTTTCTACTACTTGCTACTAATAAAAACTCTTAACAAATATTTTAAGAAAAAAAAACGATATCGATTTTAGATTCTTACCAAAAATATAAACCATTACCTTCTATGTACATAATTATGTATGTGCTGTGTAATTTTGATATTTTTAAACCAATTCTTTAAAAAGATTAAAATCAATATGTTGCCAAAAAAGACTTTCCAAAAATGTATTAACTCAAAAAGTTCTAATACTCAAAATCGTTCCAAAATCAAAATTTGGCATATTATATGTACTTAGTTTGACTTTTTATATTCTTTGCAAGGTACAGTCCCTGTCTGATTTATGCAATTTTTTGTAGCCAATAGTCTGTTTTGAAATAATTGGCTTAAGTAAATAATCAGCCTTATCGGGAATAAGGATTTTTTCCCCGTATGAGACTGTCCAATCATATATAATGTTCGAAAAATGGGAAAAAACTACAATGAAAAAACTAGATATCGTAAATCTATTTCCCGGGGGAAAATTAATGATGTTTCCCTGGAAAAAACTCGCCTCAATTTAGTTGAAGAATTTTAAAAATAGAAGGATATTACTACCTATTTTTGAAGGTTTTATAATTTTTTACTTGCTCTAATACCCCGACTCCACAGGCCATGAATGATGGCTGGACTATGGAACATGTCTAAAAAAAAATCCCATGCAGTCGCAAAAATCCATGTCCAAGCAGTGACATATCCATACAAATCAGATTGGATTATGGACATCGTTCATGGCCTGTGGAGTCGGGGTGTAAAGGATAAGTTTTGGTTTCGGTTTAAAAATATAGGCATTTTAATAAAATCCAACATTACGTTTACCGAGAAGTCCATCGGTATTGGTATGTGTGGCTGTATGTCCACTCTACAACAAGCTAAAGACTTAAAGGGGAAACGGCTTGGAGGAGAAATTGGTTTTGTTTTAAGCGATCTATATTAAGTTATTGTTTCTTTATATTTTTTACACATTTTGGAAATATTTTTAACACTTTCGGGTTTTTTCCCCTTATAAAGTAACACAGTTTTGCACAGAGGGAGAGAACAAAAATATTACAACAACAAAATAGACAAACAAAATAGTTTTCTTTAACTTTTGAATATTTTTACGCGTTTCCATTACATGAGAATTAAATCTACGATGCAAAATAGTTCTTAATCACCACAAATACTTCAAATATTTAATTTGATTTCATAAAATAATTTTCAAACTTTGACAGACAAATAATTTCAGAATATAAATTCACTCAAAGTATTTCGAAACTGATTCGAAGTAATTTCCGGGGGAGATTGAATCCGGGGGAGATTGACGAAAGGAGTATTCGAATCCAGGGAAAAATGAAAATCGGGAGTAGAACAATCTCTCCCGAAATTGCCGATAAGGCTGAATACCTCCATACCAAGAAAAGTTAAGAAAAAGGTAGAACCTATAAACTAAAAAAATCAAAACCGTAACTGTACTATCAAAACTTTTTCAAATTAAGTCTACTAAGTGTCACCAAAAGCATTTTTAATTGGAAAAATTATTTCCCAATGAAGTAGATAGTTTTGGAATTACGAAGTGGTTTATCTGGCAATTCCATTAAATTTCTACCAATTTTAAGATATATTCTATTTGTTATTTCAAGAAAAAGAACTTTTTAACTTACGAATCTCTATTCACACTACTGACTATGTTTGCTGTGCCAACTGTATGAATGATGCACGTGCAGCACTCAATAATTGCAGGAATCTCTAGAATAAGATCACCCTTGTCTTTCTTTTAGTCTAATGGAATTCGTACCAACATCAGATGATCACTGTGATTCGTTAGCACAAAATCAATTTTGGCCAATGGCAGTCGATGCTTTTGTTTGTTGCGTCAAGAAGGTAGATAGCTTTGTTGCTGAGGAGGATGAATCGACCTCTTGGCTTATAGCCATGTCGATCGTATTTGACGCAAGGTGAGGAATATTTAAGTTCTTCAGAACCTAATGCTGTTGTCACAAAATTACTAACGCCGAGTGTTCCTTGGAAATGTGGTCTTTTTCGAACCATTTGGCAATACTTTGCGGGTAATTTTTCTTTTTATCTAGGTAGGTATATGGAAAACACACTTTATTTAGAAGGGAAATAAATTAATTTAACAAAAAACTGACCTTTAAAGACCTTTTCAGCTGTGACTTTTGAGTTCAAATTGCTTCTTCTCATCACTCAGCTGCTGACTATAATTTCTTGTTAAGTGAAGCCGATGCACCATATGTAGGTATGTAGAGGCTTCCTGACAATGTTTTGGCTGCGGAAGGTCAACTTATGTCCAGCACTTTTGTTGGTAACTCCTTTGATAATCTTATAAGCCACTATCTCTTTGCATTGGCAATGAACTTTTCATTCACACCATTTGGTGGATCTTCTCTGGTGATGAAGCCTTTAATGAATGCTCGAATCTTAACAGCAGCATATGATTGCAGTATAATTGTGTTCTCACGAAATTTAAGATACAGCTTGCGTTGTTTTCGTCCCTTCGAGTGTGACTGAATAATAGCTGCGACATCGCGTTTCTTCGCTTGGAATGCTTCTCAGAATCGAAGAGGGTCTTAGGGAACCAAATGAAAATCTTTTTTCACATTGTACCGCAGCTAGAAATAAACACAACAAACTTTTTAATGACATTAAAAATATGCTTTTATACAAGTAAATAAACTTTTATTGATATTAAAATAAAAACTTTACACGATTTTAGATTTCACATAATTTATTTTACTTAGAACTGTCAGATTTTTGACAAAACGAAAACAACAAAAAAAACTTACCTGTCAGTTTGAGCAAATTTCGCCATTTTGTTTTTTAATCCACCACTCACATGGATTCACGGATAGGAAAAAAAGAGTAGATTAAGAGAGTTTTCTCTTACTCACCTCAAATAAATTTTGCGGGTGTTTAAGGCAAGGGGGGTACGAGTCGGGCCTCTAGGTAGTATACTTACTCTATGGTACTAACTCACCCGACGATGCTTGATTTCAGTGATCGGTCGAGAACTGCATAGCATGAATGAATAGACAGAAATGAAGAGAAACCCCAACTTTGCGCTCTTACTTTATGTCAAATCATACATCACATATAACAATTATTAACATCATACAATCCTTCCAATGGAATCTATGTACCCTGCAAACCAAAACTCAGTAGTTTGCCTTGAAAAACAACCACAAACAAAACGCATTCTATAAATGTATGTGTTTCCTTATTTACCAAAAAATCTCCCCTCAAAAAAAGTACTTTTGTTTCTCCTAACAAAAACTAAAACTCTTTTATCGTAAAAGGGAAGAAAGAGTGCGATGTATACGATGCACAAAGTTTTGTCTCATTTCGTATGTGCACAACATGACACACAAAAAAATTTATTTTATCTGCGAGCGCGAGTTATAAATGGTTGATTTTTGGTTGTTGTTTATACAAGAAATAAATTATTATTAATTATTGTAATTAAATTTAAATAAAATATACAATTTTTTTTATTAGTTTTTTTTTATACTTTATTGTTATTCCTGCATATCAGGGTCAATAAAACCATTGTCGACGATCGTCGTGTGTTTTGAGATTTTTATACAGCAAATTTCTCAATTATTGGAACGGCTCTAAAGTCTGAACCAGTTATATCCGTACTTCTAGATTCGAGAACTCAGTAATTGTAGAAGTACGGATATAACCGGTGAAATGTATACGCATAAGAAGTACTTGTAAAGGACAAGCTTTACTGCTTTCGCTATGGTTTAAGAAACTACTGACAAATCAACATTAGAAGTACTTCCAATAGTGCTTCGCTGATATACATTTGAAGTACCTTTGTCAGTACTTTAATGGAGGGGAAATTCACTACATTTCGCATACTAGAAAGAGATAGCTGCTTCATGCATTTTCATGTAAAAGAGGTATATAACTGAGTTTTTTCCCGAGCCCCTATCTTTTTTCAGTGGAAAAGAAGTACTTCTATTACGTACATATTTCACCGGTTATTTATGTAGTTCTACGTTTGCTGGGTATGAAACAGAAAATTGTATGTGATGTATGATTGAGAAATGAATGTATGTGATGTATGTAAAGTATGTTCTGTGAAACAGGGCCCAGATGTCGTACGATGCACGAAGAAGAATTTTTGTATCCAACCGCTCGTGAAAAAAGAAGAAGAAAAAAGATAGAAGATACTTAAATGTTTAGACGCCGAGAAAAAATATAAAATTTTTGATTATACAGATATAAAATATAAAGAATATTTCTACTGTTTTGTTTTTTGATAAGTAAAAGTATAATTAATAAATGGAACCAAGTAAAATGGCATCAGTATACTTCAGAAATTTGTTTTTTTATTTGAGATCAAAGGAAATTTGCAACATTCTCAAAAATTTAATAAAAAGGTATGTCTACAACAAATGGTGGCGGAAAAATGCCCCATCTGTAAAGAAGATTATATGTACATCCAACAACATGGCGGAATGCACGAATTGTAAAAATTGGATACATTTCGAGTGCGCCGGAGTTGGAGACCAAGTCGCCAATGACGACAAATGGAAATGTGCAGTTTGCACATTAAAGGAAGCTTCGGGACCAACATAAGCAGTGTCTGTTTCGCCAAGCACATCAAAGTCGGACAAAATACGTGAACGACTTCGTTTATTGGAAGACGAAGAAAAAATTCTGAAGGAGCGACAGCAATAAATGTCGACGCGCCAAGCACTCCCTGATTTTATGGTAATTAACGCTGAAATAAAGTTTTCCAAAGTGTTCGTTTGACAGATCAACAATATCTAACAATAAATCGTTCCTAAATGAAATATAACAATTTCCAACTAATTCTAACAATGACACTTCAACAATTTCGTTTGACATAACAACCATAGTTAACATAGTAATAGTGTGATTTTAAAACCGTCTTGGGTTGGATTAGAAATAATCCTCACCGACTTGATTTCAATAACCGATGGTTCCAAGGTCCAGAATTTTTGATGTGCGAAGAAGACAACTGGCCGAAAGATGTTAAGTTCTCAACTTAAATGACTGAAGAATTGCTGAATGTTCATATCATAAGCCAATCAATCATAGTCGTAAAAAGATTCTCAAATTACCAGAGAATTCTGAAGACTACAGCTTATGTGATTCGCTATTTAAACATAAAGCTTAAATTCAAACCTGATTTGCCAACCCATGGGATTTTAAACGGCGATGAGCTCAACGAAGCAGAAAAGGTACTTATCAGAATTGCTCAAAGAGATGTATATGGTGATGAAGTCAACTCACTGATGAAAAAACAACAAGAAAGTAACAGTTCGGATACAATACGGCCGACAGTACATCGTTCAAGCACAATCAGGCGTCTGTGTCCATACCTTGACGACCAACAGTTGTTAAGAGTTAAAGGAAGATTAGACGCAGCTACGTTTATGAATGCAGAACAAAGACAACCAGTAATTCTACCCAGAGGACATCACATAACAAATCTTTTGATTCAAAAGTGCCATGAAGAGTTCCTGCACGCTAACAACGAAAGTGTAATCAACCAATTTAGACATGGTTTTTTGATTCCCAAATTGAGATGTGCTATTAAATCAACTATCAGGATGTGTCAGTGGTGCAAAGTAAATAAAGTGAAACCGGTGGCACTAGAAATGGCTCAGCTTCCTATAAGGAGAGTTTCACCATACTGAAATCCATTTACCTTTACTGGAGTTGACTACTTTGGCCCGATCAACGTTGCTGTGGGAAGACGTCAAGAAAAGAGGTGGGGTGTGTGCTGTTTACGTGCTTAACAACCAGAGCTGTACATATCGAAGTAGCATACAAACTGGATTCCGACTCATTCATCCTATGCTTCCACGACTTCATACAATGGCGAGGCCAGCCAAAAGAGGTCTATTCCGATAGAGGCACCAATTTTGTGGGAGCAGAACGGCAGTTGCGACAAGATTTAGAAGCTAGGAACCATCACTTATTGCAAGACACTTCGTACATACGGGAGGAGCTTGGGAGCGTTTGGTACGCTGCTTCAAATCGGCACTCTACATTTCGCTGCCTCATTTCGAGAACTCCTAGTGATCCGTTGCTGAGGAGCTGTCTAGTTGCAGCAGAGAACATTATTAATTCCACACCACTCACCTATGTTCCATTGGATGATGATTTATCTGAGGCCCTAACTCCAAATCATTTCCTGAGATTAAACTCAGGTGGTGGAAAGAACGTTTCATACAGTAGTATTTACCAAAACTAACTCTTCGTTCAAAATGGTATGATACAGTACCACCATTAAAGGTAGATGACGTCGTTCTAATAGTTGACAAAGATCTACCAACGAACAACTATCCAAAGGGCCGAATCATAGCAGTGAAGACGTCTCCAGACGGCCAGGTCCGAAGTGCTACAGTGCAAACCATAGATGGACTTTTTGAAAGACCGACTGTTAAGTTGGCGTTGCTCCAGGTGAGGCCTAGTGGTACGACAACGTCCTAGCTTGGAATTGTTGTACCGGGGGGAACTGTTACGAAAAAAGAACTGCTGGCAACGACTTTAACTTTCTACTAAACTTTAAACAACACCAGATGTCGTACGATGCATGAAGAAGAATTTTTGTATCCAACCGATCGTGAAAAAAAAAGAAGAAGGAAAAAGATAGAAGATACTTAAATGTTTAGACTCCGAGAAAAAATATACAATTTTTGATTATACAGATTACAGATATAAAATATAAAGAATATTTCTACTGTTTTGTTTTTTGATAAGTTAAAGTAAAATTAATAAATAGAACCAAGTAAAAAAGCATCAGTATACTTCAGAAATTTGTTTTTTTATTTTAGATGAAAGGAAATTTGCAACAACCCTTAATAATCAAATAAAAATAGAGCTCGGTTTTAATTGAAATAATATAATATAAAATGTTTCGTGCAAATTACCTACTTCTGAGAGAATTGGGCGTCATCTTTTTGGAGCAGCGAAGATGATGCAGGGAAGAAAATGTATCCCTTGAAAGGCGGCAATATAACATGCTTCCCCGTGTTGGTATCGATAAATAGGACGACCATGATTTCATTTATCGTTCTCGCCTCTCAAAAGCAACGGCAATTTTTTTTTTATTTAATAAAGGATTCGTTGCCTTTCGACGAAATACATTACGGAAAATATCGGTTTAAAAAACAAAAACAGGTTGTCGTTCGATCACCGAAATCAAGCATCTTCGGGTATGGTTAGTACTTAGATGGGGGAACGCATGAGCATTGAGTTTTTTTTGTCTTGTTATTCTTTTGACTCCGCGCTTCAGATGGAATGAAAAATCCATTCCAATTATTCGGAATAAATAAAAAACGACAATAATGGTTTATCCCGAGTATTTTATTGAATAAGGAAACACAAAATATTTATTCCAAATATTTTAAATATATATATTGAATAAATAAACATATTACACATTAAAATGGTAGTAGCCCGTAGCGTAATGGTTAGTGCGTTCGACTGTCACGCTGGAGGTCTGGGATCGCTTCCCAGCCTCGTCCACCTAAAAACTAAAAAGTTTTTTTTTGAGGGCTACTGCCTCCTGCGAGGAATTGACAAATCCTCCAAGAGTATCACTTGTCACGAATAAGTGCTTCTCGTCTAGCCGTTCGGATTCGGCATAAAATTGTAGGTCCCTTCCATTCCTGTCGAAAGGCGCACACAGGAATGGTTGCGAGTTGTTAGTCACTAGGCCCTGGTTCTTCATGAGCCGTTGTGCCACCCGATTTATTTTTTTTTCACATTAAAATGCAAAATTATTCTAATGCAAACCAAAAGTTGAAAATGACGTCTTTGTGTGTCAAGCCTCAATTACATAGACCTACTTTTGTACAAAAAAGTGAGAAATTAAAATGCTCGCTTAAGAAACATGCTTGTAAGAAAACATTCGAAAATTGTTCTGACATATAAATTAAACCACCATGCTCAATTCTCCATTGTTTTTTTGCAAGAAGGTGTCTTCAGAGTAGATATTTATTTCTCACTTTTGTACTTTTGTATAAAAGTAGGTCTATTTAGTTGAGGCTTCATGCTTAACAAATGAGAATGACGATCGACTAGCAGTCCATCAGGTATATTAGGTTCATCATGACTGCCACTATCAAAATGCAATTTCCGCGTTCAAGATCGTATCCAAAGCGATTTGGATAGGTTTGTGTTGTAATTCCTTCTCAAAAAAGCTATTGCAACAACAAATCAAGATATCCACCGTCTCGGATAGGTTCCTTAACGCAAGGAACGTCGATGGGAAATGTATGTTCTAAAAAAATTCCATTTAGTGCAATTGGCACAGCAAAACCCTTCAATTTTATTCACCCCTATAAAAACGGATCAAATTTAACTGGGATCAAATTTAACCAAAATTTTAACGCAATTGACACACGGCCTTAAAGGCCGTGGGAACAAATCATGTAGAATAGTGTGGCAACAAAATATGAAAGCCCAGCCTACACCACCTGACATTCTATCCCACACGATTTGACATGTATTAATACATACGAATAATTTTAGGAATGGTTCTATTTCTATCCCACACTCTATCACACTTTTTTTTAGGTTAAGGTAATGTATTAATAACGGGTGATTTTTTTGAGGTTAGGATTTTCATGCATTAGTATTTGACAGATCACGCGGGATTTCAGACATGGTGTCAAAGAGAAAGATGCTCAGTATGCTTTGACATTTCATCATGAGTAGACTTACTAACGAGCAACGCTTGCAAATCATTGAATTTTATTACCAAAATCAGTGTTCGGTTCGAAATGTGTTTCGCGCTTTACGTCCGATTTATGGTCTACATAATCGACCAAGTGAGCAAACAATTAATGCGATTGTGACCAAGTTTCGCACTCAGTTTACTTTATTGGACATTAAACCAACCACACGAATGCGTACAGTGCGTACAGAAGAGAATATTGCGTCTGTTTCTGAGAGTGTTGCTGAAGACCGTGAAATGTCGATTCGTCGCCGTTCGCAGCAATTTGGTTTGTGTTATTCGACCACATGGAAGATTTTACGCAAAGATCTTGGTGTAAAACCGTATAAAATACAGCTCGTGCAAGAACTGAAGCCGAACGATCTGCCACAACGTCGAATTTTCAGTGAATGGGCCCTAGAAAAGTTGGCAGAAAATCCGCTTTTTTATCGACAAATTTTGTTCAGCGATGAGGCTCATTTCTGGTTGAATGGCTACGTAAATAAACAAAATTGCCGCATTTGGAGTGAAGAGCAACCAGAAGCCGTTCAAGAACTGCCCATGCATCCCGAAAAATGCACTGTTTGGTGTGGTTTGTACGCTGGTGGAATCATTGGACCGTATTTTTTCAAAGATGCTGTTGGACGCAACGTTACGGTGAATGGCGATCGCTATCGTTCAATGCTAACAAACTTTTTGTTGCCAAAAATGGAAGAACTGAACTTGGTTGACATGTGGTTTCAACAAGATGGCGCTACATGCCACACAGCTCGCGATTCTATGGCCATTTTGAGGGAAAACTTCGGAGAACAATTCATCTCAAGGAATGGACCGGTAAGTTGGCCACCAAGATCATGCGATTTGACGCCTTTAGATTTTTTTTTGTGGGGCTACGTCAAGTCTAAAGTCTACACAAATAAGCCAGCAACTATTCCAGCTTTGGAAGACAACATTTCCGAAGAAATTCGGGCTATTCCGGCCGAAATGCTCGAAAAAGTTACCCAAAATTGGACTTTCCGAATGGACCACCTAAGACGCAGCCGCGGTCAACATTTAAATGAAATTATCTTCAAAAAGTAAATGTCATGAACCAATCTAACGTTTCAAATAAAGAATCGATGAGATTTTGCAAATTTTATGCGTTTTTTTTTAAAAAAAGTTCTCAAGCTCTTTAAAAATCGCAAGTGTGGAAGCAAAATATGAAAAGTCATTTTTTTCACACAAACTTGGCTGTCGCGTGGCATTCTTGCCCACTTTCAATTTGACATGTATTAATACACAGTGGGGTAGTGTGGAAGGGCTATTAGGAAGTAAAACCAAAAGGTGAATTTATAAATTTACCAAAGCGCTACAAACTCAGATACATTGTAAACAAAAAGTTTGTTTCTATTCAAGTGGAGTGGAGTGTATGTACATACTGTAAATATACATATACATACAAAGATAGAGAAAAAAATATAATTCTTAAAATGAAAACAAGCTACCAGAAATAGAGAGAAAATGTTCATTTTAATAGGTAAACAATAAGAAATCACTTGTATTCGTAAATCAATTTAGGTCCTTATATCAATAATAACTGCATGCATTTTAGCGTTGAACCACAAATGTTTCAAATATATACATACATAATTATCACAAAATAATTTATAAGCTTTGACAGATAAATAATTTCACAAAATTAATTCTCTCAGGAGTTTTGTCATAAAATGTGGTGGAGGTGGACCATTAAAGGTTTCGGCCAAACATTGGGAAGGCAGGCGAATCCATGTGTACAGGTGATGGTACTATGTACATATACATACATATTTGGATTTGATGGTGAAAATAGAAAAAAGGTGGTTTTAATGAACTCAAAGGTGGTTTTAATGAACTTACGATTAGATTATTTTCTGTGTTTTCCGACGTATAGCAGTGGCTTCTTCGTACCTTTCTTTGACTAGCGGGCAGCCAAATAAGTCTCGTGAGCTTGATTTTCAAGGGTTCCAATCTGGGCTATGAATCATTATGTGATGTTAAACTTACAACAGGAGAATTATTTGCATACATTTTGTTTGGAAATAAAAGAATTATTTTTTTCTTACGAGATGATCACTGATTAATTTATTTGCAACCACAGCTTCGGAATCGTAAACTTTTTCAGGAGCACCATCAGGGATTTCTGTTTCGTCGATAAGCTTGCTGGTTGGTGTTACATTAACTGGATTTTTATTTGCAACTTCATTGCCAAGCCTTTTACTTAGAATTTTTTCGTTTCCAAATCCTTGGAAAGTGGAGCTGTTGTTGTCGTAGCTTCAAATTTCGGCACCTTTTGCTTCTCAGAACCTTTGATTTTTTTGTTGCGTTTTCGAGGGGATGCTGTCTTAGGAGTACCTTGTTTTAGAAACTCAACATTGTGAAATATTTTGTATTCTTGGAGAATCATTTTCGGTGCATAATATCCATCTTTACCTTCAATTTCTTCTCCCCAAAGATCGGACTTGGAAGACATGGATTTGATTTTTATTTGTATTAGAAGGCAAGAAGGCCTTTTTTCTCGGGGGCATAGTTTTTCATTGTTCAATTATATTTTTTCACTTATAAAAAACACAAATTCTTTACTTAATTTTGTTCATCTTCACAAAGCCCCTTATTTGGCTCTATTAAACTATTGTTTTCAACGATAAGTTTAAGGTAAAAGTTTTTTCTTATAGATATATGATGGACTTCATTATTTAAACACTCTATTTTTTCATTCTTAACTATACAAATATTAAAATTTACAAATTTACAAAATTACAAAATTTATTAGAAAGTTTGAAGGATTAAAATCAGCTGAAAAAAAATCCATCAAAAAATCCCTGACTCAAATGTCAAAAATGATATTTTTGTGTGCTAGTGAAGCGACCGTTACAGAGGGAACCATCGTTAGTTGACTACTGGCAGTCCATATATAATGAGTCAACGCATTCAAGAGTGCTATATTGGAAAAACCCTTTACCTTGCGCTTGACTTCACTCTTAGAAATAATTAGACAGTGCATTTTGCGTATAGGAAACATCAAGGCTCAGGTCACTTTTCTTATGAGTGTGGTCCCTATAAGACATCTGTACTATACTCAGGTACTATAAATCGAGTGCATATTCTAATTCAAAAAAAAAAAAACAATTCATAAATGACGCTGTATTGGAAAAACAGATCGCGAATATAAGTTTTTTGCATTCGACTTATTTTTTACTTATAAGCTGTTGGATGCTGCAGTTTATATACAAACATTATAATTGTTCCTCCAAAAAATGATGCTGTTAGTAATAATGAGGAAATCGATGATAATGAGCAGCTTTTGAGGATGGAAACATGTTCCCAAAAGAATTGGCTGGTGAAATTGAGCTAGAATCAGGCAAAATGGTTTGATCGAAAAAAGAGAAAACATGTCAACATTCCAATTCCAAATGCAATTCGTGAATTGGAATTCGAAGAAAAAAGTGGTACTGATGGCCACTTTTATCAAATGCACTCGACGCAGCGTTGGGCATGGAAAATACATTGCATTTGCAAGGAAACACCAAAGCCGCAACTAGAATTATTTAGAACGTTTGTTGTAGATTCCCTGTTGCGATCGGAAACAAACACTGAACCTGTGATTCAAACGGAAGGAAACGCGAATGAAGTGGCCCGTTTCGACAACATCAAACATACTGTCATCAAAACAGAAAAGCGTCTCCGATGTCACAAGTGTTCCAGCCAAACCGTTTTTTCCTGCAGGAAATGTGATATCCCGCTTCATCCAAAATGCTTTAATGAATACCATACAAAAACCCATTCTTTGTAAACAGAATGGGGCATATATTCACAGTCGCAGATAGACCCAAGTTTAAATAAACTACAGTGTAAGACAATTTTGGCTCAATGAATACAGACCGATTTTAATTACAAATTGCTCGTTTTATATTTTTATAAGATAATTAACTTGTTATACTAGACAAATACCTTCAAATATTTTGAAATGATAAACTTTAAAAAATAGAATCAACGTCCGAAAATTCAACTAAACCTATTTTTAACTTAAACCTAGTTCTAAACTGACTATGAATACGCCAAAATATATCTAAATATAATGTATAACTTATAACGAATTTTGTCATTTTATTTTCAACCATCTTTTATTACCCAGTGTATCTTCATATATTTAATTAATTTCTTCATAAGAATATTCAAATAAAATGAATTCATACTTCATGTAAAAAAAAATGTATACTTAAGTACTAATACTTTCGGCGAGCGTTGGGAAAACGCAACGTTAATTTTCCGGAAAACCAGAAGCTTTTCCAAAAATTTTTTTTTCAGATTTCCTCTAGTTAGACCAAAAACAGATAGTGTGTAAAATTTTAAGTTTCTAAGTCAACTGGAACTGGTAGCCACCAGAAATGGCTTAAATTAAAATCTACTTTGTTAATTTAGTATTGTACTAAATCCATATAACACCTCTACGTTTCTAAATGTCAAAATGAGGTATGTTTGCAGAAGCAGCACTTTTTTGGACGTGTTCTATAAGTTCAACAATATTAAAAATTTAGAAAATTTAACAAGTGTTTTGAAATTAGAAAAATGTTAAGTATTATCATGCGTAACCCTAAATATATATAGGCTCTAGCTCGACATAAATCGGGACGCACAGGCAAACAAACCGATTCGTCTTTTGTCGAAAATCAGGTTTTGGGCTTCTACATTATCGTAATGTTAGTTTTGATTAAAACCTCGAATTTTGTTTTTGCCACAAATCCAATAACTGCCCTTTAAGGCAAGTAAAAGTTGAAAGTCGGGACAAAATCGGGACATTTTGCAAATCGTGACAAATATCGGGACAGGGTTAAAATATCGGGACTGTCCCGCCATCGGGACATGTATGCAGCCCTATGTGTGAGTAAAATTATTTGTTTTGATAGCTAGTAGCTATAAGGAGGTCATAATTTGTTTTGATAGCTAGTAGCTATAAGGAGGTCATAATTTATAAAAAAAAAACAAAATCACACAAAATTGTGACCTGTGTCTCACAGCGGCAGAATAGGTCTGTAAAGTTCATTAATTTTTTTTTGTACAAAATAATATATTGAAGTCATTTCTTCAACTGTAATCTCAAAACCATTTCAACACGGGTTTGGAATTTGACCCTAATTCAACTTGACCTTTGGATGCTGTTTATAAACGGTGTATGAGGTAAGATGAAATTTTCCCCATGTTTCCCAAACTTGAGTTTATTAACTTCCCATTGGAAGCTATTGTAATTGGTCTCTAGAATTAGAATCCGTCGTTTTTAGCAAGATGTCTGTATGTGTTTATGTACGTATGTTCGGGGCACAGTACACATATCTAAGGTATTATCAGGCGCACATTTCCAAATTTCAAGATAGCTGCCCTTTGTGATTGTTTGAAATTCAATTTTTTTACTATTGATTTTGACAACATGCGCAGAACTAAACAAAAATGAACATGCTAATGATATTACCTGTAATATATGTATCTTGTTTTCGGGGTACTTTTTTCGTCCACCAAATCTCGAGAACGCATAAAGAAATCGACCTCAGATAAATTTTATTTTACAGATAATATTGTCATAACGTGCTGAAAAGGTTTTCTAACAAATTCAATAAACCGTTTTTTTACTACAGCAATTTAAAAAGGAGCTGTAAAATGTCATTTATCAAGAATATTTCCAGAACAGAATAAGATACTCACTTCAGACTAATTTTATTTTACACATAATTACACAATACAAAATGGGTAAATATTAAACAAAAAAATTCAACAGTCCCTTTTTTAAACTAAGAAAAACAGTTGAAAAATAATTTTCGTCTCAAATATTTCAAGAACATGAAATTATTCGGAACCCAGTCTATTTCTTTTTTTACATATAATGAGGTAGTCAACAACTGGTAATTTTTTAAACAACCTCCATACCGAGAATAGTTAGTAAAAAAAGTTTTATAAGTAAGATTCTTAGAATTTTGTAAGCTATTTACAAACAAAAATATACAAACTTTACTGTTATAAATAGCTAAAGTACAAAATATAGGTAATGTCACATTTTGCCCTGTATCTCTATATCTATACCTATCTATATACTGATTATCCAAGAACCCAAAGTTATTACACTATAAAATATATAATTATATAATAGGTGTGTTTTGTTTGTCCTGAAGTCAAGACTATAAAGTATTAAGAAATATTTTAATATTACCTACAAAACAACAACACTTTATTCTGAAAACAAAATATTCGATTGAGTCTAATGAAAAATAAAACAAAATGCTATAGTAACGAGGCTATCATAAGCCACAGTACACATATCTAAGGTAATACATAATATCACGCGCAACTTGTCAAATTTCAAGATGGCTTCTTTCAGTGTAGGTTTTTGTGTCAAAATTAATGTTTGTGTTCTGTTTTTTAAAACGATTGCGCGAAAACTGTCCAACGGTTTTTTATGATTTTACACTTAATTTAAAGTTCAAGCTTTAAAACGAGCCTATTAACAATTAATTATGGATATTGTATCCATCGCAATTGTTGTTTTCATAATGCCATTTTTTAGGTTTTCTTTTTTTTTTTTTCAATTACATTTTTAATTTATCTTACATAGGTGCTTAGCACTGATTAATTTACTGATTATGAACAAATTATTTAAACCAAACTTTTGCAGAACGAGTCACGAGACAGAATGACAGAACACAAAACCGCACTGAAATCAGCCATTTTTCTTCCATTATGACACATGCGCAGAACTGAACAAAAATGAAAACGCTAATGATATTACCTGCAATACATATACCTTGATCATAAGCCTGGTTGAATATCCAGTCTTACTATAGCCGAGTTGCTATAGCATTTTATTTTATTTTTTAATAAAATATTTTGTATTCACACTAAACTGTTGTTGTTTTGTAGTTTATATTAAAATAATTTTTAAGACTGTATAGTCTTGACTTTAAATTGAAACAAAACACGCCTAATATATACTCTACCACCCACCACTTAGGTAAATATTTATACTGTATATGGTTTTCAAGTGCACCAATGAGAAGTTACTAGTGTGGGACTTCTTATGCGTTCTGACAGCGAATTTAAAAAAAAAAATGTGAGAAATTTCATGACCTAATAGTCCACTAAGAATAGACAAAAAAATGCCAAATAAAGGAAAAAATTAGTTCGAGGCTGAAATTTGGTGTAATCATTGGTAATGGTACTCTTTATAAACTGATAGAGTTCCTCATCAATCCGATGACCGCTAGGTCAGTTACAAGGGGTCAATGGTCATGAAAATGGTTTTTTTGACAATAACTTCAAAACGGTTTGGTTAAGAAAAAATATTTATACTACAAACTTGTAGCTGAGGCAATTTCCCACAAAATTGCTTTTATACATTTTGTCCATAGCATTTACCGTTAAAAAATGATAGCAGTTCAAAGAATCACTTGGGTCTTAAAATTAATTAATTTTAATTTTTGGTACAATAATCGGCCATGAAGGTGTGTTTTTTTTTTAAAGTAACTCAAAAACGGTTTGGTTTAGAATTGTTGCCTAAACTTGTAGCTGGGGTAATTTTCCACAGATATGGTTATTGTTATCTCGTCCGTAGCACTTAAGGTTAGACCGCACACAACCGCAGCGGAACTACACTTCACGACGCGGCAAAACATTAATTGTATGAAATTGTATGAACTATATCGCACTAAGCGGCAACTGAACTTCATAAAATTTCATACAAATTATTGTGAATCGCAGTGCCGCTGCAGTGCAGTTCCGCCTAGTGCGGTCTTACCTTTACTGTAATGTTATACATGGCATCACTGATTATATGTTAAATATGGCAACACTGATTCATATGTCAGTTCGGTTGTGCATCATTCTCTGATTTGTAAAGACGCAATTATCCATCTAAATAAAGAATTAACATTATTAATCTTTAGTAATAAAAGTTTGTTTTATTAATATTTTGCTAAATATTATATGGTATCAGAAGTGGTTAATTAAATAGAACATTAAATAAGTTAGTTCATTACTTTAAATAAGACTAAAAAGTAATACAAATTCTCAGACTAAAACAACGTTCTCGCAACAATTTTTTCTAGCAACATTGGTGAATTGTTGGCAAGCTACAAAATGGCGGACATGCGCAGATAATTCAGAGAATTGCATTGCTCAAATTTATCATCGGAATGGAACAATTGGAAACGTGATTTTGTTGTCTACATGATAGCAAATAATAAAAACACTGAGCCGGAATCAACAAAAATCGCAATTTTCTTATGGTTAATCGGGATAAAAGGTGCAAACGATTACAGCTCCTTGTTTCCAAATGATGGGTCACAAAATGCATTGCTTGGAACTAGGGCTGGCCACGAGATGAGAAAAGTCTCGGTCTCGCATGAGGAGAACGAGACGAGACTGGCTTTTAAGCAATCGAGACGAGACTGCATATTTGGACCGAAATTTACAGAGATCCTAATAAATACAAAAATGAAATTTCAGTTAAATATTTATTTTCTTCTACACGTATTCTAACTATAATCGAAAATATTTCGTTCCATTAATCAACAAGTTGGCGGGAAATCGAATTTTTCGGAGACGAGACCGAGACGAGACTTAATTATACGAGACCGACTCGAGACCGAGACGAGACTGAAAATTTTCGATTTTAACGAGACCGAGACGAGACTTACAAAAGTCTCGCAGAGTCTCGTCTCGTGGCCAGCCCTACTTGGAACAGTTACTCAGCAACAAACAATACCAGCAACAGCGGATGTTGGTGAGACCACCACCAACAAAGATCTTTGCAGGAAGTTTTGGCAGCGTTCGACAATCATTGTCTGCCACAAAGAAATGTAACTATGGAGTCATACAAGTTCAATAACATTAAACAGAAGGAACGCCAACCATTTAGTGAATTCCTGACTGAGCTTCGTGTTCAGATTGAATGTTGTGAATTCAACATAATGTGGGTTGGCGTTGGCATCGAGAGCCGAATGCTGCGTGATCGCATCATCACTGGTGTTTTTGATAAAAAAAACTTCAATTAAAATTGCTTGATGGACGGGAAGAAACACCATTGGAACGGGTTGTGGACATTTTCAAAACCTTTGAATCAGCAAATGTAAACAAAATATTACTGGAATCCAAGCAACCTGCTGTAGCAACTATTTCATCGGAAAGGAATCATGACAATATTCAATCAGAGGCAATTGATGTCATCAATCGTCGCTTCTGCTTTAATTGTGGTGGTGATTGGAAACCGGATCCCAAAAAAACAATGTCCAGCGAGGGACTATATTTGTCATTGTGGAAAGAGAGGTCATTATCGTCGGATGTGCCGCAAAAATTCAAAGAGTTTGGAGCCAACATGTACATCGGAACAAAAAACAAGCGGAAAACAGAGGGTTGATAAAATTAATTGGGGTGACACATCAGGTAAATTAAAAAAAAGAAAATAAGACAGGATATGAAGCTAATTATGATTGTATTTATAGAATAAATTCTATTATAAATAAAAATGAACATTGGACTAAGGCATACCAAGTAGGAACTCAAACAGTAAAATTAAAATTTGATACAGGAGCGGATGTTAATTGTATCCCAATCAATATGATCAAAAATTTTGAAACCTGTAAAATTAATGATAAAAGAAGTTTTTCTGTATTAGATTATAGTTACAATAAAATTAGAAACTTTGGTTTCGTTGAATAAAAACTTTTTGATATTAAATCGAAGATAGAAAGACTGGCTAATTTTTTGGTGGTGGATAATTTATTTGAGCCAATACTTGGACGAGAATCTTGTATTGAGTTTGGGTTAGTTCAACGTTTAGAATTTGACTCTATTAGGTTATCGAAACTTAAAGAGGAATTTGTAAGTAAAAACAAAACAAAAATTTCAGGAAAAATTACAATTCATTTGAAGGAGAATGCGAAGCCGGTAGTTCATTACAAAAAACGTTTTCCTATTACCTTAATTGAGAAACTTAAACCAAAGATGGAAAACATGGTGCGGGATGGAATAATTTCGGCTGTGTCTCATCCAACTGATTGGGTAAATAATTTACAAATTGTAGAAAAGTCAAATGGTGATTTAAAAATCTGATTAGACCCAAAACCGCTTACCAATTTTGAAACGGAATTATGTAATAAAAGGATTTTTATGGCTTTGGATTGGTCAAATGGGTTTTGGTAATCGGAATTAGATGAAAAAAGCTCCGAACTTACGACGTTTATGACCCCCTTTGGTCGATACAAGCTCAATAGACGTCCATTTGGGTTAAATAATGCACCGGAAATTTTTCAAAAAATAATTGTACAGATATTTGGTGATATACCGGGTGTGCTATTGTATTTTGACGATATTGCAATTGCTGCATCAAACGAGCTGGAACATGATAAAACATTATAAATTGTTCTTGATGGAGCACGTTTAAATAATGTCATATTTAATTCGATAAAAAATCAATATCGTAGGTCAGAAGTCAAATTCATGGGTCATATTCTTTCAATCGGAACAATGAAGCCGGCAGAAAAATACAAGACTGCAATTCTTGAAATAAGCCGACCTACAGATAAGCAGGGTGTTATGAGAGTATTGGGAATATTTAAATATTTGGTTAGATTTATTCCAAATTTGTCTAGCAAAACGGCTGAGTAACGCCGATTAACTGGGAAAGATATACAATTTGAATGGAATGAAAAACATCATCAGGAGTTGCAACATTTGAATAAAATAATTACTTCTGATCCTATACTAAGGGCTTATGATCCTAAAAAGCCAGTTGTTATTCAAACTGATGCATCGAAAGATGCACTTGGATCAGTTTTCATTCAGGATGGTCATCCGGTTGCCTTTGTTTCCCGAACTTTAAGTTAGAGTGAACAAAAGTTGGCACAAATTGAAAAAGAACTATTAGCTATTGTTTTTGGATGTCAACGTTTTCATTATTTTATATATGGTCGTGAATTCACTGTAGAAAGTGATCCAAAAACCACTGAAAACGTTGATTAAACGTGATATTGAGATTACAGCGGGTGTTTATGACATTGTTGAAATACCCGAAAATTGAAATAATTTATAAGCCAGGGAAGAACATGCTTATTGCTGACTGCCTTTCACGGGCACAATTGAAAGACATTTCTGAACTGGAAGGATTATCAGGGGTTATTCACACAGTTATAAAATCCGGTTATTCACACAGTTATAAAATCTGGTTATTCACACAGTTATAAAATCTGCTTGTCTGCCGGAGGAAAATTATAATTATTACAAAGAAATATTAGAGTTAGATGAGAATAACAAACGTATTTCTAACTTTGTTAGGAATAGTTGGCCTGGTTTTCATCATATAATGATATTGCTCAAGCCTTTTATAAATTAAAGTCGGAATTACATTTTGAAAATGGCTTGCTATTTTTGAATCACAAATTGGTTATTCCAACAAAATTACAAGGGAAAATTGCAAAGAGGCTTCATGGACCGCATCTGGGAATTGAAAAAACTCTTTCGAGAGCAAGAATGTTATATTTTTGGCCTGGTATGACCAATCAAATATAAGTAATTGTTGCATCATGTAACATATGGGAGAAATTCAAGCGGAATAATCAAAAAGAACCTTTGGTTCAAGAACAAACCCCAAATTATCCATTTCAATTTGTTTCCATGGATTTATTTGAGTATGCTGGCCGTGATTTCATTACAATCATTGATGCTTATACTACGTTTCCACCAGACACTATACCGTGATTTAGCAAGATTATCACAAATATCTTTGAAATCTACAAGATTTACCATACAAATTTTAATCTCCTCAAATGAAGATTTCAAATAAAACTCATTCAAATCTACTTAGAAACATTAGTTTGCCAAATCAAACAAACTTTTTTTCGGGGAATAATTGTGGAACCGACCCATTTAAACGCCATTTTCGTTTATTGACAGATGGAAATGTAAACAAAAACTAACTCAAACTATATAAAACACTTCCACTTCATATCAAAAAAATGAAACACCATTTGAATGTTTTGCCATAATCCTCTTTTTGATCTTTTTGTGCAGTGGAAACACCAAACAAATATCATTACCTAAATCTCGGTTTAGTGGTTGGTGGAAACGTAGTATTACTCAAATTATTTAACTGCGCAAGTTTAAACAAAAAAACGTCTAAGCACATCATTGAAGTCATTTGTATTAAGGTAAGACCGCACTAGGCGGAACTGCACTACAGCGGAACTGCGATTCAAAATAATTTGTATGAAATTGTATGAAGTTCAGTTGCCGCTTAGTGCGATATAGTTCATACAATTTCATACAAATAATGTTTTGCCGCGTCGTGAAGTGTAGTTCCACTGCGGTTGTGTGCGGTCTAACCTTAATACTTTTGTTTTTCCTTTTTTTTAATTTTATCTTGAATATCTCTTTCCGATATATTATTTCGAAGAAGTAACTGGTCTGACACAGGTAATTTTGTTTTAATCAACCGACCAAAAAATAGTTCAGATGGTGTTAACTTCATACTTGCAATTGGTGTTGAATTGTATTCTAGAATTCTATACTGGAATTTATCTACTTCATTTACTTCATAACATCTTTTGAGAATGTTTTTAGCAATAGCTACTCCCTTCTCAGCTAGTCCATTGCTTTGTGGGTACCTTGGACTTGAGTATTTAAAGAGAATATTAAACTGTTCTGAAAACTCTTTAAACTCTGGTGAGTTAAATGGACTATTATCACATTTTAATACTGTTGGATATCCAATTTTATGAAATATAAAGGTTAGACCGCACACAACCGCAGTGGAACTACACTTCACGACGCGGCAAAACATTATTTGTATGAAATTGTATGAACTATATCGCACTAAGTGGCAACTGAACTTCATACAATTTCATACAAATTATTTTGAATCGCAGTTCCGCTGCAGTGCAGTTCCGCCTAGTGCGGTCTTACCTTTATTATGATCAGATCGCTAAATTGCTATCGCCACTAAAAGTGGGCAACTGAGTCATTTAAAAAAAAAAATGCTAAGGGTTGCCACTATGGTAAAATAGTTGAGATTGTTAATGACCGCTCCTATATTATTAAGGATACTTTTGATAATTATTATAGACGTAATCGTAGATTCATTGCAAAAACTAAAAATGAGGACTTTGATGCTAGTGATTTGTTTTATGATGAAAATGCTAAGTCGGGTTTTTTAAATAATTTACCGGAAATACAAATCGTCAAGCCAACTTTAGAAAATGTTACGCGGAAAACTATCAGTGAGTGATGAAAGGGAAAATTCTTCATCAGACTACTAAACTGCTGGTAGTGATGATTCAGATGCAAGCTCGGGGAGTGACATTGAAATAAACTCAGAGCCTGTTATGCAGGATAATTATAGAACACGAAAGGGTCGTGTTGCCAATCCACCGAATAGATATGATTGGTAAAATTGTAACAATCATTAAGGTTGCCTAGTCCATTTTAGGGTGTTGTTTAAAATGTATGTTTTTAAAAATTGTTAAAGTTTAATTTAATTAAAAAGAAAAAGCGTGTAATGTTATACATGGCATCACTGATTATATGTTAAATATGGCAACACTGATGCATAGTCAGTTCGGTTGTGCATCATTCTTTGATTTGTAAAGACGCAATTATCCATCTAAATAAAGAATTAACATTATTAATCTTTAGTAATAAAAGTTTGTTTTATTAATATTTTGCTAAATATTATACTTACCGTTAAAAACTTACTGCTTATCAAAGAATCGTAAGTATTGCACGCGAATTTAATTGTAATTTTCGGGTCCGAATTATTTTTAACCAATTAGAAAAGTTTTTTGAAGACCAACTGCAGACATTTTTAACGTACGAGCTGGCTCCTTATACGTGTTCACTTTTTGACGAGGTTGGAATGCGAAAAAAATAAAAAATCTGCCCTTTATGAATTATTAGAGCCAGTTGAAGAAGATATCGATTATAAAAAGTTAGCATACATCATCGATGGAAGGTTTTTACTGCATCGTGTAATATGGAATGGAGAGAACTCATTTAACGCAATTTTTGATAGCTACACTTATTATACAAAAACATTTTAGAAAACATGCCATCACTCATCATTGTGTTCGATGGCTACAAAGATCAGCAAAACAATATAAAAGCTTCCGAGCAGCGTTGTTAGTGTGTTTCAGCTCCTTAATCAGCAGAGATTTTGTTTGATACATCAACTACGGCGTCAACTTCCCAACAAAAATTTTTCGCTATTGCCGGTCCTCCACTAGGCGATCAACGCACAAACTTCAAGTTCAACACATTCAACTCTTTTGTACGATGTCCTCAATTCTGTTCAACCAACGAGTTTAATCCGGTTGGAGATCGTTGCTCAACGAATTGTTTAACAAGTATAGCCTAGTACTCACCTCTTTGTGAAATCAAAAATAAATGCGGTTCAAATTCACGTGAACATTCATAATGAAACCACAATTTATTCTCCACGTGAATTTTTAGTCCTCAGTTTTATAATATTTGATACTCACTTTGAATGAAAAAAATATTGATTTTTATGTCTGTCATTGAAAGAATTTTTAATTAAAAAAATAACAAAAACTGTATTAATTCCAAAGTTTGTTGATTTTGGCCTATCGGTATAGCACTAGCGATTCAAAAATAAGTTATTGTCAGATCCAAAATAATTCCTTCGGCTATTTATTCATTTATTTTAAATTTTATTGTCACCAAAATAAATTAATAGACAAATGTCACACTTTTCCACACATTAATTTGTTTTTCCTAGTGGTCGTACATTGGGAAATGAAAATTACGAAATGAAATTGATTTTGAACCGGTTCACATTTCATTTTCAGATTTGGGTACTAACCTCTCGTTTCGAATTCCATCAGTGTCACTTTTATATAGAAATTTCATTTACACTCGAGCTGAGTACTAGGCTTATATGCGGGTAGTGTACGAGCTTGTGTTGCTCGTTGAAGTTGTTCGATCAACGCGTTGACCAACACTTTTGAGATAATGTGTTGCACATTATTTCTTCAACTCGTTGATCAACTTTTTTAATTTTGTCTGCAGTTCGTTGCGGTAGACGTGAAGAAATTTGTTGTGCGTAGTGTTGCATGCGACGGAAATTGTGAAGTTTCCGTGAGTTCAACTATTGTGTTGACATCAGCTTCAAATTGGTGCATTTTGTTTTTGCCTACTTTGTATTTCATTTTATATTATTATTATATTTTTTAATATTATTATTAATAAATATTATAAATACGCAGCCATTTTTTTTTTGTTGAGATAGTTAAAGTTATTATTATTATTATTATTATTATTAAAAAAAATATATTTCAGCAAAGAAATGAGTGCACAAAAAAATTGTGTACCGAAGTCGAGTACGTGCGTTGATTAAGGTCCTCAATGAATGATTCTCGGTTAAGTGTACGAAGGATTCAACTCGTCCATCAACTTGTTGAGCAACTATATCGAAAACGCAGTTGACCAACTTGATAAACTTTTTTTTTTGTCAAAATCGAACAACTTTATCAACTAGTGTACGAGGTTATTCAACAATTGATTAAGTTTGTCAACTATAGGGGGGTTCACAGTCATCGACAAGTCGATCAACCTGAGTCGTGTTGCTAGCGTTCACATTCAACGACCGCCTCATCAACTTCACTTGTAAAAAAATTTTCAAAAAGCAAACACGGCGTAGATGTAACTTTTTGCACCATTTTCAGCGAAGGAAATTCATATTTTCTCCCTTCATTTTCTGGGTTTACTTCTATTTCAACCCGTTCTCTATGAATCTCACATACAAAATTAAAAAGGAACACTAAAATTCAAATTTTCAAACATATCAGTTGTTCAACTAGTGTTCACATTAGCTACAGCGGTCATTCGACCGAGCAAAATATCAAAAAATTTGAAAAACTTCCGACAGTCGTTCAACTTGTGTTCACATTATAAATTATGAACTTGTCGATGAGTGTGAACCCCCCTTATGTGTACGGAGGTATTCAACAATTGAATACGTTGATCAACTAAGTGTACGGTGTTATCCAACAATTGAACGAGTTGATCAACTAGGTGTACGAGGTTATTCAACATTTATCTAAGTTTTTCAACTATGTGTACGGGGCTCCCAACACGTTTTGTTCAATTTTACCTCTTGCTTTGTTGCTCAACGTGAAGAACGTAAGTTACTGCACAAGTGTAAGAGGCAGAGATGAGTATTTACTACATATGTAGTACTCCTACTACATTTATTTATTTTATGCATCTGCTACGTAGCAACTACGTGAACTAACTACGTAGCAGCTTCTTGAAACTTATTCTTTAAAAAGTAGTCATTGTTAAACGTATAACACGTTAAACGTATAACATTGTTAAAAAAAAAGTTTTTTTTTATATACATTTTGATTTTTCATTATCTACTACAAATTTTTGAAATCTACTTCGTTTTTTTTTGCCAATTTGCTTCACTTTCTGGGCTCAGCATTGTCATCCCTAGTAAGAGGTTCAAAATTTGTTCATCCAACGATGGAGTTGAATGAAAAGTTGAACGAAGTTGGTTATGAGCTTCTCTCGCACTAAGTGGACGACCGGCATAATGCAAACAACAAAAGTCGACTCATTGCCATGCTTTCTGAAAAGATTAAGGCTGCTTACATCCTAGTGAGGCAAGCCAAAAATGATGCTGACCTTCTGATTCTCGAAACGGCCATAGATTGTGCTGAGATCCCAACTAACATTTCAGCTTCGGTTCGGCTTAATAGAATAGGCTTAAGAAGTTCCATAAGACATTTGTAAAGTTTACTTAAGCATAAAAAGGAGAATGTTTTACAAGCTTATATAGCTTGTATAGGTGATTTCGGAAAATCTTCTTATAAACTTATTCGCAGATCTTTTAAAAGTAGCAGATTGTATAAAAGCCTTAAGAAGCCGATACGAAGTTTTAACGAGCGATATTGGAAATTTGAATGACAATTCCACTTGATAGATAGCTTCGGACATGGTTGTATAAAAGTGAAATACAAGTCTTATAGAAGGTGAACAAAAATAAATAAAAAAAGAAAGATAAATTTTTATTTTTATTTTTTAATGTGATTTTTACTGCATTTTATCTGAAATCAAGTATCAAATTCAATTATTTATTAATTATAGTATTGGAAACAATTATAAAACATAAATTATATTTTTACCTAACTAGGGATCGAACTCGGGAACTCCTACGTGACAGTCCATCACTCTTTTTTTTTTAATTCATTATTATTTTGTATTCAACTTAAAACTATCTTAAAGCTAGACAAAAATTCATGAAAAACAAGCCTACTTATCAATATCTCAAAAATAACTTACTGGCCCTTAGCGGGCGCTCTAAATTAAACAATAACCTAATGCTAATGCCTTTCGGCCTACGAACTACATAAAAATAATATCTTTTCATGGTTTCATTTTTCAGATTTTAAAAAAACTTGGCAACTATATCATTTTTTTTTTTTATTTTTATTTAAAAGCTAATTAAAACTAATTAGAACTAATTAAAACTACTTAAAACTACTATAAAACTACTTACAACTATCTTTAAAGTAGAACAGCCACAGCAAGCATTTTCAATTTTGTTATTTTTTTTGGATTTTTGGATTTTTTTTTTTTTTGCAACCACCAAAACTGGTTCTCCTTTTTTACCCTGTCTCTTCGGTCCCGATCGGACACAGTCCTACTGAAGCGTGGCGCTCTGCTCCACCCTATCTCGCTTATCTACAATTCTGCGGCCGACGTGGTAGATTAGCGGAACTGCCGCTCTTTCCTGTATCAGCCCTCGACTGTCTAAATATTTTATTAATTTGAGGAAACATACTCGGGTTGCTAGAACTAACTAACCGAATTTTGTTGTCCCAATACAAATTAATAGACAACCGGTAATTTTCCTAGATCAATTGGTTGATGTTTTTAATTGACGACTTCAGTGTCCTAATCTCCAGATCGTGTATGTCAGTAAAACGTCCGTACAAGAGTTTCAGTCTTGTCAAAAGTCCATCTTTTTCAAGTAATCGTCAATTTCGGTATTTGTTAAATTCCTGTCATTTGGTGGGGATATGTTGTTCGTACGTAGATTACTCGATAAAGCGCTGGTGAAGCGTGGCCAGGGAGTCTTACTGTAATTGTAAGAATGCACTGGCACATACTCCTCCAACTCCACGAGCTCGTTCGGAAGTTGAATTACGGCAACAAGACCGCAGTGGTCACTGTTGTACTCGATCGTTCGTAAACAGTTTCTTGGTCGTTGACCAACAGTGTCAGTAATTGTCAGTCTTGAGTCTTTCAACAATAGATCCAGACAGGAACCGCTCCTTGAAAACGAAGGCCTATCAGTAGCCAGAAGGTCGAGCATATACTCAACGTTGTATAGACACATCCAATTAAATAAATGGCTACCTCTCGGATTTTGTATTTGATTTCCCCAATCTACATGTTTGGCATTCAAATCACCGGCCATGAGATAGTAATTCTCTTCCGAGTTCAGTTGTAAGCATTGAAAAAGTTGATTCCGGTGCATAAGCCGCAATCGCATACATCCGCTTCCCATGTTTGAGAGCAATGCATACGATGCACGCCTCAAGCAACTGAAATCTGCGTACTTCACTATTTGGCGTTTTTCTTTTTTAACTCTGAGCAGATCACGAAACTGTCAAACAAAAATTCTATGTTTTTTTTTTTAGCTCAGACATATCAGAGCTCAAAAAGTGCGTTTCTTTTTTCCATCTGAGCTAGCTTAGAGCTTAATCGATTAGCTCAGAATAAAATGACCGAGCAAATCGAGCGAAACGCTGAGCGAAGCCAACTTCACTTTTTTTCAGTGATTTGACAGACGAAAGAAATACAAAAAATTAAAAATGGATTCCCAGGACAGTCACCCGTCTAAATCAGGTAAATAAAAACGTATTTTAGTAACACACCTTTGAAATGACAGTTCAGTGCTCAAATGTGTTTCATAAATAAGTCTGAGGACTCTGATCATAATCTGCTCAGATCGCTCAGCCTCTGCTCAGAGGTTTATTTAGAGCCAAAAAAGAAAAACGCCAATTGTATATTACTTTATAATTTATGCCTTTTCGTACAAAGATTACGACTCCTCCCCCCAAAGTGGAGTTGGGCCGATCTCTTCGTACGATATTGTAATTATTGTTAGTCAATTTATGTTTCTGGTTCAGCTTAGTTTCGCTGGCCATAAACACATCATGACTTTGATCTTTCAACAATTGAAATAGATTTGCTCTACGTTCGGTCCTAATCAATGAATTTACATTTACAGCAAGGATCTTTAAGGGCCTCTCCGGCAGCGCGCCCTTAACCTATAAAATGCGATAAGCTCGGCAAAGCAGAGTAGATATTGTCTATCCTTTTCGCCTGCTCACTTATCTGTTTTTGAAGTCCTGCTATTTGGATCTGAATGGCCAGTATCATACCTCTTATTTCGGCCTGTGCGTCCGGAGCCTTAGGCACGAGGGCCTGTGGGGCTGCCTTTGGCGCAGGCTGTACCGTTTTTCCCCTTCCTGACGCCATTTGGGCTTAGGAAGTTGGGGGATTGACGGTAATTGTTGTGTGAGGACGCGTTGGTGTGCGTCTTTCTATCATTTCTGCTTGCCTTGCCGCTTTATTGTGTTTCAATTACTGAAACGTCAGGCATCCCCGATAATTCGCGGGGTGCCCGTCGCCACGACAAAGTGCACATTTAAGTTGGGTCAATTCGACCCGTTCCTGCCCGAGCTTACACTCTCCTACAATGTGGTTCTCACCACACATAACGCAGCGTGACTGCATTTCGCTTTTGTACTTTTGTACAAAAGTAGGTCTATGTAGTTCAGGCTTTACTTTCAAAAACAAAGTTAAGCTAATATTGTACTCAAAGTTTAGCCACTTACCCAAAATGTCAAGCCCACATCTTATTTTTGCATGCATTTACTAGTTGTGATTCAACTTCTGCTCTTTACAACAAATGCAAATTTAAATTCTTCAAGCTTTTCGAAAAGAGTGCCGAAGTATTTTCCAGAGGCAATTGCCCTCCCGATATTATTTATGAAAACGGTATACGTCTACTTCTACCATTTTACAAAGCACCTGGAAAAGAAGATCGTATGAATGCACTAAGTTATTTCACATCTGTCCGATTGACCAGGCTCAACAAGGCTGTACAATTATCTACCCTATTTACTATCAAGTTAAGATTTGGCTGGGAAGAGATAGTACTAGTCCTGAAAGCTGGGGATGGGTATTGAGAAATAATGTTTTGGAGCCTATTACCACTCTGCTTCAACCAGCTTCTTCTTATAACAATTTTTTTGTTGTTGTAGTGAAGGTTGTGGTTCTAATTGTAGTTATCGAAAAGCGGAGTTAAAATGTTCAATAGTTTGTGGGCAATGTCATGGACAGACATGTACAAACTCAATTTAAATTGATTCGTATGAAGAGGACATTAATGATGAGGCATATCTTACCACGCCATAACAAAACAATCAGACTTTCAAACATTGATTGGTATCTAATGTTGACTAAATTCTATTTGCATAACAGAGTGAAATAAGACTCCTGGGGATACCATATAAAAAAAAACGCACATGAGCACTTGACCTCTTTGGTTGTGTGGAAGAAAGTGCAAAAAGAGCTAATTTCATGATACTTGCGATTGTTTGAAGTGCTATAACTTTTTTACGGTAAATGTAACGGGAAAATGTATACAAGCATTTTTGTGGGAAATTTCAGCTACAAGATTGTAGTGTACATTTTTTTTTCTAAACCAAACCGTTTTCAAGTTATTTTCAAAAAACCCATTTTCATGACCTTTGACCCCTTGTAACTGAGGTAACGGTCCTCGGATCGATGGGGAACTTTCTCAGTCTATAAAGAGACCCATTACCAATGTTCATACCAAATTTCAGCCTCGAACTAATTTTTTCCTTGTAAAGAGCTAATTTTGTCCCGGTCTACATTGAACGATTTTTCCAGTGCCGATCTTTTGTTCGTTGGTGAAGGGAGTGAAAAGTGAGGGGTAGGGATCAAATCTTTTGTACCAGAAAACTCGAACGATTTTTCCAGTCTGTTTATGTTCTCTCTCTTCTCCTTTCCAGTTTTTTGAGTGTGTTCGGTGTCAGTGTGACGTTCGTTTGATGGTGTGAGTGAATGTCAATGAAATATGAAGAGCACAGCAAAAAAACAAGGAAGAAGAAAAGGAAAAAATATTATGGAAAAAATCGTTCTGTGTGTACATTTCACCCGATTTCTGGAAAAATCTTTGTGGAAAAATCGGGCAATGTAGATCGGGACTTTCCTAGACTATAAATTTAAACTAATTTATCAAACACTATCATAAAGCCCTGAACGTAGCCGTTTCGGCTTGTTCATGTTCTGAAAAAATGTTCGCCATTTTTCGCCCCTTCGCCGTGACATCTGTCACTTTTTTTACTGACAGGTAGAAATCAGAAATTACTTTTCCACTCTCGTCTTATTAAAATAAATTTTTAAAATGCTGCGATTGGGAATAACAATTGTCCAAAAAGGTACATTAATAACATGAACCACAACATAAGCTCATATCTTATTAACATTACAGCAACTGGCAATCTAAAATTATCAGCCTTACCACGACCGCTCTACGTAACCCCCAAACATCTTTTTTCAACCGAAGTTTCTTTAAATTCCGATGATCCCATAGATATACCAAATCCATTTGAAAAGGATAGACAAAAATGCATCCTCTGTAGGAACGACATAACCCCAAACTATAAAAACGTCAAGTTACTTTCTCAGTTCCAGAGTCCTTATACTGGTCGTATTTATGGCAGACACATCACCGGATTGTGCAATGCTAAGCAGGAACAAATTGAAAGGGCTATTATTCACGCTCAAAACTGTGCCTTGATGCCACACTACCACAAGGACTTAGATTTCCTTAAAGATCCAAAGCTTTTCGATCCCGAGAGGCCAGTCAGGCCACACAAATACTAAAAGTGTAACAAACAAAAGTACATTTATTATAACATTATATAGGGAAATTTAATAAATTAAAGAAGTTTTATTTCGAGCAGTTCATGTGTTGTCAATCAAATCAGGTGGGATACCTAGATGCGCTATCAAGTCTTCCATTTCCATTTTCGGTTCAATGTTCGATGATAGTTCCTCCAAAGATGATTTAAACGCTTCACTCCACATGGCTATCACACTTTTCAGCTCTCCAACCTTTTCTCTGTGCTTTTGGTGTCTTTGGAGCAGTTTTTCTTTGTTGGCTACTTCTTGCTGCAGATTTAAAGAACTTTCGGAATACGTTTGAAAATTATTGGCAGCAAACTCTAGCTTTTTCTTTTTGTATTTTTCACGTGCTCCACGGTTAAGGGATAGTCGGTTTGGTAGGGTATTTTTTGTGCAAGTAGATGAACATGATGCTAGGGGTTGTGATAGCCTCGGGGTAAAATGTGATGAGCTCTCCGTTCCGGTTTGAGTTTGCAGGGATTTGTAGCTTACTTTAGCATCACTAAGAGGTGTTTTGGTAATCAAATTCTTTTGGGTACTTCGTCGAAGTCCCAAACTACGTAACTTTTTAATTGGAGTCTTTATATCTGTATTATTAGCCATTTTTCTTTATTGCGTATAAGGAATTTTCAAAATTTGTTTTTAAATACACTCTACAGGGATGACGTTTCGGTCAATCAGTTGTTGTGGATGGAAGCTTATTGTGGAATGCACTTCTTGTACAGTAAGAACGAATATTAAAATCCCATTAAAGGCCTTCCACACTAGCCCACTGTGTATTAATGGTGGATTTACATGTATCTGCATTTGGTTTCTGCACAAAAAAAAGGATGCCAAATACAAAATGTATATTTGTTAGATAGAGAGAAAAAATCAAAATGCAGAAGAACTTCGTTTCTGCATTATAGGAAAGTGCCATAATGCAGAAATGAAGATGAACATGTTCATCTTCTTGATGTATCTCTTTCACTCGCTCTGATTTTTTGTATACATCTGTCCTGCTCTACTTTTCTGCCTTATGCAGTTGAAGATACATGTAAATCCACCATAATACATGTCAAAAAAGTGGGAAACAAATCATGTAGAATAGTGTGGAAACAAAATATGAAAGCCCAGCCTACACAACCCCACAAAGTCTTCTACTTGGCTAATTTATTTCAGTAGTATATAGAATTTGTATTATAAAAAAACATTCAAAATTCAAAGTTGTTTACTACCGTATTTCAAGATTCGCAATGATATATTTTTTTGAAAATGACATTCTTTTCTATCAAAATAGAATCATACACCCCTGTTCTGAATTTCGATCGTTAAAATCCTTTCGTTTTCAAATTCTGGCAGCTATTCATTAGAATCCACTGAACAGATGAATAGTTATGCACTGCATAAGGATTTATGTAGCCAATATACAACGTTGCATAAATTGTTATGTATAAAATATTTTCCAACCCATTAAACTTTCTTTTAATATAAATATAATTATCCAGTTACTTTGTTGTGTTTTTTGTGTTCGCAAACAAAATTAAAAATATTTGAAACAAAAAAAACGTCGTTTTTGATTTATTCCATGAATTGTTCCATTCACACACATCGTGGTGTTTTTGTTGAGGAGAAAAATAAAAGGGTGGTGCTTATTTTATAATGCTTAAAATTCATTTGTTTTTTCCCATGAAAGTGATAAATGTGAATCTTTGTATAATTTGATTAAAATCACGCATGCCGTCGAGCTTTTGCAAAAGTTGGAAGATTTGATGGAAAATCTTTAAATTTTGCACATTTATTAAGCAGCTTCTATAAAATAAAGTGTACAAAAAATATTCTTTATTTTTTTAAACAATATCCCAACAAAAATGTACAGTAAATTAACAAAACCAACATTAATAATTGCTGTATTAAATTTTATAAAATATTTTGAAAGTGAGATTTCAACACCTCAAAGATTGCAAAACTAAGCACCCCCTAACATCTATCTACATTATTGCTTTGTGTGAGTCAAAGAGAGTTGGGTAGAGGATCCCAAGGTGGAGTACAGTACTGTACAGTTTTAATAAAAACAGTAATTAAAACAGTAATAGTTAATTATCATATATATTATTTCTGTTGTCAAACTCCTTTTTTCTCATTTATAAAATAGTCAAATCCACTAAAATAGGTATCACTGAACACATACTCATGACATTGCACAAAAACTTTATGTTTTACCACACTATTTTCTATAAATTTCGTAAATTTCAAATAATTCAATAAATGAAAAAGTTGACATAAAGAATACCTCACTTTTAACCCATTTAATGAGTGAAAGAGAAAAATATGTATTACTTCTGTAATTTAAAATCTTTTTTTTTCGCTGCACCTTGAGTGAGTTGGGAGAAACATTCTTTAGTTACACCATGCGTCCATGCATGAATGAAAGAAACATATTTATTAATTCTTTTATTTAAAATCTTAGAAGAAGAAAAAGAGGAGCGGGTGTATCGAGGAAAAAGTGAGTTTTTTTCAAAACAGTGTGAGTTACACAAGCCCAAATGCGTTCACACAGGGTCGGAATGCAGTGAAATACCTAAATGCTGGGGCCCCCAAAAGAATTTTTAGCTGTGTTTTTAAGAGATATATTTTTGAGATTTTTTTAAAAGTAAAAAAAACTTATTAAACTAAATAAAAAAGTGAAATAAATGTAAATATAGTGAATACATGCAATACTTCATTGAAAAAAAAAATAACATATGCGGTGCTGCGTTAAATCCTGTAAACATATCATGTGGAATATGAGACACAATCAGCCCTTTTGATGCAAAAATTGTGTTTTTACACGATTTAACGCATATTTTTAAAATAAAGTATTGCTAATACTAACTATGATAACTTTTATTTCACTTTTTTATTTAGTGTTTTCACTATTTTAACGTTTTGAAATCTCTAAACACTTAACTCTTTTCTATAAAATGTTAACTGTTTGTTGTTGTGTCAAAAAAAAAAATTAAATGTCATTGTTAAAAGTGTAATACTGTGTAACATTTCGTTTAGGAACGATTAATGTTAAAAATATTGTTGGTATGTCAATCAAAAGGGGTTGACACATTTAGAATAAAAATAATCAAAGAAATTTGTTTATTGCATCAAATTTTATTAGAAAAAATATTATGATCATAAATATAAATATTCAAATTAAATTCTTCTAATATGTTCATATCAATAATAAAAAGAATTTATTTATTTTGTTTAAACATTCTATTTGAAAATTTAAAGCCTTATTGAATGTGCGAAATTTTCGCACGGGTCTTCTGGTTTTTATATAATTTAAAAAACAAAATCCCGGATGGAAGCTGACTATCTTGGTAACCCGGAGTGAATTCTCCAGCAACAGTGTAGTTCAGTGAACTAATTGGACACCGTTTATCCGTTACCCGTTAAAACGGACCCAGGTGAAATCAAGTTTCGCCAGCAACCGTTTCAGCCACCTTACAGGGCTGATAACTGTGTCTGCCATTACCACAGGCACACCTACCACATGCACCGGACATCATAACCTCTACTGAGAGATGAAATCCGCCGTGCAACAAAAGCTCTAGTAAAGTTTGCCTGGCCACCTGCAAGCTACAGTTACAACGATAACCAACGTACCAACGTAGAAGTAAAAGCAACAAAATTACAACATGTGCTACCCAGTGAAAAATTGTCGCTTGCCGTTATGCTTTTATACCAATTTTATCATTTCTTTTTTACATAATCCTAGTTTAATTTTACCTTTAACCAGAAAATGTCGAAATACAATTTTAAAGTAACCAAAAGAAAGTGATCTATGTAAAAAAAAAGTAAAGTGTCTAAAGTACATATTCATTAAAAACATTATCTATCTTAATAAGTAGTAGCCCGTAGCGTAATGGTTAGTGCGTTCAACTGTCACGCTGGAGGTCTGGGTTCGCTTCCCATCCTCGTGCACCTAAAAACTAAAAAGTTTTTTTCGGGGCTACGGCCTCTTGCGAGGAATTGACAAATCCTCCAAGAGTATCACTTGTCACGAATAAGTGCTTCTCGTCTAGCCGTTAGGATTCGGCATAAAATTGTAGGTCCCTTCCATTCCTGTCGATAGGCGCACACAGGAATGGTTGTGAGTTGTTAGTCACTAGGCCCTGGTTCTTCATGAGCCGTTGTGCCACCCAATTTTTTTTATCTTAATAAGCGCTTCGCTCTTAAAGCGCCCGTTTTGTGAAATTGCTTAATCTTAGTTATAACTAAACAAATCTAATTGATTTCATTTATAAAATAAATGTTCTATAACATAGAGTGTACTCGCTCTATATCATGAAAGTAAGTAAGTAAGTTTCAGGTTAAAAAGAAGGAAGTTTATTTTAGGTTAGTTTTTAAGTTATATTTAGGTATCTGTATATATGTATATTAATTGTTGCATCCATAAGCCAACACGCTACTGTCTTTGCTCTTAGAGCAGGAGCAATATAACAATTTAAAAGAAAGCCATGAGGCGAACAAATAATGTAATAGACAAATCAGGCAATACTTGATAGCCGCAGTTTTCCTTTGTACTCTTAAGTATATATTAATATTGAATTGTCAACCATGTAACACGTTTTCTTATATGCCGTTTTCACTGGGCCAAATGAGGTAATTTCGTTGCAAATTTCCAAATGAGATCCGAAATTACCTAATTTCCCACATCACATTGCGAAATGAGGTAATTTCAACCTCATTTGCACGAAATTAGGTGAATGCATCCAGCGGGAATCAGTTTCAAAAGTTCTTAAAAGCTTTTGTATGAAAATATCAGTAAACTATACTCAACAACATAAAAACAGAAAGAGAAAGCAACAAAAATAAACGGCTAACTGCCATTCCAAATTCAAAACAAAATGAGATGTCAAATGAAATTAGCAAATTTGATAATAGCTTTGTTCAGTGACGTTGTTCCGAACCATGAATGAAAAATAATAGATTATGACACGCGCATGTGTTACTTTTTTTGACATTAGCTGTGACGTATGAAGAGACGAAAAGGCGCGAACTCAAAAAGGAAATCCGGGCAATTTTTAAATTAATTCTTTTTTGAAACTTTTTAATATCTTAAAATTCAAAATGCGATGTGCAGTGTGTGGTTGTAATAACAACAATAATAAAAATGACAAAAACAATAAGGAAAATGTGTCCTTCTTTACGTTTCCAAAAGATTCTGGCATACTGAAAAGTTGGATTCATTTTTGTAAACGAAAAGACCAAATCAACACGAAGACGGGTAGGATTTGCAGTGAGCATTTTGGATCTGATGACTTCGAAAGGAACCTCCAGTACGAAATGGGTATTTAATTACACAGACAAATTAAACAAGATTTATTAAGGATTTATTTAAGGTTTTGTGACTCATAGACGCCTTTTACTCAAACCTGGTTCTGTTCCCTCTATTTTCATTACTGAAAACGTGGAGGTACCTTCCACTCAGGGTAACAGAAAAAACAGAGTCCAGGCAAGAGAAAATAAGAGGGCTATAGATGCATTGTTACAGGAAGCAGAGGAAGTTCCTCCTTGCGTTTTAAGTGAGAGCATCGACGAAGCTACACAAATCAGTTCTTGTCAGAACTGCGATGTTCTGCGAAACCAAATTGAAGAGCACCTAACACAAATGTATGTCTAAGGAAGTTTGTTTATTGAGCTCCTTATTAATTTGTTTACTTTCAGACAAAAGTAAGAAAATGAGATCAACTTATTAAAGAAAAATCAACAGAATCTTCGAACGTCTTTGACAAAAAGTAGGTGTGAAAGCAAGAATGTTGAAAAAAAATTGGCTTCCATTTTCACCTACGGCCAAATAAGAAAATTGAAGAGCGGTGCAAAGCTTACGCATTGGTCAGAAGTTGACGTCGCAAGGTCAATTACCTTATACTCAGCGAGTGCAAGAGCATATAGACTTTTGCAAAAAAACAAGTTTCCACTTCCTTCGATAAGAACGCTTCAACGCTGGGCTCAAAAAATCGACATCTCGCCAGGTATTTTACAGCCAGTTGTGAAAATACTAAAAGCAGCAACACAGCTTGATACAAGCCAAAAAGTTTGCATCCTCAGCTTTGATGAAATGAAAATTAAAAAGGCATATTGCTACGAAAAGCCGACGGATACCACTTTGGCTCCAGCAAATTACGTCCAAGTAGCGATGTTGCGAGGTAAGATCATTTCACTTTTGGAAGTACCTAATTTGATTTGATCAATTTTTTTTTCCTTTAAAGGACTTATGAGCAATTGGAAGCAGCCGATTTTTTACTCTTTTGACTGCAAAATGACGTCTGGTATCTTAAAAGAAATTTTAAGTGCCACTGAAGACTGTGGATATACCGTTGTTGCCATGGTGAGTGACTTAGGAGGAGGGAACAGGGGTCTATACAGTGAATTAAATATTACACCAGAAAAACCATGGTAATACTTTCAAGCCAGTAAGATCATTCCTAACCTTTTCTATAATTTTAGGTTTTTGAATGGTAAACATAAAGTTTTTGTTTTTGCTGACGTGCCCCATCTTATAAAACTTCTTCGAAACCACTTCATAGATAGTGGATTTCTTATAAACGGAAATGAGGTCAAAAAGGACACTATCGCGAAGCTTTTATCGTGTACTGCAACAGAGCTTACAATAACCCACAAGATAAGCGAATACCACATCAATGTCAAGGGTGCAGAAAGGCAAAAAGTGAAGCTGGCAACTAAGCTATTTTCACACACCATTGCCAAAGCAATAGAAAGAGCAGCTTCACTTAACCTTCTTGGGGATAACTGGAGAGAATGTTATCAACTGTTCAAGCTTGTAAGAACCTTTTTAAACAGTTATGTTACACTGATAAACATTTTTTGATTTCCTTTTATAAAGGTCGATGAATGGTTTGATGTTATGAATGTACGAGTACCCAAAGCCGATTCAAGGGAAAGACTTCATGCTTATGGGCTTGCAACTGATCTTCAAAACCAGATTCTCAACACCATGTCCGAAACAATGACAAACATGAGGGTAATCGGCAAAAACACTCTATTGCCTTTCCAAAAAGGTAAGAATGTATACTTATTTTATATAAATTTGTACAAATAATAAGAGGTTCAATTTATTTTTAAGGTATTATTCAATCAAACACAGCGGTAAGGCTTTTGTACGAAGAAATAAAGGACCGCTTCGGATTTAAGTACATCCTTACGTATCGACTCAACCAAGATGTGTTGGAGAATACGTTTGGTCTACTTAGGGCTAAAGGAGGGCTTCATGACCACCCTGATCGTCAGGAGTTTAAATACAGACTGCGGTCTCACATCTTAGGGCATAACGAAGGCGTTATTTCTGATAACGCTAATGTTAGCTTGGATGAAACTCCAGATTTGGTGGCACCCATAACTGGTAAGAAATATTTTCGTCGTTTTTGACGAAAAGCTAAACAATATCCTCTTACTTTTAAAGGCACCATTTTAAAGAGCATTGCGTGGGAGCCTGAGGAGGAAGAAACTTGTCAAGAGCAGGAGGAGCTAAAAAGCTTAGCGTATGATGGACTTGAAAATCTGGCTGGGTATATTTGCCACAGGTTACCAGTTGAGACCTTCGGCCAACATACTAATGAACGTGATGTCTTACCAAATTCGTGGGTGAGCCACGTTAGTGAAGGTGGTTTGATGAAGCCATCCCCAGAGTTGATGTCGCATATGAATACATTGGACGAAATATTCATGTCTTTCAATGGTGAAGACATAGTTATATGCAATAACTACCTTAAAAATCTTTTGGAAATGGCCGAGGACGTTGCGGTAGACATCAAAATAAAAACATTATTTTTCCGAGCACGAATGTACTTTCGAATTAGAACGCTAAACCGGGCAATATTAGAAAGCACAAAGTCGCAAAAAAGAAAATTCAATAAAACAATAACATAAACATCAATGTAGTATCTTTTCTTTTGAATTTATTATTTTTTGTTTACATTTTCAGCACTTCTCTTTTCAAAAAATTGGCTTTTCAATGGACTGTTACCCACAACAACATCAAAATAAAACTTATTTACATTAGTTGGCGTATTCAACTAACAAATTATACTAAACTTTTTATTTTTTGACAACTTAATTGCAAACAAATATTATTTTAATAAATACATTCATTTGCACACCGCGATAAATAAAAAAAAACTGTCTCTTCTGACGTATGTGCGCAGCAAATCAAAAAATGAAACAGCAGCTGTCGTAATCTTCTATTTATTCATTCATGGTTCCGAACAGTTTGGAACAGTTTAGAACAGAAAAGTACAAGTTTTTGCTGTTCAATGAGAATTTTCTGTTCCAAACTGTTCTGATTTGCTGTTCAGTGAGTCTGTTCCGAACAGTTTGGAACAGAATAGAACAGGATTTTCAGTTCTTACTTTTTAGGTAGAACAACTTAGAACAGGTTTTTGGCAACTGTCAGGCAGCTGCCTGTTCTATCTTGTCTGACATTTCTGTTCTATCCTGTTCTGTTCCGATCTGATCTGAAAAAAACCTTACTGAACAATCCTAATGAAAACACTTTTTGGCCTGTCGAATTGCACACACATACAATCACAGAAAAAAAATTATTTTGTTTGCGTATCCTTACAACAAAAAAAAAAAAGATTTGATCTCCAAACGTTCGTTTTTTCATGTTCGCTATAAACAACCAGCAGGAAAAAATATTTAATTTCATACTCTTACAACTTTTTCTGATGCGTTTTCCTGATCGCTATAACTGGCCCCTTAATCCTTTTTCACTGTTTCTGTCCCATTTATCAACAGCAGTACTGCAACAAATAACGCAGTAACAATGAATAAGACAAAAATAGGAAACTCTCCAATAAAAAATAACCAAGTCGATGATAACTCGTATAGAACCAGATATGCAGAACTTTTAAAAAATCAGATCGTTTGTGCTTTAAAAAAAATAAGAATACGGTCAAGAATTTAAAAAAATGAAATGCTTTTAAAATATTAAACAAACAAATTTAGTAAAAACAAAAAAATGAATAAGATGTTTCTGTTATTTTGTATGGCTCTTTTGATATAGTTAAACTCTTATTGAATTATTATTAAAAAAAAAAGAGTAAAGATTAATGTATGTATAAACCATTTGATTAAATTAATAAATATAAAAAAAGAACAAATTTTACCTGTAAATATATTAAAGAATTACTACTATGGATTATTATTAGAAATGTAATACATACATAACTTAAATTAAAGTGGGCATGTTTTGATCTGAGCTTGATAGCAACTCTAGTATGTAAGTTAGTATGTAAGCTAGTATGTAAGTTAATATATAAGCGAACAGTCTTCAGTGAAACTTGGATGAATAAAGAAGTGTCTAAAATAAACAGTAGCTGTTTCATTTGCCAAACTAAACACCTATATTAACATTTTGAAATGAATATGAATACGCCTCATTGCATTTAAAATTTGAATGAATAATTTTTGTTTGAGAAAAAATATATTCAAAGAAAAAATTTTTTTTTTAAAACTGTTTTTGAAATTTTTTTTTTGTATTAGATTACAAACTTTCAAAATTGCTGTTTGAACATATTTCTATTATTTTTTCGATAACGATAAAAATATTAGCAACTCATTACTATGTATACATATATCAAGACTTAAATGTCATGAAAACCCAAGTTTAAAATAAGTGTTTGATGACAATATAGAATTCGCTATTGAAGATAGATACTATATATCCCCTGTAAGTATTTCAAATGAAAGGAATAGAGAATTTCTTGAAATAAAAGAAGGCAACCCCTCTCAACTCCCTCGCTTTTATACAAAAGCGAATTGCAATAATCACATAGGATATGCCGACCGAACCCCCTATTCTAACATAGTTTGTTTATTATAGTTATTAATATTTTAGATTACACTTTTTCAAAAAACAAATGTAAACATTTTATGAATTGTAATTAATATTATATTGTTTTATAAATTGAATACTGGAGCATAAAGCTCTGAAGAGAACGAAATTTGACGGTTCATTCCGTCAACTTTTCTTCCCTTCCTCCTTGTTAATTGTTAACTAGTTTTAAGTTTTAATACAAATGTACAATATGTTAAGTGTAATTGAGCAACACGTATTTATATCTTATTTTGTAAATTAAATAATGTTACTTTTAGTCCTAAGAATTCTATTCCTATGATTAAATATATAATTTATACCAGACCAATTCTAATTCGGTAATTTCTTATAAAAACTAATTTTGTAAATTACGAAATATTTAATTGTATATTTTTAAAAGCCTCAATAAATTTCATTCATATACATATATCTACACTGCCCCCCCCCCCATATAAATAATAGGGTTAAATAAGAAAAGTAAATATAAGTTTTAATTCACGAGTTATCTCTTAATCCATGGTTACACGAGAGCTCTAAAGTCTAAAATTAAGCGTATTTTTCTTACTAATATGGCTTTCAACGTCTAGATACGTTCTAGTTGTTGGCTACGAGTTCAAATTCGTGCGAACCAGTCTTGCATATTTTATCTTTGGGCAGCATCTACATTAAAGAAGACAAAAATTCTAAATAGTACCGTAATTTGTGTTACCTTCTTGCATTTGTGTTTTATGTATTTTTACTCTCACTACTGAACACAAAAATAGCACATATATTTTTAACCTTTTTTATTCCGAATTCGAAAGCTATGACAGATAATGCTTAATTTAAATCTCTAATCATTTAGTTAACAACTGTGGTGCGTTCTTTTATTAACCATACTTAACTATGGTTGTTATGTCAAAAAAAATTGTTGAAGTGGCATTGTTACATTTAGTTGGAAATTGTTACATTTCATTTAGGAACGATTTATTGTTAGATATTGTTGATCTGTCAAACGAAAACTTTGGAAAACTTTATTTTATCGTTAATTACCATAAAATCATGTTATTTTTCTACAATATAATCTCCTTTTTCATTCAAAATGGTAGAAAATTCAATTTTAATTCATTTCACTTCACCAAAAGCTTAGTTTTGATTCTTCAATTTTTATTTTTTGTAAACAAACCTTCTCTCATGTGCTTTGACAGATCAACACTTTCAACTCATATCATGGAGATGAGTTGGAAATAGTTACGAATTGTAACTATTTGAAACTAATAAACTGAATTTAGGAACGATGTGATGACGTCATATAGTTACAAATCGTAACTATTTTGTAATAAAGGAACGACCATTGTTAACTATAGTTAACCATAGTTAACTATGGTTAATAAAAGAACGCACCACTGTTGTAAACAAAATGGACACAGACGTTATTTGCTCTCCGAAAAAAAGGAGAATTATTTTCTATCTTCTCAGACGATGAAAAAATCATTCCCAAATAGTCTGAATTTTTTGCGTAAAATGGTTTATAATGCAATTTATTAAGATCAAATCGGAATTTAAACATTGAAAATACATTAGGATTCGGATATAACGTCTCACGCAGACTAATTAGAAGACGAAATAAGAATAATTAATGCAGAATTGTATGAACTTGTAAGCAGGATAAAAAAACCGATGCTCTTAAAAAAAAACATCAAAGATCGTATAACATTCGCTAAGGTGCCGATTATAGCGACCAGGAAACCGCATCAGTAAAAAAAATTCTTTGTAATAATTTGATTTGTTAAGATACGATTTGGAATATAAATAAATAATCACCTGAAATAATTTATTCATAAAAAAAAAATATTTGAAACAAATATTTGTGTCTAAAAAAACATTTTTTTTAAATTTTCCTAATGTAAATTCCGTACAGAATTTTTTTCCGTACGGAATTTACATCAAGAAAATTAAAAAAATGTTTTTTTAGACACAAATATTTATTTCAAACAGCTTTTTATTTTATGAATAAATTATTTAAGGTAATTTTTTATTGATTTGTACCCTTTTTACATTCCAAATCGTATCTTAACAAATAAAATTATCAAAAAGAAATACTTGTGCTGATGCGTTTTCCTGATCGCTATAACCGACCCTAAGTCGTCAGAATAAAAAAAATGCACTTATGGAAGAGATTTCTTTGGATCGGTGAAACAAAGGACATCACTAATTTTTTTCAACCGATAAGAAGTAGATTATCACTGAACTGCGCAATAAAAATCTTTAATGTAAGATCAAACCTCATTTCGAATACTGTTCAACAATACTGTTTTTAGGATCTCTTCAAATGACTACATTGAATTTTAATGTGCAATATGTTAGCACTAATTTAAACAATGCTAAATACTTTAAAATGGCTTACTATAAATCAAAGAACAATTATGAATGTGCTTGTTTTTATATTTAAACTAAAAAAGTAATATGTTACCTAATTATTTGTTTAATCAAATAGTATGTGTATCCCGATGTATAACGATATCCATTAAGGAACATGGGTGATTTAAGACTACCTTTCTTATCAACAAATAGATCTCAGAATATTCCCACAAAGGTTTCAGATTATTTAATAATTTACCAAACGATTTAACATCAGAAAATAATATGATATTATTTAAAAAAAAAGTAAATCTTATATGTAAAATCAAATTGTAGTTAGTAAATCGATAACTACAAGCATTTCTAATTCTACTCTAATGGATCCATATAAGTCAATAAGTAGTACTATAATGTTTAAGTTAGCAAACCACAAATTAATTTTTTCATAATAAAAATCATAAGTGTGCTATTTATTTGTCCATAGCTGTATTAAGCTTATTATTATTATTCGCATGCACGAAAAAAATGTTAAACAACTTATTCTAAAAAGTCCAAAATGTTTTCAACAGCGTATTAGGTACTTAATTTATTCCGATCAAATTAACTGAAGGACTAGAGATGGAAATCCATTTCTTGCATGCAAAAATAATTTGTATGTACACGACCCTAGCTAGTTATCGGTCAAATTCTCCGATTTGTATGAAATTTCGATCCGACCGGCTAAATTATATTTTTAGAAAGTGTGAACCTACCGCAGAAACAAATTTTGGTAATCAACAGTTATCTCACTATTAAGTCGATTGCAAAACAATTTCTCTACCATTCACCTTGCAATATTTTTACTTAAGCGAGCAGGTAAAATCTACAGTATACCATATGGAAAATGTTTCCCACTTATAGCTCTTTCTTTCAAAGCCGATTTGCTTCGAATTCAATAATCAAACCGACCAAGTTCTTACATTATCTTAGGATCGTGGAACGGTATTAAGAACCTCACGACGTACGTACACGCATATCTAAAAAAAAAAAACAATGATAAAGGTTCATTTTCTATTTTTGTGTATACAAATTTGATTATGTATGAGTCATAATTTTACAATAGCAAGTAGGTAAAAGAACCTTGATGATTTCTTCCGTATGGCTCTGATGAGGTGTGTACAAATAATTATAAAAACAAAATGACCGCCGCAAATTCAACTCAAACAAAAAAAAAAAAATCATCCGAGAACTTCTTCGCAAAAGCAGAAAATTTTTATTAATTATTTTAATGTAAGGTTAATTGTTTTTTTAACATTATATTCCCAATATATTTTTATGAATCTATGTTATTATCTATTGACTAACTTCTTGGTTAATAAATGATCGCTTAACATTTCTAGTAGTGTGTAAGAATACCTGGTTCTAACGTACACATGAGTTCATAAGAAGAGATATTATAATAGATAGAAAGACGAGAGCTCATGGTCTACATAGAGACAAAACTTAAAAAAAAAATTAAAATTAAAGTATTTCCTAGAACGCCACAGGCACAGTTTTTGTTTGTTCTCCTTGTGGTTGCTCACCAATGCTTACTTGTGATGCCGTTCCACATCGGAGGATCTGAAGCTGGTCTTGCATGTGCACATTTGATCACGTGTGAGGTGCACAAGGCAAACACGACACACCAGATGCTTGCACGTCTGAATCTCGTACGAATAGTCTTCGGATTTGCAGCCAATGCAGGTGGTCCGTTTGATCTCAGCCGGCTTGGTGGTGAATCTAGTGATTCTCTGAAGAGCCATGCTGATGGCTGTATCGACATTCGAGGTGAGAGTTGTTGGGTGAGGCGTCATCGATCTGTACAGGGAGTCTTCAAGTCTTTGTCGTTTGCAAGGCGTGATAGATGTATCTCTATCGCTGGCGAAGGACGATGCGTGGCGATTTTTGCTCCGACGCACCCGATTGCTGCCCAATGTGCGAGGAACAGTTTTAAAATGTTCCGAATTTTCCATGAGGAACTTTTCAATGCGAGCCTTGAGTGCCAGATCGAGAATTGCCTTGCGGTGAGAGGAGAATTCAAGGCCAGTAAAGGGATCCGAAGGCAAGCGACCCCACTTGGCCTCGACCTCTGAATGCCTGTCGATTGTTGACTGGTCAACGACCTTTCCTGACGGCAACACAGTGGGAAAGACCATTAACTCCCATGTGATGGCATCGAGAAATTCTTCTGGAACTCGTAACTGCGATGACTCACAAAGTTCTGGAAAATTCCTCGAGGGAGAACGTTGCCCCTTTTCACGTTCTCGAGTGCCTGGTGGATTGATGACCTCATTCCAAATGGTTTTCACAAGTTCGCGGTCGGCTTTTTCTAGACTTTTTGCTGGCAAGCCCCAGATCTGGATTTTCTGCATGACGGGGGGACAGCGCTGAGTTGCCTTGATTGTGACCTTGATAGTTGTGCAGTTGGAAAGAATCTTGCTGGCCGTTTTGAAAAAGAATGCCTTCTCGCATTGTTGGCTACTGTTTCGGCTGGAGTAGTCACTCTGGTAGCAGAATGTCACCGACTCCCCACGCAGATCTCGCACATAGCCCACTCGCTCGTACACCCCATCCATCTTACCATGTATTTCGAATGCTGTTGACCTCATCGACCCAATAGTATTCCAGATTTTAATAATTTTCAGATCAAAGGCCTTGGGAAATTCGAAGAAAATGTCTACCGGGGGTTTGGTAACATTAAACGCCATGAATCCTCGATTGAGCTGCTGCACATCGTCCGCAATCAAGTTGGTAATGGAATAGGCATCTTCGCAAATAGCTTCACTTTCTACCGAAGGTTTTAGTTTCGCGTTAAGAAAATTTATTAAGCTCATTTCTAGGTTTCCAAAAAAAATATCCAATGAACTTAATTTATGATATACAATGGCGTCGCTCGCCTTTTTTCTCTGATTGTGTGATAATCTAAAGACAAGGAAAAAGAACGGAAAAAATCACAGCTAGTAGCTTAAAAAACAATTAACCACAGGGGCGAAGAGAAATATGGCGTTTTTTTCGTATTCGATTTGAGTTGGGTGTTTTGACATTTGGCAAAAAGTTGTATTTGACAGCTGGAAGTGACAATTCAATTAAAGGCTAGTGATAAGTTGGCAGCGACAATGGGTTCGCAGCTTGGATAGTTCAATGGTGTGTACTCACTAGTTTGGATTTTCCAGAAACTATATTTATAATTTTTTTCTTATTCTAACGGTTCGTTAAAAAAAGATAGTCAACCAAAATCTTGATCAATAAATATACTACAAAAGAATTCACTGTAGGTACCTACACGTATTTGAAAGTGAATGTTTTACCCATGGACCTATTATACACTATACTTAAAGACTGTTCACATGAGAGCGAACAACGACCGACGAATGAATGAACAAATGGGATTTAAAACATTAATAAACCTAAATTCTTAACAAAATTTAGACAAAATGGAAGAAATATATTGAGGATTATTTTAAGATACTAAAATGTTCATTTTAATTGCTAAAACAAGAGAATATTAAGAAAACAATTTGTTCGTCGCGAATAGCCGCAGTTCGTTACGACGAATTTATTTTCTCAAATTTCTCATATTTAGGCAAATAAAAATTCAGATTTTATAATTTTAAAATTAATCTTAAACCGAATTCTATCATTTTGACTAGATTTTGTGTAATATTAAGGTTTATTAATTTATTAATCCCCATTTGTGTGTTCATTCGTCAGTCGTTGGTCGCTCTCATGTGAATTGTCCTTTAGGGCCAGTTTGTTCACAGCTAATCATCTTTAATCCAAGATTAGTGGTGCTGGGAAATCCTCAAATGTGTTTGTTGATACGCCCAGATCGCGTAATATGCCGTTTTCACTGGGCCAAATGAGGTAATTGCGTTGCAAATTTCCAAATGAGATCCGAAATAACCTAATTTCCCATACAAAATCACATTTCGAAATGAGGTCAACCTCATTTGCACGAAATTAGGTTGTAAATTAGGTCAATGCATCCAGCGGCAATCAGTTTCAAAAGCTCTTAAAAGTTTTTGCATGAAAATATCAATACACTATACTAAACAACATAAAACAGAAAGAGAAAACAACAAAAATAAACGGCAAAAATAAACAAAAATACGTCTTCATTAGAGCCGAAATGAGATAATTTCGAAATTTGGCAAAAAAGTGTTTTCATTATCAAATTTGCTAATTTCATTTGACATCTCATTTCATTTTGAATTTGGAATGGCAGTAAGCCGTTTATTTTTGTTGTTTTATCTTTCTGTTTTATGTTGTTGAGTATAGTGTATTGATATTTTCATGCAAAAGCTTTTAAGAGCTTTTGAAACTGATTCCCGCTGGATGCATTCACCTAATTTCCAACCTGATTTCGTGCAAATGACGTTGAAATCTGGGCCCAGAAAGATAGTGTTGGTAAATCACATTTTGAATCACAATTTATTATTGTATAGAACAAAATGTAAACAAATGGGAAAGATTGACATATTTATTTATAGTGTTTTTAATTTCCACGTTCAATTTGTTTGTTCGTTGGTTGTTGAATGTTAGAAAGTATACAAAATGCAAGCAAAATTGTAGGTATGCAAATATTCAAGCAACCAATGCCGAAAATCCTGGGATCGGAGCATTTCAATCCCGGGATTTTCGGCATCCTAAATGGACCAGGATCCCAGGATTCTGGGATACGGGATTGTAATCTCTAACACGGGAACTCTTGGTGAAGCTTTGACTGTTGGATAAGAGAAAAAAATTTGTCTACCAGTTTCAGTTTGTGCGCATTGCTGATTTATTTTCAGTTTGTTCTTTTCGTAGCGTGCTTTTCGAATTTGAATCAACTTGAAATTTTTAAAAGAATCAACAATGGATTCTTTCCTAATGAATTTACACACCAAAGATTTATTTTGTGCTAGGCATTTGACAGAGGCGGCGCAAGACCAAAATGAGGCGTCTGCGAGAATGGATTTGCGGGTCCCTTGGGAAAATGATTTTAGGCTGCATCATTATGAAAAAAGTCATCAAATCTTCCGAAGTCAATATTATAATTTAAGTTTAAAAGTGTTATAACAAACTCAAGAGAATATTTGATTTCAAAATTTGTAAGCAGTCTCTAGTTTGCGTGTACATAAAAAAAAATAAAATAATAACCTCACTTTCTGAATACTGAATGTAAATAATAAGTAGGTATCTGAAAAAAAAGAAACATGTTTTCTTTTAGCAACTGCTATTGAAGTTACATAAGCTTTGAGTAAATCGCAAAATGACAGACTATTTAAAAACAGTAGGAATAACAAAATATTTGTGAGTTGGATAACAATTCAGTATGAGTTTTCGTTGATCAACTTATAATGATTCAAAAGATATATAGGCATCTCCGAAAAACCTTTGCGCGCTGCAGGAAAAATGCAACAGTGAAAAAAAATATGAGGTACTATTATAAATATTTTGGTGGAAACAAAATTATTTCTAATGGTTATTAACGGTACCTGTCATAGACCCGATTTTTGTTTTCATTTTCTTGTTAACGGCTACACCGATCTCAGCCAAATTTTGTATGTAAAATGCCCTTTACAATTTTCATAATTTTGCATATAAAATTTTTCGAAAAAATAATTTTGGGATTTTTAAAAAAAATATTGTTTTAATTAATTTTGGACATAATTGTATACTATAAAATACTAAAAGTTGGCATACTAAGTTTTATTTTTCAAAATGTTCAAGAATTTTTATATTATAAAAAATTAATTTTAAAGAAAACCGCTCTAACGATTTTTGATTTTTTTTTCATAAAATATATTTATTAAACAAATCAGATGGCATACTTTTTTTTACCTCTATCTGTTTTAGCTATTAAAATAGGTAACAAATCTATAGGAATTAATAGTAATTTATAGTGCCTAAGAGTTTATATTTTAACTAATTGCTTACAACTTTTTTTTATTGATATCATAATGTTATAGAACCAATACATATGCATGCAGATTGTCAACTTCAAGCTAAGTTAAAGTTGTTTGCTATGAGAGCAAGTTTATGCGATCTAGCCGTGGCCATTTTTTCAAACATTTTCCTTTATAACTTTTGAAATATGCAATTTAGAATGCATGTTATATTTATGTTGCTATCTAATTATATTATATTTATGTTGCTATCTAACCATAGATTAAAAAAAATACTGAAAATCTAAGTAATACAGGTAGGTACAAAATTTGAAATCAAATAGTTTAGGGTATTAAAATACGAAGTTCTGAAATTCGATCCAAATCGGTCTAATAGTCTTGGCAAAAAACATGATGTTAACTAAGTGCAATGCGCAATGTTTGCATCATTTCTACTGGTCAAAGCAGGACAATTAAGTTGACACTGATTTTTGTCCACGTGTAACTCTTAACTATCATTCAATATTGTAAATATTTATTTATTTATTAATGGTTTTCCGGATTTTATTATTTCAAGGGGCCCCCCCGAAGCGCGGGGCCGTGTGCGGGTGGCACACTCCGCACACCCCTTCCGCCGCCTCTGGCATTTGATGTATTGAGGTTTCAAATGTCAATCGTTTACAACGCATTAAGGGCCAGTTTTTCAGTGCGGGGTTAGAGTTAATCCCGAGCTAACTCAACAAATTTGGTGAGTTAACTTTTATTAACTTTAAAACATCCAATATGATATTGATTTATGCAAACCCATTTGACATAACTTATAAACAAATTTAGAGTCCAATTCAGCCTAAGGTCGAGTTTACCATACGTACAAAAAAAATCGAGTCTGAGCTAGATTCAACTCGAAATGTAATAAACGGATTTCGAGTTCAAGACTATTGGATTTTAATTTCTTTTTTGTTTAATTTTTAGTTTAAACATCATAAAAAAAAATATAAAAAATAAATAATTTTCATTTTGAATTTTATTGATATTCTTTTTAACGTTAAATTCATAATATTTAGTGCACAAAATACCTATGGAAATTTCCAATTTGGTTTTCATAGGTTTTGAATTTGTATTGGAAAGGGTTCTATGTACATATTCCATATATCCATTTTTGACTTTTTTCATACTTCTATTTTTTTTTTTTAATAACTGCAAGATGCTTTGATTTCATTCTTTCAAATTTCTTCAGTGATATTTTCAATTAATATCTGTTTAAATTCAAAAGCCATATTTATCTACTAAAGTAACGAAATTATTTTTTTAAACTTAAAATTCGTTTTCTGAGGAATAATTTATTTGCACTTAAGTACTCAGTCGTCGCATCGGTGTACATATGTATATCAATTTAATGGAGTTTGGTACACATTTCAAAACGGTAGACGCTAGAAAAATATTCAAATGATGAATGCACTCTTAAGGAATACCTACCATAAATTACAAAATTGCAACACGTTCAAAACATTGTATATCCAGAAGCTTTAAAATAAATAAGAATAAAATACATACATTATGTTGGTGCAAAAGCAAACATCAACATAATCGAAGTCTATTCTTTTTTCTTTATGTACTTATAGCAAACAATTTTTAAGAGTTTGCGAAGCAACGCGAGCACGGGTCGCCTCGTTCATACAATATGAAGCAAATAAAACAAGAGATAAGCATAAACTTAACTATCTCAGCTTGTAAGATAAATGTAAACAAAATCAAAGTATATAATTTTGCAACCGAGCCTGAAATTATTTTTGCATCCAAGTAATTTTCGTTAGTCTTATCATCTAAGAATTGGTCTTGGTATCTAAGTAGTATATTCGTATATTATCTAGAAATGAAATATTTGCTCTTTACGTTCACTTTTATTTCCCTTGACTTTGTGGAGCCTTCTTCTTATTCTCCAGGTATGTATGTACGTAAACAAGCTGTTTTCCAAAATATTGCAATTTGCAATACATTTCTGAAATACATTGTTTAACTATTATTATTTATTGAATTCAAAGTGTACAGTAGGAAAGTTGTATATACATACATGCATTCCTTAAAAAGAGTAGGTACCTATAATAAAGAAGAAGAGGGAGTTTAAACATTTAAATTACTTCTGTTTTTGTGTACAGTGAAAGTGAATGAATAGAATTCAATTTAAAAAAAAAATGTTTCTCATCTCCAGATAATGTGTTTCGCCCAGATATGACAGTGGGTTCTTCAGTTAGACTGTGATATTCTTCTAAGACACCCATTTTTTTCTGTGATATTTTTAAGAGGCAGTAAACATCGACCAAAATTTGTGTCTAAGAAGGATATGACAGTCTAACTGAAGAGCCCACTGTCATATCTGGGCGAAACACATTGGGGCGTATTCATAGTCATTTAAGACCTTGGTCTAAGGTAAACAGCTTTGGTTGAATTTTCGGACGTTGATTCTATTTTTTTTAAGTTTATCATTTCAAAATATTTGAAGCTATTTGTGTAGTATACCAAGTTAATTATCTTATAAAAATACAAAACTAACAATTTGTAATTAAAATCGGTCTGTATTCATTGAGCCAAAATTGTCTTAAACTGTAGTTTAGTTAAACCTGGGTCTATCTGCGACTATGAATCTGCCCCATTACCTTCTGGAGTTGAGGTCACTTGTACTTTTAAATTTAAAAAAAATACATGCATCTATTTATTATATCTAAAAGTTCAAGAATTTTCAAATCTCCTGCACAACTAAAAATTATTTAGTTACAAAATGCTTACCGCGGAATTGTAATTTAATCTTATTTTATATAATTTTAACGATGATGTATACTTCTTGTACATTCTATCTTCTGCACTATGTCCCCTTAACTTATACATCTGTTGTTAACAATCATCCATCTAGCTACTTGCCTATAATAAAGATTAACAAAAAAGATTATAAATTTCTAATCAAAAATTAATCAAGGGTATAAAATGTAAGCATATCACTAAAATTAAATTAGTTATTGTTTGGGAAGTATTTAAGAAATAAAGTTGTTTTTATTTCGGTTAAATTATGACGAAAATTATTGGGTATATTGTTTTAAGTTTACTAGTTGTTGTTAGCTGCTTTGCTTTTAATTTACCAATACGTAAATCTAACGTAATCTCAGTTGATGAAAGTGATGCAGCCCTTTCAACTATGTGCGGTGAGTGATTTATTAAAACACTTGTAACATAATTATAAAACGCCTTCGGAGGATCTCAAAGTGTTAAAAATTTATAGTTACATTCGATGAAAAGAAAAGGCCAATTCAATCGTTTTCTGTCGAAACTGGTGAAACAGCAAAAGCATGCATTTTTCGACTAGTTATAAAATCGAAAACTGTCTAAAAATAAAAAATAAATCTGGTAGGTTCTGTTTTTTTTTTTCAATTGAAAAATAAGGTTTCTAAAGAGAATGGGTAGGCTCAGAGGACTTAGGGGACTTGTAAGTAAGGCAAATTTCTAGACTGTGATTGGTCAGCTGTCGAAAAATTATTTCAAATGAAGGGAACTTTCGACAGCTGGCCAATCACAGTCTATAATTTTACCTTACTTGCAAGTCCCCTAAGTCATCTGAACGTACCCAATCAGATTGTTTATATTTTATTTTGCTTTCAATTGATACGCATTTTGGTACAATTTCTTTCCTCCGACGTATAGCTGAATACAATTATTGACGAGAACGTTTAGCAGAATCGGGCTGAATCCTGACGTTCCAAACTTCGGCTGATTTATTTGTTTAGAATGTTAGGCATGTTCAGAAAATAGGATCTCAGAGGGATCATCTATGCTAGTTGTCTGAATAGGATTTAGCAAAAAATTCCAAATGCTTGGCTGTCACGTTGTGACGGATCATAATCTCTGATATCTCATTTTCATGAGGACACGCATGGAGCAGAGCTCGAGTGATCAGAGTCAGCTCTGAGCAGAGTATGATAAGATCACAAAAATTAAGTACTGAGTTTTAATTTTCATCTGACAGCTGACCAATCAAAAACTCAGAAATTCCAAATGAATTGAAATTTGATGTGTTGAACGTGTTGAAATGTTTTGAGAAAAAATGGGCACGACTTGATCGCACAAAACTTGCTCTCGTAGCTAACAACTTTAACGTAGCTTGAAATTGACAATGTACATATGTACATACATATTTATTGGTTCCATAACATTATGATATCATTAAAAAGAAAGTTTTAAAAACAATTTAAAATATAAATGATTACTATGAATTATTATAAATTAGTTATTTTAATAGCTAAACAGATAGAGCTAAAAAAAAGTATGCCATCTGATTTGCTTAATAAATATGAATTTATGAAAAAAAAATTCTAAATTCATTAGAGCGGTTTTTTTTAAAAGAATTTTTTAATTATATAAAAATCTTGAACATTTTTTAAAATAAAATTTGGTATGTAAACTTTTAGTATTTATTAAAATGAAATTTTTCACAAAACTAAAACAAAATTCATTAGCCCGTTTTCAAGATATTGAATTTTCAAAAAAAAAAAATTTCAATATATGCTAAATTGTTAAAATTGTAAGCGACCTTTTGTATACAAATTTTGGTTAAAATCGGTGTAGTAGTTAACGTGAAATTTGAAACCAAAAAATCGGTTGTATGACAGGTACCGTTAATAACCGTAATACAATTTTTTTTTCTACGAAAAAATTAATTTTAGTAATTTTAGTTCTTCGTAATTTTTTTTTTGAAAATCGTAAGAGTCGTTTTTGAAATAAATCAATTTCTGTATATTAGCTGTATCATAGGTACCGTTAGTTTTTGAGCTAAAAAAAAAATTCAATTTCCCCTCTAGGGAATCCCATAAGAACCTTAAGTCCAAAGTTTGAACAAAATTTCTTCAGCCGTTTAGGCTGCAGGTCGAGGTACAGACAGACGGACAGACGGTCAGATGGACAGACGGACAGACGGACAGACAGACAGACATACAGAATTGCCAGACCCACTTTTTTCGCGTTCTCTATCATCGTAATGTTAGGGAAAATTATTTTCTCAAAATTTTTTTTTGTACGAACCCTAAACTTGCCCTATACTACGTATATCGCAAGTAAAATGGAGTAAAGTTGGCTGCACTCAGCTTTTTGCTCCATTCAATCGGTCTTTTTATTCCGAGTAAATTGTCTTTTTACTCCGATCTGAGCACTCAGAGTGCTCTGGGCTAAAAAGAAACACAGATCTTTTTTGACAGCGCAGTGCTATGCTCTGAGCTTAAAAAGAAACTTGTGTTTATGTTATATGATATGAAAAATGTATGAATTTGTAAATTCACAGCTGACATCCAACTGACAGTTGTCTCACATACATATGTGCTGTTCTGTTCTTATCTGATCAAGAATTTATTTATTAAACTGGCATACTTAATATGTCGTATAATGCAAATCTATACGGAAAATTAAATGCGTAGAAGACTCAGCGTTGTTTTATTGGACTTGTTGAATAAATATTGATTCAAAATCGCTTTAATGGGTTCACAATTGGATTTTGGTGTCAATTTGATATAAGACGGGCTGAAGCTAACAAAAATCAGCTTATTGACAGTAAAACCTTCAATATGGTCAAACAGGCCGTTAAAAGCTATTTGGAATAGGTATGGTAAACTATCGAAAAGATGATTCAAAAACTTGTGTTCTGCTCTTTTCTTACATGATATAACAAACAGACACATTATTTTTTGATAAAAAAAGTATTTTTCATGGCAGGTATCAAGTATGTACGTACAAAATATATCACCTGTTTTATTGTGATCCTTACACAAAATGTAGCTCTATCTCACTATCTGCCTTGATTAAAATAATGATTCCTATATCTATAGCACTTTTTTATTGATATTTGTTAAATAATTTTCTCATGAATAATATTTCTGGAAGACAATTTAATCTTTTTGTATGTCTACTAGACTAATTATAAGGCTTTAGTTTAAATTTCGTGTTATCTAAGATTAGATAGCTTAGCGCACATTATCGTTTTAAGCATTCGAGTTTTTATTAAACATCAGGGGCCAATTTCTCAGATAATACATACACATACATTTCATCCAACATACAACGTTTTCATACATCATATGTATGATGTGTATGATTTTGACATTTCATTATTAGTGACTGTGGGGATAATAGGAATCTCAATTTTGGGGTTTTTACAATTTCAAAAAATTATTTGTAACATAAAATACTACAATTTTAGTAATTTACATAAAAAGTGATCATTTATTTACAATCCACAAAATGGAATTATTATAAGATGGTGAAGACGTGTTGGAACTTCTTGAAATTATTATACATACATACGTGTCAGAAGACGCCCTAAAAGAACGCATAAATTTGTATCTTGAAGATCCTCATTTTGTTGAAAAATTTATCTGACTATTAAAAAGAAAACAATGAAAATTGAACATAATTCTAAATTTTTAGAATTAATAAATTCAAAAAATACTTACTTTTGTGTACTTCCTTTTCAGTTTCTTTTAATCTACAACAGTATTTTATGTTGTATGAATTGTATGAACATTTTGTGGTTAGTTTGCTGTATGATGTGTATGAAAAATTTCTCAGAAACAGAACATACAACATTCCAATATTTCCAGTGTAATCTCCGATTATACATTGTTGTATGATAGCGGATCAGACAACAAATTTGAGAAACAGAAATCATACAGCAGAACTGTCAATATCATACATTGTATGATGTGTTTGATTTGAGAAATAGGCCCCAGGTCTGAGCATATGTTTCTGACTAGATGGTGATGTATGAGCAGATTTGTTTCCACTTTGTTATGATAGTACTTAGAAAAGGTAAATCAAAGGACAAGGTAGTATCCAGACAAGTTCTGGCACTACACCATTATTACAGGATCAAACTCAGGCTGTTTTCGACCCCCCTTTAACTTCAGTACCAATAAAGTCAGAAACTTCAAACTCACAGCATTTGCTAAGCTCACTATGATTAGGCAACTCACCAAATGTCAATCCTTTAGAATAAGTGGTCTTAGTGGGAATCTTGTTATTTCGCACCACAACGGTAGGCCTTGTGGTGTATACAAAGAAAAAAATCGAAAATTTAAGATTTTCCATTCCATTTTTATAGAATTGATATAAATTATTTGGAGCACTTCTGATTGTTGTAGAATGATGAAATTTGGAAGAGCGGTAGGAATAAGCTTAAAGTGAAAACAAAGAAACAAATTTAAAAATTTGAGATTTTACATTCAAATGGCTCAGAATTGATATTAATTATATGGATCACTTCAGAATGATGCAATTGGGAAAAACGGTTGGTCTTGTAATAATTTCGTATACAAAAATGGAAAATTTGAGTTTTTTTCCAATGAGGGGCGTGGCACCCGCCCATTTTCGCAGAACTAATACTGATTGCAAAATTATGAAATTTGGTAGAGCGGTTGGTTTTCAGGTGTATAGGTACAAAGGAAAAATTTAAATTATGAAATTTTTCATGCAGGGACGTGGCTTCCACCCACTTCTTAACAATTATTCCACGCACTTTTCCTGATAAAATGAATCTTAGCAAAAAGTAGCGAAATCATACCAAAAACATAAATGTTAAAAAAGTATTGTTTAAATTCTAAGTGTGCTTTAGGTCTTAAGGTTCACATAGAATTTAAACAACAACAACGAAGAAGGAATAATTGTTAAAAAAGTAGGCAAGTTCTTATATACAAAAACCTTTACGTTACAAGTCAGCCGTGAAAAGTACTGAAATCTAAAAGTACGCCAAGTTTTATGTTTATTAATGTTAAATATCAAATATTTCTTTAGGACAAAATAGCCAAGAACTGAAAAATGGGCGAAAAATGCGAATTTTTTGATTTTTTGAAAAGGAAACAGTCACCGCTCGAAAAACTTAAGTTATTTACCAATATCCTAAGCAACTCAGCAAAAAAAGCAGAAATACCAGATTAGACACAAACGGTGCCTTCCATACAAACGACAAGGTTACTGGACTAGTAGGTATATCATGTTTGTTGTTTTTTTAAACCAGACTGCTAGTTTCAAAATATTTTAACCTTAAAATTTACTACGGCAGCAACAAAAGCCAAGCTTTTTATCATAAAAACTTTTAATTATCCGTAGTAAAAAAAATCGTTTTGAAAATGTAAAAAACTGCGCATTTTTTTACATTATCAAAATGATTTTATTAAAAATACAAAATTTTGAAAATCAGAATTTTAAAAACAGAATTTTGATCAAGCAGAGTTTTAAAATACAGAATTTTGTTTAACGGGAATTTTGAAAAACAGTATTTTGAAATTCAGAATTTTGACCATACAGAATTTCAAGATTCAGAATTGAAAAAAAACTTTAAAGTCATGTATCATATATTCAAATTATAATATCAAAATAGATTTTTAATTTCGATAAGTCTATACCCCCCTTTCTCCCTCCAAAAAACAGCCGTGGAACACAGATATTTGTATGGACTCTTTTCATTCTTTATTCTTGTGGTAAATCTAACGTTTCCACCAAGCTTCAAAAATGTAAGAATTTTTCAGCATGTAAATGTCCACTAGTTGCTAAAATGAAAGCTGGTTAATTTATTTTTAAATAGATTGAAAAGTAAAAGTCCTAAAACTATCCAGGTTTCAGTGTTTAACTAAAAACTAAAAAGAGCATTGAAAATAAAAAAAAATAGTTTAAACGTTATTCTTATTCTTATTTTTATTTATTTTTTTTTTTTTAATTTTGAGTTTAAACATTAATATTTCAAAAACTATTTAATAAAATAACTTTATTTTAAAAGGAAATGAAAGAAGGGATTTCTGGCCTTATAAGTATAACAGGGCATTATAAATATAACTGTTGGTTTTTTAATCATTTGTTTTCTGTTTAAGTCAGGTTTTTAGAAAATTACCCCTCCCACTTGCAATTCTTTCATAGGCCATAACACGTCTTTTGACTCAGATCAATTTGTTTTTTCAAAAGGTTTTTTGCTCTTTAATCGGAACATCACTTCCAAAATATCATCGGCTTAAGAATAATTTAAACTTTTGAAAGTTTGACTTCGCTTACTCTTTAAATAAGGACTTTTGTGTTCTTTATTGACATCAGAGATTTGACCATCAGAGATTTCGCCATATGAGTCCTCCCAGCCATTAGAAGGTAATAGGACGCGCCGATAGCTTGTAAATGTTTAAAAAAAATTAACCTTCAAAAATCTATAGATTTTATATGTTATTGACATAAACATAAAATTTCAATGATTTGACCAAATTGTTGACTGTGGCGTATACGTACTTTTTTCAGTTTTTCTCCCAACAGCCATAAAATGTATGATAACAATAATTGTTTATTACGAATATTGTAGGTCCATTAAATTTAAAATAATATATTATATTGTGTATTTATTTATCGCATAGATTATAATATGGCTCTTAAATAAAATTACAGAGGTTCCTTTTTCTCGAATAATTTTTAATACATACAAATAATATTTAATTAAATTTTACTTGCATTTCTTGTATATTATGTAAGCTTTATGAGACTTGGTTTGATATTGCTGGTAGCATAATTATATAAACTAGATAAACAATACACATTCCTATTGAATAAGCTAAAAATCTTGTACACATATTTTCTAGACTTATTAATTAATAACCATACGTTTTGTTATTTTGTTGTGTTGATTTTGTGTGGTTTTGTTAATTTTTACTCTAACATCAGTTTTTTTGTTTTTGTTCTTTTTGCACTAATAGATAGGGTAATGTATAGTGTTTAGTTTATAGGCACAACCTAAAGTCTATATAAATAGAATTGTAAATGTATTTTTTTTTAAACCTCAACATTTTCACGCAACGAACGTAGCATTGAAATGCACGGCTTCTGGCATACTTGGGTTTGGGCACTGTTGAAAAAGCAGTTAATTATCTTTTGAATTCACTCGGTTCGTCAGGAATTCACCGCTCGTATTGCAATTGAAAACTTCGAAAACTTCATTTTCCATATCTTAAACGTTTCTTAAATATGTAGCTAACAAAAAAAAAAAAAAAAACTGATGAGCAAAGTCATAGAAGCAACAATCTTGACAGTTCCTAGAGTAATAAGATCACTTTTGGAAACTCAAAGTTAAACATGTTTTTACGGGTATGCCATTTCAATTTAAGAGATAGTCCAGGCTTAGGACCAATCTTTCGAGCTTCGTATGGTCTAGATCTAGATTTATATACGTATTGCTTCTCACAACTACAGTTATGTGTTTATGTGGCATGTTCTAAAGTCGGCAAACGAGATAAAGCTTTTGACGAAATTTATCAAAATACATTTGTGATTGTCAATCGAATTAAATGATAATACATTTTTGCACCATCAGAATCTATAAAAATGTAGATACTGCCTTAGTTGCTGCCAAGTCGCGAGCCAGTTTATTCGGTAAACTATTATCAATTAGCAAAGAAACTTTTTATAATTTTCAGTTGAAATGTGCAAGTTTTGACCCAAATGTTTGCGATAACACAGGTTTCCAGTGGTTTTATTGCCGGAAAGAGCTAACTTGTTTTTACGGTGTACATTTCTTTTTAAAAACTATACGCGTGGTTTTGGAGAGATCCCTAAAAATAAATGGGAAAAACTGCTATTTTGCTATATTTGAGAATTAATTTCAAGATCAACTAATTTAAAAAAAAAAATAAAATGCACGACTGGGATCGCATCGCACGAACCTGAATCTGCTGTTGTATTAAACAGCTACAATGTAGCTTGAAATTGACGATGTTTGTTTGTATTTTCGAAATGTTACGACTTAAATTGGATTTAAGACTTAAATTGTGTTAGCATGAAATGGGAGGTGGAATTATTAGTTAACCAAAAACGTATCTAAGGTAAAATATTAACGAAAAGCATTTGCAAATAATAAACTCTGTTTATGAAGTATGTAATAAGTGTTCCACTTGAAAAGACAACAACCCCCGTAGTGAAATGGTAATTTTTTAAAGGGAAGGAGGTAAGACAAAATTCTTATTACAGGCAAAATTCTTATTTAATTGAAAACGAAAACGTTAAGATATCTATATAGACATGGTATAATGCTTGGTGTGTTCAGGAAAACGAGATATCGGAGATGTTGCTTGATCAAAAGCTGAGCAAGCGAAGCCGAAATTTGTTTTTCTCAGTTTTTTAACAGCCAAAGTGAGTTTTTCGGCTGAGGAATCCTGTTCAGCCAACTGAGATTGCTGAGGTCCTCTGTAATCTCCCTTTCCTGAACTAGCCTGATGTTTTTTGTATGCAATTTTGTTTTTACTTGTGATAGGTAGTCGTACGTAGTAAAGGACAAGTTAAGGATTCGTGCAAAAAATCTAACTCGACATAATAATTTTCCCTAACATTACGATGATAGAGAACGCGAAAAATTTGGATCTCGCAATTGTAGTAGCCCGTAGCGTAATAGTTAGTGCATTCGACTGTCACGCTGGAGGTCTGGGATCGCTTCCCAGCCTCGTCCACCTAAAAACTAAAAAGTTTTTTTTCAGGGCTACTGCCTCTTGCGAGGAATTGAAAAATCCTCCAAGAGTATCACTTGTCACGAATAAGTGCTTCTCGTCTAGCCGTTCGGATTCGGCATAAAATTGTAGGTCCCTTCCATTCCTGTCGAAAGGCGCACACAGGAATGGTTGCGAGTTGTTATTCACTAGGCCCTGGTTCTTTATGAGCCGTTGTGCCACCCAATTTATTTATTTTTATAATTCTGTCAGTCTGTCTGTTTTAACCTCGACCTGCAGCCTAAACCACTGAAGTGGTTTTCTTCAAACTTTGGACTTAAGGTTATTTGGGGATTTATTAGAGTGGAAATTTGATTTTTTTTTAGCTCAAAACATAATGGCCATACAACCGATATATGTACACAAATTGACTTATTTCAAAGATGGCTCTAACCATTTAAAAAAAATACAAGGTACTATTATTACTATAGTAGATATTTTGTGAAAAAAAAAATTACTTACAACGGCTATTAACGGTACCTGTCATAGAACCAAAATTTTCGATATCAACCAATTTTCCTTTACAATTTTGCATAAATCGAAAAAATAATTTTTGGATTTTTAAGAAAATATTGAATTTTTTTTGAAAATTTAATGTCTTGAAAACGGGTTAATGATTGTTTTTAAATCTTGTTCAAAATTGTATTTTATTAAGTACTTAAAGTTGGCATACCGAATTTTATTTTTAAAAATGTACAAGAATTTTCATATACATATGTATAAACAAAATATTTTTAAGAAAACCGCTCCAACGATTTTTGAATTTGTTTTTACTTGCGATATAGCTACTGATAAGTTATGGATTCGTAAAAAAATGGAACTCGAGATAATAATTTTCCCTACCATTACGATGATAGAGACCGCAAAAAAGTGGGTACAGCAAACCGCAATTCTGTCTGTCTGTCTGTATTCGCCTCTACAGCCTAAACGGCTCGAGGGATTTTCCTCAAACTTGGTATATATAGTGTTTTTTGGCTAATATACTCAGATATTTTAAAAATTTTTTTTTAGGACCAAAAATAACGGTACCTGCCATACAATTTTTTTCGAGAAAAGGGAAAATGACTTTTTTCTAAAAAACAGGTCCGAGGATTTTGTTAAAAAAAATTTCAAATAAAATAAGTAAGGAAATGCTACTTTTAAAATTTTTTTTATTTTCATAAATTAAATATTTTGGGTACAGTATAACAATTGTTTGGTTTTTGATTTTCTAGAAAACCGTTAAGTTGAAATTTTTATTTTTTTATGGTAAATCTTCTCAAAAGTATAAACATTATTAATAACCAAAATGCTTTTAAATTCAAAAATAACGGTACCTTCCATACAAATGTTGAAAAACCGTTAAGAAAAAAAGTTATTTTTCTCGCAAACGGCTCCAAGAAATTTGAAAAAAAAAATGTGCGTTTACTATTGAAAGTATGGTTAATATTTTGATAAAAAAAATTTTACCAATAACGGTTAATAACGGTACCTATCATAGAACCAATTTTTGGGATATCCAATTATTCGTTATCTACTACACGGATTTCAACCAAAATTTTAATCAAAAGCTCCTTTAGAATTCGAACAATTTTGCATGAACAAATTATGAAAAAAATAATTTTTGGACTTTTAAAAAAATATTAATTTTTTTTTTTTTAAAAATTCAATATTTTGAAAACGGGCTCTGATTTTTTTGTGTAAAATTGGATTTTATTAAATACTAAATGTTGGCATACCAGATTTTATTTTTGAAAATGTGTAAAAAATTTAATATATAAAAAATTAATTTTTAAGAAAACCGCTCCAACGATTTTTGATTTTTTTTTCATAAATTCATATTTATCAAACAAATCAGATGGCATACCCTATTTTGAGATCTAACTTTTTAAGCCATTAAAATAAAAATTTATAGTAATTTTTAGTAATAATTTATTTAATTTTTTTTAATGGTATCATAATATTTTGGAGCCAATATATATGTACTTGCACACCATCAATTTTTGGCTACGTTAAAGTTTTTTAGCTACAAGAGCAAGTTTGTGCGATCCAGTTGTGTCCATTTTTTTGTAACCAAAATTTTTATATTTACCATACATTTGACAGTGACTCGTATCTTTTTTTTTTGTCAAAATCCTTAGATTTTGATAACTTTAAATTCAAGTTTTGAAGAAAATCTCTGGCACAGGCTGTCGGTCGAGGTACAGATAGATAGACAGACAGACAGAATTGCGGGACTCACTTGTTTCGCATTCTTTATCATATAATGTTATGAAAAATTATTATCGCGGGTTCGATTTTTTCACGAATCCAAAACTCCTATGTCGCAAGTAAAATTATGTATAATTTTTCAACTAATTTTTTGAGACTATTTACAGTATATTTGTGGTACATATTATTAGTTCTTTATTAATTGGAATAGCCTTACACAGTAATATACAATATCTTTTTTATAGTACATGCTTTCTACAAAATTCAAATTTGTGTGCTACTTTAAGGTTAAATTACATATATACATATAAATATAGAAAAAAAATCATTTAAAATTTAAAAATAATTTAAAAAGTTAAAATACAAAAAAAAAACTAACAATTATGTAAATGAATTATAAAATATAATAAGAAATGAAATATCCAACCATCTCAATTTAGTCAGTTACTTATTATTAATAGACTCTTTATAATTTATATTTTTTAGATGATGTTGCTGCGGTTTTTGAAAACGAGTACCTGAACTATATGCGGACAGGTATTGAGTCTGATCAGTTCAACAACCTTTCACGACAACTAGCTGAATCTCACACAAATCAAATCAGAATTGTGGAAGTTGAAAACCTTTCAAAGTCTGATAAGGTGATAAAAGAATTAATGTTTTTATACACATAACTGTTAGGAAGTTACAAGCTACTTACCATTTTACTTTACAAATATTTTTTTTTTGTATACAATTATGTGTTAGATATTTATGTGTACAACTTGCCGCGCTTCAGTTAACATTATATTTCGAATGTTTCGTGAAGGTGGTGAATTTGCTGGTGCAGAGTCTGACGCTATGATAAAGGAAACCATGATTGATATCTGTGTTCGACTAAATATCTACCACCATGAGATATGTGAGGGCTTTATTATTTTGAATTTTGTAAGGAAACACTCTTGGCTTTAGTTACGTAAAACCTAAAATAAATAAAATTTTGCAGCCTATTGTCAAATTTATTGTTCAAAACACTGAAGCTGATTCAAGGTCATTTTGCGGAACATTCATGCGTTCTACATTTTGCAAAGTCAAAGACGAAAACTATAATTGGACACTCAGCATTGACACGAATGGCCCTGCAGTCGAAGGACCTAAGTTTGAAATTCCTCCCAAGGGAACCAAGGACCTTAATATTCTTCAAATAACGGATATACATTATGATCCATTGTATGTTGTTGGATCTCTTGCTGGCTGCGATGAGCCACAGTGTTGCCAGCGTCATAAAAACACAACGGAAGGTACTTCTAGAGCTGCAGGATTCTGGGGTGATTACCGTAGTTGTGATACTCCTTGGCATACACTCGTTGATTCTGTGAATCAAATAAAAAAAAATCATCCCAATATTGATTATATTTATAGCACGGGTGATATAATTGATCATTCAGTTTGGATGACGTCACGAAAGAGAAATTCACAGTCATTGAAAGAAGTAAATCAACTCTTTGTTGAAACTTTTGGTGATATTCCCGTGTATCCACTGATTGGCAATCATGAAAGTAATCCAGTAAATGCGTAAGTTGATGAATCTGTTTCAAGAAAAAAAATAAGCAAAAATAATATATATAAAATTTGTCTTCCAATCCCAATTCCTACAGATTTGCTCCCTCAAGTGTGACCGATGATGAACTAAGTACTCAGTGGCTTTATGATCTTGTGGCTGATTTGTGGTCTGTTTGGCTGCCAGAATCAACCAAAGAAACCATAAAGAAGGGCGGATACTACACCTTGAGTCCAAAGGCTGGATTTAGAATTATTGCTCTCAATAATAATGATTGTTCCAATTTAAATTGGTGGATTTTGTACGATGGTAATTACTTATCAGTGCAGATGAAATGGCTTCACGATGTCCTCTTACAAGCCGAAAAGGACAATGAGCATGTGCACATTTTGGCACATATCCCGACTGGAACCTCAGTGTGTTGGAATGTTTGGTCACGTGAATTCGGTAGGATCGTTGAGCGTTTTCACAGGACCATAAGTGCTATTTTTAATGGACATACACATAGAGACGAAATGAGCTTGTATTATGCCAATGGAACAATACCAATAAATGTTGCTTGGAATGGCGGCAGCTTGACAACTTACAATGATAAAAATCCAAATTATAAAATTTTTCAAGTTGAGCAAGATTCTTATGTGAGTTTTTTGTTTGTTTACCTAACCATCAACTAATTTCCTGCTTGTCTTCTAGCAAGTGGTAGAACAAGAAACATGGTATTTCAATCTCACTGAAGCCAATCTAAAACCAGATGAGAGTCCTAAGTGGACTCTTGAATATAAGATGAGAGAAGAATTTGATTTGAAAGATCTAAGTCCAGCATCTGTTGATGATCTTTTGACGAAATTCGCTGAAAGTCCTTCTCTCTTCAGAAAGGTTTGTAGAATTATTTTTTTTTTTAATGAAATTTTAAAGTCTAAAAACTTTGATTTTGTTTGTGTCATTTGCAGTATCGGAAATTCTTTCTAGTACAAAGTGATCCACTGGTTAATCAGAAATGTGATGATGAATGTTTAAAAGAAATGATTTGTATATTGGCAAGAGGTGATAACACTCAAACCGAAAGATGTGAAGCGCTTAAAGTAAAACTACAAGAAGAAGTAAGTTAATAGAACAAAAATTCTAATTTGTCATTTCATCAATTCATATCTGCCCACAAAAGAATTCAATTCAGCGTAGCGTTATTAATTTACAGGGTTACCACCTTCCTTCCATAACAAAACAAATGCTTCACAACTTATGTCAGTTTGATAAAACAATCTTTAAAAACAATCTAGTTTTCGACGAGGCACTAGAGAGTTTAACATATATTCTGGCAAGGGGCTAGAACGCGTTAGTAAAGGCTAGAACAAGTGCCTTGTCGATTATGAACCATTTTGGCTCGTCAGGCAAAAAAAAGAGGTTTACTAGGAAGGGGCTCACGAGTGTTTAAAAAGTTTCCCTTGTCTAAGTTTTTGGTAGTGAAATCGAGGAAGGGCATGAAAAGTATCTGACAAGTTTTCTTCGTCTAGTTTTCCCTATTGAAAATTTACTAGAGCCTTGCTTAAACTAGACAGAAGCTTGGAATTTTTCCAGCCGCGTAATATTACGAAGGTGAAGAAGTCCAAAAAAGTGATTTTCGTCAAGACTTTCGTGTTGTTCTGTTTGTATGTGCGTCTTGTTGTTCATCGAGCTAGAGCCTTAGCGGTTAGACGGCGTTTTTATGTGATTCCCTAGAGGAGAAATTCGATATTTTGTTTTAGCTCATATAGAACAGGTAGCTGCAATATAATTATTTCGGTTTTATCAATTTTTCTCGAAAACAGCTCTAAAGATTCTGATAAACTTTGTACATGTAATCTCGAGAACAGTTCTAAAAATACCACGTTTTTACCAAACAAATTCGAATAATGGAAATAAAGTTATGAGTTTTTTATTTTAAATGCCTTTTTGTATACTTGTGCGGGTATATTCTCGCATATCTCGTTATTGGCTGGGTTGATTTTATTCATTATTTTTAAGTTCGGTTATTATAAGTTAGTTTAAAAATACATATTGCATTTAAAATGTGTGTGAAACAATTTAAAAACTGCTAATACTACGTTTCCACCGGGTACTAAACTGCGATTAAGTACGATTTATAATAATCTTCTTCAAATATCGTAGATTTACCATACACATTTTAATCTCCTCAAATGAAGTTTTAAAATAAAACCTACTTAAATCTTTTTGAAAACATTGGTTTGTCAAATCAAATACATTTTTTTTTCGGAGAACTCTTGTGGAACGACCCATTTAACGCCGTTTCCTCCGTTGACATATGGAAATGAAAAAAAAACTATCTATCTCACTTCCCCTTCATATCAAAAAAATGACACTCCATTTATATGTATGGTCATAATCCTTTTTTGATATTTGTATGCATTTGCCTAAATATCGGTTTAGTGGTCCATGGAATCGTAGTATAACGATATACAAATATTTTCAAACAATTACTATATATCTACACCGTCAATACCTATATTGTAAAATTATAATTGTAAATTACGAGAGCAAGATCGTACAATCCAGTCGTGCATATTTTTTTATATAAGCTTTGACAGAACTCTGTATTCTAAAAATGTACAAAATGGGAAATAAACGAACATACCTATTGTGAAAAGAGATACGCTTGGAGGATTCATTCCTGAAAAAAAAAAATCATTTAAACTGACTATTTATAATTAAATCTCATTCCTATATCACGAATTTCAAATTTAAATGAACTTTCAGCTTGATAAAGAAATTGAACAAGGTCCAGGAGAAGGCAGTGGAGAAGGAGGGGAAACTGGCGGTGATGGTGGCGGTGGTGGTGGCGGTGGTGGTGGCGATGGTGCATCTTCAATGATTATTTTAAATGTAACAACAATGTTAACCATTTACCTTGGATTCAAATTATTTATTTAAACACCAATATTGCTTCACTATTCATAAAGTTATAAACAAAAAGAATGCTCATTATCAAAATAATAAATTTTGTTTTAAAGATTTGTTTAAAAAATTGTTAACAACATTTGTTTCCACATAAAAGCAGATAACTGTGCAGAAAAAAACACTAAAATATAATACTTTCATTAATAAACAATAAGCTTAAGGAAAGTGAAATAAAACAATAAATCATTGAATTATATTACCTTCAATTATTATAAAATTATATTTAAGCTGGTGAAAAAATTTAATGTTTTTTCGGTAGTCAAGCTTGCTATAAAATAATGAAATGGTTAAATCGAAATACTTGCGTTTTATCATGTAAGCGGTTTTGATAATAAACTTAACAGCAAGCATTGAGAATTCTATGACAATTTTGGGTGGTTAAACCCAAATATAACACCAACAACAATCTTCAAACTTATGAATAAGCTGGTTACTTTTAAAATAATAATCTTTGTGATTTAGATTAATATAAACTCAAAATTTTATCTTATGAATTTTAAATCAATAAACCATTCTGATTAGCTATAGAGAAAACCAACGATTTAGTTTATTATCATACATTATAAGGCTAACATCGTAGATTTCAAAAAGTAAATTTATCAAACAAGTTTTTAACATGTCCTGGATTATATTAATGCTATGTACATTTTTTGTAAGTACTTTGGCCTTACCATCACCAGCATATACAAATAATTCAATTTATTTTGAAACAAACGATGATGCATCGCTTTCAGCTAGATGCGGTGAGTTGACACATTGTTATAGTTAATACAGATAATTTTGTATTTTAATTGCAAACATAAATTTTAAATTTTAAATGATGATTAATTAGCTTATGGGCGTGTTAAGCTGGCTTTAGACTTTCGGTGTTATCATCGGTGTACGTTGTTCGAAAATGTAAATGAGAAAACCGAACAACGAACTAAGAACGAATGAAGAACGTGCAAAGTCAAATCAGGTCATAAATTTCGGTGTTCGCTGTTCGTTGTTACCCTAACAACTTGTGTTTAAATCCGGAAACTGTTTAAATGAACATTGTTTTGGAGTGTCGTGCAACTTGTAGGGACATTTTTTAAGTTTTTTTAATTACTGAATTGCAAAAAAAGCCTAGTTACATTGAATTAACAATTTTGTAAATAGAATTTAACTTACTAATGTAAATGCTTTCTTCGTTGTTCGTTGTTGAGAGAAGAACGAACACCGAACAACGGACACCGAATGAAGAACGAAAGTCTAAAGCCAGCTTTAGAATTTATAACCATGGCAAATGTTGTTCGTGAAGCTACTATATGATTTTATTACTATCGGACTGAAACTAATCGTATACCTACTCATATAATATAAATATTAAGGGTATTCATGCAACGTCGTTGTGTAAAATGATAAGTTTATACATAAGCTTGCACGAACGACCTTTGTGTTCATTTGTTTAAATGCTGTGTTATTGAATCAGCTGTTCGTTTATTTGACAAATTTGGTGTGTCAGATTAAACGTGTTTAGATTTCGAAGTTATTTTTAAATGAAGGACCTCTCCCAAAGCAACGCGAAATCGGAACCGAATGTCTCGAAACGATACAAAAATGCAAGATATACGATGGAACTACAATAGTCGTAGTGAGCCTAGGTAGTGGTCGGACGAAAGTGAGCGAATACAAAAAATTCTATGGTGCGTCCATAATGTCGGTTTCTTGATTTGCGTAAACTATTGCTTTATGTAGTGAACAACACCACCGAGTGCACCTCACGGAAGTGAAACTGACATTTCTTGAGGCAGAAACGAAGAAAAGTGATATAACGAATTATGGCTCAAATATGATTTTGATTTTCATTGGTTTATGACATCTTCTTCTTCTGACATCTGGCTTCTGACTATTAGGGATCACCCAAATCAATGCGAATCATTCGTTGACGAAAAATAAAACAACAATAACAACACGTTGTTGATGTAGTTTCATCGTCAACTAAAAAGAAAACATTGAACAACGAGATGATATATTTTGGGTTAATATTCTTGTTACGGTGCGGTTGTTAGTTATTTGAGAGTTAACACTTTGTTAATAGTGATTAGATAAGATTAGATTAGATTTTTATTACATTATTCAAAATAAGTTATTTACAATAATTAATTGGTTACTAATAAATTCAATATAGTTTTTTGATTAAATTAATTATTAATAGTGTATTAAGCAAATCACACAACAGAATGGTTCGCATTGGATGGGGAGAACCTTTATAATTCTACCTTAATAGTTTACCAAAAGTTTCCTAATCGTTGATTAAATGTAGACGTCGTAATTATTTTGTCTTGCATAAGCTACGTTTTAAGTCACAACTTGTATCATCAACTAATCACGATTCGATAGTTACAGAGCACGGTAAGAGTTTTCTTTAGTTCTCTAAATGAGATATCATATTGTGTATATCATATTTCTGAACACGCCTTATTTTAAAAGTCACAATGACCTTTGGATAAGTTTAACCAAATAAATTTGGTTAATTTTCCCCATCAAAACTCTTTGATAATTTAAACCAAGTTGTGTAAACCATTTCCATACAAAATTTGATAGTTTATTATAACCAAATGATAAATTTAACCAAATCGTATATGCATGAATACCCTTATTATAACGATGTTATGGAATTCAGTTCTAACTTGTTGGAAATGAGTTTATATAAATAAACCGTTGTATTGGTAACCTCTTATATTGTATTGTTGTATAGGATATGTATATTAACTTTTGCGTAGCCTAATCTACATTACTTTTAAAAACTTTTGAATACCTATTTTGATTTTTTTGAAGTTTTGAAGAAATAATTATAGGTAGTAAAAAAAGAGGATGTAAGGGCCAGTTATATCTATCATTGAAAATCATCATTGAAAATAATAATTGTCAATTTTGAGAGATTTTGAAGAGAAAACAAATGATTATTTTGATGCCAAATCAACTAATGCCAAACTAACTTAATAGTTATTTATAGGTAAAACGAAATTCAATTTGGGACAACTTTTCTCATAAAATGACTTTTAATTTTTCAATGATGACCTTACCAATGATCATTGAAAAAATTAAAAGTTACGTTAGGGGGAAGATATGGGTTAAAATGAATTTTTTATATTTTGAAGTCGTAAGCTATATTTCTGCATTAAAATATTTATTCATTAAACTTTAGGGTCTCAAAATCAACAGCTAACTTTTTCAATGATGGTTTCCAATGATTGCTATAACTGGCACCTAAGCCAATGGCTACAGTCATTTCATTTACAAAACCACAAGTCAGCAAAGTTTTTTCAGGTTGAGATAGTTAGATAATTTACTTGCAAATTGAAAAATAATTTTTTGAAAATTTGATATTTCAAAAACTTTTTTCAATTATTTCTTTTTGATCATAATAAAAGTTGATATTTTTTATTTAAATCTACCACTCAAAATCTCAGACTACCATAATTTTTAAACTTGATCTACTATGTACATTATATGTACTTTCTGAAGGTGGCGCTTGTTTTAGTAGGAAGATATTATTGCAGAAAACAAAGCTATTATGAGAAACTAAATTGAAGAAATATAGAAATTAATATTACTTCTGATTCAGGGGGAGTGACTGAATATAATTCAATTAAAAGTAGTAAAATCCTCAACTCCAGAATTGCATTTCGTCCGGATATGGCAGTTGGTTCTTCGGTAAGATGCTTTCGTAGCCTTCTTAGACACAAGTTCTGGTAGATGTTGGGTATGCCAGCATCTAAATGAAAAGCCCACTTTCATATCTAGGCGAACCGCAAATCTGAAGTTGAGGTCACTTAAAATGGGTTTTTTGAAAATAACTTGAAAACGGTTTGGTTTAGAAAAAAAAATTGTACAACAAACATGTAGCTGAGGCAATTTCCCACAAAAATGGTCATGTACATTTTCCCGTAGCATTTATCGTTAAAAAGTTATAGTAGCTCAAACAATCGGAAGTATCGCGAGATTATTCCTATTTGCACTTTCTTCCACACCACCATAGAGGTCAAGTGCCCAGGTGCGTTTTTTTAATCTGCTATCCCCAGGAGGCCTATTCCACTGTGTTTTGCAAATAAAATTTAGCCAACATTAGATACTAATCACTGTTTGAATGTCTGATTGTTTTGTTCTGGCGTGGTAAGAAATGACTCATCATTAATGCCCTCTTCATACGGGTCAATTTGAATTGAGTTTGCACATGTCTGTCCATGACATTGCTTTTCGACAGTACAATGAGATACAATATTACAATATATTATTGTTAGAAGTTCATCGGGTGCTGGTTGGAGCAGAGTGTTAACAGGCTTCAAAACATTATTTCTCAAAACCCATCCCCAGCTTTCAGGATTAGTACTATCTCTTCCCAGCCAAGTTTGAACTTGATAGTAAACTCTATAAAGGTGTTGTTGATCAGCAGCAGATGTTGGAGGAAGATAATGTACAGCCTTGTTGAGCCTGGTCAATCGGACAAATGTGGAAATCTTCTTTTGCAGGTGTTTTGTAAAATGCTAGAAGTAGACGTATACCGTTTTCATAAATAATATTGGGAGGGCAATTGCCTCTGGAAAACACTTCGGCATATTTTAAGAGATCGTCACTCTTTTCGAAAAGCTTGAAGAATTTTAATTAAATTGTAGAGAGCAGAAGTTGAATCTCAACCAGTAAATGGATGCAAAAATAAGATGTGGGCTAGACATTTTGGGTAAGTGGCTAAACTTTTAGTACAATAGGCGATTGCAAAATCCATCCATAGTACAGTACGTTTCTACATGCATTACAAATACAACATCGCTAGTAGCTCTACAGCCGATAAGAAGCTAAAGTAGAATCCTATACTGTGCATAGATTTTTGGCGTTTATTCGAGCCTCTATTCTACTTTAGCTTCTTATCGGCTGTAGAGCTACTAGCGATGTTGTATTTGTAATGAATGTAAAATCGAACTGTACTATGGATGGATTTTGCAAATAAAACACGCCTTATATAATTTAGATTCAATTTTAGCTTTCCCTGGTTTTGTAAAGTAAATCTTTTTGTCTCCAGGAGTCCGTGCTATAAGTATTGCTATTAATCCAGCACAATCTATGGCCGTTTCGATAATCAAAACGTCAGCATCATTTTTGGCTTCCCTCACAAGGACGTTAGCAGCCTTAAACTTTTCAGAAACATAGCAATTAGTCGACTCTTGTTGTTTGCATTAGCGAGAAATTGTTGTTGGGAAGTTGATGCCGCGCCGTCATTGATGCATCAAACAAAAAACAATATATGTACTGATGAAGGAGCTGAAGCACACTGACGGACGACGCTGCTTGGAAGCTTTTATATTGTTTCGCTGATCCTTATAGCCATCGAACATCTAAACCGAACCGTTTTTGATTGAGTTTCTTTAAAAAAAACACACCTTTATGGCCGATTTTGGTACCAAAAATTAAAATTGATTAATTTTACGACCCGATTGATTCTTTGAACTGCTATAACTCTTTAACGGTAAAAGCTATGGACAAAATGTATATGAGCATTTTTGTGGGAAATTGCCTCAGCTACAAGTTTGTAGCATACATTTTTTTTCTAAACCAACCCGTTTTCAAGTTATTTTCAAAAAAAAAAACAATTTTCATGACCTTTGACCCCTTGTAACTGACCTAGCGGTCATCGGATTGATGAGGAACTCTATCAGTTTATAAAAAGTACCATTACCAATGATCACACCAAATTTCAACCTCGAACTAATTTTTTCCTTTTTTACCATTTTTGTGTCTATTCTTACTGGACTACAAGTAATAAACAAAATTTTAGTAGAATCTAGCGTAAATTCGATTTTTTTGTATGGGTTGTTAAACTCGACAAAACATGTTTAAGATTTTTTTTTTTGCCAACACTCTCCCCTTGCAAAAAAGCCTGCAGGTGTCTTCAATTGTTTTAAGGAAACACTTACTAATTAGCGTCCTTGGAATCGATGTTTCGATTTGCAGTTCCTAAGATGTCATTCCGGAAAACGATATCGTTTCGACAATACCTGTCCCCATCACATCTGTGGAAAAAGATATTGTATGGAGAAAGATATCGTCAAAACAATATCGCTCCATTGTTTTTGTCTTACGGAATGGCCCCTCATTTTTTTTTTTAATTTCTACAAAAGTAAACTCTAGGGGGGATGTGGGCGTTTTAGGGTATAACAACAGTATAATCACCCTATAATTCTTCTATCGGTGTTTTATGAGCGGAATGAAATACATTTTGTGACTGCTATAATAATATTGAGTTTTCAGTATAGATATATAGTGGAATTTTCCTATTCTTATTGTAAGAGACTCATTTAGCAATTTAAGTAAAACGTGCGTGCCAATGTAATAATACATTTTTAATTATGTGAAGGCGCAGTACTTGTTCGATTCTTATGCATACTCGTATAAGCTTTCTCTAATCGGTCTAGTAAACCTTCTCTTCATTCCCACTATCGGAGCAAATGTTTTTCGGACCACTATAATAATTTTCTTCAGAGTTACTAAATTCACTCCTCAAAGGTACAATAAAAGTGACAAAATCCACCTTTATTACTTTATGTAATATGAGTGCGATAAGCGATTATAACAATCTTCTATGGATCAGTATAGGAGTAAGATTTTTAGCTGAATTTAAGAATAAAATTATAGAATGCAAGCGTTTTCGTAGCACTTGCTGAGATATAGAGCAACATGCTTTGAGCACGTGCTCTGTTTTCTTTTATTCACAGCACACTTAATCTTCCAGAATTATTTTCTTGAAGGATTTGAGTAGAATTCCGCAACATCCATCACATCTTGGAACGTTTGCTCTTTACTTCTCATAGGAATGAGAAAAGTTAGGTAGCTCAAATAATTTCAGCGGGTCTTTAAAGGTTTAACAGTTTAATCATCAGCTAGCTTACATAATTAAATTTGACAAAACATACAGAGTTTCATGATTTTTTTCATTTATTTTTAACAGATGATGTCGCAAACAATTTCGAAAATGAATACCTTAACTTCATGAAAACTGGAGTTGAATCTGATGTTCTAAAACAGCTTTCCAACCAGTATGGTAAATTACATACAAAACATATTTTCACAACTGAAATTGAGCAACTTTCACTGTCTGATCAGGTAACATAGATGATGACTTTATCTTCGACCACGATTAGATTTTCTTAATGATCTACGTCTTCTTATTTTAACTCAGATCCTTGGATGCACATCGTGTCGTGCCCTTACAAATGTATTGATACGCATGTTCCGTAAAGATGGTGAATTTTCTGGTGTAGGTGATTCTGCTCTTAAGGAAACCATGATTGAACTATGCAATCGCTTTGAGATTCAAACAAAAGAAACTTGTGATGGAATCGTTAACATTTACTACGTAAGATTTCATATGCTTTTCTATACGTTTAATATTTTATTTAAATTGTTTTTCTTTCTTTGTACTTATTGTTGATAGCCAACGGCCAAATTCTTAGTTCAGAATAGTACAATTGACTCTCGGTCTTTTTGTGGAATCTTTTTGCATGCTGGTTTTTGTAAGATCAAAGATACAGACTTCAACTGGAAGCTTATAATTGATTCTAGTGGACCCAAGATAGACGGTCCCAAAACCGAAATTCCAGCAAAGGGCAATAATGACTTGAGTATTATTCATGTCACTGATATTCACTATGATCCGCTGTATTTGGTTGGATCCTTAGCTGACTGTGACGAGACATTATGTTGCCAACTTAACAACAGTATTTTGGAAAAGGCTGCAGGTTTCTGGGGTGATTATCGCAACTGTGATATTCCTTGGCATACCATAGTCGACTCCTTCAAACAAATTCAGAAAAACCACGAAAAGATCGATTATATTTATCAGACAGGAGATGTGGTGGATCATGCATCGTGGTTGGGATCACGGGAAAAGAACATCGAAAGTTTGCAGAAAGTTTATCAGGAGCTTAAGGCAACATTTGGTGATATCCCTGTGTTTCCGACGATTGGAAATCATGATAGTCATCCAGCTCACGGGTAAGTTAGATCCTATATGAAAATTTTTATTCAGTTTTAAATTTTGTTAAAAAAAATCAAGCTTCACGCCATCGAGTGTTACCGATGAAGAACTCAGTATCCAATGGCTTTATGACCTTCATGCAGACTTATGGTCCAATTGGCTACCTGAATCAACTCATGAAACAATCAAAAAAGGGGGATATTATACTGTCAGTCCACGAGAAGGATTCAGAATTATTGCTTTAAACAACAATGACTGTTACACTTTGAACTTCTGGATTCTCTACAACGGTTCATATCCATCTCAACAACTCGAATGGCTTCATGATACTCTCTTGCAAGCTGAGAAAGATGGTGAGCATGTGCACATTTTGGCGCATATGCCATCTGGAATATCAAGCTGTTGGGGTGTTTGGTCACGTGAATTTACTAGAATTGTTGAGCGATTCAGTAAGACAATCAGTGGGATTTTCAACGGACATTCTCATTTTGATGAATTGAGTGTTTATTATTCCAAAAATACAATTCCAATAAATATTGCATGGAATGGAGGCAGTTTGACAACGTTTAATTCAAAAAATCCGAATTATAAGATTTATCAAGTCGAGTCAACATCTTTTGTAGGTTATCCTCCTTTTCAGATACTTGATGCAGTGAAATATGAGAATTATATTTTTTTTTGTTTAGCAAGTGGTTGACCAAGAAGCGTGGTTCTTTGATTTGAAAAAAGCAAATTTAAAACCTGATGAAAGTCCCGAATGGGAGCTTGAGTATAAGATGTCCGAAGAATTCAATATGACAGACATGAGTCCAGCCTCTCTTGATGGACTTTTGACAAAGTTTTCTGAGGACCCTTCTCTACTACGAAAGGTTTGTAGGATACTTTATTAAGACTCTGTTCGATGACCAAGTGTTCTTATCTATTTTTATAGTACTGGTGTATTTATGTTGTTAAAAGTGAGCCAATGATTAAACAAGGTTGCAGCTCGGAGTCCCTGAAAAATCTGATTTGTCGCTTAGCCAGAAGTGATAACACCCAAACGGAAAGATGTGAGGTGTTGAAATCAAAATTGCAGGAGAAGGTAGAAAGATACTTTGAGCTTGATTCATTTCTTTTTTAATTAATTTTTAAAATTTCTAGCTTGATGCTGAAGAAATCAATGGAATAGATGGCAAATGTGTGTGCAGTACCATCAACGGTGCTGCTTTATCTGTTGCTCTTAAATTAACAAGTCTTCTTTTCTTTTACATTGGATCAAAAATCATATTCTAAGCGGAATTTTAATTTCAGTTAGTCAATAGACACTTTTTGATATTATTTATTTATTGAACGCCTTATGTATGTATGATTCTATATAAACTCGCCATAGTTTTTAAAGAAAACTATGATTTTTAGTTATTTCATACCAACAAATTATATAGTTTCCCCTGTATTTATAAAGAAAAAACAGTTATTTCAGCTTCCGTGTTTAGGAAAACTACACCATAGAATAAAAATGTTCTGGACTCAAATGGGGCACTAAGCAAATGCCTTTAGTTTGAGTCCAGAAAATTCTTATTCCATGGTCTAGTTTTCCTAAACACGGGAGCTGAAATAACTATTTTTTCTTTATAAATAAGGGGGTTGTTTTTAAATATGTTATTTGACCTGTATCAAATTGATTTTAAATTATAAACTATAAATGTAAAGAACATTCACTTAAAACGTCTTTAAAATTGAAAAATTATCATGCATAAATTGTACTACTTTTTTTTTGGTGGATTTCATCAGAACAAAACAGGCCCGTAGCCAGCATTTTGTTTCGGAGTGGGTGGGGGTATCTTGCTCTATTTTTTGTATTTCCGATTTGCATTACGTTGAATGGGAATGCATTCTTTTGGAATTGCAAAGCAGTTGGAAAATATTTCAGAATCGTTCTCAAAGAAACAATATATGTACGTATTCAGCTTTCAATTTAAAAGACATGTTGTCAAAAGGCAAAGGTTCCCAGAAATTGTTTCTTTAATAATTGTTCGGACAGATGCCAATATAATAGCACCGATTTTTTCAAGTTCGTGCCGTCCAGCCGTTCATTTTTGTTTTGTTATACAAATATGCTGGCGCGGCGGCCGTGAAAAGCTTCATATTTTAAATTTAAAAGCATTTTATTGAAGAGCCATTATAGCTGAATATTATTATCCTCTAGATCTGGTCTGGATTTGATCATGATAATAAAACAAACAGAATCACAATTTCAAAATGACAACAGTGTGTTATGTACCCACTGCCTACCTCTTTCTTTCTTATTATTCATGTATTCCTTTCTTTTAGGGCTGGCCACGAGACGAGACTCTGCGAGACTTTTGTAAGTCTCGTCTCGGTCTCGTTAAAATCGAAAATTTTCAGTCTCGTCTCAGTCTAATGTCGGTCCCGTATATAGTTAAATCTCGTCTCGGTCTCGTCTCCGAAACATACGATCTCCGGCCAACTTGTTGATTATTGGAACGAAATATTTTCGATTATAGTTTGATACGTGCAGAAGAAAATAAATATTTAACTGAAATTAGATTTTTTAATTTATTAGACTCTCTGTAAATTTCGGTCCAAATATACAGTCTCGTTTCGGTTTCGTCTCGGATGATGAAGGCAAGGCGCATATTGAGCCGCGTCCGAAGCGTGTGACGTGCCCTGACGAGTGTCCCACGCCACGATTATATAAACGTGTCATGCCGTTCACCGCATATTAATTCGCGTGTCTTGTGTCAAAATTCATATTAATTGAAGCAAAATTCTTCTGATGTATCGATAATTGAAGAAAACTTAAAAAAAACAAGTAATTTCTAAAAAAGCAAACGATTTTTTATTTTCAAAACTAACGACAATTTATTGTTTAATTTTTTGACAGAAAAAAACAAACAGGCGCCGGTCTCGCAGGAAAAACTTTATTTCGATCACTGCGTCCCGCGATTTTCGGAAAACGAGCGCCAGGTCATGTCGTGTCACTCTATCAATATGCGTTGTTCTATTGATTTATATTCTTTACAAAAACTCGTGCTGTGCTGTGTCATGTCACTCGCGTCGAACGTGCTTCAATATGCGCCTAGCCTAAAAGCCAGTCTCGTCACGGTCTCCTCATGCGAGACCGAGATCGAGACCGATACTTTTCTCGTCTCGTGGCCAGCCCTACTTTCCTTATTCATCACTTCAAATAGCCATCTACGTATACTCCTCAGATGAATCTGATGTTATTTATGGAATATATACCTATATTTTTTTAATACAAACGCAATCGGAATTAGATCTGGGCAAAAATTAAATGCAGCTGTTGTAATCAAAAATCCTATCTAATGGATTCTAGTCTAGGAAAGATAGAAAATTTAGTATGAGCAAGTGGGAACAAAGTAATTCATGAAATTTTATTGCTGGTATCGACGCAGAATTTTAATCTCAACAACATAACCAAAGGCCCCCAAAATGCCCGAATTGGTTTTTTGTATAGAGCATTTAAGGAGGTGGAGAGGGGGAGGAGGCGGGAGTTTATCAAGCTGAGCAAATTTGCTATAACAAAATCTAATCATATGACACATGTTTTTATGGTGTTTGTCAATGCTGATTCTAAAAAGACCAAAACTGAAAAGGTACATGTTAGTCCGGGGCAATTAGACTATTGCTGGGAAAAAATTCCGAGGTGAAGTTTGATTTTGTCATTCGAAAGAGCATTAGTACACGAGTCGAAAACCACATTTTTCACAACTGTGCCTAGAGTCATTATGCCGCCATTTTGTTTTTAAATGCAATTTAAGATCGCTAAAGCTATATTGAATCAGTAATTCAAGATCGCTACCAAAATCGCCGCCATTTCGTTTTTAAATGTAATTGAAGTTCGCTACAAAAGTCACTAAAAAATGAAATAAATATTATAAGGATACTTTACGACAGTTAAGAGTTCCCAGTATGTGTACAAAAATTTGCGCCAGCTTAAATGTCTAACTTTGACCACTGCAGTGACGCAAAAATTTCGCGAACCTATCAGACCGATTTGAATCGGGTTTTGATATTTCATTTTGTAATCCTCTTTCCCCTATAGTACTCGATCGAGTCAACATTTATAGTAGAATTGAACCATTTTTTATCTGTCAGTTTAGCGCTTCAAAACTACTCTGTTTTTTACAGCTTTTTTCTGACCTCAACTTTGTATAGGAACAAAAATATAACACCAGAACGCTTAATATAAGTTTTATATGGATAATTTTATAACAAACAAAGTTTGTTTTGATGTTTTTATTCCTAAGATGCATATTTCCAAAGTTGTATACGAAAATAACAAAAAAAAGTAGTGAATAATGCACTTTCTTGCACGTTTTGATTTTTCCTGCAAATAGCACACCTTTTTGAGTGGGAGCAACCTCATATTCTCTTTGCTTACATTATTTCTGATCGAATGCCATAGAAAAATCTAAGATACTATATGTTACTTACATCCAGTGGCGGATCCAGGGGGTGGCTATAGGGGCTAAAGCCCCCCCACAGGCTGTTCTTAAAATTGATTAAAATATAGAAGTCAGAATCAGGAGTCAGACAATAATAACGAGGCTGGGGCTACGTAATTTATATGCTACGTATTTTTTTTCTAAGCCCCAAATTAATTAGGTTGGGGCTGAAACCGGAAGGGAATTGTATACAAAAACAAGTTCGGGCTACGAATATAATTGACAGAAAAAATTGGGACGAAAAAAACAGCTTGCGAGTAGGGCAAATAACTCCTTTAAAACTTACATTATTCCAGAACGTTTTTGGGCTTGACTCAAGGGATTGTCAAGTCCAAGTTGGGGCTACAGCTTGAAGAGATAATTGAAAAAACGTCGGGGCTTAACAATTACCATGCAAAATGAAAGAAAAATTCATCCTAAGAACTTAGCTAACTTTGCAAAAAAAAACGCAGTTGGGTCTTAAACCAGAGGAGAATTAGGGAACAACAAATCAAAATCAGTATTTTCACTGGGCACTCAATAAATCATGCGTGTGAATATTTGCGATCCCTCTAGACTGACGTGCAAATTTATTGACAGATTTTTTCTTCTGGTGGTTCAAAGCTTGACGTGCCTAAAAATTTAAGGTATAAATATTTTTTTTCTATCTCCACTTAAAAATATTTTAAATGTTAAATACTACAGATGTTATTGTACTTTATATTGAAAACATTTTAAACCGGGGATAGAAGCTGATATAAATGATATAAATGCACAAATAACACGGCTATTCTAAAAGGAAAAGTGGGAATGCCCAAATTAAATTATTTATATAACTTTGTATATTTTCATAAGAAACCCTTTAACCTAAACTAAAACTTTTTTATATTAGTTATAAATTAAAAAATTAAGTTGTGGACAAATAAATTGTATTACTTATGGCCAGTTTCACAGTGAAAGTTTTAACTTAAGTTTAACTGATCCTGAACTTCAGTTCAAATTTAAAGGTCAAATCGTTGGTTTTCACAGTTTAACATGAACCTCAGCTTAATAGAGCGAAGATTAATATGACTGCATGATGGCAATGGCAACTTTGAAACAAATCAACATCGTCACAATAGTTAAAATAATTTTTTCTTCAAGGAAAGCGTAACAACGAATGGAACATTTCCTCATCACTCGAAAACATTAAAAAAAAAAACAATTTCAAATAGAAAGGAATATAATAATTTATTATTATTATTTAATGGCAGTTTTCAATTTAGATTTGAGAATGATTATAACGCTCAAGTGTTCTGAACGTTGAACTGAAGTTTAAATGGCAGAATACATTCGTTTAACTAGAACTACAGAATTATCTAAGTACAAGGTTTACTTTGAAACCGAATCAAGTGACTTAAATTGTAGTTTAACTTGCGAAACTGCCATTAATGTCTCAAACTGGATCTACCAAGCCCCCCCCCACAGCCAAATCCTAGATCTGCTACTGCTTACATCTATGCCAAAATCTAATTTGCCTGGACTATAATTCATAGGAATGTGATAGAAAAATATTAACGAATATATTTTTGAAATATCGACAGTAGACTTTGAGTCTATTCGACTTTTGAATAGGCTCTTGCAATAAGCCCCTTTATTAATAATTAAAATAACAAGTTTGTGGTAGGGATTTATTAATATTTTAGTCTGACAACAATATATTTTTAAAAAAAGGTTTAGACTTTTTCGGCGATATCATGCTAATAAATTCAATACAGACACGTTACCCATAGCAAAAAAGTGTGAGAGGGTTGACCTTTTTCCTTTAGTCAATCAAAAGTTTAAAGATGATTATCATTTTCCTTTTTCAAGTTTTTTTTTTTTTTATTTATACGAAAATCTTGAAGACAATTCGAACAAAGGCCAATATAAAAGAGCATTGCATTAATAAAATCTTATTAAAATATCAGTTAATGGCTATGGTTACGTTTCAATATTTAATCTCTTCTCTAGTCCACTTGTTTCATTATAAACTTCTTTAAGAAGTATTTTGTGTACTTGATGGATCTAATTTCAGAGAAATCATTGCTTCTTATTTCATAATGGTGAATAAGTATTTGAAGAAAATGAAAACCTTCTTTTAAAATGGAAAGATAGACTCAATAATTATTAGCAATTTATTTAGACAAGTCGTAGTGGGAACAATGTTGCTAATAGTAACGTGAGTTTAAAGCAAAATTCATTTAAAAAAAAAATTAAATTGAATTAAAAGATATCTGTCTACCGTTTGAAGCTATGCCAACTGTTTAAAAATACCCATTCTATGGGGCATGGTGAGTTACAAAGAAATTCACTCTTGCTAATTAAGAAAAAGTTATTTTCGAATGAAACTTAAAAAAATAAATCGAAAAGACTTTTTGGTTTTGATACCTGAATTGTAACAACAGAGCAATACACATAACATAAAATAAAAAGCTAAAGCGTCTGGGTTGGATTGAGACAATTTTTTTATTATCCTTCATAAGACACCTCATTTTTAAGGATGGAGACAAAATTTCCGAAATTATAGCCCATTTTCGGAACTATTTTTTATTCATATGATTAAAAAAAAAAAATTGTTTTATCTTAAAAAAAAATTTAATTTTGATTCTTGAATTTAATTCGCTATCAGCAAGTTATATACTTGTTTGAAAAAAAAATGTTTTTAGTTATGTAAGATTACCCGCGCAGAAAAACAATCTAGTTTTCGACAAGGCACTAGAGAGTTTAACATAAATTCCGGCGAGGGGCTAGCAAGGGTTAGCAAAGGCTGGAACAAGGGCCTTGGCGATTATGAACCCTTTCGGTCGTCAGGCAAAAAAAAAAAAGTGGACTTGATCCCGCGATGTTTTGCTTGTCAGTCCAATGTGCTTCCCTGTGTGCAAACTCGCTATGCTCCATACCATATTGCATAACAAATACATACTGAATAGAACAGGATATTATATACTTGCGTTAAAGGTAGAACGACTTACAGCAGGTTATTACTCAGTCCTATAATAAACAGATGTCTGTTACCCATAGTAAGAAGTGTGATATGAAAATGAAGACAAAATAAAGAGATTGGGTACCGAAGCATGCCTAACAATTTTCATGGCCTTTCGATTGTTAGAAAAGTGTTCGTCTTCTTTATTTTTGGTATTGAAATCTAGCAAGGGCTTGCCAAGTATCTGACAAGTTTTCCTTATCCTGAAAACTTCCTCCCTACTGAAAACTTACTAGGGCCTTGCCCAAACTAGACAGAAACTTGTCATTTTTTCAGACGGCTATAATGACTTATTAAATGCACAGACCTTGAAAGATTTTAAAGTCGCGTATGATAGCGTGAAAAGGGACGAATTATACAGAGCCATGTCGAGTCTCGGCATCCCTGCCAAACTCGTCCGCTTGTGCAGGATGACGATGGAGAAATCTCGCTGCTCCGTCAAAATTGGTAAGAACACCACCGATTCCTTTGATGTTGAGAAAGGATTGAGGCAAGGCGACGCGTTATCATGCAACCTATTCAACATCGTTCTTGAAGCCATTGTACGCAACGCACATGTCAACACCAGCGGTACAATCTATCAAAAGTCCGTTCAATTGCTTGCATATGCGGATGACATAGACATTGTCGGCAGAACGAAGCGAGCTGTGGCAGGGGCATTTGCGAGCATTGAATCGGAGGCGGCTAGAATGGGATTGGCGGTTAATGAGGACAAGACGAAGTATATGCTGTCATCGAGAGAGGAATCTCAACATCGTCGACTCGGGCAAAATATCACGATGGACAGATATAACTTCGAAGTTGTCAAGGACTTTGTCTACCTGGGCTCCACTATTACATCGCAGAATGACATCAGTGCAGAGATCAAGCGAAGAATTACTCTTGCCAACCGCTGTTTCTTCGGTCTAAGAAGGCATTTAAGTAGTAAGGCCCTCTCTCAGAGAACCAAGGAGACTTTATACAAAACCCTAATCATCCCGGTCCTGCTTTATGGGTCAGAAGCATGGACACTGAAAGATTCGGATAAAAATCTGCTAGGGTGCTTTGAGAGGAAGATTCTTCGTGTGATTTTCGGTCCGGTGTGTATCGTAGGAGTATGGAGGAGAAGATTCAACGACGAGCTATACGGGCTATACAGCGACGTTGACCTGGTCAAAAAGCTGAAAATACAGCGGCTTAGATGGCTGGGGCACGTGGAGCGTATGGACAGCAACGCACCTGCCCGACGAGTCTTCGAATCCAACCCCGATGGGGTACGCAGCAGAGGAAGAACCCGTAACAGGTGGCGCAATCAAGTGAATGACGACATCAAAGCACTCGGTGTGCGCAACTGGAAGCGGCTAGCTAGGGACAGAGCTGGCTGGAGGGGCTTGTTAGTTGAGGCCGAAGCCCATCCTGGGCTGTGAGCGCCATCAAAAGTAAAGTAAGTAAGTAAGACCTTGAAAGATCAACATTTTTGCTGTGTTTATTTTCCCGAAGGCTTTTAATGCGCTGATTTCAAATATTCCGTCTACACATGCAAATAACCGTTTTTTGATTATATTTGAGGTAAACCAAGAAACTCGTAACGCCATGAAAAACTCTTGGTGTGACGCTACTAAATTCTCCACTAATTCAAAAAAAAGGTACCAGACTATTTTTGATTAGGTTATGCCTGTTATGCCTGTTTCAAAACATAATATTTGATGCAAAGGAAATTGAGGAGGATCATCACGCGAAGACAACCTTACATCATAAATAATTTTTGTTTAACTCTTTAACATTTTATTCGAAGTTTTCATGGGACTGTGAATAATTTGTTCTATAAAATATATGGCTGTCTAAATGACAATATTTTGAAATCTAAATTTTGGAGATCTGTTGAGAATTTTGCGTGATAACAGATTTACCAAGAACACCCTGTTAACTCGCCTTAATTTAAAATGCATTTTTGTTGTTACAAAATCAATATACAAAATTATAGCGTTAGTATATAGTTAAACATAAAACAATTGTTGAGATTATTTTAAAGCCGGGTACAAGTAAAAAATACGTGGGTTAAGTTAGCGAAAAAATTAGGATAAGCTATAGAACAGAAAATCTGTTGTAAGTTGTTCTATCTAAATAGTCTAATAAAGATAGGATCTGACCGGGAACAAATTAATTCATGAAATTGTATTGCTGGTATCGCCGCAGAATTTTATTCGCAACAACATATCCAAAATCCCCCAAAATTCCAGCATTGACTTTTTGTAAACGCGCATTTAAAGAGGTGGAGAGTGATGGGAGGTGTGAGTTTATCAAGCTGAAAATTTTGTTATAATACAATCTAACCATATGACAAATGTTTTTAAGGTGCTTTAAAACGCTGATTCTAAAGAGACCAAAACTGGAAAGATACATGTATCCTGTAGAAAGTTAAAGTCCTTACCCAAAACCATTTTAGGATAATGGGATATTAATGAAATTTGGTATAAATGTTCCATTTGTCATGTTTACCAAGAATCAAAAGAGTCCCCAAAAATATCTGTGGTAAAAGTGTGTTTCCTTGAGGGCGAGATGTTAGTGCGTCATTATTACCATAATATCTATGAATAATTTTTGACACTGATGAAATTTGCTAAAAATATTAAATGTGCCATGGTTCCCAAGTATTAAAAGAGTCCATTAAAATAACTTGATCCAAAGAGTTTTTTTAGAGAGTTTATGTTTGAACTGCCTTATAAGGAGCAAAATGTAAAGTCTTACGAACAATTGTATTTTTGTATAATCGAGATAGTACATTTGACATATTATATATGATTTAAAAGTATTTTTTAACGCCAAATCTAATAAAAGAAAAACCAACATGATACCAGCACCCTAAAAAAGATTAAATTTGAAGCAAAAATTACTGTTTTTTGCGTTAAGCAGGTCAACATTACACCCTCAAAAACACCTTTGGACCTTAGATATTTGTATGGACTCTTTTGATCCTTGGGTGCCAATATAAATTTAATATTTTTAGCGAATTTTGTAAGTGTCAGAATTTTTTTATGGATGTTATGGTAATAATCACTCACTTGCATCTCTCCGTAAAAAAAACAACCTTTAACCACAGATATTTTTGGGGACTCTTTTGATTTTTGGTAAAAATGCCAAATGAAATATTAACACCAAATTTCCTTAATATCCCGTTATTTTAAAATTGTTTTGGGAAATATTTTACTTATTGTACTTAAAAAAAAATTCATTCCATAAAAAGACCTTTAACTTTCTACGGGATGCATGTATCTTTTCAGTGTTGGTCCCTTTAGAATCAGCATTGAAAGCACCCTAAAAATATGTGTCATATGATTAGATTGTATTATAACAATTTTTTTCAGCTTGATGAACTCTCGCCTTTTCCCCCTTTTTAAATGGGTCTATACAAAAAACCAATGCGGGAATTTTGGGGGACTTCAGATATGTTGTTGAGGATAAAATTCTGCGTCGATACCAGCAATAAAATTCTTATTATTCACTTATTCTTCTTATTCACTTTTGACATTGAATTTTTGTATATCGAGTTAGCGCAGTGAGTATTGCGTTGGACTGACAAGTATAGAAGGTCGCGGGATCAAGTCCCACATCAGCCAACTTTTCTATTTTTGTTCGCGTGACGAGGCAAAAAGGTTCATAATCACCAAGACCCTTGTTATAGCCTTTGCTAACCTTGCTAGCCCTTGCCAGAGTCTATGCAAAACTCTATAGTGCCTTGTCGGAAACTAGATTGATTTTCTGCGCGGGATGCGAATCACTGTTGAATCCTTTTTTTGTCACAGAAACCTAACTATACTTTACCAAAGGTTTTTCATGTCCATATGAATGCTCATCAGTTTACCCTTGAGCCCAACTCCGGACGTACCGTTAAGTATAGGGATTCTTTCTTTAGTCGCACAACAAGAATGTGGAACGCTTTACCTGGCCCTATTTTTCCCCCCCATTTTGATATTCAGAACTTCAAAACCAATCGGTATGTGTTTTTAAATCCTTCCTTATTTTCCTAACGCTCGCACTGTGCTTGTCATATTAAGGGTATTAATTTTTTTTTTTTTAAACCCTAGATCATTTTCACAGGTTCAGGTTTCCGACTTATTGTAAACTTAAATTCATGCTTAAATTAAGATTCTTACCACTGATTTTAACATTGTGTGACAACTTTAGGTAACTCTTATAAACAATTTATAACTTATCGTCGTCTTCAAAAATTCAAAATTTTCCTCGACTTTAAGGCAATTCTGTCAAAACTTGCTTTTAGCTATTTTCTTTAGTAAAATAATAACAACAACTTATTTAGTTATTTAGAAGATAAAAATCATAATTCCACAGATGTGTTATTTAATTTTATTCAATAAATTATTTTGATTATTTTAACATTTACATATAATACTCGAAAAGTATTTTAACATCAAATAATGATTTTTGTTTTAATTCAATGAATTGGTATTTACACATTGTAGAGCATATAATATAATTATTATTTAATACTATTAGAAGACCTTACTTTCTAAGATGTAAGTATTTTTTGGTTTATCACTACATTACTTCTTGGGGATTTTTGTTTTGCTAATTTTTAATGTTTTATTTTTCTAGGACATTTAGTATTAAATGGACATAGGGATTATTTTTATTAATAAGTCTAAAATAAAGTAATAATTGAGTTTAGGTATAAGATATTTAAATAATAAAAACATATACTAAGTTGTCGATGAATACTTGGTTTTTGTTTTGAATTTAAATCAATTATAATGGGCACACAAGTGTTGCAATTTCCAAATCATTCTCATCGGCCTTTCTTAGAGCAATCACTGCTAGATTTTGGTATTTTCCACTTGACAAAAGGCGAACTGTTGTAATTCCACAAAATATAGCTTGTTCGGGACCACGTTCCTCTGAGTAGCCGCAAACTTCACTTGATTTTTCTAATTCACTTGAGTCCAATCCAGATGTTCCTCCAATTTGGAGTCTGTCAGGTAGGTTGCACTGAAGGTAATAAAGTTTTTTAAATTTTATAATTGTTTGCAAATTGTTTCCACATAACTTCTTACCTCATAGTTGACTTTTTCCTTCATAGCACTTTTGCCACCAATTTTCAAATTGCCTAGGGCTACAACAGCTGGAAACAGAGCTGAAAGTGTACAGTTTCTTTGATGTCCGAAGTTACTCAGCTGGTAAATGGCAACAGTATCATGGACAAGAATGTTGCAAGCTACAATGAATTTGATTTAAAATTTCAATTCAAAATTAGTAAATGTTTGATCTTACGTTGAGTTATTTTATGAAAACGGACGTTAGCTATGAATGATCCACGTGTAGGAATTCTGTATTGCAGCAGAGCTGCGTTCTGGTTGGAACGGAAAAATTTCTTATTGCTAATTGGCGGCCTGTGTTAACAGATCAAAAAATTGTGTTAAATTATTTTCATGGTTTTTCTTTAAACTAATCTTGCCTACCATTGATTAAAATTATTACAAAACTCAACTATACGATCATCACGTGACTTATGGTGATCGTGAATTCCAGGGAAGTATTCTCCATTAAGCTCCCAACCGTCTACAAACTATTGGGTGATGTTAGTTGGTATCATTCGAATATGTTGTTATGCAAAAAAGCTTACCGCCATAAGTCCACCGGTCTCACAGTTGACATCATAGTATTTCATGGTTATTTCAATTATGGTATCTGGCTCGCCAATCACATATAAACCGCAAACTGACATAGAATCGCCCACATCTAGTATATCTACTTCCTTGGGAGGAGTCAAATGCGGAATCTTCTTAAATACATAATCTCCTGGCTCGGATGCTACATGCATGCAATCTAAAATAAAATTGTTTTACATTTTTAATAAAAAATATTAAGATAATGTTTTAATAACTAATTCTAACTAAATTAAATTACTAGCCACATTTTCGATCTACACATAATCGACGTGTATCTCTGAAAAGACTTATCGTTCCAACAAAAGTGCTAAGATAAGCAAGGGCAAGTTTTGGATTCGTAGCAAAAATATCGTACTCGAGATAATATTTTTCCCAAACATTACGATGATAGAGAACGCTCAAGATTTAGTCCGTATGGCAGGAGCCGTTATTTTTTGATCTAAAAAAATTTCAATTTCTCCTCCGCAGGGAATCCCCAAATAACCTTAAGTCCAAAGTTAGAAGAAAATCGCTTCAGGCTGGAGTTCGAGATACAGACAGACCATACAGCATTGCGAGACTCACATTTTTCACATTCTCCGGTTTAACGATTTTGATACCGAGATTGCAAATTTGATGAAACTAATTTATAATAATAACGGTTTTTAATGGTACACCTAAGGTGACCGAAATGACCGGTACAGTACCGAAAATTGGCGCCGTGTATCGTGTACCAAAGAAAAGCCTCGGACACAAATATACCGAAATCAAATTCGTGTACCGAAATTTAAAAAAAATTGAGATAAAATCTTAAATAGTGTAAGCACATCCTTTAATATTGCTTTCCTAGTGTTTGCAACTTAATTTATCAACATCGTGAACACAACTTTAGTGTTTGAGATTTCATTATTCTTTTATAATGATTTGTTTTGTTTTTAATTGTATTCCAACAATTTTCATTTCTAATCGTTTCTTACGGTATTCGCGACTGGATTTATCCGATTGTTAAAAAAAATTGAACGAAATCCATACAATTTGAAGAGAGTGTGGAATAAATCTGTTGAATGGAAATTTAAATGAAAAAGACAATTTTATCAAGAAAACCTTTTCAAGAAAAATGTTACTGTGAAAAAGAGCCCATCATGGGAAGAAAACAGCGTTGCTAGTTGCTACTAACCATTAATGTGTGGAATTTTTTAAAAACAAAAAATTCCATACAATTACTTACTAAAAATCGTGGAGTACATTCCTTGTTTGGCAGCGATTTCGGCCAAAATGGAGAGTGTTTTCATTGATAAACTAAATATGGTCTACCGACCGATAACAGCCGGTTTAGCATTAACATAAAAATGTCATGTCTTCTGGTTTTCGAGTTCTTTTTGGGAAATATTGTCGGATGGGAAATATTCATTAAAAAAGTACGATAATTCAAATATTTATTTATATTTTATTAAATATTTATAAAATTTTTAGGCCCAGTTCCTCAGTGGTCGGTTAAACCAGAGTTACTTAACTCTGGAAATAGATTTGTCTTCAGTTACGTCAAGGAGTAGTTTTTAAATGAGAGATGAATGCAAAAAGTCTTAAAAAAAGAGAACATAAAATTAAAAACAGCATTTGTTTAGTTAATCCAGAGTTCACTCGCCAAATTTGATGAATTAACTCGGTTTAAACTTAAACCCCACACTGAAAAACTGGCCCTTAGTAAATTAAACAATTATTAAAAGAAAATCTTGTGTACCGAAATCGACGTTGGGAAAGGTGGTCACCCTGGGTATACCTGTCATTTTTTTTTTTTTTTTTTATATTTAGCGCGCGATGGGGTAGGTTGGAGGGGATTTGAAAGGAGAAACCGATGTACATTTGTTTGGAATGTCTGTAGATCATAATAAGAGGGGAACATAGAGCTGGGTAGAGCATTCCACATTCGTGTAGTGCGACTAAAGAAAGAATCTCTGTACTTAATAATACGTCCGAAGTTGGGCTCAGGGGTATACTGATGGGCATTCCTAGAAGCGCGAGTATTACGGTTGAATTGTTTAAGGGGAGGAATGCAACTGGCTATTTCGCTAGAGCAATATTTGTTAAAATAACGGTAAAATAACGAAAGGCATGAAACATTTCGACGGTGCTCCAGAGATGTAAACGTTTCCGTTATAGTTCTTTCACCTATCATTTTAAGAGCTCTCTTTTGAATTCTATCCAATAGACTCAAGTGGGTTATTGGAGCACCTGCCCAAATATGGGAGTTGTACTCAAGTTTTGAACGAATAAAGGCTTTGTAGATCACAGCCAGATCGGAGGGGGAGAAAAATTTCTTGCATCGACGGAGAAAACCTAAACACCTAGCAGAATTTTTGTCGATGTCAAATAGTGGTCGTTCCACAAAAGGTGGTCTGTGACACACATACCGAGGACTGAAAGCTGTTCAGTTTCCTCTATGCAAGTGCCGCTCATGGATAGCAGCATTGGGGGTGGGTTCCGCTTTAACGACAGGAGACAGCATTGAGTCTTAGAAGCATTAAATTCTACACGGTTTTTTAATTCCCCAGTGGACAATACTGTCAAGATCAGAATTTAATGAGCTTATCATTCGCTGCCGTTCAAGTTGCACATCCGAAGGACATGGATGTGAATCAAGAAACGAATATAAAAAGCTGAGGGTACTGTCGTCAGCAAAACAGTTTAATGGATTAGAAGTTTTAGATAAAAGATCGTTGATGAATATGAGAAAGAGGGTCGGAAACAAAACGGAGCCCTGGGGCACACCAGCATTTATTTTGTAGATATCAGGCTTAAAACCGTCAAATACAACTTGTATTAATCGGTCTGAAAGGTAATTTCTAATCCAACGAAGAAGAGATTCATCGATACCAAATGCACGCATTTTCGATAAGAGAACTTGATGCCAAACTCTATCAAATGCTTTTGAAATATCAAGCGCAATAATCTTACTTTCTCCAAAACGATGTAAAGATTTGTGCCACTGTTCGGTGAGATATACCATCAGATCACCAGTGGACCAATTGCTACGAAAGCTACCCTAGGTATACCTGTCATAGAACCGGTTTTTTAATTTTCAAACTTCGCATTAACGGAAAGGACAATTTCAACCAAAATTTTACAATTTTGACAATTTTGCTTATACAATTTTTTTAAAAAATAAGTTTTGGATTTTTAAAAACACTAATTTTTTTTTTTAATTCAATATCTTGAAAACGAAGTTTTGATTTTTTTTTTAATTTGTGCAAAATTGTATTTTATTAAATACTAAAAATAAGTATACCAAACTTTATTTTTAAAAATATTCAAGAATTTTTATGTGTACCTACAAAATTAATTTTTAAGAAAACCGCTCTAACGATTTTGATTTTTTTTTTAAGGTGACATACTATATTATGACCTTTAGCTTTTAAATTAACAAACTAATAGATACTAATTTATAGTAATAACTTTTATTTTAACTTGTTTTTAAAACTTTTTTTTATTGAAATCATAATATTATGGAACCAATACATATGTCCATCGTTAATTTCTAGCTACGTCAAAGTTGTTAGCTACGAGAGCAAGTTTGTGCGTCCCAGTCGTGCAGTTATTTTATTTTTTTAATGTGCTAAATTTTGTCAGTTCATGGCTGTAATTTTTGTTAATTTTCTTGATTTTGTCTTGTATTTTAGAACCTTAGGACAAATCACATGGTGCAAATAATAAAACTTTAATAGCAGAAGCAGTTTGGAAGCGGACTCCGATTTCAGTAAAGAAAATCATCTTTAGCGGCCAACCTCGTTTTTCGATACGTGGGTACGTCCGCACGTCAACGCCAATGAACGAAGTTTCCAATCAACACAAGTTCCAGTCCACCATATAACACTAACAATGCATCGAAAGAAAACCATTATTTCATCATTTCTCTATACTTCTTCAAGAATGAAGAACTTAATTTGAAAAAATCGAAAGTTTCACATTTTGTATTCAGGGGCGTGGCACCCGCCCATTTTCACAGGACTGATATTAATTATGTGGAGCACTCCGAATCGTTCCTTGTGGCTTGCGGGGCTTTCAATTGTCGTGTTTTCTACCCACTTTCATCTGACAAAAAGAATCGTTGCAAAAAGAAGTGAGATCTCGCCGAAATCATAAATGACAAAAAAGAAGCCAAGTTCTTCTAGATATAAAAACCAGTGAGTAAGTCCGCCGTAAAAAGTATAGTGATATCTAGAGCACGTCAAGTTCTTTGTTTATTATTCAAATTTCAAATTTTCAAATATATAGAAAAACTTGGCCTCTTTTTTTAACATTATGTTTTTGGCGTGATAAATAATAACTCGTACCTAAAAACCTAAATCAATACCATAGTTTTGATTTGGTGGTATAACGTTTTTATAATCTATAACTCAAAAGCAGTTTTCGATGGAGGGTTAACATTTACTTTCATAGTTATTAAAAATCTATCGACTATAGATTGACTGAACAAAAAAATACAATTTCCAGGAATTAGCTCGGCTTTAAATCAACTCAGAAACTGGGATGATCTCGCACTGAAACCTGGGCCTTAGTGGACTATACATTTGATGCACCTGCACTCTTAAATAAATTTCAATTTTGGACATGAAATTAAATTAAAAAAAAAGGTAGCGTCTCGAATGTCAGTGGGACAATTCGACAAGCATTTATTCAGAAAGTTGGTTCTAACTATTTATGTTTTCGATTTTTTATAAGAAGCTTCAGTAAGTGAGCCTCCAATTTTTAAATTTAAAAAAAATCTGAATAAATATAAAATTCAACGGATTTGGCTATTGTTTGAGTTTGCCCCCAACAAATCTATATCCTGCGTACGCCCTTGATACTCGTATTTCTAGAAGTGCCCATCAGTCTATCTAGACTAGGTAGACCAACTTCGGACGTACTGTCAAGTACAGGGATTCATTTTTTTTTCCGCCGACGCGAATGTGGAATGCCTTACCCGACTTTTTTTTTCCTCTTATTTTAATATTGAGAACTTTATAATTAATGTGCATCGTTATTTCCTTTAAAATAAAAGCTTATTTTTTTCTAACGCTTAGCACTGTGTCCAATCATTTTATGGGTAGACAAAACCCTTTCAGTTCGCGAACAATATAAAACAAAGGTTACATGAAAAATATAAATGGCCCAAAGCTTATGAAAAATGGCCCCTAACAAAAAATATTTAAAAATTCCCCAAAATGTATATAAAAAGCAACAATAACAAAAAAATGCAATTGTACAGAAATGTTTTGCGTCTGTTCGGGAGAGCTTTTAAAGTACCTTGGCTGGGTCGCTTCGCGGGTTCAAGGATTTTAACTCCCGCTTAGAATACGCACATTAGCCTGGCAGGCACTACTGTTGTCAGTCGGTCTGCTATTAAAGTTTTTGTTATAAAAGTATTTTGGTTTAAGAAAAATAGTTTGGGCCCATTTTTCATAATTAAATTTTACCCCAAAATTAAAAATGAAACAAGGGCCCAAAACTATCAAAAATGGCCTTAATTTACATAGAACAATGTGATCTTTTCCCAAATTTGTTGGGCTACGGCCTTGTATATGATAGTTAAGAAACTTCCCCAAATGGAGTTTTACATTTCAAAAATAATAATTATTAGCTCATTATTCCTAGTAGTTATTGGCTCCTGATTCGTGCTCGTGATATTTTTTGAAGCTATTGACCAGCAGATAGAGAGGTTTTTAAATGCCACCCAGTTTGATCTTTGAATTTGAATAAATATTTTATATGCGCAATAAATTACTTTTTAAATAACAGTTAAAGCCTAGTACTCAGCTCGAGTGTAAATTAAATTTCTATATAAAAGTGACACTTATTTCACTGCGATGGAATTCAAAGCGAGAGGTGAGTACCCAAATTTGAAAATGAAATGTGAACCGGAAAAAAACAATTTCATTTCTTAATTTTCATTTCCCAATAGGAAAAACAAATAAAAGTATGGAAAAGTTTGACATTTGTCTATTAATTTATTTTGCTGATAATAAAATTATTTTGGATCTATAACAATAATTTATTTTAGAATCACTAGTGCTATACTGACAAGCCAAAATCAACAAACAGTTTTCGTTATTTTTTTATTAAAAATTCTTCCAAATTGACAGTCATACAAATCAATATTTTTTTTCATTCAAAGTGAGTATCAAATATTAGAAAACTAAGAACTGAAAATTCACGTGGAGAATGAATTATGGTTTCATAATGAATATTCACGTGAATTTGAACCGCATTTATTTTTCATTTCACAAAGAGGTGAGTACTAGGCTTAAGCAGTAAAAAAAATATTTCGTGGGATGTAGAGTTTGTAAAAACAAAAATGACCTTAAGGCTTATTTTGCTTTCTCTCAATATAACATCAAGACTTCTTGGCTTTTTTTACCGCTTTATTTCCATTTGTATTTCCAATGCAAATTGTATGCAAAGTTACTTAAAATATCAAATAACATACATATGTAATGTATGTACAAAGTTTATAATCATATTTAAACCAATAACAATATTTTTCTGTATGGTTAAAATAAGTTAAGAGTCGCCTTACTGTACCTATAAATAAAGTCATTTTTATCCCAGATGATGCTATTTAAAAAAAAACCTATGTAAACAAACTCGGCATATACTCGTGTAGCCAGTGGGTATTTTTGTATCCTTAGCTACTTTACTTCTCTCAATTGACAAATGCTATGGATATTCGATATGTTGGGTCGAGGAAATTTTATTGTCATTATGGTTAGTAAAACTATCTCAACCACCAGTGCTTTTTTCTCCCAACTCAAACCACAAATAAGTAGCTAATTGATATTTTATTTTTATACTCAAATCAATATAAACTATTGCACTCATCATAAATCACCAATGTCAAGGGTGTCTATTTCTGTCGGAGTTAAGCAATAATATAGCAGCCAAATGGCGTCTAGTGGCAAACTTTTTTGTCCTTCTATCTTAAGTACATACGTACCACAATATATTAATCAAAGATTAACTACGTGAGCAAAATAGTTATTAAACACAAAACATCCACTTAGTCCGTGATGATTAATTTTTCTCTTGCTGTGATAATAATCTGCAATCAAATACACACAAAGGAAAATGCTAATAAAAATCCTTTTAATCGCTTGGTCTCTAAGCTCATGTAATTAAAAAAAACTAAAGACGAAAAATAGCTTCCAAAGTGTTTTATAAAAAGGGTCCATGTCCAGCGCAGAACAGTTCATGGTCGCTGGCGATGATATAGAACTTCTCGCACTCTTAGTTCAAAACTTTCGCAAAGTGTCATTGAGGTCAATTCTTGAAAGTATTATGATAGAGGGTGTAGGTGTTGGTTCAATAATTCTCTTCACGTCGTCGTTGTCGACTAACTTTCAATATGCGATTCAGAATTACAAAGATACTTTATGAATGAGTTCACTTCGAAATTCTTTACCCAGTTTGTTTGGCTACATAAACTTTCCCCATTGATATAGCCCGTGCGTCGCATCGCTTCGTCGAACAAAAGAAAAAGTTTCATTTGAAAATATCTGCAGTTATATCTCAATTTTGTTTTAGATTTTTTGTTCAAAGGATATCATATGGTTTCACAAAAAATATAACTCGATGTTTAGAACGAAAAAAGACTTAGTCGTCTGGCAATTGCTTAACAATGATATTTCTGACAACATTGTGAGTTAAAATTGTAAATTCATATGGTTATGGGTACATTTAACACAAATATTCACTGACAGTAGTAGCCCGTAGCGTAATGGTTAGTGCGTTCGACTTTCACGCTGGAGGTCTGGGATCGCTTCCCAGCCTCGTCCATCTAAAAACTAAATAAGTTTTTTTTTCAGGGCTACTGCCTCTTGCGAGGAATTGACAAATCCTCCAAGAGTATCACTTGTCACGAATAAGTGTTTCTCGTCTAGCCGTTCGGATTCGGCATAAAATTGTAGGTCCCTTCCATTCCTGTAAAAACATTATAAAAGCGATTCATCTGGATATCTCGAAGACATTTAAAAATTTTTAATGATCAAAAAAGTTGACAATTAATGTTGACCTGATAGAAAGTAACTGAGCAGAAATTCAGTTAACACAAACAGAAGAAAAACGACGCATATACAAAATCAACCCCAACTTTTTTTTAAACAAAATGTACAAACTTTTAAGCCATAGCAGCAAGCGAAAAAAGTTACAAAACATAATTCGTAGAAAATTTAATTTGCTACAAATATGCGTATGCCATATTACTTGGATGAAAACTACGTGAGTAACGTTAAAAACAAAATGGCTATGAGCTTTCGCTAACCATGAACACATATTCTTAGAGTTTTCTCCCAATTCTTTTATTTTAATTTTACAAATACGTTTCAAGGGTCACATATACACTAAAAGAAGGAACAAGTACTTGAAATCTTGAAATGGATAAACCTAGAATTGATGTAATGCATCGATTAATTGAATTCACAACATAGTGAGCTTATACGTAAATCTACAGTTTGAGTTCATTAGTGTTAGATTTTTTTCGTCAATTGAATTTTAGTTGCAATGACTCTAAAAGCGGGATTGAGCTAAACGAAGCTTACTTAACAAAGTTAATACCGATTCGAGCGATACAAAAAGGAGATCTCCGTTTAGGGGCCTCCCTGGCTGGGGGCCCCGGGGCAGTGCCCCGACTGCCCCAATGAACGCTACGGGCCTGTGGTTGATGCTAAAGTGTTGTACGCGTTAAAAATAAATCGAATAACATTAAGATTATGGAAAAGTTTGGTACTCAAAATAAAGTCAATAATATGCACGTCTGGATCGCACGAACTTGGTCTTGTATTAAAAACAAAAATGTAGCTAGACAATCACCAGTGATATACTAAAGGTATGGGGATGTTTTTAATGAGAAAATATTAAAAACAATAATAAGAAATTTGGAAATGTTTGCCATACAACTATTATACAAAAATTGACTTATTTCAAAAACGGCTCTAACGATTTTGAAAAAAATACGAGGTACTAATAGGACTATAGGTAATATTTTAATAGAAACAAAAAATGTTAACGGTTATTAACGGTACCTGTCAAAGAACCGATTTTTTGGTTTTCAAATTTTTTCACGGATTTTATAGAAGAGCACCTTCACAGCACAAACAATTTTGAATATACAAATTTTATAAAAAAATATTTTTGGATTTTTAAAAAAATATTGAATTTTTTTTTGAAAATTGTATTTTATTAAAAGTTCGGATAGCAGATTTTATTTTTAAAATATTTAATATATACAAATTAATTTTTAAGAAAACCGCTCAAACGATTTTTGATTTTTTCATAAATTCATATTTATTAAACAAATCAGATTTATTTTGAGCTCTTTATTTTTTAGCCACTAATATAACAAATTTATAGTAATAATTTATATTTATTTGCTTTTTTTTTTAATTTTTTGTAATAATATCATAATAAAGGGTTTTCCAATAAGAGGTGTTATTTTGATATTCAAAGAAAAATGGCATTTTTTGAGATAAATGATCGAATGTTTTATTTCAATGTAAAGAGGAAAGTATGCCATTAATAAGAGAAAACAATATCAGCTAAATGGCCGCCACGGCTACGCTTACACAATAATATCCTTTTCATGAAATTTTCCATCACTAAATCGCAAAGTGGCTGCTGTATGCCCTCAATAGCTTCACGAATTCCATCTTTGAGGCCTTGAATCGACGCTGGTCTGTTGGCGTAGACCTTATCTTTCACGTGGTTTCAAAGGAAGAAGTCGCTAGGTGTTAAATCACAAGATCTCGGTGGCCAATTGTGATCACCTCAACGACAGATAACACGGTCCGGAACCTTTTCCCGTAAAAGATCGATGGTTTCGTTCCTTGTCTGACACGTCTTGTCAAGCTACGTTAAAGTTGTAAGCTACGACAACAATTTTGTGCGATTCAGTCGTTTCCATTTGTTTCAAGTTGCTTTGGTTAGAAAAGGCAGTTCTTCCTCTTGAAAGATTTTACAGTTTGTATGTTAAAATTCACGCGAATGTTTAATTATAGATCATAGAAGATACATTTTAGTTTAATTTAAAATATAAAAAATGCATAGACTTTAAAAAAATATACATATACATAAGAACGTTATTAAGTATTTTTTAAAACTCGAAGAATCAAATAACCTTAATAAATAAACTTTATAAAAAAATAACTACAATAAATGTCAAAATCGAAATTTTAACTAAATTACTTTATTTAAGTTTAGTAACGTTATCCCCCCCCCCCCAAACAGAAATCCAGGATTTTTTAAAACTAAACCAATACCTTATATAGAGAAAGTAAAAATTTCAAAACTCACCACAAATTTCATTATTTAAAAAAACTATTTCAATATTATTTTAAATCATTAAGAACGTAAACAAAAGCCGTGTTTTTTTGCAGATAGAATTCGACGAAAAAAAAAACATCTGAACTAAGAAATTTTCATGTAAAATACAAAAACAACTGAAGTCCATATGAACTTAGCTAAGTCCAGATAATTATCGGTTCTAAACTTAAGTTCAGATAGAAAAAGTACTGCCAGCTCAAATTACTATTTTGCTATCGATAGTTTGTATGAAAACGTTAAAATATCTGAGCCAACGAATGAAAATATTTTTTATAAACAAAAAACAATGGACGACCATTGTTTTGTAAATTAATTTTGTTCTGACTTGTGATTTAAAATTGCGTTTTTTCACATTTTCTTGTTTTACTAACGATCGGAATAATTTTATATACGAGATTTCTTTTTATTTGAATGTATTTTGTTTCTGTTTTGCATGCTTTTCCAAAAGCTGAAAGGTAGTGATGGGAATATTTCTGAGTTTCGTGATAGTGCTGGGCATTTTTGCTTCGATGACTTTGCTAATTTCGGATGTCGTTTTTTTCGACAATTTATCTGAACCTGAAAAAAAACACGACTAAAATTTTTAAAACTTTTTTTTTGTTTTAACTAATTTTGTGTTTTAATTTTTTTCACATTTTCTAAAAAAAAACTTTAAAAAATTGTGTTCCTAAGACCAAAAATATTTGTCTGTCAGATGGCGTTTTCTAAAAGTGATTTGTTTTCTTGAAAACGCTTTAAAAAAAAACATTTTAACTATGTGACTAGTTCCTGAAAGCGTTTTCAAGAAAGTAAATGCCTTTCAGAAATTGCTTTTTTTCAGCTTGTAGAAACTGTTCGTGAAAGTGTTTTGCTTTCTTGAAAGCGAACGTATGTTTTTCATATCCGCATTGATCTTCTTTCAGTCATAAATCTATAAATCTAGTTGTGAACTTAAGACCCATTTCGGTGCGGTAGGAAAAAATCTACAATGATCTTAATATTACATAAATGTAAATCCACAATTTTTTGTTTGGGGAAGGGACGGTATATTCGCTAGGCAGACCGCAGACGCCAATGTCAACAGTGTTTTAAAAATCGGAATTTTAAAACGCTTTCTAGAAGAAAGCATTTTCCTTTGTGAAGGCACCTTTAGACTTTTAATTTTATCGAGAACCCTCAAAAGAGTTTTTTACAGAAAAAATCGTTAACGACAAAAATGTTAAACTTTTTGTATTGCATTCAAACTTCGTAAATATTTTATTTACCAAAACCAAGAAAGATCGTCTAACTTTTATCAACTTCCCTAACTATGAATCCCAAATGTTCTTTCGATTTTGACTGAATCGCAACCTAAACAGAGTAAAATTTAAAATGTCTGAAAAAGTTTCCTCTCATATTAAATTAAGTTGATTTTTTCCATATTAAATTAGGTTTTAATTTGTTTTACCTTTTCTAATACAGAAATGAGATAATTTAGAGACCACATCTTCAAACCAATAAACTACATTATAACTATAACTGGACGCCCCCAATGTTTTTAGATTGAAATTCCTCTATTCCTCATTTGTTGTTATGATTTTGATATAAATACAAATACATCCTTTGCCTACATATAATGTATATAGATAAAATGATTTTCATCCGCTTATAAAAAGAAAACGAACGATGAAACACCATGGGTTTGTCCAATTTATTCATATTAGGTTTGTCTATAAATATTTTATCCAGAAATGAAAAAGTTTAAAAACACAGCTACCTACAAAGTATGTGGACTTAGGGGTTTACTGTTATTGTTTTTTGTTTTGTATTAAAAATCAATTTTCATAATAAATGACCTTATGGAATAAAGATATAGTCAACATTTCCTTGTTTTTGTGAGCCAAATCATAAAATCTTTTTACTATCGTTTTAAGTAATTAGTTAAAAATAAATAATTTAGTTTTTTGCGTTGGAGGCAAATTATTTTTGAAGTTTTTTTTTGACTCCGGATTTAGCAAAAAACATGACGCAACAATAATCAAATCCTTCGCTACATGTTTTAACGAGCTTTTTTTCACTACCCTTATTAATTCTTAATTGAAAACTGAAAACTACCTATAAATGGTTCCAGTGGCGGATCCAGGGGGGTGGCTATAGGGGCAAAGGCCCCCCCCCCCCACAGGCGGTTCTTAAAATTGATTGAAATATAGAAATCAGAATCAGGAGTCAGAAAAAATAACGAGGCTGGGGCTACGCAATTTATATGCTACGTATTTTTTTTCTTAGTCCCAAATTAATTAGGTTGGGGCTGAATTCTGAAGGGAATTGTACAAAAAACAAGTTTGGGGCTACGGATAATTGACAGAAAATTGGGACAAAAAAAAAAAACAGCTCGCGAGTAGGGCTTGACAAGAATTGGACAAAAAACGTGGTTGGGGCACAGCAAATATTTCCTTTAAAACTTACCTTATTCCATAAAATTTTTGCGCTTGACTCAAGGGACTGTCAAGTCCAAGTTGGGGCTAAGGCTTAAAGAGATAATTGAAAAAAACGGGGTCGGGCCTTAACAATTAACATACCAAACGAAAAAATAATTCACCCTATGAACTTCGCTAACTTTGCAAAAAAACGAAATTGGGGCTACAACCCGTGGAGAATTTGGGAACAACAAATCAAAATCTGAGTTTTCTCTGGCCACTCAGAAAATCATGCGTGTGAATATTTGCAGTCCCTCTAGACTGACGTACAAATTTACTGACAGATTTTTTTTTCTGGTGGTTCAAAGCTTGACGTGACTGAAAATTAAAGGTATATACATTTTTTTTTCTATCTCCACTTAAAAATATTTTAAATGTTAAATACTACAGATGTTATTGTATGTAATATTGAAATCATTTTAAACCGGGGATAGAAGCTGATATAAATGCACAAATGCACAAAAAACAAGGCTATTCTAAAAGGAAAAGTGGGAATGCCAAAATTCAATTATTTATATGTATAACTGTAGATTTTCACAAAAAACCTTTAACCTAAACTTAAACTTTTTTATATTAGTTATGTATAAATTATAAAAATATATAAATTATAAAATAAAATCAACATCGTCACAATAGTTAAAATAATTTGTTCTTCAAGGGAAGCGTTTTTCTCTTTTCACTCTCACATTTCCCCGTCAATCGAAAACATTAAAAAAAAAAATAATTTCACATAGAAAGAAATATAATAATTTATTATTATTATAAAATGGCAGTTATCACTAAGATTTTAGAATGATTATTACGATCAAGTTTTCTGAACGCTGCACTGATAGACCAAGATGGTTTGTAGGTGCATATATCGCGGTATCAAAAACAACCGTCTAGCAGGTTTCTTTTTCAGCCTTTGGCGGGGGTGGGACTTTGAAAATAGCGATTTTCCAGTTTATTTTTTTATAGGTATTACCACTTCAATAAATTTAAAAAATATATAATGTGATGCTCTGTCAATTTCTTTAAGTCAAAACGTCAAAGTCTTGGCAATCCGACCAATAGAACTCAAGATATTAGGTTTTTAAGCGAACCTTAATCGATTTTTTTGGAGACTTTGTTTGTTGGTTTTTTGTGTTTTATAATTCTCCAAGAAAAAGAGGATAAGGTCCTCTTAAAAAGCTTATTTTTGAGTTCTATTGGTCGAATTGCCAAGATTATGATGTTTTGACTTAATGACAACATCACATAATATATTTCTTAAATTTATTGAAGTGGTAATACCTCTGACAAAATAAACTGGAAAATCGCTATTTTCAAACCCCCGCAAAAGGCTGAAAAAGAAACCTGAGAGACGGTTGTTTTTGATACCGCGATATATGCACCTACAAACCATCATACTCATATTTTGGTTATCAATCCACTCCCAAAATTTGCTGCCGGCTCTTGGGCTATGAAGTTTAAATGGCAGAAAACATTCGTTTTACTAGAACTACAGAATTATCTAAGTTCAAGGTTTACTTTTAAACCGAATCAAGTGCTGAACTTAAGTTAAAACATAAATTGTTGTTTAACTTGTGAAACTGGCCATTAATGTCTCAAACTGGATCTACCAAGCCCCCCCCACAGCCTTATCCTAGATCCGCTACTGAATGGTTCTATGTGTTATAGTTTTTGAGAAAATTGAAAGTTACGACGACAGTTTTTTAAATTTTTGTTTTATAATTTTTGTTATTATTATACTGTGTAGTATGTGCTAGTAGTGTTTCTTTGAGATTGAGGTTAATGAATGAATAATTTCTATGAACGTGGGAAGCATGCCACTCAAGGTACTGTGTAGGTGGTATAGGACAAAAAAATAAAAAAAACTGTCGTCGTAACTTTCAATTATCTCAAAAACTAGGAGACATACAACCATTTAGTTTTCAGTTTTCAATTAAGAATTAATAGGGGTAGTGAAAAATTAAAGCCATTTCAGCATTTTAATTCACAATTTAAATAAAAACATCAAAAACTAAATTTTGAAAGCTTTTTTTTTAATTTTGAGTTTGAAAATAATTTATACAAATACTGTGGACACCATTAACTTGATTTGAAAATAAAATAAGAGAACATAATTCTAGCTTTCTAAAAAATTATTTTTTTTTGTGTTGTAAGTGTTGCCTTTTTTTTATTATTAAAAAAAATGCCGCTCCTCCTTAAAGGGGGGGAGAAAGAACCCCCTCTACGGTAAATAAATTTTTTTATTGTGCTCATTTTAAAAAAAACGTTATCATTTTTTGGCACCGTACGAAACGAACTCTTGCTAATAAAATTTTTCCTAATTTATTATAGGAAGAGGTACATCTCCTTTTTCGTATAGTTTCGGATATAATAAAAAGGAAACTATAACTCCACTCTTAGCCTCACGACATGATGAATGAATGTGTATTGTGTATTTACCTTTTTTGTTTTTTTCTGGTAAATTGGTCAGCAAATATTCTATATCTAAGGCAACAACATGTTTCTTCAGATTTGTTGACTTTTCTACCCCCTGCATCTCCCTTATTATTGACCCTAGCAAAAATATGAACATTACTTTTTTTATAGACTATTTAACTGTCTCTAATTTTGTAGCAAATATCCACGAAAATCTAAAAAGGGGTACCTTTAACCCCCCTTATGAGTTTAGCTCGCGAACCTAGGCTGGGTCTTATGGTATGTTTTACCTGGGGTTAACCCCTACCAGTGTTGGCATTAATTGATTAATTTTGTAATCAATTAACTAATTTGATTAATTTTAATCAGATTAAATTAATCATGATTAGAATAATCATGATTGAAAAATTAATCTTAATCATGATTAATGGCGTTAATCATTAATCAATAATCATTAATTGATTAACTTGATTAAAAACTATACTTGCAAAAAAAAAAAATCAAAAAAAAAATCTGAATTAAAAATAAAAATATAAGTTTTTTTCAAATTTTTTTTTTTTTTCATTTGAAGTCTGTAAAGAATGCAAATCTGAGAAAAAGTCAACGAAAATTGTGGTATTTATTTTCATTTTGGTGATGATTTCATAATGCTTAGTTTACAGAATTTGTTGCTTTAATAACTGCGAACAATTTTGACCATAAGGTATGGGTAAACAGTTTGATAAATGAATTCGAAAATGTACAAGAATATTGTTAGCTTGTTGGTCTAAAAAATCTCATACTGTTGCTCTTTTTTGAAACTAACTGTAAAGAGTAAAAACATAAAAAGATTTCAAAAATGCCCTTAAATTTTATATGGTGTCATAATTTGCTGATAAATTGGTGTCCAAGACAAGAATATCTTTTTCTTCGATAATTCTATCATACACAGGTTGAAACTGTGTCAATTTTATTGAAATAGACCAAAAAATCATTTTCTTGCACCACCCTGATGCGAAAATATTTGTTTGTTTCCTAATTCTATGATTTCGCGTTTTGGTTTAAGCCTTATAAAAACAAGCATTAAAAAATATACCAAAATCATGTGCAATATTTATATACTGACTAAATTTTTTTTCTTTTTCAATACAAAATTAATATCCCTAAACGAGTTTTATTTCTTTCTCTCCTAAAAAAAATGTAAATAAAAGTTTATCACTGAGCGAAACCAAACAAAATTATTTTTGAAAAAGTTGTTAAGTGACCACTAGAAAAAAAAAATTGAGCAGGTGTGTGATATTTGAAGACCTTTAAAAAGGTTGAGATTTACTTTCGATCTCTGTTTTTTTTGTAAGCTTTTGTATATACGATAATTAACTAAATAAAATCTGATAATAATAACTTTTTCAAAATCTAGCCCGAAAAATCTGAATTTAACACTTTTTCTTAGCTCAATCTACCATCATTTGGAAACAGTTAATACTTAATCAAGTAATCAAATAAATGATTATGATTAATAATCATAATCATTTATTATGATTAATTAATCTTAATCAAATTTTTTAATTGTGATTTTTAATCATTAATTTTTAATCGTTAATCAGATTAACTTTGGGCCTACCATATACAAAAAAAATCCAGAGAGCTCTGTTTTTTGCATTTATTTTATAATTTTGGGTCTTCGTTGACTGGGCTACATAATTAAAGAAATAAAATATAGTTACATCTACATGCCATCCAGATGGACATTTCATAATTTCGTATGTGTATTTTATTATCAATCAGAATACATATACACATAAGTTATAGGTAAGGTACGTCACATGTGTGTGTGCAACGATAAATCTAAAAATAAAACCCATTTCGTCCAGTTCTTCAATTTCATAAATAAATTGATGGAATTTCAGTTCTTGCAAGCAGGGAGGACCTGTTTAAGGGTGAAGAACAGAATAAAACAAAGTTGAAGTTTTATTGAATATCAGCAATTCCTTAGAGAAAATCAAATTATTAAAAACTTTTCCTAATAACCGCTCATTCAAAAGTTATTGTAACAAGATTTATAGAGCTGTTATCAACGAAAAAAAAAAATAGATAAAATAAATGATTTGAATCTAGTCGTATATTGGTAGCACAATTTGTGAAATTTAAACACAAAGTAAAGGGCACTGTTTGGTCGCAAAAAATTGTCTTATAGCTATGTATGTGTACATAAAATTCATGACTGGATCAGGCTTAGGTACCTTACTTGTAAATTGTCCAAGACTATGATACATTCCATAGTATTATAGATAATCAAGCTATGAAATAACAATGCGGGGTAGATTTGTTCATCAAAATTGTCAAAAATGTCTTAAGGTTTTGATCTTCTTATTCAAAAAATCAGTTAAAATCTTTCAAATACATACATTTTGTCATTATGAGAATTCCTGAGAATTGCATTATTTTTGAATCAGATCAAGGCTAACATTAATTTAACAATTTCTTGGAGAGTAAAGGAATAATAAAACTTTCAGCAATCGTTAAGAACCATGTTGAACAATTACCCGGCGTTATTAAATATCCTCACAAATAACGAACAAAAGTATTTAATAATTTATAAAAAACGATAAAATCTTGAAAACTTAACCCGAGTAATAAACCAAGATTTGAGTTAAGTATCCAACATCCAGTTAGAAAACTTTCAGCAAAGTTGTATCTTGTGAAATAAAAATCAAATTAAATATAGCAAAAAGAATGGCTTTCAATTTTCATTAAATTTTGAAAATAAATAATTCACTTTGACTGCCATGTCGTACGTTTTTGTGCGACAGCTCATAGTTCTCCAGAAGCCGTGTCGTACATTTTCATGCGACACCTAATAATTTATCTCAGGCCATGTCGTACGTTTTTGTACGACAGTATATGGTATTTTATATGGGTTTTATATTGTGTGGCCTCACATTTTGTGTTCGCTTTTTTTTTGTTTCACAGTATTTTGAGTTAATTTTTATTACTTTTTTATTCAACAAAGGTATCATTACGCTCTGAAACTTTCCCTGCAGCAGGTCCAAAAGAGGTTTAAGTTTTTCAGCCTATCTCCTGTAACTATGGCGGTGTTGTCAGCAAAATGAACAAATTTTAGCAGAAGTTGAAAACGGTTCCGTGACATTTAGTAGGAATCCCAAAGTTATATATATTCTTTTTCGACCAATAGTCTTCCAGCTGTCCAACCTTCACAAGGCCCATCCATAGTAAAAGCCCAAGGAATTTTTTATCTCTGGGACGTTTGTGGGAACCCAACTCTTTTTTCTTGAAGCACGAGTTATTGGAACTCGATTTATTTGCTGCTGGGCGTACATATTGGTTTCGGAAACGATAAGTTGTATAACTTCCTCATCAACAAAAAGGCTAAAAGCTTCCAAACAACTAATAGTTGAAGGCACGTTTATTAGGAAATTGGATCTTCCAGTAAAAGCCAAACTTTTTTGGCGAAAAATCGTCTCCACTTTCTTCAAATTCTGGCTCTCTTTCAACCTCTTCATCACTCAAATATTGTCTTTCCATTTTGTATCAACTTTTTAGAAACCTATAACTGTAACAAACAAAATGTTAGTCAACTGAAATCACTTCAAATTTACACTTACTAAAAACACACAAGATAACACTAGGCAACACGAGGAAACATTCGTACATTTTCGTGCAACATGGCATGAACGGGAACTTTTCCTATCATATGGCCACGTCATACAAAAAAGTGCGACAAACAAAAACCATTAGAAATTCACAGTTATGACGACAAAAAAACGGGAATTGGTTAGGAACTACTTTTTAGGTTCTAAGAAACAGAAATTTGAAAAAAAAAAATACTTTGGCCTGGCAAAACCCAAAATGTTTAAATGGCTTGGCAGTCAAAGTGTTAAAAAAAAAAAAAAAATAGTAAATTTTCTTTTAATTTAATAATTTTTAACAGAATTTCAAAAATTTATTATCGGAAAAACAATTTTCAAACAAAAAAATAATAAAAATGCTAGTTGTCTAGATATACAATTTATAAAGACAAAAACCCTATGTTGGATGGGCATGATCAGGTGACCTCGGTGGAGCAATTAGCTGGTCTGGTGCAATTCCAGTTGAAGGAACTAATTTATAAATTAAAATTGAACATTAAGACTAAGCACCACTATAGGAATCTGATAGTTGTTGTATGGCAGCCATGAAATTGCATGATTCCAGCCAAATGCAATGGTGGTAGCCCACTCAAGGGGTTGTTGAACATTAAAACATTCAAAAGAACTTTCAACCAAAAATGATTGAGTCAGTCCGTCTTTAAAAACTGTAAGCTTACAAAATTTCTTATAATTTCCTACGGAACTTTTGAGTTCTCAGGAGTGTTCTTCTTGTATTTTATTAATTAGTACCGTAATATCGTAATTATCCAATTTAACTTTATCTAATTTTTATCTAATTCGATTTTTGTCCATACAAAAAAGAAATTATATGAAATCTGCTGCTCCCATTTTTTATTAAATAATAAAAGTAAATTAATAAATGATTTACCAATTTGGTAGAATTTACTAACTTCTGTATAAACTCTCTTGGACATCATAAAGAGATTCATGTAATTTACACTGATTAATTCAAGGCGTTAAGCAGAGTCAATATTGAGGTTTTACTCATGAAACTTGGTTCTTTCGGGATTTTGGTTGAAGTTTAAAGTGGTTGACTTCTTATCTTTATGACAGGAGGCAGCTCGTGTCTATTGGTGGGGTCTTTTCAAGGCTCATGTGTTCCTATTCTTACTCCTTGTAAATTACTTGCCAAATATACTTCGTTTTTGTCGTTGCTTGATGTTTGCAGATGATATAAAGTTCTATGCTGTAGTGTCTAAAATGCAAGACTTCTTTTTTTCAATATGATGTCGCTAATTTTTCCAACTGGTGTGCTTTAAATGATCTGCAGCATTATTAAGTGTGCATGTATGCTCATTAACAGAACTCTTTTTCATATAGTTCCTTCATATATCTACCCTTTTCTAAAAAATAAATCGGGTGGCACAACGGCTCATGAAGAACCAGGGCCTAGTGACTAACAACTCGCAACTATTCCTGTGTGCGCCTTTCGACAGGAATGGAAGGGACCTACAATTTTATGCCGAATCCGAACGGCTAGACGAGAAGCTGATACTCTTGGAGGATTTGTCAATTCCTCGCAAGAGGCAGCAGCCCTGAAAAAAAAAACTTTTTTGTTTTTAGGTGGACGAGGCTGGGAAGCGATCCCAGACCTCCAGCGTGACAGTCGAACGCACTAACCATTACGCTACGGGCTACTATCTACCCTTTTCTATAAGTTAATAATAATCGTTAACGAATTCAATGATTTAGGGGTGCTTTTTGATGGTAAATTGACTTTTGATCTTCATATAAGTATCGAAAGCCAGCTCAACACTTGGCTTTTTGAAATCAAACTATTTGGAGTACAAGAATCCATACACTATTCTTAGTTCGCCCTATTCTAGAATATTGTTGTATTGTTTGGAACCCTAACCCTACAACTGCCAAAAACATCAATTGAATTGAACAAGTTCAGACAAATTTTTTTTTGCGTTTTGCTCTTCGTCATTTCTATAAAAATTATCGTATTGACCGGCATTTATATGCTTCAAAATGTTTATTGCTAGGCTTGCAATCTTTAGAAATCAGACGTTAAATGTACTGTGTCATGTTCGTTCGGGACGTTTTTTGTTCTACCATTGATTTTGGGAATTTATTGCTCCATTTCAGTATTTATGCACCTCAGAGGTCGCATTAAGATCAAGACCCTTTTTGTGGGAACCTACTCATATCACCTCCTTTGGTTCACGTGATCCAATAACTTGTTGCATTAAAATATTTTAGTTTATTTATGATGATAATTTTGATTTAATTAAGTCTCGGGATGCTTTCAAATTTAAATAAATTGTATATCCTTGAGTTCTCTGTAATTATTTTATGAACATATAGTTAGGTTAAGATAATTATATAAATATTTGTGGATGTATAATCGTAGATAAATAAAAAATAATTATCATAATAATAATAAGTATGTAGTTATTAACGATAAGAGAAAAACACGCGCCGTTCATTCGTACGTTTTATCTACTTATAAATACTACCCCGCTTAGTGATAATTGTGTCGGTTTGTACATTTCTCAGTGGGTATTTGAAAATGCCATTACCTAATGTAAGGATATGATTCCCATAATTGTGTGCAATTATGAATAATGAAGGCATTTAAATAGCTTTTCAAATTATACCAATAATAATACTTCTACCTAAGTCCTAAGTTTCTCCTCCAGGTTATTTCTTCTTTTTCAAAAAAAAAAAAAAACATTTTAAAATGCATTTATGAACGAGAAAATAGTTTTAATATTCTTTATCATTGTTTGCTACTTAAACAGCAAAAGTAGCAAAGTTATAACTTCTTTCAACCATGCATGAATGCACAAGTTTGCAAAACTTAAATCCAATTTAAACCCACGTCACGCACATTTCTTTCTATAAAATTACTGCCATGCGTCCTGCTCCCGGTAGGGTGTTTTGTTGAATTCATAGGTATATGTCCAACATGGTAGCATGGTACATATAAATTAATTTATTTTATTATTCAAAATTAAAATTTCGATCTGTGAGTGTCGTACGTATGACTGTGGTAAATTTATCTCTGTGATGCTAGCTTAACTTCAATGTGGTTGGAATAAAATTATTTTTTTTTCTTACCTGAAATCGTATGAACTTTATATCCTTCTGGAAAAACATCAAATGGACTTTTCATTGGTGGCCATGCCTGTAAAGAGAATATAATAATTATATTTACCTATTTGTATGTATGTTTTGTTCATTCGTATTTTATGCAAGTATGTATTGAAGTTGAGTTTAAATTTAAAATCAAAATATTACTTTCAATTACCAAATGCACATTTGTAAACGTTGTGATTTCCATACATTTATGAAAAAACACAAAATTATTGCATTTATTTTTATAGAGATGTAAGCTTTCATAAGTTACATGCTTCATTTTGGTTATCACCATGAATACTTGAAAACTTTTTAAATTCGTGCATGGGCTTAAAAATAATTAAAACTCTGTTAAGCCACTAAAGTTTGTAGAAAATTGAACTTAACCCTTAACATAGGCTATCAGTAATAATCTGATTTAACTGACAATGTCATTTAATGTGCATTATGGTGGGTCACATTGAAGGTAGTAGCTTAAGGTTTGATACCATCAAAAGATTCTTATGGCTTACTGTTCAATATTTTGTTAAATATGTAAAGTGATTTATACAACTGGAGTCAAAAAACTCTTGTATTTATGCAAATAGGTTTGCTTAATGGAAAAAAATCTAGATTAGAACAGGACAGAACAGCACAGAACAGCACAGAACAGCACAAATTGTCAGAACAAGTTAGAACAGAAAAGCGCAGCACATGCACAAATGTGATTGACAGTTTCCGGTCAGCTGTGAAGGAGTGAAAAATTGAATTTAATTTGGTTTGAATAAATTAAGAATTTTAATTTTCTTTTGAAAGATATGGATATTTTTCATATGAGTGTTTTTTATAATACAAATTCTATATACTACTGAAATACATCAGCCAAGTAGAAGACTTAGCATTATTTAATTGGACTTGTTGAATTATTGATTCAATATAGCTTTTAACGGCCTTTAGTCCATACAAATTTTTATGGACTAAAGGCCGTTAAAAGCTATATTGAATCAATAATTCAACAAGTCCAATTAAATAATGCTAAGTCTTCTACTTGGCTGATGTATTTCAGTAGTATATAGAATTTGTATTATAAAAAACACTCATATGTTAACAATGCCAGGCCACGGGTAGCAAAATTTCCAACAATTCTTGATTAGAAATTCTAATTGGGTTGGATATAGTTCACATTCGGTTTTCGCTGTAAAATTGATGTAAGCTGGACTGAACTTAATAAAAATTGCGTCTTGACAAGGCCCTCACTGTCAACTGAAGAGTCCAAGTGAGAACGCCGGGACGAAACGCCAATTTTTATGGACTAAAGGCCGTTAAAAGCTATATTGAATCGATATGGATATTTCTTCAGATATTTCCGCCATTTTAATACACGAACTATATAAAGAGTCCATTTGTGATAATATATTCACTTCCAATAAGCTAAATTAAAACTTTTTTTTTCATACTCAAAGAAATTAATCAGCTGTTACTTGTACTCACTTGCACTATCTAAAAAGTAGGTGCAGAAAATATTGTTCTAATCTGTTCTGAAAAAACTTCATGGAACACAAATAATAGAAGGTAGAACAGTTTAGTGCAAGGTTTTTACTCATGGATCACACAATCTTGGACTTTTCAGATCTTTTCTGTTCTTTTCTGTACTTTTCTATTCCGAACAGATTCATTAAACAGACCTAGCGTAACGTCTACAATTATTGGCACCCCTAAGGAAATTTCAACTTTAGTCAACTATCACATATTTATTTGTAGAGTAATTTGAGTATGTTTTATACTATAGTATACTTTATTAAATTCAGCGTTGATTAAGTTTTATAAATAAAGATTTAATTATTTGGATTAAGTTTATTTATAACGCCAATTTAAAAAAAGCTTTTCAAAAACTAAAAATTATTGGCACCCTGAAATAATTATTGGTACCCAGGCACTACAATTATTGGCACTCTTTAAAATTCAAGAACATGATGTTTTAATCAATGTTTTATAACTTAATTTTTATGATTTAAGAACACTTTATTTTAAATTAAAAACAATATATAAATATAGTATCTATAAGGAAATAAATATATATACAGGATGTCCCACAATCACCGGCCTAGACGACAATTATTAAAAGTCGAAAAAATTAAGAGGTATTTTTCTCGTTTTCGCTCTACCTTTTCGACTTATAATAATTTTTATTATTTTTGATTCCGTTTCTTTTTACTGGATTTAACTTTTCCCAACTGCAGCCAATTTTTGAATTTTTTTTTTTGTATTTAAACAAGAATAAATAATAGTTTTTACTCACTGTGCAACGCAATTTATTTAAACCCATTTTGTCTGTATTTTTATGCCTTTTTTTCATTCTAATATCAGTTTTTTACATAAACACGTTATTAAGTATCTTTTTTTTTTTAAAGCCCAATTTGTAATCTTAAGGCTACCTTATATTTTTTTTTTAACACAAAAATCCATTTAAAATTATTAAAAAAAAAAAAAAGGAAATTGAAGAAAATTTGAATATTGGATTCTTATTCAGTTTATTATTTTTTTAAACTTTGTAACTGTTGTAGGGTGGGCAAATACTGCTAAATTAATTATATTTTTTAAAGGAAGTGACCAAAATTAATTTTTAACTCCATGAAAATTCAATAAGTTGAAATAATTGAATAACTTTGTAGTAGTAGTTCCTACTTAGTTTCATAGGAAACAAACAAATATTATTTTTCGTTTCATTGCAAATTTAGTAAATTAAATCAAGTAAAATATGGCGCAGTGCATTAACGTCCACGGATTTAACACCCGCGGGTGTTAGTTCCCAAAAAAATAAGGAATTAATCCCCGCGGGTGTTAATTCCTTCTAAAATTAGGAACGAAAAACCGCGGGGTTTAATTCCTTTTTCTTGTAGGTTCTAATTCCAATTTAAAATGGAAATAAACCCCATCTGGAAGGCACCTATGGTATCAGTCTGCTTTCTAAGTTCTTGTACTAAATAGTACTATGGGTGGCCCGCTTCACGGGTTCAAGGATTTTAACTCCCTTTTTCAAAGTGCTTTCAAAGTGTTTCTAATAAACAGTGATTTGGGTAAAAGTATTAAAGAATCATATATGAATGAAATGTGGGTCTTAATGCATGCCAATTCCAAAAAGCAAAAACCACCCGCGGGTCTTAGTTCTTTTTTGTGCTTGGCCTAATTACCTTTTTAAAAAGTTATTACCCCCCTCCCCCGGGTGTTATTTCCTTTTCTTTTGGTAAATTACACCCGCGGGGCTGAATTCCGGGGGCGTCAATGCACTGCACCGTAAAATATATGTATTTTTACAAGGCAAACTGAATTTCTCGTCAACCAATATTAGCATTTAAGACGTTGCTCCCAGTTTTCGAACAAACCTTACAAGAAGAAATTGGAAGATATGTTACTTTTAAACATTTAATATGGTATTCTGGCAGTTTGTTCAAACTAATTATTGGCACCCTTTTTATTAATAAAACAATAACTTTTTTAACAAGATATATTTAAAAATTTTAATAACTTTTTTAACAAGATATATTTAAAAACGGCTCATTTAATGTATTATTAACACACTAAAAAAAGAAATTAATAAAAAAAATTAAAAGGAAGCAGTTAAAAACACACTTACAAAATTATAGGTCCTTAACCAAAACACTGGAAATTTCGAAATTTTTTTAACTTTTTTTAGGGTGTTTTTACTTTTACTTGTAAAACAGAGTTTAAAAAGAATGTCTTAAAACTAAGAACGCTTATATATGAAAAAAATGTTAGAATTCAAAATAAAAAATAAATGGACTTATTCGGTTACTGAGAAAATTACTATTGAATGATGGGGTGCCAATAGTTTGGTCAAACATTTGGGGTGCCAATAATTGTAGTCGTTACGCTAATGTTGGTTCAAGACAAACAGAATTGGAGATAGTTGAAAATTAGAAACAAGAGCAAACAAAATATTTGCTTGTAGTTGACATCCTGACTTTTGAAATGATCAAATAGACGGTGCACGATTGATTTTTACTGGAGACAGGCGCGAATGCAGGAAAAAATGTCGGGGAGGGGGGGGGTTTGAACTGAAAACTCAGAAATTAAGAGTGAAATTGTATGGCGAGGAAGTTAAATTCATACATTTCGGGGGGGGGGCGGTTGTGTCTATCGTCAAGACACGTGAAAAAAAATGGCAGACTGTGTGCGAGAGGCTAAGTTGCCGGCAGACGTCGTTAAAGTTGTCAAATTTTGGTACAAAAAAAAATCATAAGGTACATGGATACCGATTTTTTTTTTATTTTAATACTTATGTATATAGGGAGAAAAATACAAAATGGCAGACGAAAAAGTACACTGTTAAACCTACGACTCACCGTTAAAAAGATATCGACATTTAAAAAAATTAAAATGTCCAAAAAGCTCTTTTTTCACGTATAACTCGTAAACGGTGCATATTTTTGAAGACATAAGAAAACAAAGTTTGAGGCGGGAGTTCGTCAAGATGAAAAATTTGTTGTAATACAATCTAATCATATGACACATGTTTTTAGGGTGCTTTTCAACGCTGATTCTAAAGAGATCAAAACTGAAAAGATACATGTATCCTGTGGGAAGTTAATGCCATTTTTATGGAATGATCACTTTTTTTTTTAAGTACAACAAGTAATATACTACCCAAAACCATTTTTAAATAGTCGGATTTAAATGAAATTTGGTACAAATGTTTCCTATGAATCAAAAGAGTCCCCAAAAATATCTGTGGTGAAAGGGTGTTTTTTTCGAGGGAGAGATGTTAGTGCGTCATTATTACCATAACATCTATGAATAAGTTTTGACACTGATGAAATTTACTAAAATTATTAAAAATTTCATGGTTTCCAAGTATCAAAATGGTCCATTAAGATAACTTGATCCAAAGAGTTTTTTAAGAGTTTATGTTTGACCTGCCCTATACGGAGCAAAATGTTAGGTCTTACGAAAAATTGTACTTTCGTGTAATCGAGATAGTACATATATGACATATGATATATGATTTCAAGGTATTTTTTGACGCCAAATCTTATAAAAGAAAAACCAATATGATTCAAGCAACCTAAAAAAAGTTAGATTAATTTTGATGCAGAATTGATTGTTTTTTCCGTTAAGCAGGTCAAACATTACACCCCAATAAACACACTTGGTTCTTAGATATTTGTACGGACTCCTTTGATCCTTGGGTGGACATATAAATTTAATAATTTTAGAAAAGTTCAAAATTGTCAGAATATGTTCATGGATGTTATGGTAATTATCACTCACTTGCATCTCTCAATCAAAAAAACACCCTTTAACCACATATATTTTTGGGGTCTCTTTTGATTCTTAGTAAGCATACCAAATGAAACATTTGTACTAAATTTCATTAATATCCTATTATTTTAAAATGGTTTTGGGTAATATATTACTTGTTGTACTTTAAAAAAAAGTGATCATTCCATAAAAATGACATTAACTTTCCACAGGATACATGAATCTTTTCAGTTTTGGTCTCTTTAGAACCAGCGTTGCAAAGCACCCTTAGAACATGTGTCATATGATTAGATTGTATTACAAAAAAATTTCAGCTTGACAAACTCCCGCCTCCCTCTCTCTTCGCCTCTTGAAATGCGCCTATACAAAAAGCCTATGCGGGGATTTTAGGGGACTTTGGATATGTTGTTGAGGATAAAATTCTATGTCGATACCAGCAATAAAATTTCATGAATTAATTTGTCCCTGGTCCGATCCCATCTTTCTAAGACTATATTAATTGAACTCCGAAAAAGTGATACCATACTCTCTGACTGAATATTCAAATAAAATAAAACACAATTTTCTCTTTCTTTTTCTTCGCATTCTTTTTGTTCGCATACACAACAAATTGAATCAAAAATCAAATACTATTTTTCAAATATTTTAATAAACTTTTATAATTATTAAAATACAAATATAATTTAGTAATAAAATAAAACATTGTTGGTTTACTTGAAATGTCCGAATTTCGGTCTGAAATAAATGAAAATACTAATGGCCAAGATCTAGTAACACTGTACATATTAGTAAACATTAAAGATCAACATGTGTAAAGATGAGAGTTGTAGAGCTGGCAACGAGACTGCAAGTCGTTTCGGTAAACCGAGGCGAGCGAGACTAGCCCCAAAACTTCCGATACGGGACCATAGTTTTGGGACCGAAATTTACCAAAACTTTCGGTAGTCTCACCAGAAAATATACAAAATTAAGAATTGCATTTTTAAATTCAACAGTTTAATTTAAATGCCTCGATACCGAGACCATAGCGAGAATACCTAAACTATGTTTAATTTCGTCTCGTGGCCAGCTGTAGAGAGTTGTGTTGTGATGAATTTGTTTGTAGTTTATATAGTTTTAAATCTCTCGATTCTAAAAACAAATCGCGATTTAAATTATTTTTAAAAACATACAAAATTAAAAATTTGGAGGAACCGTTTCAAAAAAAGAAATTGGATAATTTTCGTAGTCCTTACCACCTTGCCAGACCGAATTGAACCAGCATCTATTGAGAACGATGTACACTTCTTCCATTTGGAGAAATGCACATACAAAAATTCCGACGTCCTTGAATCCAGAAGATTACGGATGGGTTATATGTGAAGGAAAATATCAGTTCAAATGGTTTGATGGACTACAGTTTCTCAGCACCGTAGAAGTGATTGAAGAAGAAATAATTAAAGGTGTAAATACTTTTGCATATAACATACAAAAACCTTATTTATTTTTTCATATATATTTTTAAAAGAATCAGGCAAAGGTGAAAAAATCCATTCGGAGGAAGATTCTGATTGGGTTAGTGAAGGCCTAGAGTATGATGAGTCTTCGGTTTCTGATACTGAAGCTGATTAGCAAATATTATTTAATAGTAGCATATTGTTTGATAAATACGATAAATAAATAACAAAAGTTTTGTGAATAATAAATCTAGAAATAATAAAACTTTGTACATCTAATTTTTTGGGTAAAAATCTACCATTTAAAAGATGTAACGTATATACGAAAAACCTTTGTTTTCGACATTAAACGCTATTAAAACAGTAATATATTGCGACTGATGATTCTAATAGAAAATCCGTCATAATATTTTTGTACTGAATATTACGATGTATAAATTGAGCGTAATTTTTGTTTTGTAAATCTTTGCCATTTCAGAGTAAAAAGTAAAAGGAAAACAAAACAGAAAATTTAGACATTTTTGAAACTATTAAATTAATTATATCTTTAAAATGTTTGTTTCAAAAAAAAATTATAATGTTTTCTGGTAGGGGGTCAGTCAATGTACAAACTTTGTTTTCATATGTCTTTAAAAATATGAACCGTTTAGGATTTATACGTGAAAAAAGAGCTTTTTCGACATTTTAAATTTTTTAAAATGTTGATATCTTCTTAACGGTGAGTCGTAGGAAAAAAATGGTCATACATTTTTTTTTTGGCGGACAGCATGATCAGCAACTTTTGCATGACATGATTTTCGATAGAACTTACTGTTTCGGAGTTATAGGTGAAAACCCGATATTTTTGACATTCAACCCTGAATAACTATTGGCGGGTGTGCGATTTGGCAATAAACATTTGCGTCTATATTGTTCATGCTAAAATAAAGATAATTGCATTTCAAAATATTTATTTGAATTTGTTGGGGCAGAAATAATGCAATTTTCCTGGTTAAACAGTGCACTTTTCAAACACATCTGCCGCGGTGTTAGCCTCTACTGTCTCTAGCCCATAGATTAACTGAAGAAATTCTGCAGCTGGGCTTTTTATTGACTTGACAAAAGCTTTTGATTTAGTCGACCACAGCATTTTTTTGAAAAAATTATATAATGCAGGAATATGTGGTTTTATATTTGATTGGTTAAACTCTTACTTATCTAATAGAGAGCAAATAGTAAAAATAAATGTTTGCAATATAAGTATTGGTGTTCCGCAATGTTCCGTGTTAGGCCCTTTATTTTTTTTTTAATTTTCATCAATTCTATTTTCAGACACAATTTCAAAGGCAAAATTACTGCATTTGCAGATAAGAAAGCCTTTGCGTATGGTTCCAGATACTTGTTTACCTAATTGTAGTCTTACAGGTTCCCCTATTCTAGTCGACTGCAATATTTTTTATCACTCTTCTGATTGCCAAAAATTCAAATTGGATTTAAATGATTCTGATAGTTTTGTTTCTCATGAAACCTATTCACTTCACTGTTTTCAGGTAGATTTTGTCAAGTCTTTCAGATACCTTAGTGTTTTACTTGATAGTAAGTTAAATTGGTCCGATCACACTCATGCACTGAAAAACTACTTGTTATGTTGCTTTAGGCAATTTTATACTCTTGGTTTGTACTGCTCTCAAAAATTACAATTCATGATCTACTATGGTATTGTTCACTCAAAACTGCAGTACGGAATAACTTCTTGGGGCGGAACTTATAAGAACAAGGTTAATCCACTGCTTATCCTTCAAAAACATGTCATACGCATTATCTGTAAAAAAAAAGTCGGTTTCATAATAGCTTTATTTTAATTCAGGAGTTAAAAGTTCTTCCACTAAGGCATCTTTACTACTTCAAAGTTCTTAAAATGTTTTTTATTAGAAGTGGATATTTTTCATTAAGAAGATGCTCCCTGAATAGTTTAAGAGTTAACTCCAGCAATTTTGTTAATATTCCTTCTTACAATAAAATGCACTTTAGAAGATTCTTTACAGTTGTGGCTCCTTCTATTTTTGACAAATTACCTTTTTCTATTAGAAATCTAAGGGTTTTATCACCTTTCCTTCACAAGGTAAAATCTCGGCTTTTTGAACACGATCATACTCAAATTGAAAATTTGTTGTCTTTAGTTACTGAAAAAAAATTAATAATAATAATAAAAAAAAAAACACTTTATCTTCCTTTCCCACCCTGCACACAACTACGAATGTAAGATTTATATAATTTGATGAGCACTCGCCACTACCTTTATACTACGTTTCCACCAGACACTAAACCGAGATTTAGCAAGATTATCACAAATCTCCTTGAAATCAACAAGATTTACCATACAAATTTTAATCTCCTCAAATGAAGATTTCAAATAAAACTCAATCAAATCTACTTGGTAACATTTGTTTGTCAAATCAAACAAACTTTTTTTTCGAAGAATAATTGTGGAACCGACCTATTTTCGTTTATTGACAGATGGAAATGTAAAAAAAAAACTATCTATCTCACTTCCACTTCATATCAAAAAATGAAACATCATTTGTATGTTTTGCCATAATCCTCTTTTTGTGCAGTGGAAACACCAAACAAATCTCATTACCTAAATCTCGGTTTAGTGGTTGGTGGAAACGTAGTATTAGGCTTAGGCTTATTTAAAGAGTTTCTCTTAAAGGCCTTTCACACTAGCCCACTGTGTATTAATACATGTCAAACAAGTGGGAAACAAATCATGTAGAATAGTGTGGAAACAGAATATGAACGCCCAGTCTATACAACCCGACATTCTATCCCACACGATTTGACATGTGTTAATACATGAATAATTTTAGGAATGGTTCTAATTCTGTCCCACATTCTATCACACTTTTTTTAGGTTAAGGTAATGTATTAATACAAGCAAGTGTGAAGGCAAAATATGAAAAGTCATTTCTTTCCCACAAATTTAGCAGTCGCGTGTATTAATACACAGTGGGCTAGTGTGGAAGGGCTATTAGTTTGTTTTGTTGGGTTTTCCGAAAAAAATGTTATTTGGAAGTACACTTATTTATTCAACATGTTTATAAATTTATAATGTTAAATCTATTTTTGGTATTTTTTTACTTAAATAATTTCTCTGGATATTAATATATATAATTTATCTTTAAATTGAGTACTTTTTAAGTCTTCCAATCTATTTTGTTTATATTATACCTAGCAAGATGAATTTATAAATGCAATACAATACAATACAATAAGAAATTTGTTAGGAAGAAGAATAATGTATACAAATTTTAAATGCAATAAACACGAGAATGCTAAATTATGACAAAATGAACCAAACCATTGACGAGTTAAGCATAATAAGCTGTAGCGTTGAGCGAAAAATGTTGTTCTAGTTTTTGTTGTGATAATGGAAAATCGTAGTAATGGAAAATTACTGTAACTTTTGACTTTTGAGAATGGCAAACTTGCAAGTCAAAAAGATGCTTACGAGCAAAAACTACAAAAAAGTATAAAGAAAGGTTATTTTTAATATGATATATTTTCGCCAATTTGCATCCAAAAAAAATTTTGATCCGTCATATTAAAGGCTTGAGCACCTTCTTTGTTTCATTCTGATATATCTCGCGTAAACCTTTGCTCCAAAAAAAAGTTATGAGCAATTAAGTAAAAAAATTAAAATCAGTGATTTTTCGAATTTTTTAGGGTCAGTTTTTGACAAATTTCTTTGCTTAAATTGTTTTATAAAATTTTTTAAACCACCAATTTTGATAGAAAATCTTATTTCCTACAAAAAATTTCTTAAGTTTAATTCACAAATTCGGCTCAGTTTTCTAGTTATACCGACAATATTGAAAAATGACCGGTGTGACCATTCTCTCAGAAACGCATGGATGAATTTAAGCGAATTTTGTGTTTTGAGTAAGCTTAAGTTCCACACTAACATATTCAATAATAAAAAATAATAAAATCCAATAGCCTATTATCTTTAAATACATTTTTTGAATAGTTTCTGAAAAGTGAATTTTCAAACATAAAATTTTGAAAAAAAAAAAAAATTCAAACTTATTTCTTTCAAACCGTCAAACATTTTTTTTCCGCAAAAATCTTTTCCATCAGAAATGCATGTAGTTTTTTTGTTGTTGCTTAGCTTAAACGATTTTTGTTGTCTTGACCTAACATACACGCTCTAGATATATATATTTTTTTTAATTTTCGAAAACGTTTATTTCTTGGTATCATGTCCTTTTCTAACACTTTCTTCTTAAAAGCTTTATCTTATAAAACCAACAAAAACCAACAAAAAAAAAACGATTTTGCAGCAAAATTGTTCAGTTCTTCATTTGTAAAGGGTGATTTTTAAAGAGCTTGAGAACTTTTTTTAAAAAAAAAACGCATAAAATTTGCAAAATCTCATCGATTCTTTATTTGAAACGTTAGATTGGTTCATGACATTTACTTTTTGAAGATAATTTCATTTAAATGTTGACCGCGGCTGCGTCTTAGGTGGTCCATTCGGAAAGTCCAATTTTGGGTAACTTTTTCGAGCATTTCGGCCGGAATAGCCCGAATTTCTTCGGAAATGTTGTCTTCCAAAGCTGGAATAGTTGCTGGCTTATTTGTGTAGACTTTAGACTTGACGTAGCCCCACAAAAAATAGTCTAAAGGCGTCAAATCGCATGATCTTGGTGGCCAACTTACCGGTCCATTCCTTGAGATGAATTGTTCTCCGAAGTTTTCCCTCAAAATGGCCATAGAATCGCGAGCTGTGTGGCACGTAGCGCCATCTTGTTGAAACCACATGTCAACCAAGTTCAGTTCTTCCATTTTTGGCAACAAAAAGTTTGTTAGCATTGAACGATAGCGATCGCCATTCACCGTAACGTTGCGTCCAACAGCATCTTTGAAAAAATACGGTCCAATGATTCCACCAGCGTACAAACCACACCAAACAGTGCATTTTTCGGGATGCATGGGCAGTTCTTGAACGGCTTCTGGTTGCTCTTCACTCCAAATGCGGCAATTTTGTTTATTTACGTAGCCATTCAACCAGAAATGAGCCTCATCGCTGAACAAAATTTGTCGATAAAAAAGCGGATTTTCTGCCAACTTTTCTAGGGCCCATTCACTGAAAATTCGACGTTGTGGCAGATCGTTCGGCTTCAGTTCTTGCACGAGCTGTATTTTAAACGGTTTTACACCAAGATCTTTGCGTAAAATCTTCCATGTGGTCGAATAACACAAACCCAATTGCTGCGAACGGCGACGAATCGACATTTCACGGTCTTCAGCAACACTCTCAGAAACAGACGCAATATTCTCTTCTGTACGCACTGTACGCATTCGTGTGGTTGGTTTAATGTCCAATAAAGTAAACTGAGTGCGAAACTTGGTCACAATCGCATTAATTGTTTGCTCACTTGGTCGATTATGTAGACCATAAATCGGACGTAAAGCGCGTAACACATTTCGAACCGAACACTGATTTTGGTAATAAAATTCAATGATTTGCAAGCGTTGCTCGTTAGTAAGTCTATTCATGATGAAATGTCAAAGCATACTGAGCATCTTTCTCTTTGACACCATGTCTGAAATCCCGCGTGATCTGTCAAATACTAATGCATGAAAATCCTAACCTCAAAAAAATCACCCGTTACCTACGAAATACTTTCTAGTAAAACATATTTTTGTTTGCGTTGGTACCAACATTATATCTTCTTCCCATATAGAACCAATTTAGGTTTTTTCTATAGTATACTAATTTTGCATATCAAAATTTAAAACAAAATAGTTTCTGGGTTTTTAAAAATATTTAGACTTATTTTTGAAAATTTCATATTTCCAACAAGAGGGATGATGCATTTTTGAAATTAATTTACATCAAGTACTATCTGTTTTTTTAAGAAACTGTTTATTAAAACAATTTACTCGAAAAATAAAATAAAATAAAATAAAATAATAGATTTTAGGCTTTATAAACAGCTACTCGTATAGCACAATATTGTAGGTGCGTCCGCATTTTTATTTTATAATTAGCTTTTCATTTAAAGTAATTTCGTTAACAACAACTATAATTACTTAATGCGTTTAAAATTATTTGTAATCGGGAGGAGGAGGTGGTTTAAAAGAAAATATTAAGAAAACTGCCCCCCCTTTTTAAATTTAAATTTTCGTTTTGGTTTCAATCGTTTTAAAGCAACTTAGTTCTATTTGGCCCACACTTATTTACATGTATGTATGTAGGTACATAAATTATTATTGATGAATTGCCAAACAGTTTATCAGCTGTGTCGTGCATTTATTCTAACTATATTGATTCATAAAATAAAAACTTTCTATAATGCTAATTATGAACTTCGAAATCAATCAACTATGACTTTATTCCATCAATAACAAACTTGAAATTCAAGACTCTGTTTTCTTATCCATAGGTCAAAAACACAAGGACCATACTTTAATATTATGCATCGTTCAAAGTAAATGTTTTTTTTAGATTAGCATTTAAATCACAATCTGTGTGGACTTTAAGTTTATTTTTTTTAGGTATAAATGTTCATCTTTTAGCTATGGAACTTCGATGTTTGACATGATAATGAAGATTTCAAATTTATTTCGTCTTTGGCTTTGTGAAGAAAACAAAATTAAAAGCATTACTGGGCAAGAACTTGCCATTTATGCTTTGTATAATAAATTGGTGTACAGTGGACGCCCAGACCGTACTACATACGACAATGGTCTCTACAAATAGAAAATACATACTTAGAAATAAAAGAAAAATACAACGAATGAAATTGATCTAAACTCAAGCCACGGGGAATATCTGCAAATCTGGAGAGTAATAATAAAACTTCAAGGAGATTTTCTTTATTATCAATTATTATTGCTCTTGGTGAATTCTTTTTTTTACACAAGCAATAATTTCGAAATAATAGATTGAAGAATCATTACTTAAGGGCTACCACATTAAAAATCATTATTGGTTATGGTTAGTGTATTACTGCAACTTATGATATTTTCTCAATTTAGCTTGACCAGTACTAGCCAAATCACAATCACGCGTTAGGTCGCTCCGACTTTGACATATTGAATAGAAACAATGAATTCGTATGAAACAAACCAAAATGTTACCTCAGGCGTTGCATCGCTTCAGGTCGTAAATATCGTAAGCGCGAGCTCCAACGCCCGAATAGATCTATTTTCTATTCTGGCTTCGCTTTGACAGTTCACAATTCTCATTTTATTTTTGTTGTGGTTAGATTTAATTTGGGTGCGAAAGTTTTTATTCAATTTAGCATTTCTTATTTAAAAAAAAAAACTCTTGCAATAATTTGTATCAATAAAAAACTAAATATTTTATTTATCTGAGCGACTCGATTAATAAATGCAAAAACAGCAGCAGTGAAATTCTCTAGTTAATATGAGTTTTTTTATTGTGGTTCAATATCCAGTACTTCGTATGGAGATTCTGCAAACTAAATTGCATACATAATTATGTATTTTCATTTTAATTATTCCAACAGATACCTACATTTTATAGTTGTATTGATTGAATCAAAATACATATTATTAACATTACCAAAAGCAATAAAATTAATCAATTTCCTGTGAAATCTATTCTATATTTTGTTTCATTTCAAAAGAAAAAAAAAATGTTTGAATCTTCACAGCTGCTTTGTCAGTACCTACCCTCCTTGGCCGTGTTCGATTAAGTATGAATTTAGGTTACGGAGAGTAAATTCACTCCGGTTGGCGTACCTCTGATGCCAGAGTATTTTTATATTTTTCAATGTAGGTTTTCTTAATAGAAATTAAAAGACACTATTTTATTTACTTGCAATACATACCTAGTGACTAAACGCACAATAAAATATATATACATAAATAAGGTAAGTTTTGCATTTTAATGAAATGCTATTTTGATATAATAGTTTATTAGGTATGCACTATACGATGATAGACAGGGAAAAAAGTAAGTTCTGTGTATGATGAGTACTTTTCAGTCCATTTTTAGCGTCTGCTTTTGCACGACGACTTTTGAGCCATGACTTGTCGAAATTTGTTAGATAATCGCGAAGATGAGTTCAGATTTTGTTCACGTTCGCACGCATTTAATTTCAAAAAAAGGCATGACTCAAAAGTCATCGTGCAAATGTAGACGAGAGAACGAACAGATTCTGCAACATCTACAAAGTTGCGGAGATTGTATACAAACTTTCAGGCCTAATTTATTCACTCAAAGTTGAATATAACTCTGGGATTTTGACAGTCAACTTGAGAAATAGTTTTTATTCGTTCAAAGTTGACGTTTTCAACTTTTTATTTTCAACTCTATAGCTGATCAACTTTGGATTTTCTCAACTCCCCGAAATAGTAGAAGGTAGAAGTTAGCGAGCAAACTTGGGATTTATCTTCATTTCTGTCCATTCATTCATGCTATTCAGTTCTCGACCGATCACTGAAATCAAGCATCGTCGGGTGAGTTAGTACTAAGATGGCGGGCCGCATGAGTTTTTTTGGTTTCATATCTTTTTTTTTAGGTATAATTGAAATTTGATTATAAAAATGGTGCCTTTCCCCCACCAAAAATAGAACAAGTGTACAATTTCCATAAACAGATCACTTCAGTATTGTGCTCCATGTTATATATGGAATGATTTGCTGGTCTTGTGATGTTTTAGTAGTGGGCGACGATTTCGCCGGGAAAGTGTAAAAACATACTCATGAACATCGATCTATTCATGATTCCATTTCACAACAACAGTTCTTACGTTTCATGGAGTTGTTGATCTTTGTTTGGCTTTTCCTGTTTGACCCTGCATTATTCTTCTCAAACATCTGACAAATTTCTACACACCAAAAAATAAAATAAAAACAGAGACACTCTTGCTTCTCCATTTTCTGCAAGGAAATTATGAGAAATTAATTTAAAGAAACAGATCTTTTATTCTGTCAAATTCCTATCTTGTCAAAGCTCGAAGCCTGACGCGACATTCTGTTTTGCAAATTTTAGGGTCGCGCTTAATAACACATGATATCGTAGTCGGTAAAAAGCCTATCAAAGTCGGAGCGACCTAACGCGTGATTGTGATTTGGCCACATCTTTTAACGTTCCAAGTTGAATTTAATCATTCAAGTGAAGTTGATTCACAGGTATATATTGCTCAAACCATTAAATGCAACATTAGGAACTTAAAGTTCGACTTAATAATTTATTTATTCTCCATTGAGCTTAAATGAAGTTTGAAAAAGGGAAACTTTAAAATATCATCTAAATTTAACATTTATTATGATGACTCAAAATTTAATGTAGAGTGAATAAATTGGGAATTAGGTCCAAAAATGTTTAAAGATAACAAGTACATAATTAACTCTGCATAAGAGGAAATTAATAAGACGACTGAACTTCCATCTTTATTTTCATTTCAGTCAAATTTGTATTCACTTAAATGCTAGAACAGTTAATCAAAAAATAAAATATATAAGTGGCCAATTAGTAGGTAATTATTGTAATTTACAACTATATTGTAGCTAGACATTGAAAATGTATGTTATTGGTTGCATAGTGTAGCGATAGTGTGATTTTTTTTCAAAGTTAAAATAACAATATAATACATACATACATTATAGTTAGCGGAACAAATTCATTACTTGTATTCGTTATTTAAATAGCTATAAACAGAACCGAAATAAATGATGCCATTTGATTTGTTTAATTAGTATAAATTAACATAACCAAAATTCAAAAATGGTTAGAGCGGATTTCTTTAAAATCAACTATTTATAATGTAGGTACACTTAAAAACATCATAACAAATATGAACAAATTTTGAAAATAAATTATGATGAGCTTATTGTCAAACCTTGAAAAAGCATTTAGGATTTTGAGGCTAGTTGAACTTAAGAACATCATTAGAAATTGAATTTTGATATTGAATTTTCAAAAAAAAATCCTAAAACAATTTTTTTTGAAAATTTGTATATGCAATATTATATATACATATATTTATATAACAGGTCTCATTAACAAGGGAAAAGTTTGTTTACTTAAGCCATTTTTTTTATTAAAATCCTTGAAGCCGTTTCAAGACAAACATTTTTTGTTCACTATGGATGAAAAAAACGTGTAAGTATGTACAACGAAAATCGAACAATGTTTTAAGGATCGAATTATTGGACTAACTGTTATACATTTGTCGTAAATTTGTGGTGGAAAAAAAAAAAATAAATTTGTCTCACCTCCTTAAAAAAAAATAAAGTTTTAAGAAGAATTGGTTCAAAATAGCTTTTAACGGCCTTTAGTCCTTAAAAATTGGCGTTTCGTCCCGGCGTTCTCACTTTCGAAAATTTGTATATGCGAATGTGCTAAAATTGTGAAGGACAGATTTTTTTTTGTTGAAATTGAAGAAGTTGCTAAAGAGAAATATTGAAAATCAAAAAACTAGTTCTATGACAGGTATACCGTTAATAACCATTATTGGTAATTTTTTGCTTACTAAAACATTAACAGTATCTTCAATAAAATCTCATAATTTGTTTTTGAGAATAAAATTTTTGTAAATTGGTTGTTTGGCAGGTACCGTTATTTTTAGAGCTAAAAAAATTAAATTTCTTCTCCCTTAATTTCCCCTTAAAACCCTAGGTGCAAAGCTTGACGAAAATAGCTTAGGTAGTTAAGGCTGTCTCAAAAAAAAATAAAAAAAGGAATGTCTCTTTAATTGTCATAATTTGAGTCGTGTTTGTCAGTTCTTGAGCTAGCCTTCTGTATATCAAAAGAAATTGTATATAGGTATTCCAGCTATTAGAAAAAGTCACGACATATTATATTTTTTTTTTTAATATATAAATTTTTTTTTATATTTAGCGCGCGCTAAAGGGGTTGCGACTACCCTTAAAATGACGTTCACAGCACGAACGACTAGGTAGGTTGGAGGGGATTAGAAAGGAGATACCGATGCACATTGTTTTGAATGTCTGCAGATCACAATGGAGGGGGGAAATTGAGCTTTCGACGGTGCTCAAGAGATGTAAATGTTTCCGTTATAGTCCTTTCACCTATCATTTTTAGAGCTCCCTTTTGTATTTTATCCAAAAGACTTAAGTGGGTTATTGGAGCACCAGCCCAAATATGAGAGTTGTATTCAAGTTTTTGGACGAATAAAGGCTTTATAGATCACATCCCGATCAAAAGGGGAGAAAAATTTCTTGCATCGACGGAGAAAACCTAAACACCTAGCAGCATTTTTGGCGATGTCAAATATGTGGTCGTTCCGCGAAAGGTGGTCTGTGACACACATACCGAGGATAAGAAAGAGGGTCGGAGACCAAACGGAGCCCTGGGGCACACCAGCATTTATTTTGTAGATATCAGACTTAAAACCGTCCAATACAACTTGTATTGATCGGTCTGAAAGCTAATTTCTAATCCAACGAAGAAGAGATTCATCGATACCAAATGCACGCATTTTCGATAAGAGAGCTTGATGCCAAACTCTATCAAACGCTTTTGTAATATCAAGCGCAATAATCTTACTTTCTCCAAAACGATGTAAAGATTTGTGCCACTGTTCAATGAGATATACCATCAGATCACCAGTGGAACTATTGCTACGAAAGTCGTACTGCCGGTCATTAAGAAGCTTCCGTTCTTCGAGATATTTCTTGAGCTGAAAATTAATCAGTGTTTCCATGACCTTGGAAAAAAGGGACGTAAGTGCAATTGGTCGATAGTAAGAGGGAGAAGAAGACACGCCTTTTTATGGGACAGGCTGGACAAATGCTGTTTTCCATCCACAGATGGAAAAGCTTACGCAGTGGTTTTGCCAGCGTTGAAGAACACCTCTTCAGAACAATGGGAGGGATACTATCCGGGCCAGCGGATTTGTGTATATCGAGATCTTTCAGAACTCTGGCAACTGCACGAGTGCGGAAGAAGATTTATCCCATAGAATCATTTGCGCTCTCAAGTACAGGAGGAGTCATAACACTTTAAGGCAGCGACGAATTAACAGCAAACTGTGCTGCAAGCAAATTGGCTTTATGTTGTGAGCTGACAAAATGAGTATCATTGAAGACGAGCGTTGGAACCGACGACGAGGTGGTATTTCGTATGTTTTTTACAAATTACCAAAAATTTTTACTACCTTTGGGACATTCTAGTATTTTTTGCCGTAGTTTTTGATCGTGTCAAAATTTGGTTCGTCGAATATGAACGTTGCTGGTCTTTCTAGCTTGCTGAAACCTTTTCCGGTTTTCCTCAGTAGGGTTGGCTTTATAACAACGGAAGCTTACCTCTCTAACCCTAATAACCTCTTTACAGCTCGAATCAAACCATGAGTTTTCTTTGCGTTTAATAGATTTCACCCTATTCGGGGTAAAATTTCTCATTCCACAAAGAATTAAATTTGTGATCATATCTGCACTGGCGTCTTCGTCACTATCGAGGAAGCATAGTGACCAGTTAAAGCTTCTGAAAAAATCGTTGAGATCGTCCCAGTTGGCTTCCTCATATTGCCAAACGGTTCTCTTGGGAGTTTTTTCTCTAACTGGATTTTGTTGGCATGAGAAATTTGCAGATATGACACAATGGTCTCATGTGCCTAGAGGCGATAATACACTAATAGTGTATTTATCAGGCTCAGAGGTAAGGAACAAGTCTAGAGTGTTGGTGTATTGACCTGCAACGTCAGGAATTCGAGTAGGCACGTCAACAAGCTGAGTTAGGTTGTTTAACTCAGCAAAAATTTCGGCATACCTTCCTTCGGGTGTTGTCTGGCCCGAATAGCGTAGCCACGAATAATTATGTTGAAATCGTTGTTGCGGTCGACTGTGCGGAAAATGGGAAATAATTCTCTGGATGGAGTCAGATAGTGCATCGAATTCGTAAGAAGTCAAATTACTATCCAAACTAGGACTGCGATAAACAGAACAAGTACAGATGATGCGCTTTTGGACGGTGAATTTAAACCACATGAAATTAAAGTTTGTATTCAAACATGAAACATATTGTGGTTGAAGCTGATAAGCAACATCATTGCGAACATACACGGCGAGACCATGATGTGAGAAAAATAATGGCACTAAGCTATAACCATGTAGGCTGAACTCCGAGTGATCGGTGTTTTTCCCTACCTGGGTTTTACTTAGTGCCAAAACAGCTGGCCTGTTTTTTGCAGTATGGACATATGCGGCACAGAAATTCTGCCTAAGTCCCCGAATGTTGCTGTAGTCAACCCTAAATTTACCCGCCATTACTAATTAACAGACACAAAAAACCCAATCAGACAGTTATCTATGCTGATATTAAGTTTGGGCCCCAAAAAAACTTCGCAGCACAAATACTACTAGTGTTATGCCTAAATAGCAATGTACTGATCCGCCCCTGGATACCCAAAATCAATAGCAGCAATTTATCTGATATGCTTTGGCTTAATCAATTACAAACATTGTATAACATACACTGCATATAATGACGAGGCCAAAGCACTGTGAGTGATGTGGGAAGGAGATAGGGAAATTTACCGCTGTACTATGGTGTTTGTTGCTTGTGCATCACCATCTTCGTACACTCGGGTGCACTTTTTTGTTGTTGTTTTCTGCATTGACACTAGCACTTCGCAATATGTGGCTATTGTTGTGGGACTATTATTTTTTTTGATTTCGCAGCGTGACTATGCTGTGCTTTGGTGGTTGCAACTTGTGCAGCAACATCTTCGTTGAGCAACTACACTTTTTTGTTGTTGGTTTTTTGTTTGGGTAACGCACTGGCACTGGCACTGGCACTGCACTATGTTGGATGATGCTTATTTAATTATGGGCTAGTTTTTTTTTTGTATTTCGCGGTGGGACTGGTGAAGGTGATTAGATTATTTTTTTTTTTTTTTTTTCTTATATTTTATTTGAAAGATGATGGGCTTGGATATTTAATTTAATTTATTTTGTTGGTAAGGAAGAACACTGGATTATCGTATGTATTATTATAAACTGGGGGTATTTGGTAAATATATTTCCTCCACTCACGCACACACGTCCACTCACAAATTAAAAAAAAAAAATATTTTTTTTATTTACGTGTTCGCTCTTTGAACTCAACGTTGTCTTATACACTAACAAAATCTCATATACGGAAATTAATACCAAAGCTATATTAACTGGACTGTTTACGTTATTAAATGGCAAATTAAAAGAACAACTGGGACTTGTGACAAATTAAACTGAATTTAATATAGAAAAATTACCGCTTCGACTTTTTAAAATTTATTTTATTTTGTACATTGTTGCCGTTGGGGATTATTGATGATTACGTTTTGGGATGATGGTTTTGTTCAGTGATCATGAACTTGGTGACGTCATAGAATCCAACACGTTATAAAACACTTATTGAGTTTCGTCTAATGTAGAGTACCTACATACGTAATACATTTTTGAAGCTCGCCTTAAACTTCAGTTATAATTACCGGATATTCAAGGTTAAGGCCTTTAAATGAAGTTGAAATGTCTAATTACAATTGTGCTAGAAACCATTGTGGAGAATCACACTGGATGGCCGTGTGATTGAGTAAAAAATCAGTTCGATGCTAGGCAGTATAAAATCAATAGTTGATAAAAAATTTGCTTATTTAGGTGCTTATAGATGAACTAGGGATTAAAGTATATATTTGCACTATCGTTTTTTTTGTTAGAAAAACTAGATTCACTTAAGCCTCTTTAGGACAAAGAGCTATACATCGGAATATGCACAGCACATTGTACATAATTTCAAAACAAATGTAGTGAGTTAAATGGTAGTTTAAAAGAAGATACTTATCTGTACAAGTTGGCTACAACTTTAATGACGTATAGACGTTCATACATACATATGGCATATCAAAACAAGTTAAGTCATGTTTGGTAAAAGCTACTGAACACATACACATATTAACATATTCTAAAATGTAACCTATTTCCTTGGAAGGATTTGGTATTCAAAAAGAGAAAACCTATTTTCTTATGGTTTTATGTACATAATTAAAAATTCACGAATAAGTTGCACAGAGTGCACTTCCCAGCCTCGTCCACCTAAAAACTAAAAAGTTTTTTTCAGGGCTACTGCCTCCTGTGAAGAATTGACAAATCCTCCAAGAGTATCACGTGTCATGAATAAGTGCTTCTCATCTAGTCGTTCGGATTCGGCATAAAATTGAAGGTCGCTTCCATTCCTGTGGACACGCGCACACAGGAATGGTTGCGAGTTGTTAGTCATAAGACCCTGGTTCTTCACGAGCCGTTGCGCTACTCAATATATTTATTTATTTATTTTTAAACAGAGAACAATTAAAATAGGTCTACCCTTAAAGCGATTGTTTTTTTTTTAACTTTTTCTTTTCATTTCCAATTATTAAGAACCTGTGGACGTTTTCTGATTTAAGAATAGATTGTGTTAGGCAATTATCCTCTTCCCTTAAATCCTAAACAAATTTAAAACAAAATTAAAGGCTTTTCCAAAGGACGATTATTGTTATTAATTTTCTATTAAACAAGCTAATTGTCTATCATTATATTTTAATCTCGCTGTATCAATTCAAGGTAATTAATGTAAATAACTTTCAAAGTCAATTTGCAGGGTTTTGTTGATAAAAACAAAACAAAAATAACAGTTAAACCTTGTTTATAAACCTATTAAATCCTTTTAAGCTTCATTATAATCAAATTTGAATTAATTTTCACTTAAATAACACAGGAGAAGATTTTGCATTTTGATTTTCTTATGGTATCTTCATCTAGGTGTGGTATAATGGGTAAATAGGTAGACATATATTTGAATGTGTATGTTAAATCGGGCTTTTTTGGTCACTTCCTTCTTTATGCAAATAAAAATTTAGGTATTATATTTCATTGGAATTCACATTTACTTGATTTAGTTATCAACTATGGCTGGTCAGCTATAGAAAAATTCCAATAATATATGTAAATACACAAAGGTTATTTAAACTTGTTATTTAATGAAACTGAAACTGATTTATAACAAGATCCTATACGCTATACAATGTACAACACCCTTACAAAAAATACTGCTTTAATTTTAATCTCTCATAATACATACATTCTGTATTCGAGGGATATAGGTACACTGGGGCGTATGTGGAATATTAATTCGTTTAAGCGGAATTAAAATAAAATTTCAAGTTTTTTGTTTCTAAATATAACGTTATCACACAGAAACGTGTGCACACTCACAAAATAATCTGCCTGTCTACAATATAAATATATACACATGTAGTTGTTTCAAAACAAAATTCACACAAAAGTTATAAGATTTTTTGTAAAAGGCAACTAAGTGAAAATAATGAAACACAAATATTGATGAAGGCTCTTAATAGATTTCTTTTTAAGGTTACAGTTTCTTAAACTAATGCATATACAAATATTTTTGTAAGCAAACACCAACAAAATAACTCAATTGGCCTTTAGTTCTTTTGACTTTCTTCAGACCATATTTATTAGGTACTATGCAATTAAAATAGTAAGTCAATATCTTAATCATCAGTGCTTTACCAAAATCATTGAAGACATTTTTCTTTGGAGATCTGAGTAAGACTCTCCTCCTATAAAATACCCGACGTATATAATTTAAGTCAAGCTAAAGTAAAGTTAAATTTCTAACCAAGCACATGCACAGGTTAATTAGAGAATATCCTAAAGAAATATTTACCATACTGAAAATAGTATTTAAACGTTGGAAAATAACTTCTGAAGTTAAATTTCAAACTTTTCATTCAGATAAAACTTTAATTCCAATGTAGTACATGTGAGCATTCACACTTACAAGTACCTACTTACTCTACTCACATATAAAACAAATCTGAGTTCAAAATGGTTTCTATTTTCACGTTGTTTTAGAACATTAACAATTATTGGTATTTTTAATGAGACCCATTAAAAATAGCATTAACATGCAGGCTCTATTGACAACAATCTGAAAAGTTTTACCTACTTAAGTTCTGCATTTTAAGTATGCTTATATTAAACAAAATGTTGTCGACTTAAAAGCATGAGTGCCAGAAGTATTTCAAAACAAAATGCACTAATGCGTTGCACAAACTTGTTCTTATAGTTGTATTTTCCATTTAAAATTTACTTCTTGAAATTTATGTATGTATTTAGGTGAAAAATTGATTTAATGTTTGCTTTGTTTTAACATACAAAGAAATCTGTTTTTTATATGAATTTTTATGATATTTTTTAACGAACAAATATCTAAGTTATAATCTTTAATAAGGCACCTCAACTGAAGATCAAGAAAAAATTTCCGAAGTTATGGGCCATTTTCGAAACTACTTTAGCCATTTTCTGCTTATGTTATTTACTTGCTCTAAAGGGTACCTAAGTATAAGTTTTTTGTAAAAAAAAGAAGTTCGAGGTTTTAATCAAAACTAACATTACAATGATGGGGAAGTCCAAAAAAGTGATTTTCGTCAAGACGTCCGTCACCGTCGGTCTGTTTGTCTGGGCGTCTGTGCGTCCTGATGTACATCAATCTAGAGCTTTAGTTGGACGGATTTGCTTTAATATGGTGTGACGTGTTTTTATGTGATTTCCTTGAGGAAAAAATCGAATTTTTATTTAAGCTCATCTGGAATTGGGCTGGCCACGAGACGAGACTTTTGAAAGTCTCGTCTCGGTCTCGTTTCAGTGGATTTCTGAGGGGTTGGGGTGAAATTATGTATGGTCAAAAATTCTGTTTTCAAAATTCTGCATTTCAAAATACTGTTTTTCAAATTCTGGTTACACAAAATTCTGTATTTTAAAATTCTGCATGATCAAAATTCTGTATGAGCAGAATTCTGTATTTCAAAATTATGTTTTTCAAAATAATGTATTTAAAAAAAAATCGTTTTGATTATGTAAAAAGTGTATGATTTTTTGTTAACTAACAGAATAATTAAAGGTTTTTTTATGATGAAAAGCTTGAATTTTTTTGCTGCTGTAAGATCAGTCAATACTACTGTTCTTTGCATCCCCTTTAGTTTTTATAAAATAATTTAATGTGAATTTTTGGATTTCTTAAGAAAACTAAACCTTAAAGATCCGATGATTAAAATTCAAGTTATGATTTTTTAAAAGAATTTTTTTGAAAAAAAAATAAAAGAAATCAATTAGTTTAGAATTGATTTCTAAAACAGGTTTTAATAGAGGGTTTAACAGAGCGTTTGCTTATTCCATTGGCTTATTCATATTTATATAGCGTTTTGACTGTTTTTTTGTCGATTCAATATTGCTTTTAACGGCCTTTAGTCCCTACAAATTGGCGTTTCGTCCCGGCGTTCTCACTTGGACTCTTCAGTTGACAGTGAGGGCCTGTCAAGACGCAATTTTTATTAAGTTCAGTCCAGCTTACATCAATTTTACAGCGAAAATCGATTGTGAACTATATCGAACCCAATTAGAATTTCTAATAAAGAATTGTTGGAAATTTTGTTACCCGTTGCCTGGCATTATTTACATATGAGTGTTTTTTATAATACAATATCTATATACTACTGAAATATATCAGCCAAGTAGAAGACTTAGCATTATTTAATTAGACTTGTTGAATTATTGATTCAATATAGCTTTTAACGGCCTTTAGTCCATACAAATTGGCGTTTCGTCCCGGCGTTCTCACTTGGACTTTTCAGTTGACAATGAGGGCCTTGCCAAGACGCAATTTTTATTAAGTTCAGTCCAGCTTATGGACTAAAGGCCGTTAAAAGCTATATTGAATCAATAATTCAACAAGCCCAATTAAATAATGCTAAGTCTTCTACTTGGCTGATATATTTCAGTAGTATATAGAATTAGTATTATAAAAAACACTCATATGTTTTTTTTTCTTATTTGTTTGTTATAATGTATGTATGTATAACTACAATATGAATAACAAAAGTCTAAAAATTTAAAATACCTTCTTGTGGAAAGAACAACTATATATGTATGTACTTCTCAAAATATTTTTGGTGTAGGTTTTTCAATATATGTAACTCCAACTAAAAAACTTTGGAAAACTGATTTTTTCACTTTGAAATTTGACTCGTATTCAGTGCATCAAAAATGTATACCTAATGGGTTTAGTTTCTTTTTGTACCAGAAGGTGTTTTGGGCTTTTGTTTTCCACATCGCACTTTCTGATTCAAAAACAATAAGCAACCAAACAATTGACTGTCAACGCTGATTGAGATTGAAACAAAAGGAAAGAGTTCGTTAATCCTCTATTAAGGCTAAACACCCCCTATAAAATATGGATTACAGATTTTAAATAAATTAAACAAGTAGTAAATATAGACGAAACGTCATTTAAAGTTGTTAAAGGAGGGTGAATAGATAAAACTATTTAAAATCGATGAATTTCTAATTTAAAATATCGAATTTATAAATAGAAACTGAATAAATTGGGGCTTAGAGCTTAATTTATGTGTTCAAAATGAGGAGTACTTAGTTATAAAATTAAGTTCAGCTTTGCTAAATTTAAAGATAACACAATTTGAACCATTTTTTCTACAAACAATATTTTTATAAATGAAAACAAATACAAATTTAAATACATATTTCAAGTGCTCGAATGCAATGCAAAGCTTTTACAAAATATTTATTTAGTTTGGTTCAAAATTAAAATAATTAATTTGATGGTATATCTCACCGAACAGTGGAACAAATCTTTACATTGTTTTGGAGAAAGTAAGATTATTGCGCTTGATATTACAAAAGCGTTTGATAGAGTTTGGCATCAAACTCTCTTATCGAAAATGCGTGCATTTGGTATCGATGAATCTCTTCTGCGTTGAATTAGATATTACCTTTCGGACCGCTCAATACAAGTTGTATTGGACGGTTTCAAGTCTGATATCCACAAAATAAATGCTGCTGTGCCCCAGGGCTCCGTTTTGTCTCCGACCCTCTTCCTCATATTCATTAATGATATGCTGTCTGAAACTTCTAATTCATTTAACTGTTTCGCTGGCGACAGTACCCTCAGCTTTTCATATTCGTTTTCAGATTCACATCCATGTCCTTCGGATGTGAAACTTGAATGGCAGCGTATGATAAGCTCATTAAATTCTGATCTTGACATTGTCCAATGGGGAATCAAAAATCGCGTAGAATTTAATGGTTCAAAAAGTCAATGCTGTCTAGTGTCGTCAAAACGAAACCCACCCCCCATGCCACTATCCAGGAGTGGCTCTTGCATAGAGGAAACCGAAAAGCTTTCAGTCCTTGGTATGTGTATCACAGACCACCTCTTGTGGAACTATCACATATTTGATGATGCCAAAAATGCTGCTTAGTGCTTAGGTTTTCTTCGGCGATGCAAGAAATTTGTCAACCCTTCTGATCTAGCTGTTATCTATAGAGCCTTTATTCGTCCAAAACTCGAGTACAATTCTCATGTTTGAGCAGGTGCTCCAATAACTCACTTGAGTCTATTGGATAGAATTCAAAGAAGAGCTATAAAAATGATAGGTGATAGAAATATCACGGAAGCAATTGCACCTCTCGAACACCGCCGAAATGTTTCATGTCTTTCGTTATTTTACCGTTATTTTCATAAACAGTGCTCTAGCGAAATAGCCAGTTGCATTCCTCCCCTAAAACAATTCAGCCGTAATACTCGTATTTCTAGGAATGCACATCAGTTTGCCCTTGAGCCCAACTTCGGACGTGCTGTTAGGTATAGAGATTCTTTCTTTAGTCGCACTACAAGAATGTGGAATGCCTTACCCGGCACTATTTTTCCCTGCCATTTTGATATTCAGAGGTTCAAAAACAAAGTGCACCGGCATCTTCTCTTAAACCCTTCCTTATTTTCCTAATGCTCGCACTGTGTTTAAACATTTTAAGGGTAGTAAGAACCTCTTTCGTGCGCGCTTAATTAAAAAAAAAAAAAATAATAATTCAACTGAAAATAATTCCATACAAATTTTAACGAACTCTACATAGCTGTAACACATAGAAGTTCAAAAATTTCTACAGGAATCAAAATCAGAAGTCTCTTATGAAAGTCGCACTTTTTCTCAAAATTACCCATACAAAAAGTCCCATCCTGGAAGCTAAGATGTTACACGCATCAAAAACAAAGTCTTAAAAGTAATTATTGAGACAAAAATAATATACGAGTAGATATGTACCTACGAGCATGTTGAATCGCTATACATAATAATAAAATCTGTTCAGTTTTTAGCGCAAAAATCTTTAAAATATTTATATAGGTAAATGTTAAAACAACATTCTTAGTTTATTTCAACACAATAAATGGACGAAATGGGGCGAAACTAATTACATTTACTTATACATAATGTAAATATAAATTTTTCTACACTTTGGCATTCGGTGTTTGGTCATCGTTATATTTACATATATAATCATCGATTGTTTTTTATGCGTACATGATAAAAACTTGCTTCTTAATACCACATGACATGAGCTCTAATCGAATTAAACCTTCAATTTGATTTTATATGGAAGCTTTGAAGCTATGTATATGATATGATATTTAAGTGGTTGATAAAGGTTAGCTCTCTGAACTTTGATACGACAGGAACTACAGGCATGAAGAAGAAAATAAAAATCGGAGATGGAAATTTTATTTTTAATTTGGGAAGGTAAGATAGATTTACGGATTATTTGACGGCTTTGCACAAGGAAAGAAAAAAGAAATATGATTTATGTGTGGTCGTTTTGGCTATTTCAAAAATGGTGAGCGACATATAACTGCCCTTTGCTTACAAATGTATGTATATTGAAAGGATGAATCTACAGGTCAGTGTTAAGTTAAGCTGGAGACAGAGATGAGGCATCAGTAGCCTCCAGGGACCCCCTTTCTAAGGTGCAATGCGAGAGAAAAAATTTAAATGGTTTGGTTGTACCCGTATAAGAAAAATAAACTTATCACTTTTTTTAACCGGCTGAAAAATAAAACCCTTCTGGGTCTTCTTGTTTTTAATAAAACAAAAGTAAAAGAAACTTAAAAGTTCCTTGCAACCCTAAAATCACCTCTAATGTCCTACCACATAGTAAAGTTGCCAAATGGGAGGACATTTTAAATGACCATACGTATAAATATTTGTTCAAGTACAATGAACTTTGTCTATTTATATTTTTTTCTTCTTCTTCAAAACTTTACCCCTCTGGAATTTAAATAAATAAAAAAGTTTTCGTTTTATTCCCACCTTGTGTTTACACAAAATTTTCTAAGGAATCTTTGTCTTTATACATTGTATCATATTCCCCCCATTTTGTCAATGTGTATCCATTCATCCACTCATTTATCAATGTGTATCCATTCATCCACTTTCATGCTTAAATTTAAAACCTCATTTCCAATTCCCATATGATTTTATAAATTGAAAAACCTGAAGAATTTAAAAATAAAATGACGTTTTTGATGAAAAGGGCATTTTCATCGAGAATTAAGCTAAAATATTAAAAGCTTATGAAACATAACAATTACCGAAAGTCCTCGTTGAGACAAAAACAACATTATTTTCACAAGAAACCCTTACAGAGCGATGATAATTGCATAAAAAATCTAATTTTCCGCCATCGCACATCTAAGGCATTAGAAAAATAATGAGTTTATCTGGAAAAATAATTTTGAAGCAATCAGCGGTTTTGCACGTCCCTCCTGTTGTTAGTAGAAAATTTAGATGCGTAACATCCTGCTTTAAAAAAATGACAGATGACACCTCATTAGAAAAAAAAAAAAAAAAAAAAAGTCTTGCGTTTATTGTTTTTTACTTGTCGACACGTTGTCAGTTGTTTTTTAAAGGGCCACTCTTGTGAGAGTGATTTTTTTTGAACATATACATAAGTACGTTTAAGCAGTGCTGTCGGAATGGTTACTATAGAAGCATTTGGCTCCTTTACTGTGGAAAGAACGACTGTGCTACCCATGTCTCAAAAAGGCTCTCCAAGTCCCCGCATGAAAAATTTAATGAAAAACGTATTTTGCAGTTTGAAAATATCTTTAAATCCTGATTTCTCACATCCATGCTCCTATTCAAAATTTCACATCTCTGTTAAACTTCAAAATGACTTGTTTTCATCGTCATATTTATTTTATGAAATATCTAGAACTTAATACCTTCTCATCTTATACTACGTTTTCACCTACCACTTAATCCGGATTTAAGTGGATTTTACCATAATCTTCTTTGAAATCTTTGAAATCTTGAAGATTCCCCATACAAATTATAATCTCCTCAAACAAAGATTAGAAATTTATCTCATCAAAATCTTCTTGCAAGTAGGAATTTGTCAAAACAAACAAACCTTATTTCGTGGAACGCGCCTATCCAAATGTCATTTTCTCCATTGACAATAAACTTAAAAAAAGTGTCTGATTTTATTTTGAGGATGCCGAGCACTGTCTAGATATTAATTTTGTGTAAGTATTAATAAAAAAAACTATAAATTGCATGTTAAATACTAATTTTAACTAATAAAATAAATAACTTACAGATAATGCAACCAAATCAAACAAAAAAAAACAGAGGAAAACGTGGGTACCATTGGACCAGTCTCCCGCAGCGTTGAGATGCTCGAGAAATTGATGGCCACCGGCATGAACTTCTCACATGGCTCTCACGAATACCATGCCAAAACGATCGCAAATGTTCGTCAGCCTGGCAAGAACTACTCAGCCTGATTGAACGCAGTGGCTCCGGTGAAGTTGAATTGAAGAAAAACGAAACGATCAAATTGTCGACCAACAAAGACATTTTGGAAAAGGACAACATTCACAATATTAGGAGAGTCCACAAAGATGCAGTCTTTGTTGGCTATCCTAATATTGTGAATGTTCAGTGTTGAAGTTGTAAATTTTGCATTTATTTATATTAAATGAAATTTCATAAAAATATTCAGTTAAACAAATTAATTTATATCAAAAAATATTAATACAGAACTGAGAATCACTAGGATTAACTTTATTTTCAATAAAATCTTGAATCTTTTTGCGGTCTTTAATCAATGACGGTAGATCATTTTTGCTAGGCTCGTACATATTGGCGCAATGGGCAGTTCCTTTAAGAATAAATATAGATTTTTTAACAAAAACAGGAACTCTATTTATAATCATTACCTTCGATGATATGGTTGGAGTTTTTCGGGAAATTCTAAAATTTTCCTTACAAAAATCGTCATTTATCACAACATCTTTTTCCCAAAAAGTGCTTGTACGTCTCTGTGGAATTGTAAGTTTAATAAAAGTATTGAATCTGGGTAGTTGTACTTACCCTAATCCAGACTGTTCTTATATATTATTTTTTATACATTTTGTTTTGCAACAAAAGTTTTTTTTTTCTTGCTACCAAAATCTTCATCAGGCATTGCTGGTGTTTTTTCTGTAAATACGTATTCTATCCAACGGTCCAATTATCACCTTCAAATTATTTTGAAGGATAAAATATTGGGATCAAAATATTTTTTAGTTATTACTCATTTGTTTTTATGGAAATTAAATTTCTTCACTGCACCGAAATTATAATCCTTGTTTGCAATAATTTTGTTTACTCTTGTCATATTGACTTTCGAATGACAATTCAGAGTGAAAACGTCAAACTAATCTTTTTTCCCTGGTGAAAACACTTCAAGATTAATTTTTAATCTACTCTTTTTAATCCGGATTATCCTTAGGTGAAAACGTAGTATTAAATCTCATTCAAATATTCTTGGAGATTAGTTGTCAAATCAAACAAACTTTTTTTTCGGAGAATAATTGTGGAACCGACCCATTTAAACGCCATTTTCTTTTATTGATAGATGAAAATGTAAACAAAAACTACCTATCTCACTTCCACTTCATATAAAAAAAATGAAACACCACTTGAATGTTTTGTCATAATCCTCTTTTTGATATTTTTGGACAGTGAAAACATTGAAAATAAATCTCATTACCTAACCATCGGTTAAGTGTCTGGTGAAAACGTAGTATAAGGATATCCCAAACCAACGTGAAATCGGTACGGAACATTCGCCGATGACAGTTTTTGTTGTTATTGTTATTTAGCATTTCTTATTCCTCATTTTTGTTTTCATTAGGCTTTTTTCTTTTTTAGCTCAGAAAAGAGTTCTGAACAGATTCCGAGCATATCGAGCATGCTCTGAACATTCTCTGAACAAGGCGTGTTCTGGTTCCGAGCGCTCAGAATTATTTTTAAAACACACCTGAACACTAAGCTGTCACTTTTTTTTTCAATTTCACCTATCAAATGCTTGTGTTCAGCATTCAACTCGGTCTGCTCAGTTATTTTATTCTGAGCTCATAGAGCGCGCTCTGAACAAGCTCAGAACACGCTCAGAACGAAAAAAGAAACACACATTTGAAGCTCTGAACGTTCAGATGTAAAAAAGAAACACAATATTTTGTGTGACAGTTCTGAACTAAAAAAGAAAACCGCCTATTGTGAATGATTCGCCCTTCAGAGTGAATGTTCCAGGCCGCTTTCACGTAGGTTTGGGAGAGCCTTTGAACGACTCTCCCCAACTTCGCAAAATGATCCCCAAATTTTAAGAAAAAAAGGAATTTGTGAAACGACAGCTATTTAAAATTTGAGGTTAGAATGAATATAAAAATTGAAGTCGTATGTAGGTTTTAATTTGATAAAATTAGGCTGTTAGGGTTTCCTAGTCAAATTACCAAAAAATCAAAAGCTTTGAATTATTGTAAAATTATAGACAAGCTGATTTAATTTTTTTGAAAGTTGACAGTCGAAGTGTCAAACGTAGGAAATGAAGAAAATCCATACCTTTTGAAAAATTGTCAAATTATAAACACATGAGCCATCACACACTGGATGAATTTTTAGCCGTACTAAACTGGGGAAATGAAAGTTTTTAGGCGAGGGAGTGAGGAATGAAAGGACTAAAATTTTCATCCTTATTTCGAGCGGACTAACTAACAAAGTATAATTACTAATACATACACAGTTGTTCGTTTCTAGGGAAAATAAATAAATCTGTTATCATGCAAAACTAAACATTTTAAAGGAAATTATTCTTTTTTTTTGATTCTCAGACTGAGAGTACCTACTAATACAATAAGAGCCGGTTCATTTACAAACAATTTTCAGCCAGCTTTGCTCAGCACATGTGTGATTTAAGGAATAGTAAGCCTGGCTTTTTTTTTTTTGATTCTCAGACTGAGAGTACCTACTAATACAATAAGAGCCGGTTCATGAACAAACAATTTTCAGCCAGCTTTGCTCAGCCCATGTGTGATTTAAGAAATAGTAAGCCTGGCTTTAGTTCAGCTCAAAATTGAGCCAGTGTGTGATGGCCCAATATTATTTTGTAAATATTCTGGCAAGAAACAACCTACAAACTGACAATTAATCCAAACAAGTTCGGATTTGACGGTTGATCGGTTATTATCGGGTGCCACCAGATGACGCCGTCGATTGTAGTGGTGTACGGACTGTCTTCCTTTTACATTATGTTTAACGGCCGAGAATAATTTACACGATGACGGGTTATGTGAACGCGAGCCGTAAGAGTTGTGCAAAATGCAATCGACTGTCTAAACCTTGTCTAAAATGATATTTAATTAAATTAAATAAAACATATTTACAAATATTTAGGGCTATTACCTGATATCTTATAAAATCTCAGAAATAAACGAATGTCCAAGTATACCATACCTAAGACTAGATTTGAGTTAAAATGCTTGAGGGTACCTACACTGCTTTTGTTCACAAGAGCTTTAATTATTTGTATATGCACTTATTTAACTCAAATCAATTTTACAAAGGGTGCAATCGCCTCTATAAAATTTCTTTGGTTTTGTAGTTTAAAATTAACTTAACTTTTAGCTGAACTGTCATGAATTTACTTCAATGCACACAGGGTGTTAATTTTTGTTGCTTAAATGGTTCAAATAAATACTTTATAATTTTTTTTGTCAGTTTTTATTCACTTTTTAGGGAAAATTACCTATTGGTTTCATGTCAAATATTGTATACCAAATATAACATTATGTATGATGATAAAGTATTTTTTACTTGCGATAAAAATCGAACTCGAGATAATAATTTTCCCTAACATTACGATGATAGAGAACACGAAAAAAGTGGGTCCCGCAATTCTGTCTGTCCCCGCCCGTACAGCCTAAGCGGCTGGAGGGATTTTCTTCAAACTTGGTATATAGTGTTTTTTGACTAATATGCCGAGACGTTTTTTTTAACTTTTGTTAGGACTGAAAATAACGGTATAGGATTTAAATAAATTAAGTAAGGAAATGCTACTTTTTAATAATTTTTTTATTTTCATAAATTAAATATTTTGGGTACCTCCAGTACAACCATTTTTTTGGTTCTTGATTTTCTCGAAAACAGTTAAGTTGAAAATTTTCATTTTTTTATGATACAACTTCGAAAAAATATATACATTATTGTGAACCAAAATTAATTTTTTTTTTTGAAAACTAAAAAAAAAATCAAACAAGGTAAGATAGTTTTTTATTATTTTGTAGAATACTTGAAAAAATCATCTTTCTAAATTCAAAAATAACTGTATCTTCCCATAAAAATGTTGAAAAGCCGTTAAGAAAAAAATTATTTTTCTCGAAAACGGCTCCAATGATTTTGTTAAAAAGATGTGTGTTTACTATTTAAGGTATGGACAATATTTTGATGAAATTTTACCAATAACGGTTAATAACGGTACCTGTCATAGAACCGATTTTTTATTTTTCAAATTTCTCGTTGACAGCTGCTCCGAATTCAACCAAAATTTTTATACAAGAGCTCCTTCACAATTAAAATAATTAAGCATACACAAATATTCAAAAAAAATAATTTTTTGGATTTTTAAAAAAATATTGATTTTTTTTTTTTGAAAATTCGGTATCTTGAAAACGGGCTGATGAATTTTTTTTTTATTTTGTGTAAAATTGTATTTTATTTTATACTAAATGTTCGCATACTAGATTTTATTTTTGAAAAGGAGCGAAAAATTTTATATATATAAAAATAATTTTTAAGAAAACCGCTCCAACGGTTTTTTATTTTTTTTTTTTCATAAATTCATATTTATCAAAAAAATGAGATACTACTTGATTTTGAGCTCTAACTCTCAAAGCCATTAAAATAATAAATTTATAGTTATTTAAAGTAATAATTTATTTAAATTTTTTTCTTTAATGATATTATAATATTTTGGAACCAATAGCTATGTACTTGTATATCATCAAATTCTAGCTACGTTAAAACGACTTTATCTGTAAAACCCCGAAATGTAAAAAATTTTAATTTTTCTGTAAATCTGAGAGTTTTACGTTACGAGTTTACGTTACGTAGGCAAGCATTTTTCTTATTTGCAAACCCTTATCTATATATATAAAAATCAATGCCACTTTTCGTTGTAATTTTATAACTCAAGAATGGGCTCACTTATTCAAACCAAATGTTCAAGATTTGTTTGGATTATTTAGTAGATGGTTTATGTGAAGTTTGCATTAAATTGGTCGAGCGGTTATTCGATTAAAGCAAATTGTCAGCGATAATTATTGCTTTGTGTTTATATTTTCTTAAAGCACGGATTTCGCTGTCAAATTGAAATTTTCTTAAAATGGGAATGTGCTGTGAAATTGAAACTTTTTTTAGTGTTGACAGTTTACCAGGCTTTTTTTGAATGAATTTGTCAAACGCATTTACACAAACGGTAAGTTTTGAACTGCTATAGTGATTATACTTATACACCACTATTAATGTGGCAATTTGTTTTTAATTTGATTCATTCTTTTTTATATGAAGCAAAAATGCCACGAGCCAGACGAGCAAATATAGGTCGGCGAACACGTAATGCAAGTTATGTGGCACTACTAAGACAATCACGGACTGCAGATGTACGCGCACAAGCTAATGCGTCGCAGCGTGAACGTAATGCACGAAATAGATCTGTTGACCCTGTACCTGTACTGAATCTTGCACGGCGATCACGAATACGTCGTCCTGTTTTGGCTGAAATGATGCGTGCTGCTTTTGATTACAACAGTCTGATTGATTATAGTATGTACGGATACATTGAAATGATGGACGCAATATGTCCACATTATGATGCGGATGCCTGTTTGAAGTCATCAGTTCTTTGGAGATATGTACAAAAATTGACACTGAACATTAATATCCGTATTCACCTACAAAATGATCCAGCTGCCCATGACTTTTCAAAACAATTGTTAGAAATTGGTGATGGCAAAATACAAATCGACAGTACCAACGGATTGATCACTGTACCGAACAATTTTTGTACAATTGCGCAATCGATAGATGAATTGATTGAATGTGTTTTTCCGAATATTCTTCAGAATTACAGAAATTATGATTGGTTGAGAGAACGCGCCATTTTAGCACCAAAGAACATTCATATCAATGCCATTAATTTACAAATTCAATCGAAACTGCCAGGTGTAGTCACGACATATAAATCAATTGACAGTGTTATCAATCAAGATGAGGCAATGAATTATCCAATTGAATTTTTAAATTCATTGGAACCGGCTGGTATGCCGTTCTTTGATTATGTTATTGCGAAATATTAATCCACCAAAACTGTGTAATGACACCAGATTGGCAGTGAAAAATCTAGAGCCAAATTTGATTGAAGCTACGATCTTAACTGGTAAATCAAAAGGAGAAGTTTGTTTGATACCGCATATCCCTATGATTCCAACTGATATGCCATTTGAATTCAAACGATTACAATATCCTCTGCGTTTATCATTTGCGATGTCTATCAACAAGGCCCAAGGGCAAACACTTCACGTTTGTGGTGTAAATTTGGAGGAATCATGTTTTTCACATGGCCAACTTTATGTTGCCTGTTCCAGAGTTTGTATCCCAAGCCGTTTGTTTATTCATTCTCAAAATGGTAAAACAAAAAATATTGTTTATCCAAATGTTTTGGATTAAGTTTTAAAATAGCAAGCAATTAATAAAATATTTTTTTGTTTCAATAAATGAATTTGATGTTCCAATTATTTTTTTTATTATTTCACTTTATACGTAGCGAAGCACTTACCGGGCCGCTAGTTGTTTATACATTTGAATAACTTCTGAAATGAATCCTACCATTTAAGAAATGCATTGTAGTAAAAGCATGGAATAAATTATAAACAAAAAAAAACATTTCGGAAGGTATGAACATTAATAAAAACACCCTCTATACCTTATTCATGTTCATGGCACATGTTCAAGATATATAATTTTGCCTTCGGTCAAATAACGTTCTGCTTGGTGTACAAGAAGTGCCCATCTTTAAAACCTTAATTGAAAATCTTATTAAGTTAATAAATTCACAACATCCTGCAGTTTGAGATAATTGCATTTTATTTGTATACCATAAATATAAATACCCAGTATGAAAAATTCCATTTTTTATTCTGTAACAATGCACATGCACAATGAAGCCGGAAATTTCCTCTGATCCTTTTTTGTTTTCAATTAAATCATTTCCTGCATTTTATTGATTATGTTGCAATAGAAATGACTGATGCACTTTAGAATAAAGTGGGTAGACTTTTAAGAAAACATGTACGTACATAATATACAAATACAATATAGCTGATTTCCTGTTGCTGTTGATAGATTCTGGAGAGGCGGATGGGTTTAAAATTGTATGAAGTCGATTTATTGAAACGTTTAAGAAATAATTTTTAATGCGATTATTGCAGAGTAGAAAATAGTTTTTAAATGAAGATTTGTGGGTAGAAATTGTCTCTTATATTGTAGTTTGCTTCCTTGAAAACCAATTTTTTCGGGGCTTACATTGATTTGATTATGAAGTGACGTAAGCTGTGCATTTGCTCCACTGGACTACGGCAAGGATGGACCTTAAGTACACTGCTCTGCTTTTCGCTTTATACTTTAACGACATAGTATCATTCGTAAATGGAGGAATCGAGATACGTTGTATTAAATAAAAAACTATTGAGGCTAAAAATGTTGATAACGAAACTCGAAGATAACTGCAAATTGTGGAATCTAACAGTTAACCGCTCAAAATCTCAAATTATGACTTTCGGTAGAGGCAAGAGACAACGCAGTGGAAATTATATAATTACAAAATACAAACATAAGTTTCCAGCTAAATATCAAATCCTTGAAGCAACAGAAAGGGCAGTTGTGCTTTATGCATCCCAAGTGTGGGGATTTTTCAAAACGATAGCGAAGAACAACTTTTACGATTTTTCCGGAAAAGAATATTGCACCTTCCGATGACCACACCCTCCCATATGCTTCACATAGAGACACCTCCAATGCATATTGCGACAGTGAAGCTTCACTTCGACGATGTATGTACTTAAAGTGTTTAATATGAATGAAATTATGAAACCCGTCTACCCAAAATTTCTACAAATCTTGCCCTGGATAGGAAAACTTCCCTTTTCGAAAAGTAGATAGAGCTAGTGAAAAGAACTGAATGTGCTTTACATCTAGATACCATAATAGACCAGGAAAATTAGACTTTTACTTCGAAAAAAATCGGAGAAAGCTGAATTTTGGTATACACGTTCTGTGAACCTTCCTTAATAAGCCCAGAAAGTTCCCCCAAGATATGTTGGGTGCTAGCTTTTTTGTAACGGTAAAAAGACAAACAAAATAGTTTTTTTTTTAATACAAAGTCAGTATTAGTCCTCTTCTAACAGTTTTTCGACCAAAAAACTGAAGTTCAAAATTAAAGAGCATACAATTTACAATAAAAAAGTCTGTACAACTTTACTTATAGCTATAACCGTTTCTGAGTTATTAAGCGTTAAAAAATTATTTTTTTTTCTATTCTTCGATAGTGTGAACTGCAAAAAAACAGTTTTTTGCATATATCTTTAAAACTGTAAGCTTAATCGACAAATTATGTTAACAAAATATGTAAACTATGAACCTTTTTATAAGCATGCATTAACAGTTTTTTCGTTTTTATTTCTAGAAGCCATAATTTTTACGATAACATTATTTAAAAAAAAATCACCAAAAATCGAAAATGCTGGTTTTTTTTTCTTTTCTATTAAATGACGATTTTTTCGGAAAATATTTTATACTTATCTCGTAGATTTTAATATTTCCTAGAGAAAATATTGTGACACTTTTTTGCGTACAACACATCAGTTGCAAGATATTGCGACTTCAAAAATAAAAACAATGATATTGTTTAAAGTGACGTTATAAACATTATATAATTAAAAATACATACCTTACCTTTGTCATATTTATGTTTGTATGATGTATGTATTTTAAGTCATGTAATCCTTATAACGTCATTTTAAACAATATCATTTTTGTTTATTTTTTTTTTTTTATTCGAAAATGTTCGAAATTTGACCATTTTGAAGTCGCAATATCTTGCAACCGATGTGTTATACGTAAAAAAATGTCATACTATTTTCTCTTTGGAATATTTAAATCTACAAGACAAGTATAAAATATTTTCCGAAAAATTCGTCATTTAAGAGAAAAGAGCCAAAAACCAGAATTTTCTACTTTTGGAAATTTCAATATTTTAATATTTAAATTTCTTCATCTTCTTATTATAAAAAAACCTGACCACGGGTATTTATTTTCTGGGTGCACGAATTTAATAAATTCCCCTAGAGTAATAAAATTCACAGTATCTCTTTGCTGTGATTTTTATAAGAGTCGGTAAACATCGACCAAAATTTGTGTCTTAGTAGGGTATAACAGACTGACTGAAGAGCCCACTGTTAAACCTTGGGCGAAACACAATTATTTCTGGAGTTGAGGTCACTTGTACTTTTTAACACCAATAAAGTTCTCGAAGAAAAGCTGTGCGAGTCATTTATCGAAAAAACACGGTCTTAATCACGATGTTGAGCCTAGTACGCTGCTGATGTGAAACGAAAAATTCCATACAAAAATGACATGATGAAATCATAAACGAAAAATTTCGTTGTGCTTTTCGTTCTGTGGTACGCTGTTCGACCAGTGAAATTGATGAGTATACCAGATTGTTCTGACAAGTATACACTCTCTTTTCGCCCAGAATTAATTGCCCGGACAATTAATTGTGTGCGGAAAAATGACATTTTGGGTTTGTTGGTGTTTTTATTTATTGTTTCTTTCATTACAGCATGGCTTTTCTTTGATTTTTCGTTTAATTTTATTTTATTTGTTTGCAATTTGTGAATCTCTTATTGTTTGTTCCATTACAGCATGACTTTTCTTTGATTTTTTTGTTTGATTTAATTTTATTTATTTGCAATTTGTGAATCTCTCCATGAATATTTTTCCGCTGTCTTCGTAAGCATTTCGTTGTCTTTTTTGTGACAACAGGAAAATTTTGTTTCGCATCAGCAGCGTCTAGGCAGTAGGCTTAAGAAAGAAAAGCTACTTCGACACTAATATTGGAGTGGATACAATATATACCCTCTTCAAAACAAGTGGAGAATTACTACACTTCAACTACATACCTCACGAAAAGTGTGCAGTTTTTGCAAAATGAACACCAGAGAAGATAAATTGCATTTTGAAGGAGTTTGGCCAATTCTTATCGAACTTAGAAAACTATACCTGGATAAGTCCATTTTCTCAGCCGAAGCAGTTTTTGTATTAAATCAAATAAAACTAAAAATTGATATTTTAACTTGTTTCTGATATTTTCTCGTTAGCTATGTATGTAGGTAAATCTTTTTTCTAGTAACATTGATGCTATTCACCGTCAATGTCTAGCTACATTCTAGTTTCTAGCTGTTACAAGAGCCTGCAGCGAAATTTAATTACAATTTTTCTTGAAATAAATTTAATACATTATATGGGTCAGCTTATAAAGCACCACGGGGTTTATTTGCAACACTATAAAAATTCTCCACTAAATGACTTCTTTTTAAAACAATGTCATCATCAGAATAACCAACACTGTTCTTAATCACTTGTACACTTTCGTATTCAATTTTGGCTTGTTGTTTTTGTTTTCCTAAGTCCATTTTGATTTTTTTTCTAAGATTTTCTATTCATTGGACTTGTTCCCGGACTCCGTTCAGCACCATAACGACATTCAGTTCCAGAAGAGGCTATAAGCGATCGAGTCAGGACCAGAAGCATTCAAGGACATTAACAAAACCGTTGGGAAACAGACCACTATTCCGGAAAACGTCAGTCACAACAACATTGAAGTAACATCATTCTTTTTACTTTTCTTACTTCCAGAAAATTCTATGTACAACCAGAAATCGCAAGTGAAGAATATCAAAGTCGGTGTTGCCCAAGGTTGGAAGCCAGGTCCCTTCCTGTACAGCCTCATGACATTTGACAAGTTTTGTGCCAAACAAAAAATAAAAAAAAATAAATCGGGTGGCACAACGGCTCATGAAGAACCAGGACCTAGTGACTTACAACGCGCAACCATTCCTGTGTGCCTGTTGACAGGAATGGAAAGGACCTACAATTTTATGCCGAATCCGAACGGCTAGGCGAGAAGCACTTATTCGTGACAAGTGATACTCTTGGAGGATTTGTCAATTCCTCGCAAGAGGCAGTAGCCCTGAAAAAAAACTTTTTAGTTTTTTAGGTGGACGAGGCTGGGTGCCAAACTGGACGCGTAAATCTCCTGTTTGCTGATGGCTCCCTTACATATATATGCCAGATCAATGTCTTCTCTGGAAGCTTTACGTTAAGTTGAGTGTGGTACTCAACGTACTCTATACGCCTTCGACAAGAAATGGGGTATACGGATAAACACCTCCAAATCGGAGCTTGTGTGCTTCAGGAGACCCCAGTAGAGAGAGAGGAGAGCCAACTGCTAAACGCTGGTTCTGAAACTTTCGGATGGAGCTACGATAGCAGCCAAAACGAACGTGAATTATATAGGCATTCACTCACGAAACGTGCTCAAAAAGACCTTCCACCGACTCCACCCACTTATGATACGTAGAACTGAACTCAGCCACAAGACGAAGATACTTATGTACAAGCAGCTCCTGCGGCCGTTATCACCTATTCCTTCCCAGTCTAGTTCTCCATCTCGAAGACGCCCAAGAAGGAACTTTAAATGTTCGGAAGAAAGTTACTAAGGATCTCTTGTTTTGTAGGCTATAGGTCAATTGAAACAAATTTTTGATTTTTTTGTCGACGTTTCTCGTATGTTTATACCCTTCATCAGCCCTTTATTAAAATAAAAACATTATAAATAAACTAAAATACAAATTATAAATACTTACAATTAATTGAGCCTCAAATTTGTACATTGTACATGTGTAATATGACATTAAATAATATTAAATTTTAAATTTAGAAAATTATTAAAAACAAAATCCAAAATAATTTAATTTAAAAAAAAAACAAGTTAAAAAATTCATAAAAGGCCACAATCATAATTAAAGAAGTTACTAAGGATCTGCAACGGACTACATTTTGACCGGCAGCCAATGAGACTTCACGGGATTGAGCATCTTTATATACAGAGGCGAACATCATCCCCCTGGACAGGTGCCTATACTGCTTTCAGGAAAGAAGCTAGAAGGATGGCCACCGAGCAGCGACCACCCGAGACGAGATACCTCAGTATGATCGAAATCCTGGTTGACAACATAATCACTGGCAACGAGCAAGCAGTTTCGTTCAACGCTGACAAAGGGTGAGCATATCACCGTGACTAAATGCCAACCCATCCCCCCACAAAAGCATTACTTAACATCTGGCACTGAACACCCCAGGAGAATAAAGTCAAGTATTTTATATGTTATAATCCTTTAAAATTAAGACAAAGTATACAAACTCGGCCCCCTATCTGCCAATAAATGTATAATTATCATCGTATCTAACTATTTAAAAGTCAAATTGTAAATATTATTTTGTTCAACAAATATGGTAAGTGCTTTTTAACTAAATGGACAAACATTATACAATTCACGGTGGTAAAAGTGCAGAATAAATTATGAAAACATAACATTTCTGACTTTAACCAATGTTTGCTAAAAAACTCTAAGTTTTAAGTACCAGTAAATTCAAGAATTTCCCAAATTCAGAGTCTTTCACACTGCAATGACATTTATACATTTTCATCTGTCTTGACGTTAATCAAATTTACCAAAATAAAACAGAAATGAGAATCTAAATTCACCCTTATGTCAATGTTTTAACGCAAAATGTAAAAGACATGACTTTTTTTGAATTCCCAATTCTTTCACCACACCATCACTTTTATTAAATCAGTGTGTGTTCCAGTAATATTTACATATGTACGTTTAAAAACCTCCTCCTTCTCTCAATTTGCAATACACCATCCATCGGTATATCTTCAAAAAGAAATCCCAATTTCCAACAGCTCGGAATTCAAATCAATTGACTCTGACTGCCTCAATTCTCAATTTCAAAATACAATTCGTAAAATAATAAGAAAATTGGCAATTTAAATTTCTATAAAATTATACCATAACGAAATTTCTGATTGCCCTTATGCGTATTTTGGGGGAAGAGGTTTTTGTTTGTATCATCTAAAAACGATTAGATTTATTTTTCATCGATAAAAATTCCAACACGAGATTTTCCTTTTATGTCATTCAGTTGTGTAAAATTAAGTCAGTATCACGCTGTGAAAATATCGCGAGGATTATAAATGGAATATCAAAATTGAAAGCGCTGTATAAGGCGTAGTTTGTATTTCCGCTGCATGCCATGGTATACTCTCTGCTTTTCTTTAACTAAGCTACTAAGTGCATTTCTGTAGTTTTATAGGAAATTTACATATTTGAGAATAAGAAGATTAAGGGGAGCACATTACCAAACCAAAACAATGAAGTGCCTCACATAGTCTACACCACTTTTCTTGAGACTTAACAGATTTTATTTTCCCAGATTCGTGGAAGAATGCTTTTCAAAGATGATTTTCTAGAATGTAGTTATATCATTTATACACGTATTTATTATTCTCTTAAAGTTCATTCAACATCATTATCAAGAAATTCCATGTTCTAAACCACGCAAACAAAAAAAAAAAAATAATAAAACAAATTGTGAATAACAGCTGGTGCAAAAAGGAGGTGTCATTTTGGGAGGTATATTATTTTGTGTTGGGATAAGAAACCATTTGATTGTTGACAATTTGAACTCATGTTTCGAGACCACCACTAGAATTTCAAATTTAAAGGTTATTTTTAGAACAGAGGCAATATTGCAATGTCTATATCATGGTCTATTTTGGTGGGTGTTACTTTTTTAAGGTATAAAATTGAAGTTGTGTACTGGTATCGTATCGAAAAGTCTGGAACAGTTTGTTGAATATTAATAATTTTATTACGAAAGATAAGCTTTTGTCCTTAACTTTGCTACATACATACACTGAGGAAAAAAATACTTTCTAAAGTTAAATACGAGCGTATTTGATCTAAAGTTTTTAAAATGAAGTGGTGCATTTTCATTTTTATGTTGACAATGTTAATTTGAATATGCGACGTAATTTTAAGAGATTCAACCTAGTTTCAAAGTAAAACGTGTTTATTTATACATCTAAATCAACTTTTGTACATTTACATTTCGTTCAACGTTGTTGTAAAGTGAAACGTGTCATTTTTAAATTGAGATCCACATTTTAAGTGCGCTCAACCATGTTTCAAAGTGAAACATATTCATTTTTACATTGAAATCCACATTTTACTTTGCGATCCACTTTTATGGCATTAAAAGTGCCATCAACGTAGTTTCAAAGTGTTGCATAGTTAAGTAAACCTTAATTTGTTTGTATTTGTAAGCTTAATATAAAGAATTTCGAGAGCACGTTGTTGTTTTTCGAAGTAGCTCCCTTACATTTAGTAGTCCGTAGCGTAATGGTTAGTGCGTTCGACTGTCACGCTGGAGGTCTGGGATCACTTCCCAGCCTCGTCCATCTAAAAACTAAAAAAGTTTTTTTTTCAGGGCTACTGCCTCTTGCGAGGAATTGACAAATCCTCCAAGATTATCACTTGTCACGAATAAGTGCTTCTCGTCTAGCCGTTCGGATTCGGCATTAAATTGTAGGTCCCTTCCATTCCTGTCGAAAGACGCACACAGGAATGGTTGCGAGTTGTTAGTCACTAGGCCCTGGTTCTTCATGAGCCGTTGTGCCACCCGATTTTTTTTTCCCCCTTACATTTGTGAACAAATTAAACGCGCACTTAAAATTCTGTTTCATATTATCGAAAAACAATATTTAATTACTTTTCCTATATCTATTATACTCATAGCATCAAACGATTCACTTAAGTCGTCACAAATAAACGATTCACCACAAAAATGAAATGCGTCGAGCATCAACATATACATTTGTCTTTGTCTTACATAAATTTAAACAAAGAAGCGTGGCGTGGGTATCCATTTTGAATTTATACCTAACAGAGCTAAGTTCAATCTACGTTGATTCGAAGTAGATAAATGTTGTTTTAAAAGATGGATGAATTTGATTTACCTATAATTCCACTTTAAATCAAGATGTAAACGTAGTAAAATCTAGTTCGTTTTTAAGTTTGGAATCACTTTGAAATAAAGTCGCTCTACTTTGACTTAAGAATTTTCGGCGTTGGCGCCAAATCGTTCCGAAAAATATTAGAATCAAAGTTTTTTGCTTTGATTTTACGTTGTTTTTTGCTCTGTGTATGTACATAAATCGATTTGGGTTGGCATTTTGATAATTTAATCGGTCTTGAAATAATAGAATCATAAAATAGGCTTTTTATTATATACCGGAATATTAAGGAAGAAAAAAACAATTTTATTATTGAATTTGCGCGCTTCCTTAAAACAAAATTAAACTACATAAATTCATATGTGCATACATTTTTAGGACAACAGTCCAACATTTTCATTTCTCAAAATTTTTGGGAATAAAGGCTCTCCCAAACCAATGCGAAACATTCGTTGCGGCGAAAAAACATTCGTCACTCAAAATTATTTCATATGTTTCTCCGCCGCGTTGGTGTGGGCACTCTCATATATCACCATGTAAATAAATTTTGACATGCGAATGTTTTTTCGCCGCAACGAATGTTCCGCATTGGTTTGGGAGAGCCTTAACTCCAAAAGTAAGGCGAAGTAATGAATTATATTAAGAGATTTTTTCTAGGAGATTAGATGTATAAATAATATCAAAATGGATTGGTCTAAGAGCCGACAGTAAACATTAGGAGTGAATTTAGATACCTATAACTAAAATATGAGTATGAGGGTTTATATTTATTATAGGCGTATGTAGCTTGAGATCAGAAACAAAAGTGTGGTAGGTTTTTTTTTGGGTGGTTAAAAATAGCGGTTTCCGAGTTCTTAATCATTTTAAATTTAACCACAAAACGTTAACAAAAATTACACGAACTGCGCAAACTTAATGTAGTAATCAAATTAAGAATTTTTAAGGCGAGCAAAATGTTTAAAATTGTTTTAAATTTAAAAAAGCTGTGTCATTTTTAACTTTAGAAATTAAAATTAAAAAAAAAACACCAACTTTTTGTTTGTACATACAAAAAATAAAATCATCAACGCAATCTTAAAATATTTACTTATAATAAAAAGATGTTTTTTAAAAACAAAACACAATAATATAATGAAAAAAAAAATGGATTAAAATCAGTGAAGCATGTTTACCAAGAATCAAAAGAGTCAGCGAAGAAAAGAACCCTAAAATCATGTGTGATATATGATTAGATTGCATTTTAACAAATTTCTCAGCTTGACTTCAACCTCCCCCTCTCCACCTCTTTAAATTCGTCTAGATAAAAAAACCAATGAGGGCATTTTGGGGCAGTTAGGTATGTTGTAGAGGTGAAATTCTGCGTCGATACCAGCAATACAATTTCATGAATTAATTTTTGCTCACGTACTCGTATTAAGAAGACAAATGTATTTTTCCCTTCAATGTTAATAAGGATTTCGAATATATGTAATGTTACTAATTCTATGTCTTAAATAAATATTCAGCAAACAAATTGTATTAATAATTCCATTGGAAGAATGTAAGATCTAGTTTTTGTCAAGATATTGAATGTTCTGTTTCTGAAGCTGAATTTTCACTCTTGAATAATAGTGTTCATCACAAAGCATTACATACTTACTTACTTAGGTCCTCGGATCTATTACGTCCGTGATGTTTCCCTTACGGGACATAGGGCCTCCACTACACCTACGCGCCATCGTGTACGATTTCTTGAAATATATTTCAGCTCTCTCCAACTTTTCCCCAGTCATGCCGATTCCTGTTCGACCGTTCTTCGCCATGTACTTCCAGGCCGGCCCACTTGTCTTCCCTCCTGTGTGAGCGGGTTCCACTGCATTGCTTGAGATGCAATGCACCGATCGCCTTTTCGAAGCGTATGGCCAATCCACTGCCACTTTCTTCTTCGTATAATGGAGTCTATGGGAACCTGACCCGTTCTCGCATGAAGTTCGGCATTGGAGATACGGTTGTGCCAGAAAATCCTCAAGATGTTTCCCAGACATCTATTAACGAAGGTTTGCAGCTTTCTAGTGACAGTGTCAGTGACTTTCCAAGTGCTGCAGCCGTAAAGCAGAACGGATTCAACATTGGAGCGGAACAGTCGTAGCTTGGTCTTTAAGCTAAAAAAGTTGTTTCTCCATATTTTGGACAGCATTCCGAACGCAGCCTTTGCTTTTCTGATTCGGCTGTTTACTTCCAGTTCAGTTCCGCCACCCGTAGAGACAATACTCCCAAGATATTGGAAATCCTCTACCATCTCTACCGGTTGTCCAGAAATATTTACTTGGATTGATGAGGAGGTTCCAAGGCTGATCCTTTTAGTTTTTGCCGAGTTGATCTTAAGCCCTACGATTTCTGCTTCTCTCTCCACCCTTGTTGTCATTTGATGGAGATCCATGATCCTATGAGAGAGTAAGTATACGTCGTCCGCGTAGTCCAGATGTTTGAGGTGAGATTGCAGAGTCCACTGAATTCCTCCATTTCCATTTGACAAAGCTGCGTGCAGTACGTCACTTACCACCAACAGGAACAGTATTGGTGACAGTATACAGCCTTGCCTAACTCCACTTTGGATTTCAAACTCCTCTGACAGCCTACCTTTGTGCAAAACGTGACACTTGGATCCATCATATGTAGCCTTTATCAATTATCAATTTATCTGGGATGCCCCTTCTGCGCAAAGCAAGCCAAATAAATTCTCTATTGACACTGTCGAACGCCTTTTCAAAATCGATGAACAGCAGGTGAAGTGGTGATCGATATGCATCGCACTGTTCGATGATGATCCGCAAGGTGTTGATGTGATCCACACAGGAAGATCCAGTGCAGAAACCTGCTTGTTCGGCGTCGAGTGTCTTCGAGGTGGTCTTTAATTCGGTTCAATACTATCATTGCTATTATCTTGGCTACTGCAGGCAGAACGCATATTCCTCTCCAGTTTTCGCACTGTGTGAGATCTCCTTTCTTTGGGAGCTTGACAAAGCATTACATATATACATAACATATATCTTTTAATTTTGGCATTTTAAATCGATTTTCTGTTTCAAATTGTAATAATTATGTGTATAACTTTTCAAAAGCCGATTATGTGTCGTTAAATAACTTTATTTATTCAGTTCTATGGGAAAATATTCTATCAGCTCCTAGTCTTGAGCTTAACTACAATGCTTTCTGTAAGGTGATAGAAACCGCTTTTTTTAAATTAAATTTAAAACGTGCCATGACAAACATGTACAAAAAGAGCATAACTAATATCTCATTTCGAAGTAAATTTTGTCAATTAAGAAAAGAATATGAGTATCTTTGGTCGCTTGAGTCGAAAATCAAGCACAATTCTAAAGCATTCTGGACATTCATTAACACAAAGAGAAAATCACTTGGCATACCATCTAAGATGGAGCTAAATGGTGTTGTTAGTGATAACTTGAATGTTATAATATAAGTAACATGTTTGATTCTTTTTTCAGTCAAATTATGTGAATCTTAATACTGAATGTATGAATTTACCTTTATGTAATGCTATAACTGATATTGGTCATGTAACTATAACAGAAGAGGATATTTTAATGGAATTATCTTCTCTTGAATCGAGCAATTCTGTTGCACCTGATAACATTCCACCAATTTTCTTAAAGATTTGTAAGTTTGGTCTTCTCAAGCCACTTCATATGTATTGGTGAGTTCCTCAAAACTTGGAAGTGGTCATTTATCACTCCTATACATAAGTCCGGTACGAAAAAAGTTGTTACAAATTATAAATTATAGGCCCATTGTAAAACTTCAAATAATTCCAAAAATCTTTGAAGCTATTGTCAAAAATAAGTTTTATATCAGACTTTTGGCATGGTTTTGTGAACGGTAAATCCACAACTACGAATTTAGTAATTTTTTCTAATGCCTACCTGTCTGACTTAGAGAATAGACATCAAGTTGACTCAACTTTTACTGATTTTAGCTTTTAACAGCGTCCAACACAACATTTTGATTAAGAAGCTAAAATTTCTTGGTCTTCACTCGAAATTGTTATTGTGGCTGAGTAGCTACTTGATTGGAAGAAAGCAATTTGTAAAACTAGGATCCGAAATGTCTTCACAGATCACAAATTCTTAAGGTGTTCCACAAGGGAGCCATCTTTGGTTAGGTTAAAAGGGGTGATGAAGCGGCAAGCCGAATCATCTCACTCGGATCTCAGTGGATCCATTGTGCTCCCCGGGAGTTGACTTGGGTAGGAGAAAGGATGGGTGAGGAGAGGACATGGTGCGAGGGAGCCATCTTGGTCCACTCTTGTTTTTGTTATTCATAAATGATTTGCCAACATATGTTGTTCATTCCAACAGCTTATTATATGCTGTTGATCTTTAAATATTCAAGGAAATTAAGAATCCGATGCTATTAAACTACAATATGACTTAAATAATATTTCTGTTTGGTGTGACCGCAATGGACTATACTTTAATATTAGTAGGTGTTCGGTCTTAACCATATTCAACATTTTTAACCCTATCATATTGGACTATACAATATTGTCAATATGACCCTAAAGAGAGTCTCCAGACAAAAAGATCTAGGAGTTATTTTTGACGAACAATTTAAGTTCTCCTGGCATTACGACTAGATAATATCTAAGGCAAACTCAATGTTACGTTTCTTATTTCGTATTGCTAATGATTTTCAAGACCCTTATACTCTCAAGACAATTTATATTTCATTGATACGTTCATCTCTAGAGTACTGTTCTGTTGTGTGAAATTCGTATTACGCTAATGCCCAACTACGTATTGGGAAAGTTCAAAGGAGGTTCACTAAATTTGCTTTAAGAAAATTTAATTGGTCCTATAGACCACCTTATGATGCGAGATGTGCTTTGATCAATCTTAAGCCAATTAGTATAAAACGTGAATATTTGTCTGTTCTTTTTGCACGTGCTGTTTTATGTGGGTACTATTTATGTAAGCTATATTTTCTGCATTTCCGATTCAAAATACCTTATGTTTCCACAGGTCGGCAACAAGGTGTTGTTTTATCACAGGAACTCGAAACTCACTGATATTTTTCCAATAATAAATAACCAACGCATAATTTTGTTAAATTTAAGCCATTCACTACAATTGTATAATTTTAACACTCTTAAATAAATTCGGCAAACGCAACAAAGAAAATCTTGAACTCGACTTGTGAGAAATGTCATATCTTACTATTTGTGTGTGCAAATCAAAATTTTCTCTCGAAGTGATACCAAGTTTGGATTTTTTTTTTTTTTGGTGATTACTTTATGCAGATGGAAAATAAAATCCTATTACATTTGCCTGTCACAAATGTGATGATCAGAGATCACCTTATACGCGATTCCACTCCAGGTTTAATCCAAATCGTTAGAGCATTTTCGAAAAAAACTTAATAAAATAATAGCCCATTTTAGATGAGTTAAAACAAAAATTGGAATTTTTGGAAGCCAATCCATTCAACTGGTGAGGCTCTAGCTTTAGCACAGACAAACAGACCGACTGACCTCTTGACGAAAATAGTTTTTGGGGCTTCTCCATCATCGTTAAGTTAGTTTTGATTGAAACCTCGATATTTTTTTTTACACGAAGCCAATACTTTCCCTTTATGGCAAGTAAAAAGTAAATCGCCCCAAGCCTGCGGGTGCATGATTATTAAATTCCGGAATCTACTGCTAACGTGTTCTTTACTTCTATAATGACATATTTTACCAAAATCTCGACTTCGAATTATTTCAAGGAAAGAAATATTCTTAAGTACCAATGCATTGCAACTAAAATAAAACCCAGGACCGGATCGCACTCTCAATTGCTCTTGAAACTAACAACTAGAATATAGCTATAGAAATTGACGGTCTAATAGTTTAATGGGTTATAATTTTATGAAGTTAATGAGAAAATAATAAAAACAAGTTGAATTAGCAATTTTGATTTAATAGAAAATATGTGGAAAAAAGTTAAAAATAAATATTTATTTATCTAAAAACATTAAATATTCGCACACAAATTTTTAATCCAATATTTTTTGACTAACTTAGAAGTACCAATTCACAAAATTATATCAAAATCAACCAAGCTCTTGACGATATTTTCCGAATATCACAAAACTATAACAATTTGCTACGAAACCATCAAAACTTTATTTTTTAATTGCTCAGTTTTTAGCAAAAACAACCTTGTATGCAGTTTTATTAAAATTAGTCTAGATATTGCATGCACAAAGTTTAATCTAAATCTTTAGAGCTGTTTTGAAGAAAACTTGATAAAACTGAAATCATTGTGGTAGCTACTTGTATTAGACCAAAAACAATAAATTGAATTTCTCATCTAGGGAATAACATATAAATTCTTTATACCAAATCCGTGCAAACGTTTGGGGTCTAGCTCGATGTACATCAGGATTCAGGACCCACAGTAGCACGTGTTGCAGACGCACAGCTACACAGACAAACAGCACGACGAACGGACGTCTTATCGAAATCGAAACCAATGCCTTAGTAGAGCAAGTAAATGCAAGTGCTTGCTCTATAGTACAGTAACTATATACATTCACGTATGCGTCAAATCTGGTATATCTGATTTTTTACCGAGTTGTTCAGGACATTGGCCTAGTAAATAACTTAAGTTTTCGACCTCGAGCGTCGACCGCTTCATGGTCAAAAATCGAAAAAATCGCGATTTTTTCGCGCTTTTTTCAGTTCTTGGGAATTTTAGTCCTAAAGAATTAATTTTAAATAAAAACATTGTTCTACGATTTCAATGTAATCTACTTTGCTCCAATTTGAGCCCAAAACCATCTATTTACCCCGAATGGTTTCCAAAATACAGTATTTCAAAATTAAGCGATACGAAAAAAAAAAATATAACAAGTAGAGTTATAAAACAGTATAATGGAAAATAAAGAATGGTTGACATAAATGCATCAAAGCATTGGAGCTGTACGTTGAGCCAAAATAATAGGACAATCATACTGGAAGAGGGGTTAAGATGTCCCGTTAAGATGGGAGGGGCAATTATCTAAAAAAATTACTTAAGGTAGAAACAACATTATTGAAAAACAATGGTTACACCCACAATATTCTCCTATAGCTTATCTTGAACCCAGATACCCATTCTTGAATTTTCTTTTTAAATAAAGTTATTATAAACATTTAAACATTCTGAAAAATAATTGTCTACTATTTACTTAGTAGAAACAGGATCCTTGGAGCAAATTTCTTTTTCAATATTTTGAGTTTGGAAATTAATTTCCCAAAAACTACCGATTAAAATAACTTTATTTAAAAAAAATTCAAGAATGGGCTTCTGGACTTAAGATAAGCTATATGAGAATATTGTGGGTTTTACCATTCATTTTCAATAGTGTTGTTTTTACCTTAAGTCATTTTTTTTATATAATCGCCCCTCCCATCTTAACAAGGGTATATAGACCCCTCGTCCGGTATGATTGTCCTATTATTTTGGCTCAACCTACACGCTCCAATGCTTTGGTGCATTTATGTCAACCATTCTTTATTTTCCATTATACTGTTTTATAACACTACTTGTTACATTTTTTTTCGTATCGCAAAATTTTGAAACGCTGTATTTTGGAAACCATTCGGGGTACAGAGATGGTTTTGATCTCAAATTGGAGAAAAGTAGATTACATTGAAATCGTAGAACAATGTTTTTATTTAAAATTACTTCTTAAGGACTAAAATCGGCAATAACTGAAAAAGCGCGAAACAGTCGCGGTTTTTTCGATTTTGGACCATGAAGCGGTCGACGCTCGAGGTCGAAAACTTAGGTTATTTACTAGGCTAATATCCTGAACAACTAAGCAAAAAACCAGAAATACCATCGGTGCCTTCCATACAAACGACAAGGTTACTGGACTACTATCACATTTCACAAATTAAATGTACATAATATGTAGATACAAAATGCAAATGTATAAGAAATCTTTTCAAAATTTGTGAAGCGTCTTACGAAAATCAGTTCAATGATGGGTACCGGTACCGTTAATATGCGTTATTCGTAAATTTTTACCAAAATATTGACCTTACCTACCCTTAATAGTAGTTCGTAAGTTTTGATGATAAATAACTTTTTTCATAAAGTTTATATGGCAGATACCGGAATTTGTTGATGAATGAAAATTTGAATGTTCCCTCTATTTAGAATCAACTAAAACAGTTTTGCGGATTCTATAATAGGCATGCATGTCTCGAGTTCAATATTTGCTTACGAGTCTAAAAATTGCCCTGCTATAGAACCTATATATATATCGTAGGATATATGTAAAGGTTCAAATAAAAACCTGCTCACCATCAGGGGTGGACGAAGCTTCTTTTTGCCCTGGCGAGGGCGACGAAAACCCACCACAATAAATTAATCCTTTAAAAAAATAAGTTATTTTTTTCATTTTGTACCTTCTTTTACAGTTCATTAATGAAATATGAAAAATTCCCTGGGTTGTTCCTAAGTTTCCATTTCTTTGTTTTATAGGATTTTTTCTTTATTTACCCACAAAGAAAATAAATTCCAACAAATATTCTTTTTCTAAGCAAAAAGGTAATCTCAAACAAGTGGACTCATTTATTCAAAAGCTTATTAATATTTTAATCATAAAAACAAGTCCCTTTGTGTTTCATTTAACATGTTAAATTCCATATTTGTTGTAAAATGATAGAGAGTTCATTTTAATTTATATTTAATATTCTTTACTACTTCCTTGCTCCTATGCAAAGAATCCCTTTATAGGTAAACCAAGCCGCGAAATTGTATTATCTTGAAATGAAAGGATATTATATCTCTCCAGGTGCAATCCTTAAACTCACTTCATTATCAAAGAAATAATACAAAAATAAAAATAAATGAATGAATCTCTCTTTCTCAAAAGTAATTGCTTGCTTTCTTTCTGGTAGAAAGTAGTATTATTATTATTATTCTTTGGTACACAGTTCATTGTCAAGTTTTTTGTTTGCTAATAAATTGAATGTAAATTTGTATTCAAACAAAATAATGAGTAAGAGAGAGTTTCTTACTCGGAAACACTTTTTTTTTTTACTTTCATAATTGTCATTATTGTTATAACAAACATAAATGAATCAGATATCTCATGAAAATAATAACTTCACCTCTGCCACAGAAAAAATGACTCAATAATTAAATTTGCAATGAGAGAAAGTAAAAATAATATATTATTTAGCCTTAATGTGATGATTATGGTTCTCAAATGAATCGCATTCACATGTGACAATTAAGTTTTAATTAAAAGCAAATAAATCACTTCAGTTCAAACCCTCTAACTGCGTAATCAAATTCTAATAACTCAGCAAACATATTTTCTTTTTCCGCGTAGATTTGTCTATCTTTTTTTCAAGGGGAAAGCATTGGTTTCGCAAAAAAAATTTAAGAACTTTTTTTTTTGAATTATTTATTTAGTCAATATGCAATTATATGGTTTATCTCAGAGCAAACTGGAAAAATAAAACACAACGGCTCGTGAAGAACCAGGGCCTAGTAACTAACAATTCGCAACCTTTTCTGTGTGCACGTATCGACGGGAATTGAAGGGACCTACAATTTTATTCCGAATCCGAACGGCTAGACGGGAAGCACTTATTCATGGCAAGTTATACTCTTGGAGGATTTGTCAATTCCTCGCAAGAGGCAGTATAGCCCTGAAAAAAACCTCGTAGTTTTTTTTTAGGTGGACGAGGCTGGGAAGTGAACCCAGACCTCCAGCGTGACAGTCCAAACCATTACGCTACGGGCTACTACAGTTATATCTTATTTTTTTTATAAAAATAAGCAAGTGCGTCCAACTGAGTCGAATATTTAAGTAATATTTTTTTTTGTATTATAGCCGGGTTATGCAAAAAAAGGCAGATGTTATATTGAATGTTCAGGTCCTGGTACTGCACAACAACATACACATTCACGCTAGGAAACCACGTGTAAATCAATTTGAAAAAGGCACTTTCATACCTTTGCGTCACGGCGCGCTTATCAATTCCGACAAAGCCTTGAATTAAAATAAATCATATGCAAATACAGAAATACTTACAACATCTTATGGTGGAATATAAATCGTATAAACGTACAAACACTTACTTAGTTAAATGGATGTTATGGAAATTTACATATGAAAAGAGACTTCAGGAGCACTCCGAAGTAATGATGAGTAGGAATTCATTCAGTAGAACTTATATCAGCCGGAAATTGACTTCATATTTCACAGTGAAATTCGATGGGCTTAGAATTATCAAGATAATTTTATCAAAATCGAAGATTGCCAGGATTTTACTAGCACTGCAAAAGTATTAAAAAAAAGTATTAAAATGTTTTATCATTTCAATGTTGGAAACCTTACCATTGATCATTGAAATACCAAAAGTCATTTTAGGCACCATCAGTTATAGATTTTATTGGAAACCATCAATGAAAATTTTGGTTATTTATTTGTGTACATTTCGAAACTTAAATCTTCTTTTTTTTTTGATACAAAAACATAGCACATGACTTAATTATTTTTTCTTAAAGTGTCTTTCTAAGCTAGAGAAACAATAATTAAGTCCTACGATGTATTCTAGTATAAAAAGAATAATTTATTTTTCTTTAAAAACCTCTCAAAATTATAAAAGTAAAAATTTTCAACTGGCCACTTAATTCAAAGTTATGATTTAAAATTATTTTTCTTTTTACTATTTGGTAAACTTAAATTAACTGAACAATGGACAGTTTTTAATAATCAAATAATAATCAAATAAAAATATAGCACTGTTTTAATTGAAATAACAAAATAAAAAATGTTTCGTGCAAATTGCGTACTTCTGAGAGAATTGGGCGTCATCTCTTTGGAGCAGAGAAGATGATGCAGAGGATGATCCCTTGAAAGGCGGCAATATAAAATGCTTCCCCGATTTGGTATCGATAAATAGGACGATCATGATTTTATTTATCGTTCTCGCCTCTCAAAATCAACGATAATTATGTTTTTTTTTTTTTTTAATTTAATAGAGGATTCATTGCCTTTTGACGAAAGACATTACGGAAAATATAGGTTTAAAAAAACAAAAACAGATTCTCATTCCATCAACGAAATCAAGCATCTTCGGGCGCGGTTAGTACTTAGATGGGGGACCGCATGAGCATTGAGTTTTTTGTCTTGGTATAATTTTGACTCCACGCTTCAGATGGAATGAAAAATCGACAATAATGGTTTATCCCGAGTATTTTATTGAATAAGGAAACACAAAATTCTTATTCCAAATATTTTGAATATGAATAAATATAGTTTTAAAAAATTCCATTTAATGCAATTGACACAGCAAAACCCTTTAATTTTATTCACCCCTATAAAAACGGATCAAATTTAATTGGGATCAAATTCAACCAAAATTTTAACGCAATTGACACACGGCCTAATTTCAAAATTACCCTAGCTAACCACACTTCAAGTGAAAAAATTTTAATAATTATTCGCTCCCTGTTTTTTGTTATTTTCCTATATAACATTGGAAATATGCATCTTAAGAAAAAAAAGCATTGAGACAAAAATTTTTTTGCTATAAAATTCTCCACAAGATGACATTTATATTAAACTTTCTGGTGTTATATTTTTGTCGCTATACAGCTTTGAAGTCAGAAAAAAGCTGTAAAAACAGATTAGTTTTGATGCGCTAAACTAACAAAAAAAATGGGCACGACTAGATCGCACAAAACTTGCTCTCGTAGCTAACATCTTTAACGTAGCTTGAAATGTAAAATGTACAATATACATATTTATTGGTTCCATAACATTATGATATCATTAAAAAAAAAAAGTTTTAAAAACAATTTAATATATAAATGTTACTATGAATTATTATAAATTAGTTATTTTAATAGCTTAAACAGATAGAGCTCAAAAAAAAAATATGCTATCTGATTTGTTTAATAAATATGTATTTATAAAAAAAAAATTCAAAAATCGTTAGAGCGGTTTTTTCTTAAATTAATTTTTTATACATACAATTTCTTGAAGATACTTAAATTTGGTATGCCAACTTTAAGTATTTAATAAAATACACAAAATCAAAAAAAAAATTCACTAACCCGTTTCCAAGATATTAAATTTTCAAAAAAAAATTTCAATATTTTTTTAAAAATCAAAAATTATTTTTTCGAAAATTTTTATATGCAAAATTGTTAAAATTATAAGCGACCTTTTGTATAAAAATTTTGGTTGAAATCGGTGTAGTAGTTAACGAGAAATTTGAAAACCAAAAAATCGGTTGTATCACCGGTACCTTAAATAACCGTTATAAAATTTTTTTTTCTACCAAAATATTTACTTTTTTACTTCGTAATTTTTTTTTTGAAATAAATCATTTTTTGTATATTGGCTGTATGACAGGTACCGTTATTTTTTGAGCTAAAAAAAAAATTTCAATTTCCTCTCTAGGGAATCACATAAGAAGCTTAAGTCCAATGTTTAAAGAAAATCGCTGCAGCCGTTTAGACTGCAGATCGAGGTACATACAGATTGACGGACAGACAGACAGAATTGCGAGACCCACTTTTTTCTGGTTCTCTATAATCGTAATGTAAGGGAAAATTATTATCTCGATCCACGAATCCTAAACTTGCCCTATACTACGTATATCGCAAGTAAAATCCTAAACTTGCCCTATGTAGTAAAAAATGGTCCAATTGTACTACGAATATGAATGTAGACTGAAGTACTTTAGGGAATTACAAAATAAAATATCGAAACCCGATTCAAGTCGGTCTGACAAGCATGAGAGAAAATATTAATTAAGTGCACCGCGAAATTTTTGCACCAATGCAGTGGTCAAAGTGAGACATTTAAGCTGGTGTTAATTTTTGTACCCATACTTGGAACCCTTAACTAACGCTAAGTATCATTATAATATTTATAATATTTTTTTAGCAACTTTGGTAGCAAACAATATTTGTCTGTTTCATTAAAATAAAAATGGCAAAATTAAATACAGTAGACGCCACTTAAAGCGACTGCCAAGGGACCAGCCAAATGTAATCGCAATAGCCAGCGGTCGTTATATCTGACTTTCAGAGAAAATGATTGATAAGAAAAACAGAAATACATAAGTATTCACTTTCAAAGTTTAGGAACAGAATAATAAAGAACCTAGTTAAATTCATTCGCGAAGAAAGGAATTTGTGTATATTCGAACACGTTCAGTTTTGAACTCTCAGTTACCTACTTCTTGTTTGAGTTTTTCGGCATTCCGTCGTTGTAAGCGGCGCAACTGAATTTTTTTTTGCCTGAAATTCGTCGTTATATGCAACTAGTCGCTATAGATGATGTTTTGACGACGGGAAATTTGAAAATGATTTCAGCAAAATGTTCAAAAACTGCACAATTTCGTTCAGTGGGAACATAGTAGGGTAAAGGCGGGTGATATGGCACTATGGGGATGGCACCCTCTTAAAATTTCCCACTTAATGACTTCTTCTTTAAACAAAATATCTTTAAGTTTCACGCAAGCTTACAGCGTGTGTAGTTAAAATCCACTTAGCTTGTTAAATGTTAAAAGTGATGTTTTTAATACGAATATTTGTTTGTATTTTGGTAAATTTAGTGTAGAAAACAGCGTTGGATCTTGACTTATACCTGAATATACGTTATGTTCTTGTCATTTCGAATAACAGTAGCGATGCCAAAAGGGTGATGTGCCAACTCAAAATTTCAGACATTTCACCTCTTTCTGCTTCGTATTAATTTTTCATTTAAATTTTCCAAATATTTTTGTTAAACTTTGGAGTGCATGAAGTGAATAATTTACCACATTTTCACTTGTCTTTTTTGTAGGTATTTTGCTTTTGATTAAAATATAAATTTTAAATTGTGAAGTCTCCTAGCAATTATTTTTATGCAAGAACAAAATTTAAAAATTGCTTGTAGTAAAGTCCGCCCACTGCCACACTCAATTTTGTTTTAATCTTGACATTTTTACAACTTATAAAAAGAGATAATATAACAAAAAATCTGAAAGCTTCATTCAAATTGTTCGAGCCATTTCAGAGGAATTAAGGTATCTTAAAACAAAGGGTTGCAGTTGACGGATTTGTATTAAAAACTATATTTTAAATCTTTTTCTCGCTTCAGAGAAAAAACTCTGAAAATCTCATCCAAATACTTTAAGCCATTAGTATTTTTAACTGCATATGTGTGAAGTTCTTCAGTATAGGCAGGAAGTGCAATAACAAAAAAATAATTTGAAACAAATACTAGTTTTTGTGATTTTAGATTTTCTGAAAAACATGGAGACAGTAATCAGGTTCTGAGAGTTCGAGAAAAAGTTATAAGGAGTACTTAGCCATTATGGCACATTAGCCAATTTCTTACCTAATTCAATAACTTTGAAATCAAAAATTTTTATTTTTTCAATTTTTTTATTTTTTTCAAAAATTATTGACAAAAATAACTACAAACAGTCGTTTGAACGGTCCAACGAACTTCAATCGTATACACAGGTTCTACAGTGAATGTCCTTGCTTGAAGAAATAAAGAATATAAAATTTTGTAATATATGTATTTATCTACTTAAAACGACTCGTTAAATCATGAATGTTATTCAATCTTAAATAATTTTTTTAGTCTAAGTCGGAGTACACACTTCTTCTTAGAAACCGTTCATTAAACCATTTTCCTTTCTTTTTTCTCTCTTCAAGATCAAGAGACTCTAATAGTGCTATAGCAAGAGTAGCATTTCTCTTTTTCGTGTTCATACTTAGTCGAAAATAACTTCACACTTAAAGATACTAACAAATACTGAGAATTTTTCGAGCGACTGTCCGTTCAACCAAGTCGCAATATTTGTGCGTACTTTCGACCGCTACAGTTTTATCGACACTCTTTGCGACTGTCTCAAAATGAATGGCCCGTTTAAAAAAGAACAGACTTCTGGCTTTCAAAACAGGTACATTTATCGTCAATGTTTTCATTCTTTTAAAATATTTTTCTTTTAAATGATTTATTTTCAATTTTAGATATTTTTAAAAAGTGCCCGTGCCACCTTTACAGAATGAGATAGACCCCCGTTTGATAAAAAATACTTGTATTTGGTCCCTTGTCCCTTATTATTTTGCGCCAACTACATATCATTTATTGTAAGAAAAACTACCAATTTTCGATGGTTTCTCGATTTATTTCACAGAGGAAACTCAAAATAAATGATGAAAATAAGTTTAGAAACCCATAACCCATAAGCTATGAGTTGTACGCAGTGATTTGGCATAATTCCTAAAACGCTTAACTCTAATCTATAGGTTCAAATTTTGCATCTCACTTTACCCGGGGTTTAGACAAGCGAGTAGAACTAGTAACGTTTGTGTGTGTTTGTGTATCTGAACACAAGAGAGCCAACTAGTAGCCCAAATAGTATAATATTTTTGCCTGCGAGTAGCCTGCCAGTTATCCTGCTAGTGTAGTGTATTGTTTTCATTTATTTGTTTTGTTTCCATAGTTTCCATAATTTGTATATTTTTCTGTATGAAATATTTTTAAAAATCATACTAGTTGACAAAACGCGCAGAGAGCTACTAGTCACACATAAATCCATACAATTAACACTATGATACAAATGCTACTAGTTCTACTCGCTTGTCTACACCCCGGGTTAACTACATCTGTACAAAGCCAAAGTGTCTTAAAAGTAAATCAATTAACGTTTTCTCCTTTCATATATCGGCTGCGCTTCCATTCTACCTTGCTCAATAACTTCATGTAAAATCGGAATCATGCCGTAATTGTTGTCTCTATAAAAAAGACGCTCGGTACACTCGGGCGTATACGCACTATTTTTTACTCTATTGAAATTTTAATAATTTTTTTTTTTTATTTATGAAAAATTTATTTTTATACTAATTTTGTAATATATGTATGTATGTAATATACATATATATTATGTATACGTATGTTTAATTATTTTAAGAAGATCCTGTGTACAAAATTTAAACAAAATGTTTGGCAATGCTATTTACGTTGCATGCAAAAATATATAACACACATAAGGCAATTTCCTCAAAGAAATTGTCAAAACTCTATCTCCGTTGTAAGTATTTATTTAAGGAAAAAAAAAACTGAAATTATGTAGTTTTCTTACAACCACCTTACACATTGCAGGAAATTATGACACGAAACCAATGTATGCTCTATATGAGCAAGTGAACATTTTATCAAAGTCATATTTCCCATCGCAAAGAGCTATCTACGCCACTGCTGCATACATTATTTTAAAAACTGAGTAAGAGGTAGCTCCAAATTTGAGTTATTTATTTTACTTTTACTATTGTAAGTAAAAAGCATGGTATAAATTTCAGGTCCATTATATGTTTACCATTTAAGTTGTTAAATGCACTTTATTGCAATCTTAGGCTTAGTGCATTTCAATGTTTTGCATTTCAATGTTTTTTGGGTATTCGTATTTTCACTTAATGAAGAAATGGAATTGGAAAATAAATAATGTATATTCATATACGTAACATACATATACATAATATGAATCTGGAATTTAGACAATCGCTTTCTTCAAAGGACTTAACCTGGAGTATCAATGTTAAACTTCAATGGAATAGAAAAGAACTAAATTAAATACACGATTCGCTTTTACGAACTTGGAAGTAAAAAGGTAGGGCTGGCCACTAGACGCGACTCTGCGAGAATTTTGTAAGTCTCGTCTCGGTCTCGTGTTGGTCTCGTGTTGGTCTCGTATAATTAAGTCTCGTCTCGGTCTCGTCTCCGAAAAATACTATTTCCGGCCAACTTGTTGATTATTGGAACGAAATATTTTCGGTTATAGTTTGAATAAACTCTCTGTAAATTACGGTCCAAATATACAGTCTCGTCTCGGTCTCGTCTCGGATGCTTTAAAGCCAGTCTCGGTCTCGTCATGCGAGACCGAGATCGATACCGAGACTTTTCTCGTCTCGTGACCAGCCCTATAAAAAGGTTTAGTATTGAATATGAATGAATTTGATAATTAATAAAAGATGAAATTCATGCATTCCTTACTTTTTGAATTTTGTTTAGAAATCGGACAGATTTTTTTCCCGTTAAATATATAAAAGTTTAACCAAAAACACAGCAGTTTATTAAAAAGACAGTTTTACCACAAGCGGGCACCATAAATATAGCTTGTTTTGATTAATTTATAATTTATATTATCAAACTGCGCTCTGCTACAAAATAGTCTAGGAGAGATAGAAAATATAATATGGGTAAGTGGGCACAAATTATTTCATGAAAATTGATTGCTGGTATCGACGCAGAATTTTATCCTGTACAACATATCCAAAGTGCCCTAAAATGCCTTTATTGACTTTTTGTATAGACGCATTTAAAGAGGTGATGGCGAGATTTTAGTGTTCATTATTACCATAAATATTAAAAAAGTTTTGAAAGCCAAGGGACCTATATGGGTAATCGTATATGGGTATATCGGTAAAAGTGTTATTAAAAACTATTTTTTTTGTTGCCTATAAAAATTCCAAAAATACTCTTGAAGGATCTACCTAAGGTCTTAGCATTTTTTTGATACCACTTTTTCAATTTTATGATAAAGTTTTTCATATAGTTTTAAAAAAGATAAGACACAAGGTGCAAAAAAACACCTGTTTATATAAAAATGGTCGGACTGGTGTTAATCACCAGAAAAAGCTGTCCAACCACTGGTTTCGTAAAGAGGACAGTCCTAGCTTTCATTTAATACCCCATTTGTAAGCCATCAAAAATTGCACCAGAAATTACCATTTTCGAACCCATGGCACCTGAAAAACTTTATCCGATCACTGGGTTTGAAATCTTGTAGCCTTGAGCTATCGATAAGTGTCCATTTTTTTTGACAGCCGCGATGAGATAGGTTATCTCAGGGTGGTCTCCTCCCTGACTAATATGAATAATGATTTCCGCATAAGTAAAAACCAATTGAACAAAAGATAAAGCAAAAAAGTTTAAAATTGATTTAGTAATATTTCTTGCTTCCTTTATTGACGGGTAGGATATCAATTTGAATATTACATAGAATTCTGTAAAAGTTTAATATAAATCATCAGTAACGTAAATTATGAATTCCATTAGATGAATACAGATATTTTGTATGTATTAAAATGTATCAAACATTTTCAATTGATCTTTTTTGTTATATTTTGTTTGTTCTTTTATATAAGACTTGGCACGTGATTAATTTGCAAAGGTACGTTTTTCACTGTCATAGAGTGTAATATTTTATTCAGATGTTTTCAATACTGAAAAATGAAATGACAAACATAGGTTTGTGCTTGTTCTTACATCCAAGTGTTGGAGTTAGACAGCTCAACGGATAAGAGTGTATCAATTTTTAATATGCAAGAATATTAGCTTTTGAAGGTAGGGCATTTTGCAAACCCCTGTGAAAAATATAAAAGAACGAATCACTCTGGCCAAATAGAGACCTTATTTTTGCAAAGCTCATCAATTTAAAATACACTATTTGTCACTGTTTTCTTAATTCGTTGAGAAAATATTGAGCATACTAACTTTTAGCTAACAACTAGAAATTGTCAATATAATGGTTCGATGCTATTCAACCATATTCTGCAAGTCGTATTTTGTGTTGTACTCTTATTCAAACTTGAACTCGTATCGTATGAAATTCGTTATTGTTAACGCGGGCAAAATAAAAACAAGCTAAAATAGCAATTTTTCTACATAGTTTACTTATCGGTATTTAGAAAAGCTGAATGTTACCTACATTATGCAGATAAATTTAAGCGTACACTTGGGCGTATACGTACTTTTTTTTGTATGGAATTGTGATTTTTTTTTTTTATTTAGCTTTGTATGGAATATGTATTCAAAAATGATTCAATTTGTTTGTTGATTTTAAAACGAATCTATCTTTGCAACGCAGGTTTCATTAAAAAGTATAAAAGATCACTACATTAGCATCATGGTCTGGAAGAGTCAAAAATTCTCTTGCATAATAAGCGACTTATGCTTCAAGTCCAGAATTAGACAAATGAAATTGCAACACGGAGTAGGTCGTGTTATTTTATTTTTTGCGATATATGGAGATACTATAGAGCTAGTTTTGGATCAGATGTTAAAGAAAAAAGGATTTCCTGCAAATCTGTCTATAATTGTCTGTACCTCGACCTGCGGCCTAAATAACTAAGACAGGTATATTTCAAATTTTGTGCCTATGATTTTCATGTGATTCTTTAGAAAATACATTTTAGTTTTAAATAAAATGGTACCTCCCACTTAGCCATTATGAAAAAAGTTTTTAACTTAAGAACAATTTTTGATTAAAAAAAAAAAAAAACCCATCACTCTTAAGGGTATCGTCTATATCTTTAAAAAAAAATACGAATAATAGTAACTAAATAGACCTAGATGAAGACGAATTACTTAGGACCAGTTTTTCAGTGCGAAGTTAAAGTTAAACCCGAGTTAACTCACCAAATTTTGTGAGTAAACTTTGAATTAAATCAAAAAAATGTTCATGATATTTTATCTTCGGTGTTTTTTTTTTAAGGTATTCTGAATTCATCATCAATTAAAAAACAGCTTCATGACGTAACTGTAGACAGATCTATTTCCAGAGTTAACTACGTAACTCGGGCTTAACCCAAAACTGAAAAACTTGGCCTTAGTTGTTTCACTACGTTTTAGAAAACTTGACAAACGGGACGGAACACCCTGAGGACAATAAAGTCAGCCGACTTTTAGATTTAATTTTTTGACATGTATTTTATATTTTATAATCCTTTAAATTTAAGACAAAGTATAAGATTAGGCCCCCTATGTGCCAATAAATGTATAATATCATCGTATCTAACTAGTTATTATAAGTCAAATTGTAAATATTATTTTGTTCAATAAATATACATATATCTATCTATCTACGTTTTATAAACTGCATAATTGCAGGAGATTTTTAGAAACCAAAAAAAAAATTGCTTATTTACCTATATAAAAGTAACTAAGTTTTTTTTTCTATTTAAATATTTATTTATAATGTCAAACTGGAAGACGGCCATAGGCCAAACCATTTACAGCCATATTATTGACAATTTCTTAAACTAGAAAAGAAACTAGTTTTCGTTAAAACTAGTTTTGTTTCGAGTTTTGATAAAATGTAACAAAACTAGTTTTCAAAATAAATCGGTATTCTTCACTTTGCAAGATAAAACTAGTTTATATTTTCAAATCAGTTTCCAGTTTGAAACACAAAACTAGTTTTGTTGAAGTGACTCGTCTTTATTTGTCAACAAGAAGAATATTAAAAGTCAAATCGTTGTTCACGTCACAAATAAATTCGTTTGCGCACTATCCCAATAAGATGAAGGTATTTATATCTTGCCAGCAGTATTTATTGCCCACCTCTTACCTTAATTTAATAATTTCTTGTTTAAATTTAGGTTATATGGATTCCTCAAGATTTGGATCAGCCTAAGCTCAATTATGAAAAAAGACAAAAGGACCCAACCGCAAAGAATACATATGTAGATAGCCGACAGGGGCTGAAGTGAAAGTGAAAAGCATGCAGCAGAAATTAAATCTGGAAATCTTCAATAGATAGATTCAAATAGGCAAAAATTAATTGGACAGGCTAGTTGAGCGATAACGTTTCAATACAATAGGACACAGGGAAAGTTATTTTGAAAGTAAAAATCAAGCTATTGAACACTGCATGCAATGCATTCAATTCTGACATGTTCCGACGTTGGACCTCCTTCAATAATTGTATGGGCAATTGGGAAAACGGACGAAACCAAAAATGCATCAATTCCTTTAACTGTCAAATTCAACGACAATTGAGTGAAAAAGATGTACATTATGTACTGGGCAAATTCCTAAACGCAAAACTTGCGCAAATTATGCTAAGCAAATAGTTCCTAAATGCAACCATTAAAATCCCTGCAAAGCAGATTATCCCAAAACGCAGTCGACTTTTTTACTTGCGCAAATGTAAAAGCATTTGAGCAAATGTAAAAAATATCTTGCGCACTTCACTTGCATTTGAATTTGTTTGGTGTTAGTTGTGTCTGGAATTTTGCTACACTTAATTTATTTGTTTTTTGAAGAAAAGTAATTTATATTTACTAGAAGACAAGAAATAACTATTTTATGACTAATTTTAAAAGTATGGAAAACTGAAAACAATTTTCTTTTAAAAAAGAAGAAATGCTTCGTAAATGGAGCAACCTTCTTCTAACATATAAAACAAAGGAATGGGGAAACTGAGGAGCTGCGACAAGATGGGAGTACCTACTATGATTTGTTTGTTTCATGAAGTGTAGATATGGAACAAAGCAACATCAACTCAGTAAAATCTTTATTAAAATAATTTTTGTTTGGGAGTCCATAATTCATTCCAGCAAAAATCAACAAACAACGCAAATGTCCGTTCCGAAACGTCATATACATGCTATGCAAACATGCTTTTAACATTTCAGCTTGCTTTTTACATATGCTTTGCATGTATTTTGCCTTGCAAATGTTGAGTTTAGGAATTTGGCCACCTATTTACATACATCCATTCATACATATATTGCTTTTTTTCATGTACATTATATCATATCTTTATCAAAATCACCCCTATTGCGATTTGCGATTGTTGGTTGATAGTTGATAAATATTGAAATACTATATTAAACTACAAACCGACAAAAAGTTTTGATCATTGGAAATAATGCAGACCGTTGTGAATTTTAAAAAAATTGACAAATATCAATGAAAAGGTATAATTAGTTAGTTGATCACATTTTCAGTAAATTGAGTTTCAAAATCCAAAATATCAATATTTATCACACATATCAATCAACAATCGCAAATCGCAATAGGGGTGAATATAAAAATAAAAACTTGACAATTTCACTTCAGTATTTCAAACGACTTTATCTTACCTTAATTCAAAGCCAATTGTCTTCTTCTTACTCCAAAAAATTTGGAATACTTCATTACGTGCCATGGTCGAAATTGTTGAATAGTGACGAATTGGTTTGTGACTATCAGTAGTGTATAGTTCTCGCTGATTTATTTGCTGAATTTTGTCTAGAATAGTATGAAACATCGGCAAAACTAGTTTTGTAGATCTCAAAACTAGTTATTTCTAGTCTTAGGTATTTCTAGTTTTATCCAAAACTTGTTTTAAAATTTCAAATTTTAAATGTCAAAACTTGAAATTCAAAACTACTAGTTTTCACGTAAAACTACATATGTAAGTAGTTTTAAAATGTGTCAATAATATGACCGTTAGACTTTAGAAATATTTATTTCACTATTAGACCGAGAGCTGACAGCAAATTTTTGGTTTGAAGGTAAAAAACCAAAATTTGCGAACATGTATGTTCAGGTATAAGGGCCACGATTTCAAATTCAATCGTCTGGCAGGATTATTTTGTCGCCGGGGCTGGAGGCGGGAGGTTGAAAACCGCGATTTTTCAGATTTTGGTTTAGAGTATATAACCACTTAAATATATATGTAAACGAAAGAGAACTACGCTTTCCTCAAGAATTTCGGGGTCCCAGACGATTTGAGTGTCGCCCGACCCAGACAGACGCCCTCCAAGGCCCATACGGGCGAAAACAAACTTTCTATTTTAAAGGTATAACCATATAAATTATGTATCGAAAAATCAGGAAAAATCTCCTCATTACAAATATGTATGTCCCAGATGCTTAAAGTGTCGCCAGACCCAGACAGACGCCGTCCAAGGCTCATACGGTCGAAAACAAACTTATAAGCGAGTTTTTCTTATATGAGTGTTTCTTATATCCATAAAATACCTATACTGTATTTCATTTGAATAGTCATACCTTCGAAATCAAAAGATGTTTTTCGCCCCTATGGGCCTTAGAGGGCGTCTGTCTGGGTCTGGCGACACTTTAACCGTCTGGGACAAACGTATTTGTAATGAGGAGATTTTTTCTGATCTTTTGATATATGTTTCATATGGTTATACCTTTAAAATAGAAAGTTTGTTTTCGCCCCTATAGGCCTGCGAGGGCGTCTGTCTGGGTCTGGCGACACTTTAACCGTCTGGGACATACATATTTGTAATGAGGAGATTTTTCCTGATTTTTTGATATATAATTTATATGGTTATACCTTCAAAATAGAAAGTTTGTTTTCGCCCCTATGGGCCTTGGAGGGCGTCTGTCTGGGTCGGGCGACGCCCAAATCGTCTGGGACCCCGAATTTCTTCATCAGTGCGTAATTCTCTTTAATTTACATATATTTTTAAGTGGTTATATACTCCAAACCAAAATCAGTTTTTTCGCACCTTTTGGGGGGCGTCTGTCTGGGTATGGTGACACTCAAATCGTCTGGGACCCCGAAATTCTTAATCAGTGCGTAATTCTTTTCAATTTACATATATTTTTAAGTGGTTATATACTCAAAACCAAAATCTGGTTTTTTGCCTCTTTTGGGGGGCGTCTGTCTGGGTCGGGCGACACTCAAATCGTCTGGGACCCCGAAATTCTTGATGAGAGCGTAGTTCTCTTTCGTTAACATATATATTTAAGTGGTTATACACTCTTAACCAAAATCTGAAGAATCGCAGTTTTCAACCTCCCGTCTCCAGCCCCGGCGACAAAATAATCCTGCCAGACGGTTGAATTTGAAATCGTGGCCTTAGTACCTCAACATACATGTTCGCAAATTTTGGATATACCTCCAAATGAAAAATTTGCTGCCAGCTCTTAGACTATTATGTAGTAATTTATAAGGAAATAAAGTCAAACATTGTGTATATAAAACAAAAAAAAAAATAACTAACGGTACCTGTAATTGAATTGTTTTCTTGCTTTTCAAATTCTTCGTTAAAGGCTTCACTGATTTCGATACAAAAATAAGAATGATTTTGGATATAAAAACATGGCAATTATATTTGTTGTTGGATTAAAAAAAAAAATATTTTTTTTTGAAAACTCAGTATCTTGAAAATGGGTGAATGATTTTTTTTTTTAATTTTGTGAAATTGTACCTAGTTGCAGTAACGTGAGCAATTTCGAACGGTCCAGTCTTCAGTTTTATTATTTTATTGTGAGATTTGATAAAAATCTCCGATTTGATTTTTTAACAAAATTATAAAGTAAGTAAAAATCTTTAAATCGCTACCTTGCAACAAATAGTGACATTTGACAAAACTTATAAAAAAAAAAATAGTGCATGAAATCGTTTTTGTGGATACATATTAATATAAGCATACACTGGACGTCCAGTATTACGAATGCTGAGATAACGAATGTCCAGTATAACGAATCACCATTGATATCTCTTAATAACGAATACTGAAAAATGTTACTACTCGGTATAACGAATGATTTTCGATTTCAAGGAAAAGAAACAAAAAAAAACATGAGAATCGTTATTTTTTTCTTTAGATCTCAGTAGCTTTTTTCTGCGTTTGAAGTTGTTTGCACAAAAAAATGGTTCGTGTACCGTTGGTGTTTTTTTTGATTTGATTACAAGCCCTTGGAATTTTTTCGCAGTTGTTGTTTCTTTATTGCAGTTTGAATATGTTTTTAGATAAGTGTAATGGTTTTTTTTTTTGAACAAACCAAAACCTTCAGACAAACAAAAAGTACATAAATGACTTTTATTCCTCTCAAAATTGATTCAATTTGTGCAATTATGAAAAGTTGGTAAAGTAAAAACTTTTTAAATTATCTGTAAATATAATGGGGCGTATTCATAGTCATTTTTAAGTTGTGTCTAAGTTAAACCTAGACTTAGTTGAGTTTTCGGACATTGGTTCTATTTTTTTTAAATTTATCATTTTAAAATATTTGAAGCTTTTTGTATAGTATAATGAGTTAATAATCTTATACAAATATAAAACCAACAATTTGTAAGTAAAATCGGTCTGTATTCATTGAGCCCAAATTGTCTTAAACTGTAGTTTAATAAAACCTGGTTTTATCGGCCGACTATGAATATGCCCTTATGTTTTTTTTTGTTTTAAGTTGAAAAAACTAGTTTCAATATAACGAATCTTACGATATAACGAATTGGCTGAACATTATATCTTTCGTTATACTGGACGTCCAGTGTATTTTGGTTTGAAGTTAAGAACAAAATTGTATAGATATATAATATTAATAAGTTATTAATTTGGTAATGCATAACATTATATTTTATAGAGATTTTTATTTTCATTCGCGCTAAACAATGTTGCCTGTTATTGCCATATCACCGTTCCTTCAATAGCATTAAATTTGTTTAACGAATTTAATACTGAAAAGGCCTGCAAAAAAAATCTTGTATCAATTTTTTGTTATTTAAAAAAAGAAATATTGATCTAACATAGCTGTTGATTGCTAAAATATCAACACAAATATTTAAAACAAAAAATACTCTCACTCCCCTTGGTAATTAAATTCAACTTTAAAAAGTGTAACATTTTCAATTTTATAAATTTCTCATTTATAATGATGTCTTTGAATTTAATAGAAAGTGAATGAATAGGGGCTTAATGAATTAAGACAACAAAAAAATTATGTTACCTTTAACGCCCGACTTTTAGAATTGATATCTTAAATTAAGTAATTTATCTTGCAAATATGCCGGGCCATTTATTTCCACCTTAATTCACTGTTGAATGCAATAAATTCTAAACATTCTCTTAAGGATATTGCCGTCGCATAATTAATGGTTGCGATTAACAAAACAACAAGAGACAAGAAACAAGAGACAATTAGTAAATTGCATATTTCCGCAGCTTCCGTTTATACTTTTTCAAACAATTCTGAATTGTTATCAAGAGGAAAATAAACAGGATCTATGTACATAGCGTACTTGGTTGCATCCTTTCATCAAACACAACGTATTTTTTTATTTTTCTTTGACTGTGATAAAAATAAATTGCCCTTAATCCCACATCATGAATATATTGTGTGCCACAACTTTGCATCCACACACAAAAATACTTAAGATAAACACCATCATCGAGCAACAATGTCACGAATGTAGGTAATTGAAAAAAATTACCTCGGATCAACCATCAACGCAAAATGAAGGCAAAAAGGCAAAACGAATTATAATATGAAGCCCAGGTCATTGTTGGTCATATTGATGGCCAACCACGATTCTAGTAATCACCCCAATAACTCACCTTAACACCAAGGATTACAATTGATAGCGAAAGAAACAGCACAGCCTTCATGGTCGTCTTTGCGTTGTTGACACTTTTGATCCTTTTGTCGAAAATTCACAGCAAACAAAAAAAAAAACAGATCTCACACGAAACCGAAATAACTCACAGGAAACGTTGTATTAGTGCCTCACCCGAGCCGTTGCTATTAAAACCGCAATATGCAGTGAAAAAACGATTGGAAATTTAAGAAAACACACAAATATATAAATAGAACGACAAAAATTAAATCTTTAGCAGGATATCTTCACTTATAACTTAAAGTGCACAGTATTTCTTTAATCAACAACAAAAAACACTAAGGATATATTAATTGTACCACAAAATCAATCCAATCTTTGATTCTTTATATTTTCACAGCAAACAAAAAAAGCTTAAATCAAAAACGTACGAATCTTTTAACTTATTGACTTACAAATGACTATGACACGAATACGAGAACGTTTGTTAGAAGGAGCTAAGGACGACAACTGCGAGAAACCAATTCAACCATGCAAGACCATTGCCGGAATAGTGTCGTTATCAGTAGCGCGTATCCTTTTATAGTAGATGGCTTTCGTCTGTCTGTTCTGAAAGCTTACAGATTTTCCTCTTCACCCACCACCACGAACGGCTTACACCGGATTCACAGAGATGCCTATAAAGAAGAGTGTAGGCGGGAAATATGAATGAGAATGGGGAGTTGAAATGAAAGGCAGTTAAAGCAAAGAGGAATATTGGCAGTCCCATTAAGGTGGTCGTTTATAGTTGCCTACAGCACTTGTTGCCTTCATGCTGATGCTGGTCTGGTTTGGTTCTTGGCACAAGAAACAATTGAGATGTGTATGAACATGTGCTTTTTGTGTATAGAATGTTGGGATGAAAGAGATTGGACAATAAATGTTGATGAAGAAAAGAGAGTATTAGTATTGTGGTGACCATAACATTGGGAATAAAAAGCACGACTGATGAATCAGACGTTTCTCATGGAATGATTCAAGACTTTTAGATGGCTATGTGAAGAATAATTTCAAATCTGTGTATTAGGGTGGTCCTTATACAGAAATTTGTTTTATTTTGATCTATGCACTTTACTACAAATGATCCTAATAAACTTCACTACAATCTTTATAAATTAAAAAAATTTAAATTTACTCAACTTGCAGATTTAATGCTTTTGCAAACAACACGGCTATTAGAAACAAAGACAATCTAAGAAATTTCTACTGTACTTTCAAACTGGAAACAAATTAATTTGTAATTTTTATAAAAAAAGGGACTAATATTCTTCTTCGGAAAACTACCTTTCGACCTTCGATCTTGTCTAGCAGATGCATTAAGCGTTTTTCTGCACCTTTTACCACTAAAATAACATACTAAATACCTGGTATCTTGCAGCGCGATATGGCATAAAGAATATAACTCCTGGTTTGCCAAACCTTATGGGCACAGCAACATCACGGACTTGATTATAATCGGAATGTATTCGACTCCCACTGACTACTGTTATGTACCCCTACAATAAGCCTCTGTACAGATTTTAAAGTTAGGGGCCAGTTATAGCTTTCATTGAAAACCATCATTGAAAAAGTTGTCTGTTGATTTTGAGACCCTTCGAAAGTTTAATCATTGAATATTTGAATGCAGAAATATAGCTTACGACTTCAAAATTATTTCTCTTCCAAAAAAAATTCATTTTGACCCATATCTTCCCCATAACGTAACTTTTTATTTTTTCAATGATCATTGGTAAGGTAGTTCATCATTGAACAATTAAAACTTACGTTATGGGGAAGATATGGGTCAAAATGATTTTTTTATTTTGAAGGAGAAATAATTTTGAAGTCGTAAGCTATATTTCTGCATTAAAATATTCTATGATTAAACTTTCGAAAGGTCTCAAAATCAACAGTTAACTTTTTCAATGATGGTTTTCAATGATAGCTATAACTGGCAACTTATATTCCCATCCAGAAAGGAGTGGAATGATGACGTCATGAAGAAAGACTTCCACACAACTATCTTTACTGATGGATCAAAGATGTGCGGTGTTGGTTCGGGAGTTTTTAGCTGACTTGGCTCATTGAATACACCACACGAAGAATAGGTGTCAGTAATACTCTATTTTGGTGAAATATGCACAACTGAATAAACCGCACAGAGAATGGCAGTGATAGGTCTAAAGAAAACACTATATTGGTACAATTTGCACCATTGAATACACCACACAGAGAAAAAATGTAATAATCAATCGACAGAATGTACTTCGCTTTGAAATTAGACACTCAATTTCATATAAATTCATGATTTCATTGTTTCCGTATTATGTATTAGAATCATAGAAAGATCAGAGTTCCTTCACATACGTTCTCTATCAGGAAGTAAAAAATGGTGTAAACTTTAATTCATTAAACTAGTTTCCGATTAAAGAAATAAACTTCGGTGTAAATTTTGTTTCAAAATAAATTCTCAGTTTTGGATTTTTTTACACTAATGGTATATTTTATCCATCAAATAATGGTGTATTTTCCACACTCTTGAGAGTTATTTTCCACCAAAAAGTGGTGTAAATTGTTTACCATTGAGGTGTATGATTTGAGCTCATTTCGATTAGAGCTCAAATCGTTCTAGGAACGCGTATGTCAATTAAAGAAAGTAATGGATGTATATCTCTGATTCAAAATTTATATCACGAAGGTGCAAAGTAGACCCTAAATATTTTGGTATATTTTGGAATTTCGTGCTAATTGAGCATTTGCTAACTAACTTAGGTGTAGGTACCAGAATGGAAAATTATGTCAAAATAAATTAAGATATAAGCTGGATATTCGGGAAACTGCCAAACATGCGCAAAATACCTCAAATTTGCCTGATATGTAGTCTTTATACTATTTTATTTTATGCCATTTTTAGAAAACTTTATAAAACCGAAATCATTGGATGGCAGCTATTTTTTCTAGATGAGCTAAAAGAAACATTTGAATTTCTCCCTTAGAAGTTCACATAAAAATGCTTTGAATTTGAATCAAAATCGTCAATTCATTTGGGATCCAGCTCGATGTTTGTACGTACATCCGATATCCGTCACGCCGAAAATAACTTTTTTGAACTTCTCGATGTAAGTTTGTATGAAAACCTCGAAATTTGTTTTTTGACACGAAACAAAACTTGCCTTACCTAGAGTAGGAAAAATCTAAATGTGGATCCTTAACAGGCCTGGATTTCAGTTTGGAGTTCCAGCCAAAAACAATGAAGATAAATTTTGTTTTAATATTTTTACTTTCGATATACATAGTATAGGGCAAGTTTAGGATTCGCGTATAAAACAATCGAGATAATAATTTTCCCTAATATTACGATGATAGAGAACGCGAAAAACGTGGGTCTTGCAATTCTGTCTGTCTGTCTGTCCGTCTGTACGTCTGTCTGTATCTCGACCTGCAGCCTAAACGGCTGAAGCGATTTTCTTCAAACTTTGGAATTAAGGTTCTTTGGGGATTTCCTAGAGGGGAAATTGAATTTTTTTTTTAGCTCAATAAATAACGGTACACAAAACGGTAAACAAAAAAAAATTACGATCTACTACAATTACTACAATTAATATTTAGGTAAATAAAATGTTATAACGGTTATTAACGGTACCTGTCCTAGAACCCATTTTTTGGTTTTCAAATTGATCGTTGACGGTTACATCGATTTCAACCAAATTTTTCATGTAAGAGGTCCTTTACAATTTTAACAATTTTGCATATAAAATTTTTCAAAAAAAATATTTTTGGATTTTTAAAAAAATATTGGAATTTGCTAAATGATTTTTTTTTAATTTTGTGAAAAATTGTATTTTATTAAATACTAAAAGTTGGTATAACAAATTTAATTTGTTTTAATCTTCAAGAATTTTTATATACATATAAATAATTATTAAAAAAAAAACCGCTATAACGAATTTTAAATTTTTGTTTCATAAATTCATATTTATTGAACAAATAAGATAGCATACTTTTTTTGAGCTCTATCTGCTTTAGCTATTAAAAAAAATATATTAATTTATAATAATTATTTATATTTTAAATCGTTTTTAAAACTTGTTTTAATGATATTATAATGTTATAGAACCACTATATATGCACATTGTCAATTTGAACTTTTAGTATTTAATAAAATACAATTTTTCACAAAATTGAAAAAAAAAATCATTAACCCGTTTTCAAGATATTGAATTTTCAAAAAGAAATTTTCAATATTTTTTTTAAAAATCCAAAATTTTTTTTTTTTGAAAAATTGTATATGCAAAATTGTTAAAACTTCAGAGGACCTGTTACATAATAATTAGGTTGAAATCGGTGTAGCCGTTAACCAGACATTTGAAAACCGAAAAATTGGTAACATGACAGGTACCATTAATAACTGTTATATAATTTTTTTTCTACCAAAATATAAACTGTAGTAATTATAGTAGCTCGTAATTTTGTTTCCAAAATCGTTAGAGCCGTTTTTAAAAATAAATCAATTTTTGAATATTGGTTGTATGGTAGGTACCGTTTGTTTTTTGAGCCAAAAAAAAAAAATTCAATTTCCCCTCTAGGGAATCCCATACAAATCTTTAGTCCAAAGTTTGAAGAAAATCGCTTCAGCCGTTTAGGCTGCAGGGCGAGGTACAGACAGACAGACGGACAGACAGACAGAATTGCGAGACCCACTTTTTTCGCGTTCTCCTTATCGTAATGTTAGGGAAAATTATTATCTCGAATTTTTTTTTTTGCACGAATCCTAAACTTGCCCTATGCTATACTACGTATATCGCAAGTAAAAATTCAAGAGGTTGAAAATGGCCATAACATTTTTTTTAAGTTGAACACGCCATTCGTTTGTTCTGAATGAACACATAAGATTTTGGTAATTAGAACTCGATTGAACACTTGGACTTCCAATATTTTAATAGAAAAATCTGCTTCTATATAGTTTTTTTTTCTACTTTGAAAGAATTTTTTTCTTGGACTACATTTTTTTCTTCTCTGAGGTTTTGGGGGTCATTACCCCCATTACCTCCCGCCATTGATCCCTAACATGCTCTTTTAGTATACAATTTTGTCACCCTCCTCAATTATTTTGTATTGACAAATAAAGCCTCAATATTATTTTAGAAACCTTAACACCTTGAAACGAAGTTAAACTTTTTGAATTATAACTTCGTTGAATTTATATTTTAGTATACAATAATATACTTACTTATAAAATTTTTTATTTATTAATCTTTTACTATTAAATAATATTTATTTTTATTTTTTAAACTTCGTCTACTCGATTCTCCAAGAGATCTGGAACGTTCCGAGGATGTTGAGGGGCATCACCGCGATCATAATAGCCATGTTGATGATAACCAAAAGGATCATGCGGAACTTGATACAGCCCATAATGAACACCACTATTGGCAATCTGTTGATTAAAAATTAGAAGAACTTTATTTAAATAAGTATCATTATCTTGTACATAATCATACCCTTTTTAAACCATTAATTGAAGCTAAGAGCAAAGCCATTTTAGCCAAAAGCAATGCTTTTCCACTTATAACCGACAAAACCTGAAAGCCCACCGGCACCATAATGGCTCCCAAAGCCGTTACACCAAAGACCATTGCAATCATCATGTTGTTCCTATGGCGTCTATGACGTGGAGTACCATGCACTTCAGATGATTTTCCTAAATTGAAAAACGAGTGTTAGAAAAAAATTAATTATTTATAATGTTTTTGCACACGAAGAATGATTTTGTCAAACAAAATATTAAGTCAATTGCTAGAAGCAGTTATGTTCTTGTGTACAGAGTTTTGTTCCTTTTTTTGTATTACATCATTGTAGAATCCTTCTAGACTTAGAGGCTTTCAACTGAATTAAACCAATTAACTTACTCACCTTTGTCATCTAACACAAATCCATCAACGATTTCCCTAAAGCTCACTTGTAAAGCATGCGTTCGTAGAACTCTCGTCATTCTTTCAGCTATTTGATTCAGATATCCAAAACCCTCGGCATCCCTTTGAGCAGCATCAGCAGCAGTATCACTGTCAAGTTAAAGGACAAAAACGATAGAACAAAATAATCCTTGCTAAAAAGGGAAATAAACCTTGGATCAGTTGTCCTGTCATCTATTCCATTGGCTACCTGCACTAATCGAATTCCCCGCCATATGGGAATCGAATTTGACGACATCATCTCGTCAAATAACTTCAGTGATATGAATTTCAGGCAATCCCACGTTGTATGACTGGTTTTCTGTAGGTAGATATAGAAAAAAGGGGAATTAGTTTTTTTTTAATTTGCAAACCAAATATCACCCCTTGTGAGATTTAATGAGTTTTACATAACCTTAAAGGTTGGGAAATAACGCACTTTAGGGATGTTAAAAAAACGTGAACGTGAAAAATACACATGGATAAAATCAATATTTACAAAAATATATCCGGGATATATGAGTTTTTGTGTAATCTTTCAAGGACACACTGTGCTACTGACGATGACGGTCACCAAATTGTTTTATCCATGGGTGGTAAGAGTTTATTGTGATGTTTTACTTGTTGATACATGCAATAACAATCACGTTACTTTGTGAATATTTTATTTTTACATGGGTAATAAAATATGTTACGCCTACACATACCTTTGAGTATGTACATAGGTATATTATATAGGTAGACTTTAAAAGTGGTTTGATCAAGATTAAAAAAGCCGTTACATGAAACTGTTGCCATTACTGAATACTATTTTTATAATGAGGAAAGGAAAAATGTATCCAATATCATGAAATGTCTTTTTTAACAAGACTCTTAACTAAACTTAGGGATCTTAATTGTACTACTTAATAGTATGTGCTTGTTTAGATTGTCTGTTTGACGTGTGAAAATATGAAATATGATTTTAATAAAGTTAATAAGGTAGAGCTTTCCGTATAAATTGCCAGATAAATTTGAAAAGAAGAATGCCCAACAAAATCCCAGACTCGATTAAGAAAAAAATGTACCCTACTTATTCGAAATTTTAAGGTTTTAGATCGTTAATTGACTTCCTTCCTATTTAAACTTTGCTGTAACATTTTAAGGATAACCGCACTTTTTAAATGAAAACAGCACCAGCTAAAGCCTTGCTGCAGATGTGAAACGAAAAATCCCATACAAATATGACACGACGAAATTATAAACGAACATTTTCGTTGTGCTTTTCGTTCTTTGGTATGCTGTTCGACCAGCGAAATTGATGACTATACCAGATTGTTTTGACAAGTCTCCACTCTCTTTTCGCAATGAACTAATTGCCCAGACCATTAATTGTGTGCGGAAAAATGACATTTGGGTTTGTTCGTGTTTTTATTTGTTGTTTCTTTCATTACAGCACTGTTTTTGTTTGATTTTTTCGTTAAATTTCGATTTATATATTTTCAATTTATTTAAACTCGAAATGAATATTTTTCCGCTGTGTTTTCGTAAGCATTTCGTTGTCTTTTTGGAGACCGCAGGAAAATTTCGTTTCGCATCAGCAGCGTACTAGGCTTAAAGCCGATATGTGAAACGAAAAATGGCATACAAGTATGACATGACGGAATCATAAACCAAAATGTTCGTTGTGCTTTTCGTTCTGTGGTACGCAGTTCGACCAGTGAAGTTGATGTGAAACGAAAAAACGCATACAAGTATGACATGACGAAATCATAAACCAAAATTTTCGTTGTGCTTTTCGTTCTGTGGTACGCTGTTCGACCAGTGAAGTTGATGATTATACCAGATTGTTTTGACAAGTCTCCACTCTCATTTCGCACAGAATTAATTGCTCGGCCCATTAATTGTGTGCGGAAAATGACATTTGAGATTGTTCGCGTTTTTATTTGTTGATTCTTTCATTGCATGGCATGGCGTTTGTTTGATTTGTTCGTTGAATTTTGTTTTATTTATTTATAATTTGTGAAACTCTCCATGAATATTTTTTACCGCTGTGTTTTTGTAAGAATTCAAAGAATTCAAATGGGTATAAAGTACTAGCCGATCCGTAATTTTTGCTTTAAAAACTTTAAAAAATGATATTTTGTTTGCTATAATTACATAATATTAGAGGGAAAGATTTTGTTGATATTTGCATACCTTCCTATCTACGTTTTTTTTTATTTTAAATCTTCGGGATACACAATGTTTTGGCTGTGAAATAATTTTGTAATAGGGTGAAGCGTTTTTTAAGAGTGAATTTATTCCTAACATTTTCCCACGAAACACTATTAATTACTTTAATTTTAATATTGTAACGTTTTCTTTTTATACACCTGACTGAAGTTTATTTTTCTCGTCATTTCGCCGCCCGAGAATTGGTTTGTTCCATACGTCATTGGCACTTTTTCGAGAAAATCGCATTGAAAGGTTTGCGTACTTGGTACTCCGAAACTGTGTGATAAATTTTTTTTTATTTTTTTTAACTTGAAGTTAGTCTTATAAGGATAAGGACTTACCAATTTTCAAAGTGTTTTGCCAAGCCGTTAACAAGATACGTTAATTAGCGTAAAAGTCCACTTTTTTGTCTTGTGTCCCACATCCTACAATTTGAAAATGATTTTTGTTTTTCTATACACGTGGAACACAAAAAAATGGTTATGGCACAAAGCAATTCTCATCACATGTATATGTGAAAGGCAAGAAAGCATGGAGTTGGATGATATAATTTGAAAAAAATCGATTACATCTCTTTTTTCAATAAATTTTTAATTAACAACTCCAATAAACAATAACCCCCGTTTTTATAAAGAAAAAAATAGTGATTTCACCTCCCGTGTTTAGGGAAGCTACTCCATGGAAATAGAATTTTCCGGACTCAAACTAAAGGCAATTGCTTACTGCTCCATTTGAGTCCAGAATATTCTAATTCCGTGGTGTAGTTTTCCTAAACAGGGTAGCTGAAATTACTACTTTTTTTTTTAAATACGGAGGTAAACATTTCACATTCTTCTTAAAAAAAAATAAATAAAACAACAAAAATTAAAGCAGATTTACTGCTTTGTTGTCTGCTTTGTTTACCTCTTTTTGATGTACTTGGGATTTTGCTAGAATGTGCATAGAATGTGCTACCTTGAAATAACTGAGTAAATTTTTATTACATGACAAATATCCCGACGACGAAGAGGAAGAACTAAGATCATGGGCAATAAATTCGTCATCAAAAATCCTTTATTTAAAAAAAAAAAATATATATATTTAGTATCCTGCATTTATTTAAATAAATTGGAAAAAAAAGCAGTTACTTACTCAGGGATGACGCTGGCCACAGAACCAGGTTCAGATGAAACAGTGTCCATTACAAAAAAAAACTCATAAACATACGCGATTGCACGTCCTTTCACCTTAGCAGTCAAATTCAAGCCACGACTAACAGATTTCAAACAATCGTCTCCAAATATCTACATAACGGTAATGGAGGTGGCACAAACCAATACTAAAATTTTGCTTAAAACTGCGAGAAATTGTATGGAAATGTTGTCCCAAACGCCAAAACAAGGTTTACGGCACAAAACAATTCTACAAACTTTTGATTTTGGTGGATATGGAACAAAATCGATGTTCGAAATCTCGGGATTGGAACGACATAGCGCGAATCGGATCACAGATTCACAGTTTGTTCACAGTGGGTTAAATTGAGTCTGTGACTTTCATAGGATTTAATTAAACAACGCTAATCAACCAAAATTTGCTAATTAGTGAAATCCATGATTAGCAACTCATATTTTGAATTTAAAAAAAAATTGATCAACGAACACATTTGACGATTTCCCAGCTCCACTAATCATGGATTAAAGATGATTAGATGCGAACAAACTGGCCCTATGAAAGAGCATACATAATTTCCATAGAATACATTCCCAACTCAAAAACGACAAAAGTAGCGTATGGAACAAAACAATTTTCAGGCGACGATTTTAAGATCTCAATCTTGAACGACCATTAGAAGTCAAGCTAAACGCTTTATACGCGAATCGAATCACTTTTTTGCCCCCACATTATGAAACTAAACATAACTTTGAAAACGCTTTTTTTTTTTTTTTTATAAAAAACGAGTATAGGACTGTAATTCATGTGGTTTGAAAAGAAATTTTGGATGAGTGATAAGGAGGATGACGACGACGACCGCTTGGGCTGCGCTGCCGCGCTGGTGATTGCCATTGATTAAAGATACACAATACACAAATAATTTGATCACATAATACCTAGTTCACAAGCAGACACACTTTTTTCTCAGTGGGAAAATTTGTTATTTAATGATTACTAACTTAAATTGAGTTGGTTTAATCTAGTCAAGCTTTTCAGGCAGACGGCAACGCCATTGCCCAATCTAATTATTATTATTTATACTGAATTATATAATATAAATACATTAAATAAATGTTAGTATTGTAAGTTAAATAAAAAATAATTTCAAATCTTAAAAAAAAATCTAGTCAAGTTTTTATTCCAAAATTGAGTAAGGTCAAAATAAAAACTTGCCAAGTAAACCCACTAAATTTATTCAGTCATCATGTCTCTGTCAAATTTGGGGTTCTTCCATATTACTCCACTTAAAATATTTAATATTTAACAAATTGTATAATATTTGTGACCTTTTAATCGATAAAGATAGATATAACTTTTTGTGGGCTATAGGTCAATAAATTAAAGATGTTATTTAGATGTGCAACGTTTCGAGCATGTTTATGCTCTTCATCAGGCCTTTATTTATAAAAATTATAAAAGTTATACATACATACATTAATATAAAAAGTATTATATATGACGTCAAGTAACTTACAAACAATATTTAAAGAATTTACGTTAAGGGAATAAACCACTCATTATAGTTACATGATAATCTCATGAAATAAAATCTATTACAAAGAAACACATTAATTAAAAAGTTTAAACTTTAAATTTGAATTTGAATTTACTGGTGGACAGGAAAAAAACCTCCATTTATCAAAACAATCACCTATTCTTTAACCTACTGTATGTTGTTGGTCGCTTAATCAGTTGGCTGTATGCGCTGATAAGCTTTTAGCAGTCCGATCTCCGGTTGACAGCATTGTTGTTGTTATTTATGTGTAGCATCTCCAGCAACATTCTCTTTGAATAATGTTGCTCTGTTTGCAAAATCTCCACATTGTCCAAATCTGGTTTGTGTTTGTCTTGTAAACAATGGAGAGCTAATGCAGTTTTTTGTGCAGCCCCGCTGTTCAAATCTGATCTATTTTTTTAGTTTTTGCTTGCAGGTACCTATATAGACCGATGAACATGTTGTCTCTTTCCCACCCAAGCAATTGATCTTATAGATAATGTTAGCTTTCTCCATCTTATCCTCTTTCCCTTTGATGTAAGTGAACAGCTTGTCTTTCAGGGGATTTGCAGACTTTTAAGCAATTTTTGTTTTCGTCTTGTCTCTTATAGGTGCGGTGACGATACGGTTGGAGAGGTGGGGAATGAAAAGTGCGCTCTTGTACAAAGTTACTTGTTGGGCATCATTTTTTTGTCCTTTTCCGTTTGTTGGTAGTTTTTGATGAGCTTGTTGACAATGATGGTGGGGAAGGAATTGAATAACAGGATGTAAATAAAGGCCTGATGAAGAGCATAAACATGCTCGAAACGTTGCACATCAAATAACATCTTGAATTTATTGACCTATAGCCCACAAAAAGTTATATCTATCTTTAATATTTAACATTAATTAACTTAGAACTTAGCGTACTTTTGTCAGATGGCAACCCTATTTCTCTTATTCTATTGTGTTGGACAAGCTTTTTGACTTTGGGGGTTTTGCTATAAAAACGAATTGTTGAATAACTTTTGAACAAATGTAGATTTTTTTTTTTTTGCTGGACTAACCTGGACAAACGGTGGACAAACGGTGGACAAACGGTGGACAAACGATTGGGATTAAAAGGATTTTGATAAAAAAAAAATTATTTTCATTGTTGCTATAAAAAAAAAATACTTTTGAACTAAGGGTGGAAAAAGATTATTTTTGGTGAATAATCTTAACAGCCGGTGGACAAACGAACGCACTTGCTCTATTCCTCTTTAATCATCTATGGGGGCAATAGATGAGTTTTTTGATTTTAGGGAGTTGCTATAAAACAGAAAAGCTTAATAACTTTTTTCCTGAGGGTGGACAATCGATTTTTTGATTGGACCAACGTGGACAAACGATGGACAAACGATTCTGATAAACCCCATCCAAAAATTTTGACTTCGCGGTTCCCACTTCACACAGCTAAAAGGGCCTGCTCGTAAGGTAAACTTATTCAAGCAATTGGTAAGTTTTCGATTGAAAGTAGGGAACAAATTCACTACTCAAGTAAATACATTTTGTTCGATTGTCGATGCTTTAAATAAAATTGATGTTCAGATGCCTGATGACTTGGTTATTATTTTGATGCTCTGTAGTTTACCGGCTGAAATGGAGAATTTTGTTGTTGCGATCGAAAAGTCGTGACGATCTGCCATTAATAAGCTAATGAAAGATGAACATTTTGGAGGAGGAACATCACCGTGGTGCTGGTGACCGGAGTGAACCAAACAAACAAGTGTTTTCGGTTAAACACAAAGAGCAGAAAAACACATCTCAACGGAATGCAACAAGAAACAGCGACAAACGAGGCAGGCTAAAAGTGAAAAGATATGGTTGTGGGATGAGAGGGCACATAAAATCGCAGTGCAGAAACCAAATCAGTCTCAGGCACGTGCTGTCGTTCTCAGCACATGCACTCAACAAGTAGAAAAACGTGAGAACAACTGGACTTTGGACAGTGGCGAATCATATCACATGTGCTCTGACAAAAAACTGTTTTAGTCACTGAGGAAACATACTCAGAAAGTTTTTATGGCATCTGGTGACAATGTTAAAGCGAATGCGATAGGTCAAGAAACATTGAAATCAGATGATACCAACATTACCTTGACCAACGTGTTATTCGTACCACATCTAAATTCTAATCTTCTATCAGTCAGTGAGATAATAAAGAATGGATGTCGTGTTCAGTTCACCGATGACAAAAAGCTTTTATAAATTCAAAAAATATAATAAATCAATTTGTATTGCATATTTGCAGAATGGAATATACTTTACAAAGATGACGTCACAACATGAAATGGGTTTAAGCGCTCGTCAAGAAGTTGCATCTCTTATTTGGCAAAAAACGTTTTGGACATATGTATGTGGGAGATTAATACAAGGTGTCACACAAAGAAATGGTTCGCGGTTTGACTGTAAATAAAACAAATGGTTTTGAATGCGTAATATGTGCCTTGTGTAAAATATGTACAAAGCCATTTAATCATCATAATAAATTGTTTACTTCCAGTTTGCTTGATGTGGTTCACACCGATATATGCTGCCCTTTTTGTTGGTTTGGATATAAACCATCTGTGATCCACATGAAAATGAGTTGCAGTTACATATTTTTGGTCCCGTGGCAGGACATTTTGGGGTAAGGTCTGCTTCCTTAAGTCGTCTCCTAACTGTCCATTAACTTGCGAGTTCTTATCGTACCTGTCTCTGCTATTGTTGGACGTCAACGCTAGTCAAAGCACGATTTCAGAGAAACGCCATCACGATGAATCAGTCATAACTTCCGGTGCCACACAGATCCTGGCATTTACACTAACCTATACAAGTTTGTCTGAACCTTCCGTAGATCTTTGATTTGCAAGATTGGCTTAAACCGAGCTGACGGGCCACAGTACATTGGTTTATTCCTTGTTGCAGTAGTGTGTCAACTTGACTTACTTCTACAGGCGTGGTATCCATTTTTTTTCTTAGATAAGGAGGCCTAATAGGTCAAGATGTGTTGCAATTCACTTTTAACAGCACACTCAAAACCAGAGAACAACTAATGGCGCATTTATTGGGTATCAATGTTTCAAAGTCTTGCCAAATTTAAAAAGTATAATTTGTTATTTTTGTTATTATTAACCGATGGATTTTTATGATTTTACCCTTAATTTAAAGTTTTAAGTTCAAGCTTTAGAACGAGCCTATTAATAATTAATTATAGATATTGTGTCCAACGCGATTGTTGTTTTTAGAAGGCAAACTTGAGTGATTCTGTTTTTTGGTCGCAAGTGAAGTTTTGTTTTCAAAATTCAAAGCTTTTATCAATTCTTAGTTAAAATCTGAAAATTGGATATTTCTAGGACTTTTACTTTTCAAGATATTAAAAAATTTAGAACTCAGTCTTTAAAAAAAAAAAAAACAAGAAAAACGAGGTTGATTATAATTAGGGCTGCGATTCTCATGCACTTAAATATCGAAAATATGCGCTTAAAATATGCCCTTAAAAATGTAAAATATGCACTAAAAAAAGGAAAATATGTTCTTACCATTATTTTATCTTATTTTTCTCAAAAAAAAACAATGGAAAAAAAATAATTTGTATTCAGTTTTTAATTATTTAGATTTGAATTCAGTCTTTTATTTCACAAAAATAAAGATAACATTAAAAAATACAAAAACAAAACAATAAATTATGAAAACATTAACAATACATCTCTTTCAAAAACGAAAAAAATGTTAATTAAACTTACCTACTATTTTCATATGTTTTGTTCACATAATAAGGAAACTTTTTTTGTTTTCAAAAACAAAACTTTGCCTATTTGGCCTTTGAAAACTTTTGTACATAGAAAAAGAACGTCAACGAGGTAAGGGGAGCGTTATTTAAACAACAAATTTTATCTGATGTAAGATTTTTAAAACAGCTTTCGTTATTGTTTCTCAGACTTAATACATTATTTACACTTTTCAGTGTAGAATAGCCTTCGATTTTTTTTTTTCAAAAACAGTCTTAATAGAGCCTTCAACGGAATTTATTTTTGCAAAAGTTTCATCAACTAAATCGATTTGATTTTTCAATGTGCTCCTACCTTCATGATTTGTGATTGAAAACTGTATTTTGAGTTTGAGCAAATAAATACATATTTCACTTTTAGACAGGGGTTGAGTCAATATTTCTTTTGCTTTTTTAATTGCGATTGTATCACCATCGTCGAATCTATTGAAAACTACTTGGAAATCTACAAAATATTTTGCATACAACGTTATTTCTTCTAGCTACGTTCCCCTTCTAGTAACTAAAGGCTGGGGTGGAAGAGGTGTTGAAGGAAATTTGTCTTTAAAGAAATCAATTCAATTTGCTGCCTTTAAAAATATTTTTTTTCCATAATATGCACGAATAATATGAAAATATGCACTTAAAATATGCATTTTGCATAAAATATGCAAAATATGCCATAACGATTAAATGCCATTTTAAAGGAAACTTCATGATTCGTGGAAATAATTTGAACCAAGGCTCCTAAATGTTGTGAGAAAAAACATGCATTTGCATTGAAATCCCAGCCCTAATTATAATCAACTAAAATAATCAGCTAAAATGATAAATTAGGCGGATTCTTCTTAGTTTTATCAAAAAGTTGGTTAATTTATTTAGTAATATCTTGAAAAATAAAAGTCCTAGACACATCTGGTTTTCAGTGTTTGACTAAGAATTGATAAAAGCATTGAATTTTGGAACCAAAATATATTATACATTTTGTAAAAAATAATTTTATTTTTTTTGTTATTTTTTTTTTCAAAAATTCATTTTTCAAAAACTGTTCATTGAAATAACTTCAATTAAAAAGAATACAAAAGAAAGGATTTCTGACCCTGTAAAAACAGAGCATTGTAAGTGTTACCGTTGTCTTCTTATATGTAATTTGTTTTCTGTTTTAAGTCAATTTTTTTTTAGAAAATTGCCCCTCTCGCCGAAACGGAGAGGAATAGACGCCCCTCCGATACGGTTTTTTTCTTGTCCCAACCCAACCCACACACTTAATTTTACTGTTTGTTTATTTCTCTATTTCATCAATTTGAGACATTCTCTTTAAGATTACTGTATATATACCCAAGAAACAAATTTAGCTGTTCAAATGCTCTAACAGCACTTCCAGAGCAAGTCTTAAAGCTCGTCACTTCGAGAATTAGCTGCAGTTGCGCATTAAGAGTAATTATAGAGCTCTCATACAGGGAATTCTTTGACATTTAGAGCTAATTTCTGTTCATAATCAGCTAGTTATCAGGGACTTAGTAGATTTTAAGCTCTTTAGTTATGCATTTTGTATCCACTAAGGAGCACATTTGACAGCTTTTTGTTGGTATAAGTGTGCATAATACAATCGAAGAATAATACATATATAATAGTTGCACAACATATTTTATGTTTGTGTGATGGATTATTTTATTTGAAGTATTTATAAGTATTGTAAAACTTCATTAAGTGCGTAATGTCAACAAGATTAGTTATTTTTTATATTCGAGCAGAATAAGGGAATTATTATATTTTTTGGTAAAATAATTGTGAACTTTAAGTGAGCGTTTTGTTTTATCACAAATGTATTGAAGGTACTTCGCGAAATTACAACGCGCCTCCGGAATTATAAATATTACGCTGAGATTTTGAAAATTTTAATATGAACAAAACAAAAAAATCTTAAGAACTATGATCAATTATTTATAAAATATTTTGTTTAAAAATTACAAAATGTGTTCTGTTTTTTAATCGAAAAAGGAGACCTTTTCTTTTTCAAAATTGAAAATAAAATGGTTATTCGAATCATTTTTCTTTTCATCGCCATATTTTTATTAGGGTAAAAGTTTCTTTTCCATAGAGCTGTAATAGCGCTTCAGAGCTGTAATAGCGCAATTTCAGAGCTGCCACAAGGTGACAGATTTTCTTTCAGTGCTTTATATAAAATAGGGTGTTTTAGAAAATAAAAGAAAGAGTGAATATTCTGCACAGCAAATACCTAGTATATTTTTATTTAAAGAGTAGATGTCCCTGAGATGCACTTTGAACTTAACGAGCAAGTTTTTTTTTGTGATTAAGCTTCAGTTAAATTTCGATAAGTTTTTAAGCTTTCTTAGGCTTGTTTCACACACATTCGGTTTCATTCGCTTCGGTCTCTATTCGGTTTGTATTCGGCTGTGCCTGATATGTGTGAAACGATAAAACGGCAAAAATAAAAACCTATTAGAAACCGTAGTAGTAGCCCGTAGCGTAATGGTTAGTGCGTTCGACTGTCACGCTGGAGGTCTGGGATCGCTTCCCAGCCTCGTCCACCTAAAAACTAAAGTTTTTTTTCAGGGCTACTGCCTCTGTGAGGAATTGACAAATCCTCCAAGAGTATCACTTGTCACGAATTAGTGCTTCTCGTCTAGCCGTTTGGATTCGGCATAAAATTGTAGGTCCCTTCCATTCCTGTCGAAAGGCGCACACAGGAATGGTTGCGAGTTGTTAGTGACTAGGCCCTGGTTCTTCATGAGCTGTTGTGCCACCCGATTTATTTTGTGTTTATTTTTATTAGAAACCGCAGAGCACCGTTTTATCGTTTCACACATATCAGACACAGCCGAATACAAACCGAATAGAGACCGAACCGAATGAAACCGAATGTGTGTGAAACGAGCCTTAGGGTATAGAAAAAAATAATAAATAATTATAATTAATTTAAGTTGTGTTTTTTGAGAGAGTGATTAGCAAATCAGCAAAATATTTACACGCAAAACAATAACAAAACAAATTATTTTAGAGAATTTTGTTTGTGTTTTACGTGTAAAACTTTTACTGAGTTGCTAGTCACTCTCTTAAAAAACACGGCTTTATTTATTTTCGACTCATGATTTTTTTTTTTTTTTTTTGTTTTTTGTTGAATTAATTTTGTTGAATTTATATAAGTTTGTAACACCCTACAAAATCAGTGGTGGTTTTACAATAGCTCTGTAAATGTTTTTTTTGACACTTTACAATGCGCATGAGTAATATTATTATTATGTACCATTTGTGTGAACGTATTAGTATTCAGCTCTATACGCACTTTTAGTGTGGTTCTTTTAGAGCTATGTTTCGTCGTTTTGGTAGGCGCAAGCGTAAATATTTTGTCCATGTGTTGTTGAAATCTCTATAATAACTCGTTGAGAGCTGATATTAAGACAATGCTCTATTTTGAATGTTATAAACAGTGTTCCCATAACGGCATTATTAATGCTAGATCTAGCATTGTATGCTAAATGCTTTTCTGGCATTCTGGTTTTTATTTTTTGCATTCTTGAATGCCAAAAATGATTTCGAATCATTGAGCTGATGATATTATATTTGGAAAAAAATATTTAAAAAATTAGAAAGCATTCTCGTTTAACCTTAATAACGTGAAATCACGAAGATTCAGAAAAACGTTCACAAAATTCATGGCTTTTTCTAATAGAAATTAATTAATTAAAGCATCTGTTGCTGTGCAATCTGGAAAGTCAATTATTTGGGCCTATTCAGCTTTTGTTTGTCTTTTGTTCTGTTATTCTGGTAATCTGTTATCAATTTCAATAGAAAAGTTTGAGCTGTAAAAAGATCTTTTATGAATTATAATATGGTATTCGGCTGCTTAAATTGTTAAGAAATCTGCTATGAGATGTCAAAAGTTCGAAACTAACAAATGCGATTTGGATCCAGCTACTAACTTTTAAAGATGCATCTGGGAAAAATATTATGTTTAGGGAATTATGTCGATTTCTGATTGGTATTGGACTGACTTCACTTCCCATTTAAAATGCTGAGTTTGAGCGCCTGTTCAACCAAATGAATATAATTAAAACAAAAATTCGTCATAAAATTGGAAAATAATTATTGAACAGCATTGTCCAAATCCAAATACGCATGGGGCTAAGGATAGAAGATAAATGCTACTTTTCTTAAAAGGTTTCAAGAAGTGTTATAGAGAAAGTTGGAGCCTCGACGAAGTATGAAATCCTTAGGATGAAAAAGATTATTTGTATGAAGAACTTTGGGCTAACTGATTATTTAATTAAAGTTGTAAAATAGATAAGATATTATAAAAATAAGAATGTGATAAGCCTGACAGATTTAAAATTAAATAATTAACTACTAAAACATGTTCTATCTTAAAAATAGTTTGCTGTAAAAGTTCCTATTACCTATTTACATATAAAGCTTTAAGTTTTGTTATTTTTGAATTAATTTTGTTTTGTTTTTGTTTTTTTTTTTTTTTTTTGTTATATAAGGAGTTATTTCCTATGTATTTATGTAAGGTATCTATTAGAAATCCAGTATTTATTTTGCATTTTTATAAAATGTTTGTTCTTTAATAATCGATATGGAAGTTTTTATATGGATTTTGAAATCTAGCATTTTGTTTTTGGAGCTCCCATACCATCTAGAAACCTAAAAACTAAAAAGTTTTTTTTCAGGGCTACTGCCTCTTGCGAGGAATTGACAAATCCTCCAAGAGTATTACTTGTCACGAATAAGTGCTTCTCGTCAAGCCGTTGGGATTCGGCATAAAATTGTAGGTCCCTTCTATTCCTGTCGATAGGCGCACACAGAAATGGTTGCGAGTTGTTAGTCATTAGGCCCTGGTTCTTCATGAGCCGTTGTGCCACCCGATTTATTTATTTATATACGATCTAGCACCGAATTAAAGACCACCTCGAAGACACACTCGACGCCGATCAAGCAGGTTTCCGCACTGGATCTTCCTGTGTGGATCACATCAACACCTTGCGGATCATCATCGAACAGTGCGTTGAATATCGATCACCACTTCACCTCCTCTTCATCGATTTTGAAAAGGCGTTCGACAGTGTCAATAGAGAATTCATTTGGCTTGCTTTGCGCAGGAGGGGCATCCCAGATAAATTGATTGCTATTATCAAGGATACATATGATCGATCCAAGTGTCACGTTTTGCACAAAGGTAGGCTGTCAGAGGAGTTTGAAATCCAAAGTGGAGTTAGCCAAGGCTGTATACTGTCACCAATACTGTTCCTGTTGGTGATAAGTGACGTACTGCACGCAGCTTTGTCAAATGGAAATGGAGGAATTCAGTGGACTCTGCAATCTCACCTCAAACATCTGGACTACGCGGACGACGCATGCTTACTCTCTCATAGGATCATGGATCTCCATCAAATGACAACAAGGGTGGAGAGAGAAGCAGAAATCGTAGGGCTTAAGATCAACTCGGCAAAAACTAAAAGGATCAGCCTTGGAACCTCCTCATCAATCCAAGTAAATATTTCTGGACAACCGGTAGAGATGGTAGAGGATTTCCAATATCTTGGGAGTATTGTCTCTACGGGTGGCGGAACTGAACTGGACGTAAACAGCCGAATCAGAAAAGCAAAGGCTGCGTTCGGAATGCTGTCCAAAATATGGAGAAACAACTCATTTAGCTTAAAGACCAAGCTACGACTGCTCCGCTCTAATGTTGAATCCGTTCTGCTTTACGGCTGCAGCACTTGGAAAGTCACTGACACTGTCACTAGAAAGCTGCAAACCTTCGTTAATAGATGTCTACGAAACATCTTGAGGATTTTCTGGCCCAACCGTATCTCCAATGCCGAACTTCATGCGAGAACGGGTCAGGAGCCCATGGACTCTATTATACGAAGAAGAAAGTGGCAGTGGATTGGCCATACGCTTCGAAAAGGCGATCGGTGCATTGCATCTCAAGCAATGCAGTGGAACCCGCTCACACAGGAGGGAAGACAAGTGGGCCGGCCTAGAAGTACATGGCGAAGAACGGTCGAACAGGAATCGGCACGACTGGGGAAAAGTTGGAGAGAGCTGAAATATATTTCAAGAAATCGTACACGATGGCTCGTAGGTCTAGTCGGCCCTATGTCCCGTAAGGGAAACATCACGGACGTAATAGGTCCGAGGACCTAAGTAAGTAAGTAAGTAAGTATTATGAAATTTGAGATTATGGTAACACTGGTTATAAACTCCAGTAAAGAGCATATTTTTGAATCTTGAGACGTTATTAGTTGTTAGAGCTGAAACCATTCCAGAACATCTGTTATAGAACACAATTTTTAAAAGAAATAAAGAGAGCTGTATTATAAACTCTTACAGAGCTATAGCCTTAGATTATACTATATTAGAGCTGTAGAAGAGCAGTTTTGCTTCAACTAGCTCCAAATATGTTACTTGGGTAGGTACCTAATGAATAAAATAAAATAAAAAAAACTAAATATATACAATTTTAATTTAATAATCAAATAAAAAAGGATACAAAAATAATTAATTTATATATATGATTCAATATTATACAAAATCATCATAACATTTTTTTTAAAAGTATCTCTTGGACTGGGCATACAAACATCAATCCTATTAATTATCGCATTGTTCTCTCTGATGCAACGAGTTTTCGGTTCATTTCTACCGTAATTGTTTCTTGAAAAAGTCTCTCGTAGCTGAAAACTCATACGGACTACGGAGGCTCCTGCAAGGGAAAAGAAAAGTTAATTCGCTCAGGCAAGAACGGGCAAACAACGTGGCTATGAATAATATCTTTTATCATCATAATTGAAAAATATCTTCTTCTGAGCTCAAGCGTTTGCATTCCGAAAAGCAGACATCTGACATTATATGAGGGCATATCAATATTCGAATTTTGCTTGTAAAAACAATATCTGGTAAAACTTTTTTGAATTCTTTCAATTCTCAATGAACGAGTCGCATAATAAGGATTCCAGACAACACAACAATACTCTAGACAAAACTAGACCTAACAATAGCCATATAGAGAGACTGTAGTGCATAAGAATCAGAAAATTATCTGGTGTTCATCTCAAGAAACCTAACATCTTACATGCTTTGTTTACTATATAGTCATAGTGACAAGTAAAGGAAACCTGGCGATCCAATACAACCCCTAAATCTTTTTTTGTGAAACTTTTTCCAATGTTATATTAGGTCTGTTCCCTTACTTTGAATTTCTGTGATTTTCTGTGATTTTTAGTCCGAAGTCCTGTCAAGTTCATATAAAAAAAATGAAATTGACAGAACTTGGGACAAAAATGCACAGAAAATTACAGAAATTCAGAGTAAAGGAACAGATATATTATTAATAGTATAATCAAAAATTATAGGAACCCTTTTCTTGAACAAATAAAACTTTGACATTTAGATACATTCAAAAAAAGAAGATTGCTTTCACACCATTAAGCTAGTTTAAGTACATCTTCTTGAAGAAGGTGACAACCATTTAAAGATTTAATTGTTTTGAACATTTTTACATCATCAGCATATAACAAGTTCCCGGAAAACTGAAAAATATCTGGAATATCATTAATGAATAAATTAAAGAATAAAGGACCGATGTGGCTTCCTTGTGGGACGCCCGGCCTGAGGTCACAGTATTACATTTGGAGACAAATCTATCTATCTTTACATATTGGGTTCGATCAGTTATATACGAATAGATCCATTTGAGAAATATGGAATGGAGACCGAGCTTTGACAATTTATAAATAAGAATTTCATGGTTTACCCTATCAACAGCTTTTGCAAAGTCAGTAAATATGAAATCCACTTTTGAAACCTCTTATAACTGAATCGCATAAAATAGTGAGATTTGTAGAGGTAGATCTTCCTGAAACAAATCCATGTTCTGAGACAGAAATGAGTTCCTTTGTGAGAAAATTAAGCTTATCGCAAACAATTTTGTCAAACAATTTAGGAATCACAGATTATTTACAAATGGGGCGATAGTTACATATATGATATGATAGTTAAATATGCACGACTAGATCGCACGAACTTGCTCTCAGCTAACAACTAGAATGTAGCTAGAACTTGATAGTGTATACTAATTTTCTTATATCGTTAACGTAAAACTAATAAAAACATGTTAAAATAGCCATTTTGATTTTTTCTGGATTTATTACAAACAAGTTTGGAGAAAAAGTTAAAAATAAAAAAAAATGTTGTCTTTGGAGTTATTTTTTCGTTAAAAATCGCAAATGCAATATTTGTTGAATAACTTAGAAGTACTGAATCTCAAAATACTGATAAAATTAACCAAGTCAATGACGAGATATGAGGGAATAAACGTGGTATGCAGTATTTTTAAAATAAGTCTAAAGATGCCATGTACAAAGTTTAATCAAAATCTTCAGAGCCGTTTTCGAGAAAACTTGATAAAACCGAAACAGTTGTATGGCAGCTACTCGTTCTAGATGAGCTAAAAAAAAATTCGAATTTATCCTCTAGGGAATCACATAAAAACACTTCACACAAAATTTGAAGTAAATCCTTTTAACCGTTTAGACTCTAGCTCGATGTACATCAGGACGCACAGATAAACTGACCGACTTTTTTGGACTTCTCCATCATCGAAAGGTAAGTTTTGATAAAAACCTAGACATTTTTTTCTGACACGAAAACAACACTTGCCCTAGGCTATAGAGCAAGTAAAAATCATTAAATATGGTCAAAATCGGTTAACGAGATTTTTGAAAATAAAAAAAAAGGTTCTATGACAGGTATCGTTCATGAGCGTTATATAGATACATTTTTGACTTATCAAAACATTGATCATGCTGTCCTTAATAGTAGGTATTTCTAAAAAAAATGTTATCAAAATCGTAAGAGCCGTTTTTGAGATATATATTTTTCGTATATTAGTGGTATGGCAGGAACTGTTATGATTCTATGACCGCAAGCTAGCGGACTGGGGTGTTGGCGGGGGTTTATGGTGCACAGTGGCTGGATAATCATAATTGGGCATATGCGTGGATGCTTCGAATGCGTGTGCTCGTCTGGTTGAATGAGTGATCCGCTTCCTGATGATTGTGCTTAAGGCAACTCGGCATACTGAAAACTTTTAATTTGTTTCAATCCTATTCCAATTTTCAGCCAAACTAGACAGTATCCTGAGAATATGTACACAATTAGTCTAAGAAAGATAGGATCTGACCCTGAAAATTTTGTTTTAATACAATCGTATCATATGGCACATGTGCTTTAAAACGCTGATTCTAAATAGACTAAAACTGAAAAGATACATGTATCCTGTAGAGAGTTAAATTCCTTTTTATGGAATGATACCTTTTTTTAAGTACAACAAGTAAAATATTACCCAAAACCATTTTAAGATAATGGGATATTAATGAAATTTTGTATAAATGTTCCATATGTCATGTTCACCAAGAATCAAAAGGGTCCCCAAAAATATCTGTGGTAAAAGGGTGTTTTCTTGAGGGCGAGATGTTAGTGCGTCATTATTACCATAACATCTATGAATAAGTTTTGACACTGATGAAATTTGCTAAAAATATTAAATATGTCATGATTTCCAAGTATCAAAAGAGTCCATTAAAATAACTTGATCCAAAGAGTTTTTTTTACAGATTATGTTTGACCTGCCCTATACGGAGCAAAATGTTAGGTCTTACGAAAAATTGTATTTTCGTGTAATCGAGATAGTACATATGGAATATGATATATGATTTAAAGGTATTTTGTTAACGCCGAATCTAATAAAAGAAAAACCGTAATGATAAGCACACTTAAAAAAGATAGATTAATTTTAAAGCAAAAATGAAAGTTTTTTTCCGCTAAGCAGGTCAAGAACACCCTTGGATCTTAGATATTTGTATGGACTCTTTTGATCCTTTAGTGTCAATATAAATTTAATATTTTTAGCAAATTTCAAAGTGTCAGAATTTGTTCATGGACGTTATGGTAATAATCACTCACTTGCATCTCTCCGTCAAAAAAGCACCCTTTTACAACAGAAATTTTTGGGGAGTCTTTTGATTCTTGGTAAACATGCTAAATGAAATGTTTATACTAAATTTTATTAATATCCCATTATTTTAAAATGGTTTTGGGTAATAGATTACTTGTTGTAGGTACTTATAAAAAAGTCATCATTCCATAAAAAGGCCTTTAAATTTCTACGGGATACATGTATCTTTTTAGTTTTGGTCTCTTTAGAATCAGCATTGAAAAGTACCCTAAAATCACGTGTCATATGATTAGATTGTGTTATAAAAAATTTGTTCAGCTTGATAAACTCCCGCCTCCTCCCCCTCTCCACCTCTTTAAATGCGTCTATACAAAAAACTAATGCGGGGATTTTGGGGGACTTTGAATATGTTGTATAAATGATAGATCTATAAATATAATTTCATTGTCAACAAAATTTATATTTATTTTTGTTAATTTAAAAAATTCACCATCAGTCAAATATAAAAAAAAACATATAAAACATCGACGAGAGCGTTTTTTTTTTCAATTTTCCCAACTCCGGCGTGACGTGACGACGAGAAACGTTTCATTGTGCATACCCTGGCGTTTCCTCGTATAATAACATGATTTGAAATCGGCTTGACAACTACGACGAGTTCTCGTCACGTTCACGTCGCGTTTTCACGTCGCATTATGAATCGAGCATGATTCCCGCTGGAATTATTCACCTAATTTCCAATCTAGTTTCGTGTAAATTTGGTTGAAGTTATCTCATTTGGAAACGAGGTAATTTCGGATCTCATTTGGAAATTTTCAATGAAATTACCTCATTTGGTCCAGTGAAAACGTAGTATTAGTTTGTTTTTAAAACAGCCCAAAATGTAAACGATTTACATAATGTGTCTATCACTATTGTATTTCCATTGATATTTAATTTCCGGGAGGCAATTACAGATTTGAATATTTCCCAGAATTCAAAATATCAATGTAAATGCAAATAACGAAAATTTTCCAACATGAAAGCATCAGGTGCTGTCTTAATGCAATCATTTTATATTCACCTTACCTACATACATGTCAAATCATCCATAAACTTACTACACAAGGTACAAATCTTTATGATTCAAAAAGTTCAAAATGAATATGTAACGCACATATTAATTTTTAATTCTATTCATCTGAATACCTTCACACAATCCTTAACATCACTTCGTATTGCTCGTATCCTCGTTAGCCATAAATCCTTGTTGATAAAATCGCTGTCGTTGTAGTTGTCGTTCACACTTTTACACGCACATAAATTATTCAAAAGAACCAGAAGTATGATTATCCCCTTAAGAATCATCACAACGACACGATGACGACGAGCGACGCCGACACGTTCAAAACGAAATCTTTCAGCTTTTTGAAGCAAACACGATTTAAGGATCCGTATCCTTAGTTTAAATTGAATGCATTTCACTTTGAAACTTCGTCTCTGAACTTGATTGCTAGGAGATGGAGTAAAGCCAATATGTGCGATGTTGACAACACGGTCGACCATTCAACTGGAAGAACATCCAGAATTGTATAGGTTTAAGTACCTATAACTGCATCATCATGACCTAGCTGACTCCATGGCCATGGTCAATGACCACTGTAACGAGCATGTATGGCATGAGCGGATCTGTGCAAGCCATAGATATATGGTTATCTTCTCGTTATTTTCCTTTCGGTTTGTGTGGGTGTAATTAGAAGCATTTGCTGCTGCACAACTTTCTGACCGATAAAGTTGACTAAACATGCTTTTTAATTTGTTTTTCTTCAAAGACTGATGCATGTAGTTTAAAGTCAATGAAGGCATATGAGTGAAACCGAGAATCTTTTTTTCAAGACGGTTAGTAGGCACAGTGCAGTCTGAGGATTTTACGCTCCAATAAAAAATAAAGGGCAATCTTCTTTGAATTTGAAATGAAAATGATTCTGCGAGATGGTACCAATGCGTATAAATGTGTTATTGGTTTTCATGATTTTTAGATTCAATTACTGTAGGATAAATAGAGGTATGCATGTATCGATATGTATATTGTGCATACTATTTATTGGAAACAAGGTAAACCTATGGACATGGTAATGGAACTGGAACCCCAAGTTTTAATATGTTTGTAGGTACCTATATCTCTGTTTGAAGATGCTCTTTGGATTCCTTATTTGTTTACGCTAGAAAAACCTTCTTGGTCACTCAACATATAAAATTGATATTTTAAGTTGCATCTCTTTACTTCAAGCATTGAGGGTGAACATTTTTAAGGCTTCGTTCTGAACCAAAAAAAAAAAAGTATACAGACTGATGGTAGTTTTGATACAAACTAAGCGTGTTTTATTGGAAAAGTCAGTAATAGTCATCCACTAGTCTTCGATTGCAACCCCGATGGTGTGGCGCGCACAAGTGGAGAACGACCTCAAACAACTCGGTGTGCGCATCTGGAAGCGGCTAGGTAGAGACAGAGCTGGCTGGAGGGGCTTGTTAGTTGAGTCCGAAGCCCAACCTGGGCTGTGAGCGCCATCTTAAGTAAGTATCCATAGTGGAGTACAATTTTACCTGCATTTCAAACACAGAATGGCTAGTAGCGACCTGCTACCTACTCTGTTTTTTTTTATAAATTACGCGCACTCAAGGGGTTATGAGTTATGACTACCCTTATTATGAATAACTGTCTTAGCATCAAGAAAAAAGGATAGGATTTATTATGAGGAACCGATACAAATTGGTTTTGAATTTCTGAAATATAAGTTAGGTAAAGCAATCCACATTCGAGTAGTGTGGCTGAAGAAAGAATCTCTGTACTTGACTGTACGTGTACGTACGAAATTGGGATCTAGGGTGAACTGATGGGCATTCCTGGGAGCGCGACTATTACGGTTGAATCATTTAAGGGGAGGAACGTAACTAGCTATTTCTATTGACCAATGTTTATAAAATTAGCGATAAAATAGGGAGAGACATGTATGGTTTTGTACGTTTATTCAAGTCTCCAATTGGATTTTGTTAGTTTTGTTCTTAGATGTTGGAACGATTGATTGAATGGAGTAGTTATAATTCTAGGTGCACGAATTTAAACAAATTCCCCTAGAAAAATAAATTCCGCAGTACCTCTTCTTGCTATGATTTTTATAAGAGTCGGTAAACATCGACCGAAATTTGTGTCTACTTTGTGCCCTACCTATGTGTCCTTCCTTGTGTCTTTTTTTTTTTGGTTTTTTTTTTTCGGTTGATTTGTTAAATAGTACCAAATGTGAAATAAAAACTAAACTACATTCGATGCCTTTTTTTTGAGTTTCTTCTTATGTATAGATTCATAAAGATGATAACTTCATAAATGGATTTTTTCAGTAAAGCCACTTAAATTTGTATTCAAATATGTAAAATAGCTTTCAAAAATAATGGAATCATTTATTTTTAATTCAATGAATATATATCTAGGGGAGAGGGGGGGCAGTTTAGGACGGGGGCAGCTTAGGACAACTTCAAAAAAAGTACTAAAATGAAAACTTTTTACTACTTTAATAAAATTTTATAGTGGCAACTTCGCTTCAAAGACACATCTGATGGATATTGAAACGATACCAACTTAAAAACAAAAAATAAAAATAAAAGTGTGTTTCCAGACGACGGTTATAAATTTTTTTATTCCCAGACGTAAGTATATTATTCTAAAATTATGCTCATTTTACAAGTTAAAAGTGTTTTATTATAATATTTATATGTGTTGTGATGTTACTTAACAAAAATATTAAAAATTAACATTGTTTTAAAAAAAATATGAGGTTTTTAGTTTTTAATCCCCCTTGGGGCACTTTTGTACAATGCACGAGGAGCACTTTTGGACATGTCCCAATCTGTATGTATGTAGTCAAGGGCGGATCCAGACTTTCTGCCAGGGGGGGTCACATGACACCTGTGTAGGTACAAACAAATTTAATGAAACATAACACTAAAATTAAATCTGCCACTGTTGCAAACACATCGTGGCTGTTTTATTGTTTTGTAACCGCTATGTTTGTAAGAATTTTTTAAATAAAAAGCATATATCTTATGTGCAAACCTTCTTACTCCAAATGTAGACACAATTTGCTTGACTTGTACATGGTATCATCGACTCATAAAAAGTGCGTGTGGAAACACCATAAGCAACCGGTCCTAGAACAATTTAATATGCCGTTTTCACTGGGCCAAATGAAGTTATTTCGTTGCAAATTTCCAAATGAGATCCAAATTATCTCATTTCCCATACAAAATCACATTTCGAAATGAGGTTATTTCAACTCATTTGCACGAAATTAGGTTGGAAATTAGGTGAAAGCATCCAGCGGGAATCGATTTCAAAAGCTCTTAAAAGCTTTTGTATGAAAATATCAATACACTATACTCAACAACATTAAAAAGAAAGAGAAAACAACAAAAATAAACGGCTAACTGCCATTCCAAATTAAAAACGAATGAGATGTCAAATGTAATTAGCTATTTTGATAATAGGCGTGTATCACAAACTGAGCGCTCATTGAGCGCTCAATATCATATTTAAGGAGGCAGAATCATTTAATAGGACAACATTCTCCGCTCTATTTAAAAAAAAAGCATGTGTTATTATTCTCATACAAGTTTGGAAATAAGATTTTAACTTTTCTTAAAATATTTAATTGTTAAAGCAAAAAACTTATTGAAATTAATGAAAATGATTATAGCTTATTCAATAGGCGTGTACCATCAACTGAGCGCTCTGAGCGCTCAAGGATTTTTTAAGTGAGACAAAAAATCTCAACTGAGCACTAAGATTTTTTGCGGAGATTTCTAATCCAAACATTTCTTGGATTCACTGCTCAATTTTTCTTCTCAATCGAAACAGCTGTTTGTTTGACAACCAAGTTATAATTTTTTGAGGGTGTGCAAATAATAAAGTGTTAAATAAATACAAAATAAAGACGGAATGTTGGTGAAAACTCAAACTAATTGAATAAGCTAACATCATTTTCATTAATTTCAATAAGATTTTTGCTTTAACAATTAAGTATTTAAAGAAAAGTTGAAATTTGATTTCCGAACTTGTATGAGAATAAGAACACATGTTTTTTTCTGAAAGAGAGTGGAGAATGTTGTCCCACCAAATGATTCTGCCTCCGTTAATCTGACATTGAGCGCTCAATGAGCGCTCAGTTTGTGGTACACGCCTAATTAGTTTGAGTTTTCACCAACATTCCGTCTTTATTTTGTATTTATTTACCACTTTCTTATTTGCACTCCCTCAAAAAATTATAACTTGGTTGTCAAACAAAAAGCTGTTTCAACTGAGAAAAAAAAAATTGAATAGTGAATCCAAGAAATTTTTTGATCAGAAATCTCCGCAAAAAATCTCAGTGCTCAGTTGAGATTTTTTGTCTCACTTAAAAATCCTTGAGCGCTCGGAGCGCTCAGTTGATGGTACACGCCTAATGAAAACACTTTTTTGCCAAATTTTGAAATTACCTCATTTCGGCTCTAACGAAAACGTATTTAAAGAGCCGATAGCAAATTTTGGGAGTGGATGTATAACCAAAATCTGAGTATGAGGGTTTAAAGGGGTATATTTTGTGATATTGAAATCAAAAGTCTGGCAGGTTTTTTTTCTCAGCCTTTAACGGGGGCGGGATGTTGAAAATAGAGATTTTACAAATTTCTGATTGGGGGTTTTTATTTTATTATAATTTTTTTATTTTTAATTATTATTATTTTATTATTAATTAATTATAATTATTTTTTTATAAATACATTATGATGCTCTGTCATTTTCCCTAAGTCTTTGTGATCCGACCAATAGAACTCAAGATATAAGGTTTTTAATCGAACCTCATTCGTTTTTTCTTGGAGATTTATGAAACGCAAAAAATCAACAAAACAAAGTCTCGAAAAAAAGACGATTAATACTACGTTTTCATTAGAGCCGAAATGAGGTAATTTTGAAATTTGGCAAAAAAGTGTTTTCATTATCAAATTTGCTAATTTCATTTGACATCTCATTTCATTTTGAATGGCAGCTAGCCGTTCATTTTTGTTGTTTTCTCTTTCTGTTTTATGTTGTTGAGTATATAGTGTGTTGATATTTGCATGCAAAAGCTTTTTAAGAGCTTTTGAAACTGAATCCCGCTGGATGCATTCACCTAATTTGCAACCTAATTTCGTGCAAATGAGGTTGAAATTACCTCATTTCGAAATGTGATTTTGTATGGGAAATGAGATAATTTGGATCTGATTTGGAAATTTGCAACGAAATTACCTTATTTGGCCCAGTGAAAACGGCATATTAAATTGTTCTAGGACCAGTTGCTTATGGTGTGTCCACACGCAGTTTTTATGAGTCGATGATACCATGCCCAAGTCAAGCAAATTGTTTCTACATTTGGAGTAAGAAGGTTTGCACATAAGATATATGCTTTTTATTTAAAAAATTCTTACAAACATACCGGTTACAAAACAATAAAATAGCCAGGATGTGTTTGCAACAGTGACTTGAGCCAGCTTTGCAGGAGCAATCCATTTTTTTCACGAAAACATCTTTATTCGTGGAGTAAACGGACTTTTCAATTAACAAGTTCCCGGTCACTGCATGTGGATCTGATGATATTCCGCTTGTTTGCAAACATAAAAGCGTATAACTGTATGTTTTCAGGGGTTTTAGCCGTTGCCCCGCACATAATTGAGCCAGAATTTATAAATTCTTGCCCTTCGCGCATATTTCTCGTTGTGGGAGTAGCTGAAGCGTATCTGCATAACTCCTCCAGCGATACCACCAACATTTTCTGGTTTTACTGAATCACAATTTATAATGCAGCACCGTCCACCATCACTTTTTTCCTGTTGATCGCAAATTTTTCTATTCCCAATTTAAAATTAACTATATTCCGATTGAAAATTCACAAAAAGTAATGTTATGAAAACTTTGAATGCCATAGTCATAGATAAATAATTATAAAGATACAAAATCTTTCGGATTGACAACCGAGGATTCTCATCTTCATAATGATTTACCTATGGTCAATGTCCGTGGTAGCGGCCATGGACACTAGCGCCGCCATCGGTATTTACTAGTTCAATTAAAAAGTACAAGTGACCTCAACTCCAGAAATGATTGTGTTTCGCCCAAGGAATAACAGTGGGCTCTTCAGTCAGTCTGTTATACCCTACTAAAACACAAATTTTGGTCGATGTTTACCGACTCTTATAAAAATCACAGCAAAAGATACTGTGAATTTTATTATTCTAGGGGAATTTGTTTAAATTCGTGCACCTAGAAAATAAATACCCGTGGTCAGGTTTTTTATAATAAGAAGATGAAGAAATTTAAATATTAAAGTATTGAAATTACTTCTGTTTTAAGTGGAGTGAATGAATAAAATTCAATTAAAAAGTACAAGTGACCTCAACTCCAGAAATGATTGTGTTTCGCCCAAGGTATAACAGTGGGCTCTTCAGTCAGTCTGTTATACCCTACTAAGACACAAATTTTGGTCGATGTTCACCGACTCTTATAAAATCACAGCAAAAAGATACTGTGAATTTTATTATTCTAGGGGAATTTGTTTAAATTCGTGCACCTAGCAAATAAATACCCGTGATCAGGTTTTTTTTTATAATAAGAAGATGAAGAAATTTAAATATTAAAATATTGAAATTACTTCTGTTTTAAGTGGAGTGAATGAATAAAATTCAATTAAAAAGTACAAGTGACTGGTATTTACTAGTCTCAATAGTTAACTTTAGAAAGAAAAAGAACGCACTTCAGGGACGGCAAATAAATAGTGTTTGGCAGTGCTGTCCAAGTAGTGCAATTACTCGCTCTCAACAATAAATAATGTAATTTATTTATTTTTTTCTTAAATATAATGGGGCATATTCATAGTCGCAGATAGACCCAGGTTTAACTAAACTACAGTTTAACACAATTTTGGCTCAATGAATACAGATAGATTCTAATTACAAATTGTTGGTTTTACATTTTTATAAGATAATTAACTTGGTATACTACACAAATAGGTTCAAATATTTTGAAATGGTAACCTTAAAAAAATAGAATCAACGTCCGAAAATTCAACCAAAGCTATGTCACCCAGGTCTAAAATGACTATGAATGTGATTTTTAAAGCTCAATATACACCCCCGTTCTGATTTCCGTTTCGCATTGCATCCGTATACGACTTTGATTTCTATACGGATTCAAAAAAAGTGTTCCGAATTTCACTTTCGAAGTAGCCAATATCCAAACCTATTTTTCTTTCGAAAACTGAAAAAAAAACTTTATAAAAACAACGAACACAAGAAAAAAACAATGTTTTTGAATTTCTGGTTTACTGTTAGAAAAAAAAGATTTGTCACACTTTTAAATTTTCGCAGTTTCAATTCGGGCAATAAAAAATAAATTTTCAATTTCATCGAAAAACAAAACACGCTCGTTCCTAAAGTCTTGAAAACGAAAAGTATTTCAAAACACCCAGAGTTTGAAAACGAAAGGTTATTACAAACAATCGGAATTCAGAACAGGGGTGATAATAAATGGAATCTCTTACGAATTTTTTTAATTAAAATTTTAAAAATTTTCAAAAAGGATTGTCAATCATAATGCCTAAAACAGATGTGCAGCTTTTTCCATGCAGCGAAATTAAATTACACAGGTTCTTATGGGAGCCGATTCGCTCAAAGTCTGCATGCAGCGCAGCGCTGCACGATGTCTCTATTGCCTAAAACAGATGTGCAGCCTTTTCCATGCAGCGAAATTAAATTACACAGGTTCTTATGGGAGCAGATTCACTCAAAGTCTGCATGCAGCGCAGCGCTGCACGATGTCTCTATTTCTAAATTTGCTGCCTAGTTTCATTGCAGCCACAACTGAAAAACGAAAATTTCCAAATAATTGCTGTTTGGCATTACTTATATTGACATCACCTGCCATTCTTTCAAAAAATTTGTTTGTGTTGGTGATTTTGGTTTAAGAATCCATGAAGCCGGCGTTGCCACCCTACCATCGTCTAATGAAGAAAATCTCATTCCAACACTATTGTGTGACATCGGCAACGCTGTGCTTTCATGTATTTGTTTGACATAAATATGCATCATGAATGTCAGAAACTATGCACATGTATTTCGTGTGCAGCTCTGCATGCAGAGATGCGTGCAGACTCGCTGCACATCTGTTTTAGCCATATTTCTAAATTTGCTGCCTAGTTTCATTGCAGCCACAACTGAAAAACGAACATTTCTAAATAATTGCAATTTGGCATTACTCATATTGACATCACCTGCCATTCTTTCAAAAAATTTGTTTGTGTTGGTGATTTTGGTTTAAGAATCCATGAAGCCGGCGTTGCCACCCTACCATCGTCTAATGAAGAAAATCTCATTCCAACACTATTGTGTGACATCGGCAACGCTGTGCTTTCATGTATTTGTTTGACATAACTATGCATCATGAATGTCAGAAACTATGCACATGTGTTTCGTGTGCAGCTCTGCATGCAGAGATGCGTGCAGACTCGCTGCACATCTGTTTTAGCCATAAGTTTGCAGTGATTTAAGGGCTTAATGAAGAACAAGCAATCTCATGATCTTTTTTGGGATCTCATAATACAAATCATGATAATTTTTTTTTTTTGAATCGGCAACAATGTGCGGGTAATTTTAAACAAGACTTCTTTTCACACAAGGAAACTGAGTTGCCGGCAACTGGGAGGGCGTAAAAGGAAGACAACAAATCTCCCCTTCTCGCTAACAAACTAGCTTAAGGGGGGTTCACATTCTCAAATATGTTTGACAAATATGGTTTGATGAATATTTGATGGATTGAAGCCATTTGCGTTCACATTTGTCAAACATGCTGTCAAACCTCAGTTCTCTTTAGAATTTTAACCATGGCGGACGTTTTGATTGCAGCTCTCGTAATTGATCAAATTATAGAAGATAAAGAACAAGAAGAAAAAAAAAAAAGGCAACAGAATAAGAGGAAAAGAATTTGGACGAAGGAATGGCTAAAAAAGCGCCCAAAGTTTTCATCTTTCAATTTATTAGACGAATTGAAATTGACTTCCCCTGGTGATTACAAAAATTATCTCAGGATGGACGCAGAAACGTATGAAGAATTGTTGGCAATGGTACGACCTTACATCGAACGGCAAAATACGAAGCTGAGGTATTGTATTTCACCCAACGAAAGACTTTCTGCTACATTTTTGTTGTGGTTGATGGATTTCCTCATACTCATAATTTTCATTTTGATAATTTTCATTGTCCTCAATATTGGTGGTATTGGGATAAAATCTTTGAATATGATGATGTGTGTTGGTGTTGGTGTTGTCTGTCTCAATATTGGTGTTATTCGGATTTTGTGTATTATTGTTTGTATTCTGGTTGGGCAGCACGTGAACAATATATGGCTTCTTTAATCCAGAAATTCTAAGTGATTTTGAATTATTATTGGAAGTCATATATTGTGGTGAGATTGTATCGCGCGAACTTTCGTCAAATGATAATGGTGATGATGTGTAGTTGGACAGTGGTGTCGAAGCACGTGCACTATAGTTGGAAGATGAAGAAGTTCGAACTCGCGGCAAAAATTGTGTACGTTCGGGGGGAGTGTCCAGGCATTTATATGAATTTTCATTTAATTTCCCAGTGCTGCTCTATAAAGGACTTCTTCTACAGTTTTGTTGGCAAAGAGCTGTTGTTGTGCATTCAACTTTCTAAAACGCACCGCCCAACTTGCACAAAGAGTATCTGCCTCATCTGGTTCTTTTTTTCGGTTATCCAAATGCGATATTGCTTTCCTCAAAAGTTCGTCCCACTCAGCTTGTCTATTAACTTTCTTTTTTGTTGTATTTACTATGGAGCTCTGCAATAAATTAAAAACAAACAATTATTTTTATTTTCTTCAACAGATACCGATAACAGAAGGAGAGTGGAAAGAAGTTGCAAAGGATTTTGATGAACTCTGGAATTTCCCACACTGTGCTATGGACGGAAAGCACATAAATCTTATAAAACCGCTGAATTCCGGAGCCTACTATTTCAACTACAAAAAAACATATAGCATTGTTTTGATGGCGATCGTAAATGCCAAATATGAATTTACAATGGTTGAAGTTGGAACAAATGGAAGAGTTTCGGATGGTGGTGTATTCTCGAACACAAAATTCTATGACCATTTCGAAAACGACGACCTCAAAATTCCAAAACCCGACAAAATTCATACTTTCCCCAAAGAAATGCCGTATGTTTTGGTTGCGGATGACGCGTTTCCATTAAAAGAAAATTTAATGAAACCGTACAGTGGCACTGGACTTTCTAGAGAACAGGAGAATTACAACTATCGAGTTTCACGTGCACGACGAATAGTTGAAAACGCATTCGGCATTATATCCTCTCGATTCCGAGTGCTACTAACGACAATTCTGTTGAGCCCGGAGAAAACAACAGATGTAGTGTTGGTGATATGTTATTTGCACAATTTATTAAGACAAAGAAGCCCTGCTTCTTATCTCCGTAGCACAGACATCAAAAACTCGACAACAAATGTAAATGACAGATCTATGTTGGAATTGCAACAGGCAAAAAATAGCAATCCATCAAATTGTGCAAAAGAAGTTCGAAAAAAATTTTCGGAATATTTGAACACAACTGGAGTAATTCCAAGGAATTCATCAAATTGATTTTTTAATTAAAAATACTTTTATAGAAATAATACCAAAATAATAAAAAAAAACTTTAAAAAATATACATATGCATTTTACTTACTTCTTCGTCTTCAGTCCTTGGACTCATTTCGATTTCATCGTCCATTGACGACACCCCGTCAATTATATCTTCTTGGTCAACCAAAAAAAAACAGGTCGTTAAAGTACCACAGCGAAGGAACATATAACTCTTCTGTCCCAGCCCCAGATTCTCAAATATGCTTGTCAAACCAACAAAATATCAAACTATTTTGATATTCATCAAACGTGTTTGACAATCTGTTTGATGGAGCGTTCACATTTTCAAATTCGACTGAATCAAACAGTGTTTGTCAAACATATTTGAGAATGTGAACCCCCCTTTAGAAGAAGAAATAGAGGAACTGCCCTTGTTGGAAAAAAGTGTAGCAGTTTGTTAAATGGTGTGAGATCCCACAAACCCAAATGCATTACAGCACGGATGGAGCGATCTTTGACGGCAAATCAATAGGCCGCGATCAGAATAATCATTTTTGTTATTTTCCGAAGTTGATTTAGTGGTATGGTCTTAGAAAAAGAAAGAGTACGTGCGTGAAGCAATTTTTGTCAATCTGAAATATCAAATCGCTAGTGTGACTTTAAAAAAGAACAATAAAAAAGTGTTAAAAGTTAAGACGCATATATATATAAAAAAAAAACTAGGAACTTTGAAAAAAAAAACAAAACTTTTTAAGTGAATACAATAGACATTGTGGTTATCTATCAATAAGCAAAAAGAAAAATTAAGTGCGTTGTTAAATCGTGTGAAAAATGACGAAAAAAAGCGGTGAGATCATTTCCTCACGTGTGTTTTATTATATTTTTCTCAAAGCAAGTTTTGTTAACTGTTTGTATTTATGTAGATTAATTAACTATCGACCAACATATTATTTATAATGGACTAAACTTTAAACATGAGCCATGATCCATGAATAACCAATCATGAACTGATAGACCTTACCTTACTGAAAAGACAAACTAACATTGAAACATGAACTAATAATGTGACGAAAAAAAAATCGGTTTAATAATAAAAAAAAATTCTCATAAGGGCGCTTAACAGATAGTTGCGCCTATCAAACTCCGATATAATTTCATGCGCTCTCGTTAACTTGAATTTCAGTTTGACATTTCTGGTTCTTGAATTCTAACAAAAAAAATATGTGCACATTTTCAACTAAATAATAATATTCTTGACTTAATTTAAAGTGTAACCCATTCTAAATATGTTGTTTAATAGTTCATCAATGTAAATACAAAAACTTTACAGCACTTTTTTTGAGAAAAATATAATAAAACTCACCTGTGAAAGAAATTTTTTTTATCCACCTTGTTTTGTTGATTTCCATACCCCTGAACAATGGGCCTATCAGTGTGTCCAATGGGGATTTTTACCGAATTGTCAAACTCAAAACTGACAGCCAAAATTTTGGGTTAATGACATTTGTGCGTTCTTTTTTTTGTAACTAGTTCACCTTCATCGTACTTTTAATAAGAAAAAGTAACTTTGAGTTTTCATTTTGGGGTTAGATTGTGTTTGCTTTTCGTCTTCCGATTTGGAATTGTTTTCAATTTTATAATAATTAATTATAAATTTAATTGTTTTATTATTGAATTTGATATTTGGAATTGTTTTCTGAATAATTCACTTTTAATTGAAATTTTACTCATCCGCTTGGGTCAATTTTTTAATAAAGAAATGTGTGGCTCATAAAAAATTAACAAAAAAAGCAAAAACAAATTACAAATGTTTTGTATTGCGATTCAATTTCATGCAAAAATGAAGTTGATAGTTATTTAATTTGTAGGAACCATGCATTTTTGGTAGTGAATTATTTATCAATAAATTTAACGCAATCAAAATTTTGTCTTTTGTTTATTATTTATTATTTTTTCGATTTTTTTTTTCAACTCCTTCCCATTTTATTAACTTCGATCGTTCTTAAAAAAAAGTAACTTTTTTAATTTTGACATTGCCACTTTTGTTTTTGACCATAGTTACAAAAAAGAACGCACCACTTAACCAATTAACGCCAAGCACTCAAACGTCATTAACCCAAAATTTTGATTTGACGTTTAGAAGCTATGAGACAGACATATATTGCTTTTTTTCTAAAAAGCCCTATTGAGTCAACGACGCCAAGCACTCAAATGTCATTAACCCAAAATTTTGATTTGACGTTTAGAAGCTATGAGACAGAGATATATTGCTTTTTTTCTAAAAAGCCCTATTAATGCACTTGAATTTATTTGTTTTTTTTTTTTCAAAGTAATTGTTATATTAATTTGGGTTTTAACTTGTATTAATTTTTTTTTCTTTGTTTTTTCTAATCACACGCTAACGATTTGACACTTTTGGTTCTCAAAAATTGCTTCACTCACGTACACTGTATATGTGACAAATACCTCTTCCTCTATTTCTTCTTCTAAGTCCCGGTCTACATTGAACGATTTTTCCGTGCTGAATGGAAAAATCGGCCGAAACTGGAAGGATCATGTCGGCTGTACCTCTCAATCGCACACGATTACAACAACAATTTTTTGTCGGCACTAAAAATATCGTTCAATGTAGACCGGGACTAAGCAAACTAGCCAGTTTCTGGCAACTCAGTTTCCTTGTGTGAAAGCCGTCCAAGCAATCAAAGTAGTCGGTCGTTAAAAAAAAAAAACAAATACCTAATCGAGTTGTGCTTGTGCGTGAATTGTGATTCGCATACGATTGTGACCAGAAACTACAAATTGGAAGATAAATTATAATCTCAAGATGGAAGCTAAACTGGCTGAACTCATACTCATGTCTAAATCCATTGGAACCCTTTCAGTTCGTCCGGGACTACAACCTACCTCTTACCCGTCTAAATGGTTTGACGACAAGGACAACAAAGATCGTAAGCCTGTGGTCAAGATACCCCAAACCGACAAGACAGCTAATCAAGTAAGAGAATCTGCTAAGGAACTCCTTATTAAGGGAACAGCCAAATCTCCAGTAATTGTTCGGTATTTGTACGACCAGTTGCGATTGTTTAAGAAGACATGTGAGAAAGAATGGATATCTTATGGACGGAAAATTGCCGGGCCCCAGGAATCGATAAGCCCTTTGAACATATTGGAATGTGAAGAAAACGAAATTACCTTGGACCTGCCAAAAGGCAAATCGGCGACAGCCGAAGATGACAAATGGATGCTCGTATATATTGTTGCAGTCTATCAAATCAGTAGAATCAACGTAAAAACATATGCATATCGAAAAAAAGTGTTAACAGACATCAACAATCATTTCAGTCCACCATCAGGAGTCACCATTTCCTTGAATTCTATTCCGGACAATTACAGTCAATGGGCCTATGATTCTAACTTTTGTAAACTGATTGCCGCATTGGATATGTTCTTATTCAAATTCCCGGAATCAAATTGGGGACACTTGAGAGCTGCCACCAGTGCGTCTCGATATAAAGATTGTGGAGGGCTACTCGCATGGCAGAATATTTTACGCATTTTAGAGCTCTCAGATGATAAATTCGACAAATGGTTCTATTACAGACCATTAAAAGTTGAGTTAGAAGGAATGTTCAAAGAGACTGAGGAATACAACATTGAAAATTCATACTTCCCGTATCAATCCGATTTGAGCTTAACAAGAAAAACACAATATTCCGCATCTGCAAACGGATCTATTTACTTTTTTTGCCATGCGATTGCAGCTATGTTAGGAGACGATAGATCCAAACATGCTCGTTATATCTTGAGGAACTCTAATATTCAAATTGAAGACAATATTAAAATTATATGTTATGTGTTCCGTAACAAAGGAGTCAGCGTGGGAGAAACTATTGCAGGAGATGAAGGCGAGCCAAGTTGCCGAGATCCGAATCTTTGGTACAAATATATGGCACTCAGAGGATTTGAGCCTACTGAGAGAATGAAACAAGTTCTGAAAGCACAAGCAGCTCGTATATCTGAGACTCGAGAAAAAACTATTGGCAGATTTTGTCAAGAAAAATTCAATGTCTAAGTTTCTAGATTCTAACCGTTTGTTTTTTTTTTTTTTCTTACTATCCACTACATGACTTGAAAAATGTATTCTTTTATTTTAATTTTTGTATAGCACATACATGGGTACCAGTGAATCTTTAAATAAAATAAAATTTGCCTATATATGCGTATTTTCCGATTTGTGTGAACAGGATATTTTCTTTATTTCCAATTTTAGACAAAAACGACCGAAAACTGGTTGGTAGCCGAAAACTATTTTCGATATTAAAGTTAATTTTAAACTGCACCACTCTTCACTTTCTCTTTGCATATACTGACAAGCTCTTCAAAATTCTAAATGTTCCACGTAATTTGAAAAGTTTTTATGCAGAAAAGAACTGCATATTTTCGTTTGATGAAAAGTATTTTCCCAAAATACTACAAGAGCCGACAGCAAATTATGGGAGTGGATGTATAACCAAAATCTATGTATGAGGGTTCAAAGGAGCATATTTTGTGATATCGAAATCAAAAGTCTGGCAGGTTTTTGTCTCAGCCTTTGGCGGGGGCGGGGTATTGAAAAGAGAGATTTTCTAAATTTATTTTCAAAGCATTATTCACTTCAATTATTTTTTTTAAAAACACATCATGAAGCTCTGTGATTTTCCCTAAGTGAAAAGACCTTAATCTTGGTGATCCGATTAATAGAACTCAAGATATAAGCATTTAAAGCGAACCTTATTCGTCTTTTTTTGTAGACTATGTTTTGTTGATTTTTTGCGTTTCATAAATCTCCAAGAAAAAACGGATGAGGTTCGATTAAAAACCTTATATCTTGAGTTCTATTGGTCGGATCACATAGATTAAGGTCTTTGGACTTAGGGAAAATGACAGAGCATCATAATGTATTTATTAAAAAATAATTGAAAGGATAACCCCCAATCAGAAATTTGTAAAATCTCTATTTTCAACATCCCGCCCCCGCTAAAGGCTGAGAAAAAAACCTGCCAGAATTTTGATTTCGATATCACAAAATATACCCCGTTAAACCCCCATACTCAAATTTTGGTTATACATACACTCCCAAAATTTGCTGTCGGCTCTTTAACTACGTTTTCATTAGAGCCAAAATGAGGTAATTTCGAAATTTGGCAAAAAAGTGTTTTCATTATCAAATTAGCTAATTTCATTTGACATCTCATTTTATTTGGAATGGCAGTTAGCCGTTTATTTTCGTTGTTTTCTCTTTCTGTTTTATGTTGTTGAGTATAGTGTATTGATATTTTCAGGCAAAAGCTTTTAAGAGCTTTTGAAACTTTAATTCACCTAATTTCCAACATAATTTCGTGCAAATGGGGTTGAAATTACCTCATTTCGAAATGTGATTTTGTATGGGAAATTAGGTAATTTCGGATCTCATTTGGAAATTTGCAACGAAATTACCTCATTTAGCCCAGTGAAAACGCCATACTAAAAAGGAAGGTTTTGTGACACGAAGCTTGTAAGTGAAAAGTATAAACTGAAAAGTGTTTACGAAATGGGTGCCAGATGCACTTTCCTTTATTTTTTGTATCTGTTTACACCTGGAGTTCGTAAAAGTAAACATACTGTTGCCGTTTTCCATTGGTTTCACTCAGTTGAAATCCAAAGGAACAGTGCAAGTTGCTTCTACTCAATTCTTAGGTTTGGTATCTGTATAGGTGAATAGTCAAATAGATAATCAGCCCTCTTGTGAGTTTCACCCGGAAAACAATTCGCCCGAAAATGTTTTGTTCGCCCGGTTTTGTAAAAGCTAATGCGAGTTTCACCCTCCATTTTACAACAAGTGTGGCCTCGTTCGCCACCAAAAATTAAATGGAAATCTTGCTGTAAATGAAATGACATATTTTATGATGTTAAATGTGCCAATAAGGGAATTTTTTTTCGAACAGGGAACATTTTTCGCCCGAAACTCATAATAAGGGAAGAGTGAAATGTAATTTTTCCGGGCGGATTTTATTTCTTTTCTTCTTTCTCACAATAGGGCTGATTATTTGCTGTTACACAAAAGGTGAAACTTGTAAAACATAAGTGTATCAACTCCGAACTTCCAAATAATATGTTTTCTTTGATTTTTTCTTAATTTGTTTATTCAAATTTAACAAAAACTTTGATTTTGGATGCAAAAAATGAAGTAAATTGCAGTTTGTTGTGACTTGTGACGTTTAAGTTTGAATGCATAGTGTTTCTTGAGTGAATTCTGGATTTGAAATTAAGAATCGAATTCCTCTTCTCAGAATCGTCAGAAGCGTATTTATTGTGCCAATGGAATGGTTTCAGACAAATTGTGAACATTTCCCACTTGCTATGCTGATAAGATCCCGCAATGAATTATGAAAACAAAGCATTTCAAAGTTTAAGCAATTTTGTTGAAAAATTCTAAGATTGGCTTGTAAATTTTAGAATTTACATATTCATAGATATATGCAGACTTTCGTGACTGACCATATACACTGCACACTTAATCGATTCTGAGTGACACGCTTTGAATAGTATGTGGGCGTCTGTTGCGAAAAAAAAAATGAATGAGCAATTCAGTTCAAAACTTAAAAAAAAAAAATGTACACAAGATAACATTAATCGGAATTTAAGTATAAATATTTCCATGCAAAATGTGTATGAAATACATTAGTAGCTTTCAAACTGAAAAAATACTGGCGTAACGTAATTAAAAAGTATTTTTGAACTGCTCAGCAGAATGCTCCTAAAGAAAATTAATGAACACAGATTTTTTTCACAAAATCTACATCTTATTATGGTTATGATAATGCAACGAATTTCTAAGGGAATAAATGAAGAAACGTTCAATTATACCTTTAGTAATCAGCCCTATCACAAATTTCATCGTAATCGGAAATATTTTACGAATCCCGAAAGAACTATCACCAAATCCGTTCGTAGTTGCAATTTGAATGTGATTTACCGCTACGATGGATTCTGTGATCCGTTTTTTAGGAATTCGTAAGAAGTTTCCGATTACGATAGAATTCGTGATAGGGCTGAATATTTTCAAAGCAACGATGACTAACAGTATTAAATATATAATATTTATTATTATAAGAAAACAGAAAAATAAAATCCAACGAACAAGAACAACATAATGTATTTTTTTTTTGTTTCAGCTAGATATTTACAAGTTTATTGTTAACATTCTTTTAATAATTTTTCTTTAAAACTTATATACTGAAATAAATGCTAGGCACAATCAACAATAAATATTAAAAAAAAAAAGAGTTAACAAAATTTTAACTCTTTACTGAAACTAAATAATTGGGATATGCAAATATACTGAAAATAAACAATCTCAGCTTGATTCTTTTTCCTTGTTTCGAGAGCTTTTTTGTTTTTTTTAACTTTCCGTATGGAAATTATTGAACACTCTTGAGTTAAAAAAAAAAATTATTAAAATATTAACTATATTTATTCATGATTCAGTTTTGTTTTATAAATTATAGTTTTTGGACCGCATCATAACGGTTTTATTTTGATTAATTATTTTATTATAGAAAAAAAAATTAAACTTTTAAAAAAATAAATTACCTACAAAGATCTGTGTTGAAGTTGGCTCAACTCTATTAATTTGTTTGAGTTTATAAATTTAAACATTTAAAAGTTAAATTTCTTTTTTGTAAATTTGTTTAGATCTACATATATTTTATTTTACTTATTTAATTAATTCATAGTTTTCCTAGCAAAATAAGGAAAGAGACGTTATTCTGAACAAAAGTTTAAAAAAAAACCTTAACTGGCGTTCCTAGAGTTTTTTTTTGTTGGGTAATCACGACCCCGTGGACGGTACTGGTCTACCGAAACGTGGCAAACAAAGACCGAATTTCGATTCAATGCCATTCAACAAAGGAACAGCCGCATGATAACCGCCAATATGATCTGGATTTATCCTCTTAACATCATCGTCGAGTGCTTTGGATTTCTTTACCTCTGAACCTGTCGGTTGGCTACCACCGAAATCAACGTAGAACATACGCTGCAGTAATTCGTAAGTGACCAGCGTTACACCGAACTGTGGCGATGATCGAAGAACACGAGCTGAGGAGCAAAATATAATTAACAAACTATAAATGATTTAAAATACTTTAATAGTTTTACCAGCAGTGCCTTTCCAGAAGGCATGAGGTCCCTCTTCAGCCATGATTTTCTTTGTGGCATCCCAAACTCCTTTGTACGTAGTTTGTCCAGTTCGAGCGACGACTTGAAGGCGAGTTTTGATAACATCAGCAGGTGTGACCAGAGATGCAGCTGGAACACCAGCAATGGCACCAGCAGCAAGCAAAGTAAGTGGGTGATTGTATCTGTTGGGGAAGTGATTGAGCATTAAAAGCAAAGGATATTAAATACTGAATGTATAATAAATTGATGTATGAGGATAATAAAGTAATTTTACCCGTCTTCATCGGCAAATAGAGCTTTTGTGTGGGCATAAGTGGGGAAATAAATGGCAGAGAAGGGTACATCACGTAGTAGGCAGGCACGAGCTCCTTTGTATAAGCCGAAAAGTCCCAAATCACGAACGACTGATAAGGCACGAACTTTTGCGCCACCTGTATAATGAAATGAACAGAACAAATATTTACATGAAGAATTTTATAAATTGTTCTCTTTAGATAATCAAACATATCAAAAAGTACTAAGAAAAAAATTAATTTAAAAAATGGTGTTCTTAGCAAAATGGAAGGAGAAGAATCACTGAAGGCATCATTTTCGAGAGCATTAAAACTTTTGGATAGATTAATCACACGTTGTTGATTTATGGCTGTTGTACCCTACCCGGACAAAGATTGTTCTTTTTGAAGTGAAACTTCTTTGGGCGCGTTGAGTGTGAAATTTCAAGGTTGAATTTTTATGAAACGAAAAAATGTAACGCCACATGTGCAACGCTGAGATCATTGATTAGCTAAGTGGTGGGAGGTAGAGTAAAAGTAAAATTTTTTATTGATAGGCTAATATATTTTATATTGCAATAAGTTTGGATTTTTTGATAATCTATATTATTGTAGCAGATAAAAGGGAACATTTTTTTTGGCGTATAGATAATGAAATTCTAAAAATCTTACTAGTTTAAGATTTTTGTCTATCTCCTACTGGTATGGAGATATAAATTATTTTAAAAAATTTATCTCAAAATAGGCTAATTTCAAAAAATTGAATTAAATCAGGAGAGTCCCCTAAAAATTTGAATTATATATGGTTGCAAAATACATAAAACCAAATTAAAGTTGACATATACAAATTTTTGATTTTCCAGAGATTTTGAGTGTAGGAATTTTCGGAAATAGTCGGAAAACCTACTCAAATAAACTGATTTAAATCTTTTAAATTTTCGCCTTTTTTTACTTTAAATTTTCACCATTATTATTTATTATTATTATTATAATTTATTAACACATAATTAAAATTATAATGCTAACATGAAAAAAACGAGTACAAGTTACTAGGACTTTCGGCTCTGAGATAAACTTAGATCTAATAAGGAAATTATTGAATTATTACACAGCTGTATAATTCAAAGCTGTAAATAGGTATAATATGATAACTATGATAACAAATATTGTAGTATTGTATACATTAAAAGAAAATGGAAAAAACAAAAGTATTTAAATATCAATGTAACATTTTTGTATGTTGTCATGACTAGGGTTTTTTAGGGCATCGTGAATGGATAAATTTGATGCTGTATTTTGATGAGGTATTGTGGCTGTGCAGTTCTTTAAAACATGATTTATGTCGATCCGTGAGTGGGTTGGTTTTCCTTACGAAGAAGGTGTTGGTGTGTAATAGCTGTGTGACCAAGGCGTAATCTTACAAAAGTTGTGTTCATAGCTTTTGAAGTAGTGGTAGGAAATATGGGTTGGCACCTTTCATGGTTGATTGCTGAATAGTGATGATTGTAGGTGTTCCAATGGGATATAAGTATGGATTCAAGCTCTTGATTGATGTGTCGTATTTGATCGAGTTTTGTGACAGGTTCAAAGTAGTAAACTGCAGCACGGTGTGCATGCAAAGCGGTTACATCTGCTAGTTCATTTCCTTTAATACCCATGTGGCTAGGTACCCACATTAGTTTCAGTTTATTAGGTTTGCTGATAAGAAAGTCTCTGATTCTGTTGATTATTAAGGTATTATGTTCAGGATTTCTAATTGCATTTAAAACTGATAGACTATCTGAAGAAATAACAAATTTCCCTGTATTATAGGCGCACGTTTTTATGGTGTTGAGTACATCAACGGCCTCGGCAGTGAATATGGAAGCTGTTTTGTTTAACAGGCCGATACATATTATTGAGCCGTTTTCGTGCACGGATGCAAAAGATGTGTTTGTTCCGGTTTTAGATCCATCGGAGAAAACGAAATTCCATCCTTCTTCTTTTAGTTCTGATGCTATACTTAAAAAGGCTTGTGAAATTACTTCTTTAGATGTGTCGTTTTTCTTGAAAGTGGACAGATTCATGATGAAAGACTTACGTTGTGTGTTCCATGGAGAGAAGAGTAATTTATATTTATTATTCTGTTTAAAAGACCTTGGCCTGGTCGATAGCTGTTGATACGGAAGTGTGTATTGCTGATGGTATTCGTTTAGGAGCTTTAAGTTTATTTGCACTAAGTACGTCCTTGTCAATAATAGAGTTGTTTGGGAAAGCCATTTTTATATACAGTTTTACTTTAGTTTTTATTATTCTATCTTCTAAACTGGGAAGTCCAGCTTCAACGATCATGTTTTTAACAGTGCTCGTTGGATATGCGTTTAAACTTCTTCGTACACATTGGTGATATGGTGGTTTAATGATGATCAATGTTGATTTTGGCGAGTTTCTATAAATGATAAGCCCATAGTCAATCTTGCTTAAAATTAGAGACTTAGTAATATTGCATAACGTATTAACATGAGCATTACATTTTGTACTAGATAAATAACTAATAATATTAGTTATTTTAATTCAATTTTTTTTTAATTCCATACAATGAGTTTTCCAGTTGTATCTATTATTAAAAAAAAGACCTAAGATACTCAAACTATATACATTATCAATACTTATATTTTTAAAAGAAAGGTGTTTTATATTACATGACATTTTTCGGCAAATATGTAAGGTTTTACATTTGCTCCTGATCGAGTAGACCAAGCCAGAATATCATTAAGAACGTTTGTTAACAGTTGGTTTGCAGTAGTTGAGTCATTATGTTTACAAAGAATATAAAAGTTGTCAGCATAAGCTGTGTGTTCTAATTGTTTACAACCCCAACCCATCGATCATCTTTATATAGAACACTTAGCTGTGTCTTACGCTTATAAGCTTAATATCCCTATACATATCGAGATTTTTAGATCGCCAAAGAAGTTTCACTTCTGCCACGAGTACTGAGTTACACGCGCCCTTTTTTTTAAGTTGTCAAGGCTTCTTGATTCGGAAAGTGAAAATAAACGCAATACCAGACACTTCCGTATCAGATAAGGAATTCATGCGATACAGAACAGATAGCATTGGGTTAAGTTGAGTGCAGTGGGTATATATTAACATACATTTATGTATATACAAATAAATATATTTAAGTTGCAATAATGTCGTATTCGGTTGAAGGTTCTGAGTTACTCCTTTTTGTGAGTGACTGGAAAGTAAGTCAAAAAATATCTGCCTCAATTTAAAATCAAGTGTGTTCTTGCCAAAATTGTCAGCTTTGAAATTAAAAATTAGTTCAACTTTTTATTAATTGTCTCTGCGGTCACGTTGAAGTAAATTAAAATCGAAATTTTCTCTACGACGGAATTTTGTATCCATGTCGAGGATTTTCATTTTTTTTTCATAAAGATTATTTGAGGTAAAATATTAAAGAAAATTTCTTAGTTAGAAGAAATGACATTTCGAGAAAAATTAATTAATGAGTCAAATTTGCGTTCGATAGATGTAGTCGACTGCATATGTAGTCCCTTAGGTCTCCTGAACGTATACAATAATCCAAATAATAAATGTATGTATAAGCTACTCTTTAGTTATTCCAGTTTTCCAGACTACATTATTGTATTGACTGATTGAAATTGGATACGTTCAGGAGACATAAGGGACTTTATATTCAGTCAACTACAACCATTGAACGTAAATTTGCCTAAGAATAACAAACTTTTTTTTTCGACATGTCGTATATCAAACTTATAACTTTTCTTCATTGCCTTACCTCAAGTTCGTTTAGAAAAAAATAGAATCCTCGACATCGATACGAAATTCTGTCGTAATGTATAGTACAGGAAAATTTGCAAAAAAAACGATTGTTTTATGGAACGAAATATGGGACGGCTGAATTTTGTATACCGGAAAGAGGGCTATTAGAAAAGCTTATGTCCAGTTTTTCTCTGGACGCTATCCCCCTGGGGAAATCCGCCATTTTGGAACACGCGAATTGACCTATGTATAACTCCGAAAATATCGATTTGAAGTGAAAAGTTGTCATGATCAAATTTGTTGGAAATAAAATAATCTTTTATTTTTCATCCAAACTTTTATCTGCGTGGTCAAAATTTTTGAAGTTATGTCGTTTTATTTTTTTTTACTTTTTCACATTTTTCTCATTTCGAAAGAAACTTACGTAAATTGTTCTCATGGAACAAATTGTAGACCATAAAGTTTAATAAATTTCCATATATTTTTGAAGATGATGGGATATCCCTGTCCAAAGTAAGAGTTTTTGGAAAATTAGCTGCTAAATCAATTGAGCCGATAAAGTATAATAAAGATAGTCTTTGCGTTGAATGAAATATTGGTAAGCTGATTTCTTTATAAATGAAAGAGGGCTATTACAAAAGTTTAGGTCCGGGTATTCGGGACGCCATGACCCTGGTGAAATCCACCATTTTGAAAAATGCGAGTGGACCTATATCTCCGAAACTATTGATCTGGAATTGGGATTTGGATTGAGTAAAAATTGAGTGTAAGCCCAAGGTTGTAGGCAATTAAACCATCTTTCGTTTATTTAACCATTTTTTTCGGTGCGGAAAAATATTTTCAAGGTTATGTCGTTTTGTTTTAATAGTTTTGCACTTACACATTTATGACGTTCTCGAGTAAGCTACTTTCCAAACAAGAATTTTAGAACACTAAATTTCAAATAGTTTGATATATTTCTGAAGATGATGCGATACCGCAGTCAAAAGTTACAGCCATTTTGGTATTTGTATTAATTTTAATAATAATTTAGTATTTTATTTACTCCGGAGTTTTAATTTTAGCGCAACCAAAATGGCTGTAACTTTTGACTGCGGTATCGATATCTTCAAAAATATTTGAAATTTGGTGTTTTAAAATTCTTATTTGGTAAGTAATTCACGTTAATTTATTCGAGAACCACAAAAATGTTTAAATGTGAAAAAAAAAATAATAAAACGACATAACCTTGAAAAAAATATCACCCGCACCGAAAAAAATATATGTATGAACGAAATATAATTTAATTGCCTACAATCGTGCCTTTACAATTTTTCCTCTAAGATCAATAGTTTCGGAGACATAAATCAATTCGCGTTTTCCAAAATGGCGTATTTCCCCAGGGGGATGGCGTCTCGAGAAACTAGACATAAGCTTTTCTAATAACCCTTTTTCAGATATACAAAACTCAGCCGTCCGTTCTATATTTCGTTCCACAAAAAAATCTATCTTTCCTGTGCTAGTACACAAAATTTTATTTTAAATTTAACTAACGCACCTGCACAAATAATTTAAAAAAATTAAACTGATTTTTGATTTAACAAATGACAATTTTGACAAGAGCACAATTGATTTAAAATTAAGGCAGATATTTCTTGACTAATTTTCCAGACACTTTCTAGTAAAAGCTCCCTTCATTTGAAGTCAATTTGTTGAAAACTGGCCAATTACACACTAGAAAATTGCCTTACTTGCAAGTTCCTTTAGTCATCTGAACGTGCCCAAGGGTGAAATCGGCTAAGCTGATTGTTGAGTATCAATTTTGTTGATTGTCTTTTTGATGATCGCCCTCTCTTTTTTTGCATATATGTTATACGTATATGTTATAGAGACGGCTATCTTCAAAACGACAATCAACACTATTGATAGTCATTCATCAGCTTAGCCGGTTCCACCTCTAGCTACCCACCCTTTTTAGTGGTTTAAAATCCAATATGAGAAGTTCCAAAGATTCCAGAAGTAAAATGCAGCAATTTTCATATTGAACATGATAATTGAAAAAAAAAGATGCCGTAACGTGATAGTGTTAATGTCAAGAGCTCAAAAGGTAAGCAGAACTATTGAGACATTGAGACCTATTGAGACCATTTAAAAATGTATGAAATTGGTCCTCAAACCAACTGTTAAGTGCAAACCATTATATTTATTTTTTTTAGTGGTCGCAATGACAACATAAAATATTTGTATTGCCAGTTTAGATTTTTAATCATCCACCCTATAAAATACTCAGAATTTTAATTTCAAGTTTGCCCTATTCAAATATTGTGAGACGTTAATGATGTTGTTAGGAGATGAACACAATGAACGAATCCTTTGTTCTTTAATCTAATTTTTAATTGAAACTATTTCGATGTTATGTTAATGGACTACTCAATTCAGCAGCCAAAACAGTTTGGTGTTTGCCTTTGGATTTAGCATACACAAAAACCGCCTTGCTAAAACTACTATGGATTGCGAAGGTTGAAGGTATTCTAAAGTTTTACAAAAATATGCTCAATAATCAGCCAAACATCTTATTTGGTTTGTATTTTTGACAAAAAAAATCTTGTATTAATGAACTAAAACGTCTTGAAGTCTTAAATTCGAAGAACGAAGATGATGAAATTAAGATATAAAATGTTTAAGGGCCAACTTTTCAATAGTCACAGTATTTATTCTTCGAATAAAACAAAAATGTGTTCCTGTTGCTACAGTTTTTTTTTTCCTCTTACTAGTTTAACTGATGATTGAATAATCGGCTCTACGTGATTTTTATAAGAGTTGGTAAACATCGGCCCTAATATATTGAAAAATAATACACTAATTAATACATAACTTACCCGCGATTTCTCCAGCAACTTGAAGTCGAATTTTAACAATTTCCAGTGGATTTGTAAATACCACTTGAGATGCGCCAGCCTAGAAAAAAAAAACAAAACTTTATAAAATTTCTAAAACACAGTAGATAAGGATTTTCTAAATGAAAACAAAAAATACTAACGCATCCTCCAGCTAAAACTTCTGCATATTTCGGAATGACTCCCTGCTTGTCGGTAAACTTATCTCGAACAAAATCGTTAACAGTCAGCTTAATAGCTTTCTCGGGCGCTACACCCATTAGTTGCGGCAACAAGCCACGATATAAACCAAGCACACCTTCGTGTCGAATAACCTACGATAATTTTCGATTATAGCAAGGCATTTTGCAGACTCAAAATATAACTAATTTAACCTTTTTAAAGCAATCCCATGAGTTTCTATAAGCAATTTCACCAATAAATGAACCAGTTCGTTGATTTTGCATTCTTGTCTTAACCAAATCAATCGGATAAACCACAGTTGCGCCAACGGCTAAAAAACAAAAATGGTATTAAATTAGAAAAACAAATTAAACAAAATTTCCCTCTTACCTCCAGCAACTGCACCAAGTGTGAACCTGTAGGAGCTCTCAAGAATCTGAATGAATGCCGATCGGTCTGCAGGACTATCTACAGCCTTGATGTCAGCCAGACGCGTTGTGATATGTTTGGTGTAGTGTTCTGGGGCAATATTGCTTAGATCTCCGTAGACAATGCGCCTAGTTGGACAGTCAATTGGATTAGTTAATATATGTACATTCATAAAAAATGTATGCATATGAAATGTATTGTATTGAAAGTAAAGTCAGTATAGGTACAGGAAAATTTCACCTGATATTCAAGCAAATTGATTTCATTGCTGGTAAAATTGACCTTTATTGACATCTACATAGGTAATAATAACAATATTCTCAACCAATTCAAACACAAAAATGATTTTGATTTTAAAACTCAATAAAAAAAACAAATTCCGGGGCTAGGTTTAAATGGACAAAGGGTGGGTTTTATCGCAGTATATTTGTGTTTTCTTTTTCAAATTTAACTTTTAACTTGCCTATTGATGTCAATCTTTGTACGCCTCCACCACCTTTAATATGTGAGAACGCGTGGAAAAATATACAGAAAAACGGGACAATAAAAGACCGGTTATTTACTTCTTAAGACATAACGCGTTTTTTTTTTAGTTTTTGTGTTAATAAATTGAGATTGATTTGTATGAGTTTGTGCAGAGCGGGTAGCCAGCCCACTCAGCGCACTGTTATGTGAACATTGAAGATGAATCTAACACATAAAACAATTTTTCAGCTGAATAAAAAAAAAAAAATATGTAAGCATTATCATATTTGTATGTTTTTAGCCTACCCCGTTTGATGAAGTGTACCGGTTAGCTGGAAAAGAATATCGATTTCAAGTGGTGTGATGTGGCTCATTGTTTGTGCTGCCAATAGGAGTTCATCCTTTGTGACGGGTTCGACGCGACTGCCTTGGGATGCATACAGGTAAATACGTTTGATCAATTCCATGTTGTTGAGGAGCGATGTGAATGCCATGAAGTAGGGGAAACTAACTTTGTGTCCTTCTGTCACCTTAAAAATATTTATTTTTTGAATTTTATATTTGAATCATTCAAGGAAATGTTTTTAACTTACTGCAACAAGGTTATCCTTAACATTTGACGTGAGTAAATGCCTTTTCACTTTAACCATTATGTCTTGGAAGTCCAATGGTGAAATGTATCCAGAACCAGCTGGATCTTTGCTTCGGAATGCTTCCATGGCATATTCTTCGTGGAAATCGTGAAGGAGTTGAGTGAATTCTATGTAATTGATAACTCGTTGTTTGTCCTTGCAAAAGTATTATATTATGAGTTAAGGATTGAATTTAATTATTTAAAATTCTAATTTCTGAGACAACTTACATTTCCGAAGTAGCGTTTAATGAATTGACCATCTAAGCTGAAAGGAATTTTTGAATGGAGTTCCGTCTTTTGTACCACTTCCGCAAATTCAGCTGTTAAAATAAAATAGCTCGGTTTAATTTGAATCTTTGAAAATAGAGACAAAATGTATAAGGTACACCAAATATTCAAAAAGTGTATTGTAATGTCGTTTTTCACTCTTTCACTCCAAGTTTTCCTTATTCGATAGGAATGGAACAAAAAGAGTTAGAAATAAATGCTAGGATTGTTGGATGTTGTAAGACGCGGGTAGTCACTGAGTGGCGTCAACACGGCGATGTCCAGTAATGTAACGAATACTACACATCAATTGTGCTTATTTTACCTCCAAGTGGTAACCATCGGGTACTGGTCTCGTCCATCCGGACTTGACTTGCCAAACAAATAAGCGCGAGTGTTGAACAAGAGACAAAAATAGCAACACTATAAATACTCTGTCGGAAATGACTGGCTGTATAAGTCGGCTGAAGTCTTAGACGAGCCCATCAGAAGGAAGGTGTGCGGCGGATGAATTCATCAGAATCAACGGTGTCACCAACAGTATGGACGACAGAGACCTTACGTGAGCTACTCTGAAATATTTAGAGCTGAGGGTGGTAAGGAATTTCAGTACTAGCCAGGGTGCTGAAAAAGAGATGGTGGCGGATGAACCCTTCAAGGGTCAACGGCAGCACTCATATCCCCGTAGTGGGCTACTGGTATCGGATTATCCGGCCTGCTGTCCTAAGGCTACACAAGGATCCGGCTCTCCGGGTCTGGGGGTCGTGTGACGGGTTGGCAACCTACCACATGTAAAGAAATCAACCGCTTCAAATCGGCAACTACAGCCTCGGATAAGGAATGATCAAACGATGACGACTTTTGGCTATCGAACAAGGACAAAGATTGGATTCTGGAATGTTAAAACTCTTCTCGATAACCGCGAAGAAGGCCCTAACAACGCCAGATTCCTCCAACTTGAGAAAGAATTCCTACGGTACAACCTAGACATCTTGGGTCTGAGTGAAGTGAGATGGTTGAGCGCAGGGCAGGTGGATTCACCTTCGAAAAGCACTTTCTTTATTTATTCCGGAAAACCAGTTGGAAGCTCCCGATGTTCCGGCGTAGGTTTAATGTTGACTCCAAAGGCGCGGCAAAGTCTTATAACCTGGAAACCCATCAACGACAGGATATTGACAGCCAGGTTCCAGAGTAAATTAAGAAAAATCACCATCATCCAGTGCTATGCCCCAACTGAGGAAGCGTCGGACGCCGAGAAGGACGAATTTTACAGCCAACTTAGCGCGGTTTTCAGAAGCTCGCCGAATGGAGACATCACTATAGTAATGGGAGATATTAATGCTAAGGTTGGCCAGGACAACACAGCGTTGAAGCACGTTCTGGGTAACCACGGTATCGAGGAACGGAACGACAATGGAGAGCGGTTTGTTGACTTCTGTAACGCAAATCAGTTAGTCATTGGAGGTACTCTGTTCGAGCATAGGATCTCGCACAAGATAAGTTGGTTATCCACAGATCGTCAATGTACAGCGAACTTAATCGATCACTTTGCTATTAGCAAGCGCTTTAAAAATTGTCTTCTCGACGTCCGAAACAGACGCGGTGCTGATGTAGGGTTAGCTCGCGATCACCATCTTATGCTTGCCTACGTTCGTCTTCGAATTGCTTCAGTACATGGAAATCGGCAAAACTTCCTGCGTACAGCCAGGTACAATACCGACAGATTACGGGATCCTACAGTGCGCCAAAGATATAAGGACCGCCTCGCCGCAGAAGCAGAAGTCATCAGCATTGCCACGCCAGAAAATGCAGACCAACACTGGAGCAATGTGAAAAAGGCCTTTGCAACTGCCGCAACTGAGTCTGTGGGTATAAGGCAGAAAAGCCAAAGCACATGGCTTTCTGCAGATACATGGAGTAAGAATGAAGAAAGGAACGCGATTAGATCCCAACTTGCGGCTGCCTCAGTAGGTGAGAGATTTAACATCGAGTCTCAGTACCGTAGGAAAAGGAAAGAAGTGCAGCGTAGTGTCAGACGTGACAAAAGGAGGCGCGTAAATGTTCTCGCAGAACAGGCAGAGGAAGCAGCATCTAGGTGCGACAGTGGTACCGTCTACAAGATAACCAAGGAATTGGTTGGAAACAACAACTCCCGGAAACAACACCTCGTCAAGAATGTAGACGGCACCCTGCTAGTTACGGATGAGGATCAGCTCAGGAGATGGAAGGAACATTTTGCTAGCGTGCTCAACCACATAGGCGATAGCGGAGGTGTTCCAGCCCCTAACCCAAATGAGCTATTCGTAGAAACTAGTTCCCGTATTCGCACCTGCCCTCCCAGTTTAGCCGAGATAACATCAGCAATCAAATCCCTCAAGAACAACAAAGCGGTAGGTTTGGACGGAATTCCTGCTGAGCTCTACCAAGCAGATCCACAAACATCAGCGAAGTTGCTACACCCCTTAATAGCACAGGCATGGGAGAACGAAAGTTTCCCCATTGAATGGAAAAAAGGGATGATCGTCAAACTGCCAAAAAAGGGAAATCTTACGGATTGCGGAAACTGGAGAGGGATCTGTGTCCTCCCCGCGGTGGCAAAGATAATGGCGAAAATAATCTTGGAACGAATCAAAGAACATCTCGATTCTACTCTCGACAAAGTGCAAATGGGATTTCGTGCAGGCTCATCCTGCATTGATCACATCAACACCTTGAGGATCATAATAGAACAATGCGTGGAGTTCCGTTCCCCTCTTCATTTGCTCTTCATCGACTTCGAAAAGGCTTTCGATAGTTTGAATCGAGATTTCATTTGGTCAGCTTTACGTAAGAGAGGAGTACCCGAGAAGATTATCGCCGTTATAAAGGCTACCTACGAGGGTGCATCGTGTCAAGTCTTACACAACGGAAAGGTATCAGAGGACTTCGATATCCATAGCGGAGTTCGTCAAGGATGTTTGCTATCTCCACTACTTTTCCTGGTGGTTATAGGGGATGTCCTTCATGCAGCTCTAGCCGAGCAAGCGCGTGGAATTCGATGGAAGATGTTTTCGTTCCTGCAACATCTTAATTACGCTGACGATATTTGTTTGCTCTCGCACAACATTATGGATCTTCACCATATGGTGACTAATCTGGAATGCAAGGCAAACAAAGTCGGTTTGAGGATCAACACCGGGAAAACAAAAATCCTCAACATTTCTGAATCTTCTTCTCAAGTTGTCGTTGCGGGACAGCAGGTTAAAGCGGTGGACAACTTCCTGTACCTCGGTAGTGTTGTCTCAAAAGACGGCGGTGGTACGGATGAAGATGTTAACTGCCGAATCGGCAAAGCTAAAGCTGCTTTCGGCATGCTGTCTAAAGTTTGGAGGAGCAACGTCTACAGTACGAAGACCAAGCTGCGACTGTTCCGGTCGAACGTAGAGTCAGTGCTACTATATGGGTGTAGTACATGGAAAGTGACCGCCTCTGTCACAAGGAAGCTACAAACTTTCGAAAATAGATGTCTCCGAAACATCCTAAGGACTTTTTGGCCGAACACCATCTCCAACCAAGAACTCCTTCGGAGAACGGGCCAAAGTCCTATTGACATCGTTATTAGGAAAAGAAAGTGGCAGTGGATTGGTCACACCCTACGTCGTGGTGCAGACTCTATTGCAAGACATGCAATGGAGTGGGATCCACTCATCCAAGATGGCAGAAGACCTGGAGGCCAGAGAAAATCTTGGCGCAGAACAGTCGACAAGGAATCACAAAAGCTCGGTAAAAGTTGGGGAGAGCTAAAATACATTTCCAGAAACCGAACGAGATGGCGTGTAGCGGTAGTTGACGCCCTGTGCCCCTTAGAGGGGTCAAGGATCTAAGTAAGTAAGTAATGGAAAACGAAATTATAACTTAATGTTGTGAATAAAATAAAATAAATGCCGACAATCTTTTTATCATAAGTGTAGCTTATTAGAGGTGAACAAATGTCAATTCAAAACTGGTTTTCTTTCTTTAATAGAAGGCTAAGCTATTATATTCACCATTTAAATAAAGAAGGTGAGATTTAAAAGTTTTGCATTTTGTGATATCTTTAATAATGTACAAAAACTTTGAAATATGAATTGAACATTTTTTAAGACTCAACAAATGTGAACTTTTAAAACATCAAAACGCTCTAACACCAGTAGAATATCATTTCAAAATGCACTTTCAAAATGCATTTCAGTGGTGTTAGGGCCGCAATGTCGCTGCCAGACCACATAATTTGGAGCGGCATAAAATTTTCACCAGCTCTCGGACTATTATAAACGAATTTAGGGTCGATCTAGGATCAATTTTCTATCTGATTTCTTTCAGACGTGGGTTTTTGAGCCAACGATGTGTACATTGTACATATGTATATGTACCTACATATGTTGTTGAATTTAAAATTCTTCTAAGGATCAGTTTAATTTCACTTAAATATGTAGGTATATTATTAATATTCCTCAATTATAACCATATACACAATACTTTACCACATCTTCACATTTGGTTTTTTAACTTTAAACCTAATCAACAAAATAAACAAAAACTTACCATAAGAAACCGATCCGTTGCCTTTGCGGTCAAACAATTGAAATGCTGTTTTGTATAAAGCATCAGGAGCACAGAGAAGACCCTCAAAAGCTTGGAATTCAGCAAATGAAATAAGACCATCTTTGCTTGTGTCTGCTATACCAGCTAACAGTCTCACGGATTCCTAAATAAGCAAACAAAAGTTAGTTTTATTCTATTTTAGATCCTTTTTTATTTAGAAGCGTAAAAGGTTTAATAAAATACTATTTTTTCTTAATTAGATCAAATACAGTTGTTACATGTGTTTTGTTTTGTTTAAAGGCATCCCCCGAAGTTTAGTTCTCTTGGTCATAAAAAAACACTACCAGCATTTTTCAGACTTTTAAAATGATGTGTTGAAGTTCAGAGAATTAATTGTATGTAACAAAAAAAAAAATGCAATTTGTATGGGATTTTCCATTACGATGGATTCTGTGATGTTCTAATAAGGTTCGTAATAAGTTTCGAATTACTGAATAATTAAATTTATTACCGTTTTTCGGCTTTCTTAAACGACTCAGCTTTAGCAGCACCAATTATTGTCTCAGTAAAACAAATATTGTGGGCGAAGATAACTCCAAAGTTTTATTTTTTTTGTAAACGCCAATTTTTGCTTCTAGAGCCGTGTCGTTTGTTGTATATTTTTAGTAAAACGACAACCGTAATAGGGATGAATTTATATGTCAGTTTTTTTTATAAATTTCAATTTTAAACCTGCATAACAGTATCTACATTTTATTCACTTTTCCGGTTGCATTTTTGGATCAGTAAACCTGAACCACCATGGATTTAAATGGAGTATCAAATGATACCCCGCTTTCTGCGCTTTTTGCAAAACCAGTGGTCGGATAGACTTGTTATTGGTTGCTGCGGCGAGACGAGCAACTTCTGTAAAAACAATTATTTTCTTATCCTTTGCGTTTAACACGTGGACAACTATGCAAAACTATAAATGCAAAGGAACGTTGTAGTTTAGTTTTAATAAAAAAACATCATACAAAATTTAACCTAGCGGAAATCTAGTCGTTCATAGTTTTCTATGATGGTTTGTATTGAGTTAAGAGTCACACACTATTATGAAGATCTATCACCGCCATACAAAACTTCTGATTTGCATTGTAAATTTTGTTAAAATTATAGTAGACCACTCGTCGTTTTATGAAAGGGGTCAATGATCTTAAAGTTTGTTTTTTTAACGTCATTCATATACCGTATTCAAAGTTGTTTTTCAGCATAATAATCGTTAAATTAATCTTCAAAATTATGAGCATGTATCACGTGATAAAAAATGAACATTTATTTTGGTATAAAATAGCTTTATATAACCAACTGATTAAAATCTAAAAATAAAATTAAGAAGATAGATAAACGCCGCCCGTGCTTGGAATGTAAATCTTGAAATATTTAAATCTAACCTACAAATCGTATATTTTTATTTGCGCGTAGGTAATTAAAGTTAAACAAAAAATTGTGTTTTCTTTTTTAGCCCAGTTATAGCGATCAGGAAAAACTTTCAAATAGATTTTTGCACCGTTTTAATTGAATTTGAAACACAAAAGCTGCATTAATCGATTACAAATAACCAGGGAAAGGATTTTGCTGGCCTAAAAAAATTAAAAAAAGGCAAAATAAGGCATTTATTAAATAAAGATAATATAAACATAACTTAACGTCTAATAATAATAGCATTGAACTTCCAACAGCTTTTTGAAGTTCTGAGCCTTCTATGATTGTCTCTTAGAAGAGAGAATGCTCTAAAGGACCTTTCTACTTGAGCAGAAACTCTACATCATTCACTTCAACGTTTTCGGAAAGTGTGGAGTTGACGTCGCCATTTATTACAGCATTTGCTCAACAGTTTTAAGTCTACGATTTACATTAAAAACAGTAGTGAACTTTTTCAACACTTCATTTGGAATTATTGGCCCTTTCGATTTTCCGAATTTTCATTGATATTTGCAGTGCAAGGAAATGCACGATCATTCATAGAGAAATGGAAAGATCTAGTTTTTATGAGTAAAAAAAAAACAAAAAAGTACAAGAAATTTTATTGAGAAAAGATCATAGTATTTCTATCTACAGTCTACACTACCTGCTTTCGTTTTCTTGTATGTATGTATGCAAATTTGTTTTCTGTGCGCTATAGATTGTGTTAGGATCATGTTTTTAAATGAAATAATCTCAACTGGAAATGGGAAAACTACATGGAGTTTGTATTTGTAGAATTTCTTTGAAGATTTTTTCGTTTAACTTTAATAATAAAAAAAGCAAGCAAGTAAAAATTGACAAAAACGACATAACTGGTAAAATAAGGCAAAAAAACACTAACGGTTAAAATAGGAAAAAAAAGGCAAAATAAAATACATATATTTTGAATCAGGAGTACATGAATCGTGTTTGTATAAAGTCGATACTTTCTTACGATCAACCAAAAAAAAATAGGCAGAGTTAGGTGCCAGTTATAGCTATCATTGAAAACCATCATTGAAAAAGTTAACTGTTGATTTTGAGACCTTTCGAAAGTTTAATCATTGAATATTTTAATGCAGAAATATAGCTTACGACTTCAAAATTATTTCTCCTTCAAAAAAAATTCATTTTGACCCATATGTTCCCCATAACGTTACTTTTAATTTTTCAATGATGAACTACCTTACCAATGATCATCGAAAAAAATAAAAGTTACGTTATGGGGAAGATATGGGTCAAAATGAATTTTTTTTGAAGGTGAAATAATTTAAAAGCCGTAAGCTATATTTCTGCATTAAAATTTTCAATGATTAAACTTTCGAAAGGTCTCAAAATCAAGAGTTAACTTTTTCAATGATGGTTTTCAATGATAGCTATAACTGGCCCCTTAGCAAAATCCTTTCCCTTTAATAAATAAATACAATTTTAATAAAAGATGTTTGTTTAATTAACAATTATATTTGGTAACAAAAATTCTATGAGTTATTTGCAATCGATTAGTGCAGCATTTGTGTTTCTTATCCAATAAAAACAGTGCAAAACATGCATTTGAAAATTTTTCCTGATCGCTATAACTGGCCCCTAAAGTGCGATTCATATGAAGCTGCGTCTGTGATTTGCGAATGTTCGCAGAATTTGAACTTTTCATTCATATGAGTGGTCGCAGAGAGCTGCGAACTGTCATAAAAAATGTGAATTTTAGAAAACAATAAACAAAGATATTTAACTATTTCAAAATAATTTTACCCTTTTTTCTGTAGAGGCACTCATTTTTTTTAGCAACCAAACCAACCAACACGAGTAACACCTGACATTTTATTTTTGAAGTTAAATTCAAGCGAATTATTTGTTCGCAGCTTTTTGGAATGCGTCGTCTTGTATTTGTGGACTGTGAATTTTCATTTAACAGTTCGCAGGTTGCAGTTGTTGGTCGCGTACAAAATATTAAAATGTGTTTTTTTTTTTTTGTAAGTATAACTAATTTAACGCAATATTTTCTATTTAAATTTTTAAATGTGATCATTTATTCCAGTTTTTAAACAACTAAAATAAGAACAAGTTGATATTTGCTTCAGAAATAGCTTTAAAAGAATTATTCGCAGACGCAGTTCGCAGCTCATATGAATGACACTTAAGAGCCTGATTATACGCTTCGTTTTTTCGGTCATGTCGTCTTTCGTCTTTTTGACAGGCACGAACGTTTATGATTACATGTGGCGTTTTTCTTTTTTAACTCTGAGCAGATCACGAAACTGTCAAACAAAAATTCTATGTTTTTTTTTTAGCTCAGACATATCAGAGCTCAAAAAGTGCGTTTCTTTTTTCCATCTGAGCTAGCTCAGAGCTTGATCGATTAGCTCAGAATAAAATGACCGAGCAAATCGAGCGAAACGCTGAGCGAAGCCAGTGATTTGACAGACGAAAGAAATACAAAAAATTAAAAATGGATTCCCAGGACAGTCGCCCATCTAAATCAGGTAAACAAAAATGTATTTTAGTAACACACCTATGAAATGACAGTTCAGTGCTCAAATGTGTTTCATAAATAAGTCTGAGGGCTCCGATCATAATCTGCTCAGAGCTCTGCTCTGATCGCTCAGCCTCTGCTCAGAGGTTTATTTAGAGCCAAAAAAGAAAAACGCCAATGGTTAGCGAAAATACGTACGTACTTCCTTTCGTTTATTTGACGTTCATGCAATTTGCGGTTGTTTTGTGGGAAAATAATCAATAATAATAAATAAAAATGTTTTTTTAATCACTTCATTTTTAAATATACTCGTATACAAAGTATATTCAATTACGAAAAACAATTTTCCAGTTATAGTTTCCAATTCAATAATTTTTGTTTAAATCATTTGTTTGTAACACCGAGGAGTATTGTGGTTGCCAAATCAGAAACGTTCAAGTTCAACCAGAACAAGTCTTGAAATTTTCATTAGTGCTTTCGTTACTTCCTTCCCTCTACATTTCTAAACTCCTCACCCAATCTTGCAAGAAGACTAAAGACGTAATCGGGCACAAAGTTGATAGCAAGCAATAGAGCAATACACATAGAGAACGCAGTTCTATTAAAATGGCAACTTATGTAAATTATGTCCAGTGTTGCCGATGTGTCGTTCCCTTACGGTACGATTTTAAAATCTTCATTATTTTACTTTAACTTCATGTGAAAATAATAAGAAGATGAAGAAATTTAAATATTAAAATATTGAAATTACTTTTGTTTTAAGTGGAGTGAATGAATAAAATTCAACTAAAAAGTACAAGTCGGTAAACATCGACCAAAATTTGTGTCTTAGTAGGGTATAACAGACTGACTGGAGAGCCCACTGTTGTACCTTGGGCGAAACACAATTATTTCTGGAGTTGAGGTCACTTGTACTTTTTAGTTGAATTCATGTGAAAATGTGCATTTTAACGAAATAAGTGCGAATTTTGAGGATACTTTATGAAAGTTTCTCCAAATGACGTGCAAAACTTATATTTTTTGATAATACACAAAAAGATCAAGTGGTATTTTGCATTGCACTTTTAATAACACCGCGCTATGATTTTTTATTGAAAAAGTATAAAAGCATGTTTTTTTCATATGGCACGAAAATGACACCCGGCAGCGCTGATTATGACATTACTTTTGCGCCAGCAGTGATGAAACGCAACGTTGAAGCGCGCTCTGTTCGGCTAGCCTTTATGTTAGCCTATAGTATGTTCCCACTGAGCTTGTTAAAATTGCGCAATTTCAAGAACTTAATAATTTCAAAATTACCAAAAGGGCCCACACTGCAAGTGAGACAATTTAGTTTGACACCTGTCGTAATGTTGTATGTGTTTTTTTTTTCTTTCAAGCATATATTTGATGGTTCTAATTCAAGTTATGGCTCTGATGTTTAATTATATATTTAAATTGGCCCACAAATATAAATACCCACTCAATGAACACGGTTCGGACCAAAAATACGAATTTAAATAGGAAAACAAAACTGTAATTTCGTACAAAATTTTATTATTGGGATTTGAGATGATTTTGAAATTACGTCATTGAGTGGGAAATTTTGCAATTTTTAAGATGATTTCTGCTAAAATATTCCAAAATTGAGCATTCAGTGGAAGCCTAATTTGAGACCTACGTTTTAGTTGGCTTACCCTCTGGACCCTATAGACTAGTATTGATTATGCTAAAATAACATCTTAAACATATTTTTTTTTTCAAATTTATATTTGCATTGTTTTACTCACTTCATTAAATGCAGCATCTGTAAATAGTCCCAAATATTTTCGCACAAAATCCTCACTAGTCATGAAAGCTTCTCCATCCTTTTGTTGAGATGCATACTTGAGGAAGACATCTTTTAACTTATCTGTACTGGCTCGTTTTAAATGTGACGGGCCCTGAAATACAAAAAAACAAAGAGACAAATGTTATAATGAGGTTAAGTTTTTATAGGTGTGTAGTTTTTAAATAACTGCAATATAATTTAATAATATTTATCCAATTCATCTCACGGAAAACACTCAAATTTTCATTGAATAGTAACAGTGTGCTGTTTTGATGTCTTACAATATTATCTTATAAAACGTACATTACTCGTTTGTGTGATTAATCTATAAAACTCAATTGGTAAAGAAAAAGATCAACAAATAATAATGTTTAACATTAAGTTCAGTATATTATATTAGTTCCTTTTAGTATATTTACGCAAAATACATTTTTTCTTGAGTTTGATTAAGCATAAAGGAAGTTTTAATTCAAATGTTTGACTATCCAGCCTCTTGAAGAATTCCCGCTATCTTGAATTGAAGTTGAGTTCATTTTACATCCGTACTTTTGTACGGAGCCTTAAGTTTTGATAAGAAGAATGAGCTCTGAAAATGGTTTTGCTTAACATGGTTTTAATGTTTTACGAATTTAACGAGTTACAGCCAATTAAAATTCTTTCGATAACAATTTCGCTTTTTTTTCATCTTTTCAGACATGACAGAAAATCAATTAAGATCCAAATTGGCCTTCAAGAGTTAAATTACATTATATTTAATGATAATAAATATTTTTTAGTGTCAGTATTTTTGATATACGAAAAAAAAAGTTTGAACAACAACAAAAAACTAACCATACACAAAAATAAAGTGTATGGCGTATGCGTACTATTTTTAAACAGAAGTGCACTTTCACTTTGTTTGTTATACAAAACAAATTCATTCTCTATAGGCATTCTTCCAATTTGATATTGCACGTGAATATTGCATCAGCTCGAACGAACTATAACGAACACCATTAATAACAAAAATAAACCATGCTATACATTAAATAGGACATTCTTGATTTTGTCAACTCAGTTGAGATGACATTAAACAATACGTCTTGTCGCCAAATTGTCTTCAAATCGAATGGGGCTTGGCATTTAGCAGGTATTCAGTAGTTAGAAAAAAATAAATGTATATGTTATAGGTGGTACATATGCATATTAGGGTGAACCACAATTTTCATATTTTTTGTTTATTTTAGGATATTCTTAGGAACAAAGTTCATTTGATTTTAAAAACACTTACTTTTTTTTCAAATGGTTTGAGAAAAATAAATGTTTGGAGTATTTAGAGTGGGGTTAGGTACAAATGATAGACAAAAAAAAGGTCGACAGTATTTTTACATGGGCAGTTATATGTTGCATGTATCAGCGTTATTTATTTATTCCACAATAGAAAGACAACAAATGTTGTATACCAAAGAGCGTTACAATAGATAAACATTTTGAAGAGAACTTTGAGTTTTTATTAACGACCAGCGAAGCGGTCGCGGCCCTAGTGTTTCATAAATGTCGATTTAAAACTATATCTATTTTAATTGTTATAAATGAAGAAAATATAAACTTCAAGAGCGTTATTGATAAACTGATATACTTAATCGACCAATGCGTTGCAAGAAAACGTCGCGTTAACTGAATTCACGTATGCGGAGACTAGAAACTGTATTTAAATATAGAGATAGAGATGCGTTCCAAGATAGACTACTTAGAATGCATTTGAAAAAAAAAAAATATTTTTGTTTTAACAAAAACTTAAAAATATTCACCCCGATTTCCATATTCCGATGTATGGTCTGCGGATGTCCACCGACAATTTTTTAGTTTTTTTTTCTTAGAAATCTGCTGTACAAAATTTTAGGAATGTTGGTACCGTAGTTTGTAGTTTGCCCACCCGCATTCCATATTTTTTTTTTGTGCGCGCACTTAAGGGTTTGCGACTACCCTTAATATGATTGAACACAGTAAGAGCTTAAGGAAAATAGGGAAAGCTTTAGGAGGAGGAACCAACCGATGCACATTGGTTTTGAAGTTCTGAATATTAAAATAGGAGGGAAAGATAGGGTCGGGTAAAGCATTCCACATTCGCGTGGTGCGGGAAAAGAAAGAATCCCTGTACTTGACAGTACGTTTGAAGTTGGGCTCAAGAGTAAACTGATGGGCATTCCTAGAAGCACGAGTATTACGGTTGAATTGTTTAAGGGGAGGAATAATGAAATAAAAAGAAACATTGCGGCGGTGTTCTAGGGAAGCAAATGTTTCAGTTATATTTCTATCACTTATCATTTTCATAGCTCTTCTTTGAATTCTATCAAATAGACTCAAATGCGTTATTGGAGCAACTGCCCAAACATGAGATTGTACTCGAGTTTTGGACGAATAAAGGCCGGATAGATTACAGCCAGATCAGAAGGCGAGACAAATTTCTTGCATCACCGAAGAAATCATAAGCACTTAACAGCATTTTTGGCGCCGTCGAATATGTGATCATTCCACAGAAGGTGGTCTGTGATACATATACCGAGGACTGAAAGCTTTTCGGTTTCTTCAATGCAAGTGTCAATCATGGATAGTGGCATGGGGGGTGGTTTTTGTTCAGACGACAGTAGTCAGCATTGAGTTTTTGAAGCATTAAATTCCACGCGGATTTTATTTCAATGCTGTCAAGATTTAATTTAATGAGCTAATCATACGCTGCCGTTCAAGTTCCCCATCTGAAGGACATGGATGTGAATCTGAAAGGAATATAAGAAGCTGAGGGTGCTGTCGTCTGCGAAACAGTTTAATGGATTAGAAGTTTCAGACAAAAGATCATTTATGAATATAAGGAAGAAAGTCGGAGAGTAAACGGAGCCCTAGGGCACACCAGCATTTATTTTCAGGATTTCAGACTTGAAATCGTCCATATAACTTTTCACATTTCAAATCCGCACCAAAGTCCTTGAGGATCGAGTCATTTTAGGGCCAAAAAACTAAATTCTAATAAATGAAACAAAATAAAACAAAAAATGGATGAACTGGAAAAACTAATTTTTTTCTTTAAGACAATTTTCAAATAAATTATTCTTATTCATCACACAATTTTTGTTTTAATTTCAAAATTGAAGCATTAAAGAACGGTAAATTTTATTATTTAAAAATTGGCCACGACTGGATCGCACAAGCTTGCTCTCGTAGCTAACAACCTTAACTTAGCTAGAAATTGATGATGTACACATGTATTGGTTCCATAATATTATATCATAAAAAAAAACGTTTCAAAAATATTAAAAATAAATTATTACTATAAATTTGTTATTTTAATGGCTAAATAAAGTAGGTACCTACGCTATCTGATTTGTATGATAAATAATTAATTTATTTCTTTAAAATTAATTTTTTTTTATATAAAATTGTTTGCAAATCTTCAAAAATAAAAGAAAATCAATTTCCCCTCTAGGGAATCACCTTACAACCTAAAGTCCAAAATTTTGAAGAAAATCGCTCCAGTGGCTTTGGCTACAGGTCTAGGTACAGACAGAAAGAATTACGAGACACACTTTTTTCACGTTCCTTATCATCGTAATGTTAAGGAAAATTATTATATCGATTTCGATTTTTTGCATGAATTCTAAACTTGCTCTATATACCTATACCTACAGTACCTACAGTGGTGACGACATAATTAAGAACGATATTTTAAAACAAAAAATTAAAATCCATAACTTTTGTTTGGGAAATCTGTTGAGGTTGAGAAGTGGGTTTATTAATAGTCAATGAACTAAGGTACACTTAGAATAATGTTTGCAAAATATAAACATGAGAATATTGATAGGAAAAAATTAACATTAATTTAACTCTATTTTCGTTTGGCGATATAATTAAGAACAGAAACAAAAGGTTGTCATACCATTAAAAATTTTTGAAATGTCACAATTCATTCTTTATAATTTCAGACAAAATTCCTTGCATATTTTCGCGTATGGTGTCTTGATAGTGGTATACTCTATCCTATTTCCTTAATATTTTGAACAATCTTATCAAAATTGTTTGTTTTGGACTCTAACTATCTTATGATGTCTCCCCTCAAGTTCACGAGAGAAGAATTTAGGCCCGAGCTTTGGTCGGTTCAATCTTAAACATGACTTCTTGTACACGCAAATAACTGATTAACAATCCGTGGTCCGTGGAATACATTTTGGATCATTATCGTGCTGAAAAACAAATGTTAAAGGCATGATTGTAAATGAATAAGACTTCATAACATTTTCCAATTTGTCAATTTGAATGCACCCCAAATTGAATCATGTTTTATCCTGCACTCTTTATTGTCTACAGACTGTATTTTGGATCCAATTTCTTATTCTTAAGGCTTCTAACATCAAATTAACATTCTGACCTTAAAAGTCGCAAGTGCTCAGAACAAAAAATTGAATCCAAAATACACTCTGAACATATTTCCCAAACAAAAGTTATGCATTTTATTTTAATATTTTATAAAAATATCTTTCTTTATAACGTCGCCACCACTGTATATCGCAAGTTTAAATATTTATGTATATTTTATAATTTCAGAAAAACCTAATTCCTAATAAATAGAAGTTTGAAATTGTGTCCTTATATTTTTCTTTCATTCACCCTTAATTTAAATAATGTTTTGAAATTTTTCATTTTCAGTTTATTAGAAAATGAAATTTGAAAACGTAAACAGTCAAAATAAATAAAATACATATAAAAACTAAATGAAACGAATATTTTTCTTGCCGCAAAAGTTCTATCGTCGAGTTATCATTCCCAGAATTGGTGATATCAAATTTACGCTCAGAATATGTGATTTAAAAACTTTGAACTTTCCTCTATCTTTGTGAGCAATGAAATACCATATCCCTAGCACCTCTCTACATCAACGCATTGGCTACAGAAGCAGAAGAAGCCATTAGTAGGTGTGACAGTAGGACCGTCTACAGAATTACCAAAGAGCTCACTGGTGTCCAGAGCCTGGTTAAAGACACAAACGGATCCCTGCTAATTTCGGATGAGGACCAGCTCATAAGGTGAAGGGAACACTTTTCTGCGGTTTTAAACCGCGTTTTCCCCAGTGAAGTGAACCCTATTCCCACTGAGTTACCCGAAGTAACAATTTCCCGAATACGCACCGTACTCCCCAGTAAAGAAGAAATTATCACCGCCATCAAAGCACTGAAGAACAACAAAGCGGTTGGACTTGACGGTATTCCTGCAGAGCTCTTAGGAGCAGCACCAACAACATCGAGCGAGCTACTGCACCCACTTATTAAGAGAGCTTGGGAAACAGAGAGCTGAAAAAAAGAGAGTGGAAAAAAGGAATGATTGTCAAGCTCCCAAAGAAAGGAGATCTCACACAGTGCGAAAACTGGAGAGGAATATGCGTTCTGCCTGGAGTAGCCAAGATAATAGCAAGGATAGTATTGGACCGAATTAAAGACCACCTCGAAGACACACTCGACGCCGAACAAACAGGTTTCCGCACTGGATCTTCCTGTGTGGATCACATCAACACCTTGCGGATCATCATCGAACAGTGCGTTGAATATCGATCACCACTTCACCTGCTATTCATCGATTTTGAATAGAGAATTTATTTGGCTTGCTTTGCGCAGGAGGGGCATCCCAGATAAATTGATTGCGATTATCAAGGCTACATATGATGGATCCAAGTGTCACGTTTTGCACAAAGGTAGGCTGTCAGAGGAGTTTGAAATCCAAAGTGGAGTAAGGCAAGGCTGTATACTGTCACCAATACTGTTCCTGTTGGTGATAAGTGACGTACTGCACGCAGCTTTGTCAAATGGAAATGGAGGAATTCAGTGGAATCTGCAATCTCACCTCAAACATCTGGACTACGCGGACGACGTATGCCTAATCTCTCAAAGGATCATGGATTTCCATCAAATGACAACAAGGGTGGAGAGAGAAGCAGAAATCGTAGAGCTTAAGATCAACTCGGCAAAAACTAAAAGGATCAGCCTTGGAACTTCCTCATCAATCCAAGTAAATATTTCTGGACAACCGGTAGAGATGGTAGAGGATTTCCAATATCTTGGGAGTATTGTCTCTACGGGTGGCGGAACTGAACTGGAAGTAAACAGCCGAATCAGAAAAGCAAAGGCTGCGTTCGGAATGCTGTCCAAAATATGGAGAAATAATTTTTTTAGCTTAAAGACCAAGCTACGACTGTTCCGCTCCAATGTTGAATCCGTTCTGCTTTACGGCTGCAGCACTTGGAAAGTCACTGACACTGTCACTAGAAAGATGCATCTTGAGGATTCTCTGGCCCAACCGTATCTCCAATGCTGAACTTCATGTGAGAACGGGTCAGGAGCCCATAGACTCCATTATACGAAGAAGAAAGTGGCAGTGGATTGGCCATACGCTTCGAAAAGGCGATCGGTGCATTGCATCTCAAGCAATGCAGTGGAACCCGCTCACACAGGAGGGACGACAAGTGGGCCGGCCTAGAAGTACATGGCGAAGAACGGTCGAACAGGAATCGGCACGACTGGGGAAAAGTTGAAGAGAGCTGAAATATATTTCAAGAAATCATACACGATGGCGCGTAGGTGTAGTGGACGCCCTATGTCCCGTAAGGGAAACATCAAGAACGTAATAGGTCCGAGGACCTAAGTAAGTAAGTAAGTAGCACCTCTCAAGAGCTGAAGGACGGGATAGTTCGACACATTAGTCAAATTGAGTCAAAATTATGTGTATGCCTCGTCATCCTGTAACACATTTGCACACATTTGCTTCCGTACATGATTGTAGTTATCCACTATACTGATTCAAAAACTAAAGTTATCAAATTGTTTTAAGCTTTTGCAAAAAGGTGAACTCATTAATAGGACACCAGCATTATTTTGTTCAGTAAAATGAAAACTAAAATTCATAATTAAATAAAAGCAATTTTAATTATTTTTATCTATGGTTTGGATTTTAAAATTAATCAAAGTGACTTTTTCGCGGGTGATTTATTCAAACTTTCCCACATCCACATTGTACATGAAAATATCTAGATTGTAACAATGTACATACATCATTTCAATTATATAACATTTATTTTTAAAGGTTCAATGATGACGCGCTTTTTATTATTATTTGCTTTATGCAAATACAGTTTTTAGTATAAAAATCTTAGTTAAAAGCCATTAATATGTTTTTTGTTTATAATAATTATGTATGATTTAAAATTTATTCACTTCAACATATCCATAAATGTAAACACAAACCAAACAAAATATTCAAATAAACTATCAACCATGAAGCATTTTAATTCAGCCGTGTTTTCTCAGAGAGTGAATAGCAACTCAGCAAATTTTTTTCACGGAAAAAAACGAACAAAATTCTTTATAATAATTTGTTTTGTTATTGTTTTGCGTATAAAATGTTAGCTGAGTTGCTATACACTCTCTCCAAGACCACGGCTTTCATTAAATTGTTTTTTTCTTTTGAACAAAATATTTGAAAATATAATTGAGCTACCTTCGCTGCTGGTGGAACATTTAATTAAAAATAATTACATTCCTATGATGAATTTTTGTTTAAGGGTTTGTTCAAAGTGTTTCGTGAATTCAGGATCGAATTCCAACAACTATAATTTCGTATTTCATCATATTATAACTGTATACAAATTATTATAGTTAATTAACAATGACTTAGTAAATATGACAGCCAAAAATATAATAATCTATTCTTACTGACGAGGAACAAATCAACAACCTCAACCTCATTAATAAAGGAACAATGACGTCGCAAAGTGACTTGCCCTTGTTTTTTTTTTTTAACTTCGATTAAAGTGTTTATGTGTTTATATTAATAAAAGATAAGCAACGGAATTTGCTGGGGGCTGTTTCTAAACAACAAACGAATATACGCTTTTGCCTGACAACATCAATCGCCTCGACTTTACTATCTTTTTGTTGCTGTTATAATACTGTGGCATTGTAATGAAATCGGAATCATATAATCTTATCAATCGTGTGTTGTTTTCCACAGTCAGCTTTTGACGTCATATGACAATTAAACCTATAGGAGGCAAAAATACTTATCATTTTTAAAAACTATTTTTAATAGATGGATAATAATAAAACTATAGTAACTATCAATTTTGGTTCTAGGTAATCACTTTACAAATTCCTAGTTAATTTTAGGTTTCTATAAACAAAATGTTTTTACACTTATTTTGGTTCACTGAAAACAGCGGTGAATGAAGTGGAAATAATAACTAACTAATAAATAACTATAGTGGAGTGAGCAGGGCAGTATTCAATTTTGTTTTCCAATATTTTTTTTTTTTCAAAAACTAAAAGATTCGAAACCATTTGGGTTTTGAAGTACGATTAAAAAATGCGATATAGCATTGAATACTAAGAGCATGACAAAACGAGCTAATTATTTAAAAAAAAAATTAATTGAGATTCAATAATTTTTTTCAAAATCTTTTCATTAAAATGAAATAGAGAAGTTAACTCGAACATAACGCAATTTTAGTCTTACAGTTGACAAAATTGACGTTTTTGTAATTTATAAACAATTTAAACCCATTTAGTATTCAAACACTTGCATTAAAGTTAAAACCATCAAATCCTGATTTTAATTGTCGCACTAACGCGTATAACATCGGTTATATTTGTTCACACGATCTGTCATTGAATTAGGCCTGTTTTACTTGAAATGGTGTAAGCACGACAGTAAATTGTTAAAATTTAAAAAGTGTTATAAGTTCAGGAAAAAAATTGATAACTACATTAAAGTTGAAACAAAAAATCCTAGTTAACTAGAATTATGACTTCTCCTTGGGCTTAGGCCTTATGGTCTTGTTTTTTTTTAATTAAATCAGATGCAACTTTTCAAGTGTGATTACTGATTAATATAGGGCAACCACAAATATGCTAGAGCATAATGTACGAGTTCATATATTCCTGGTCTCACCAAAAAAACAGGTTAGAAAAATGTGGTTTGCCAGTGATTTCGAGTATTCAAATAGTTAGGGAAGGCAATGAATAGCATTAAAAACAAGGCGGCTAAACCAGTGAAAGAGAAGATATGCAGTGTTTTCGAACAAAATGTTGGTTTTCAAACATTTTAAACGATTTCAATGGCTTTATCGGCGGAGAAATCCACAGCTTTTGTAAGGAATACACCGGCTGAAATATTAGAATTTAAATACACCCCAATAAAATCTATTAGTATTATCGCCTCTAGGCACATCAGACCATTGGTCGTATCTGCAAATTTCTCATGCCAACAAAATCCAGTTAGAGAAAAAACTCCCAAGAGAACCTTATGAAAAAATATGAGAAAGGCAACTGGACGGTCTCAACGATTTTTTCAGGAGCTCTAACTGGTCACTATGCTTCCTCGATAGTGACGTAGATGCCAGTGCAGATATGATCACAAATTTAATTCTTTGTGGAATGAGAAATTTTATAGCGAATAGGGTAAAATCTATCAAACCCAAAGAAAACTCAGGGTTTGTTTCCAGATGTAAAGAAGTTATCAGGATCAGAGAAGTAAGCTTCCGTTGTTATAAAGCCAACCCTACTGAGGAAAACCGGAAAAAGTTTCAACAAGCCAGAAAGACCTGTAACGTTCATATGCGACGAAACAAATTTTTACATGACCAAAAATTACAATGTCCCAAAGGTAGTAAAAATGTTTGGTCATTTGTATAAAACATACAAAACACCACCTCGTCCTCGGTTCCAACGTTCATCTTCAATGATACTCCCTTTGTCAGCTCACAAGATAATGCCAATTTGCTTGCAGCACAGGTGGCTGTTAATTCGACGCTGCCAGAAAGTGTAATGACTCCTCCTGTACTTGAGAGCGTAAACGGTTTTATGGGACAAATCTTCTTTCGCACTCGTGCAGTTGCTAGATTTCTACAAGATCTCGACGTACGCAAATCCACTGGCCCGAATAGCATCCCTCCCATTGTTCTGAAGAGGTGTTCTTCAACGCTGACAAAACCACTGCGTAAGCTTTCCCATATGTCCTACTCTACTGGTCTCTTTCCGAGGGGATGGAAAACAGCATTTGTCCAGCATGTCCCTAAAAAAGGCGAATCTTCTTCACCCTCCGACTACCGACCAATTGCACTTATGTCCCTTCTTTCCACGGTAATGGAAACGCTGATTAATTTTCAGCTTCAGAAATATCTCGAAGAACGAAAGCTTCTTAATGACCGACAGTCCGGCTTTCGCAGCAATAGGTCCACTGGTGATCTGATGGTATATCTCACCGAACAGTGGTACAAATCTGTACATCGTTTTTGGAGAAAGTAAGATTATTGCGCTTGATATTTCAAAAGCATTTGATAGAGTTTGGCATCAAGCTCTCTTATCGAAAAGTGCATTTGGTATTGATGAATATCTTCTTCGTTGGATTAGAAATTACCTTTCGGACCAAACAATACAAGTTGTATTGGACGGTTTCAAGTCTGATATCCGCAAAATAAATGCTGGTGTGCAGGGCTCCATTTTTGTCTCCGACCCTCTTCCTAATATTCATAAACGATCACTTATCTGAAACTTCTTATCCATTAAACTGTTTCGCTGACGACAGCACCCTCAGCTATTCATATTCGTTTCTAGATTCATATCCATGTCCTTCGGATGTGGAACTTGAAGGGCAGCGTATGATAAGCTCATTTAATTCTGATCTTGACAGTTATGTCCAGTGGGGAATAAAAAACAATGTAGAATTTAATGCTTCAAAAACTCAATGGTGTCTCCTGTCGTTAAAGCGGAACCCACCCCCAATGCTGCTATCCATGAGCGGCACTTCCATAGAGGAAACTTAACAGCTTTGAGTCCTCGGTATGTCTGTCACAGACCACCTTTTATGGAACGACCACATATTTCACATCGCTAAAAATGATTTAGGTTTCCTCCGTCAATGCAAGAAATTTGTCTCCCCTTCTGATCTGGCTGTGATCAACAAAGCCTTTATTCGTCCAAAACTTGAGTATAACTCCAATAATTGGACAGATGCTCCAATAACGCACTTGAGTCTTTTGGATAGAATTAAAAAGAGAGCTCTTAAAATGATAGTTGAAAGAACTATAACGGAAACATTCTCATCTCGTGAGCACAGTCTAAATGTTTCATGCCTTTCGTTATTTTACCGTTATTTCAACAGACAGTGCTCTAGTGAAATAGCCAGTTGCATTCCTCCCCTTAAACAATTCAACCGAAATACTCGCGCTTCTAGGAATGCCCATCAGTTTACACTTGAGCCCAACTTCGGACGTACTGTTAAGAACAGAGATTCTTTTTTTAGTCGCACTACAAGAATGGAATGATCTACCCAGCCCAATTTTCCCCTCCCATTGTGACTTACAAACATTCAAAACCAATGTGAATCGGTATCTCCTTTTAAATCCCCTCCCCCCCTAGTAGTAGAAGTTTTTACAAAAATAGTAATTGAGCACTTAAATCTTACAATATTAGTTTCTAATATAACATTGGAAGGAAGACGATTTTAAATTAGCAATCCCTTAAAAAATGGCATATTTTGTGTTCTAGTATTTGTAAAAATTGGTAGGTGTAAATTATTATCATTTCTTAGGATACGTTGTCTCATTTCACCTCTGGTGATCAGTCTTCTTTGTAAATAAATAGGCATTAAGTTATTCTTCAGTTTAAAAATAAAAACTAAGGTACTAAAAGCAATTTTTGGTTTTAAAGAAAGCTATTTCAATGTACTTAACATATTGCTTACAGGTGTAACGATTACAATATAGTATGGCTCTCATTCCCTTATTTTGTAACACTTGGAGCCTGTTTATCATTAATTCCGACCCAAACAATAGTATTGTTGGGCAATACTCAAATGTGGCTGTATAATGGAATTATATATTTTAATGGCCATAGAAATGCTAAGTTTTTTTCGTATTCTTCGAAAAAAACCGATTTTCGTGGCGATTTTTTTATAATTCAAATTCATTTAATTTACAAATTAACTTATTGTCTGGTAATACCATGATTTTGTTTTTTTTCTGTGTTTAATTTTAGTTTGTTCATGTTAAGATAATTATTTATATTATTAATATCTATTATCAACTTTTCAACACTTATATTCAATACTTTATCTTCAATAAACCATCACCAGCAAAGAATTTTACTTTACAATATTTTAAAGTTTTTTTAATATCATTAATATATAGTACAAACAATAATGTCCCCAAAATTGAACCTTGTGGTACTCCCAAATTTGAATTTAATTGTTCAGAACTCACCCCATTGAACTTTACAATTTGTTTTCGTCCTATCAGATATGACTTAGACCAATTAAACTCTGTACCTCTTATTCCATATCCTTATAGTTTTTTTAACAAAATTAATCTATCTTATGTTTCAAATGCTCTTTTCAGGTCAATGAATACTGCTGCAATTTTTCTTTTTTGATGTAACATCTCTTTCCAGTCTGCTATCACATAGTTCAACGCTGATTCACAAGAGTGTTTCCGTCTGAATCCAGATTGTTCCTCGATAATAATGTTGTTTATATTCAAATATTCTTCTAATTGGATTTGCACAACTTTTTCCAATATTTTGTCGTAAAGTGCAAGCATATTTACGGGTCTAAAGTCTTCACATTTATTTGATTTTGAGATTTTTTGCACTGATGTTATAACAAAGGTTTTCCATGTCTTTGAAAATGTACCACTTTCAAGGGAGTTATTTATTATATTTAATAAAGCAGGGCTCAATATTGTTATACTGCCTTTTATCATTTGTTTATACATTAAGTTAAAGTCATTTTTGTTACTTCTAAATTTTCACAATATTTAGAAGTTTTCTATTGAATCTAACTTTTTTAAATTTAAAACAATTTTCGTTATTTTCCAAAAGATTTGTCCATTGAATTTTAGGTTTCTATAGCTCTACAGGGTGAATTGCTATCAATTTTAAGGACATTATATCTTTCACCTTTTGGTTTTAGTTCCTAAAAGACAAATTTATTGCGAATAAAACCGCAGCGACAGAATATTTCAGGAAAAGGTAATTTTTTTACCACTTTACTAATTACTTCATAAAATGCACTGTTTTCTTTTGCGCCACTTGAATAGAAACAGTGTGCGTTTTGTCTCTATAGATTACGGTAAGAAGAAAAAATATTGTTATAATAATAGTAGTGTAGATTAAAAATAATATTTGTTTGATCAAAAAAAAGATGGGCCGCGGAAAACCATTAATCCCTGAAGAAAAAGTCAAAATAGAAGTACACGCGGAAAACAAGCTTCACCTACGCACAATTGCCAAAAAAAATAAGTAGAAGTGTGAAAATTGTTTGGTCGAACCATAGAAATAAAGAAAACTATGCAAAAATGTGTAAGTTAGGCAATCGAGAGCCACAACAGAAGCAGACCAAAGAAAGATAATTAGACTCGCTTCAAATTCAAGAGGCTCTACTGAAAAATCAAGGCTAAGAGTGTGGTATTACAGCGAGTCTTAACACTATTAGACGTGCTATTCGTGGGTCAAAACATTTAAAGCGCCTAAAATTGAAGAAAAAATCACTGTTAAATCCAATACGAAGACAGAATATAATAGATTTTTGCAGGAAGAATATGACGTGGAAGGAAGAGGGGACAAAAGTGGTATTTTCTGACGAACAAAATTCAATTATGATGGCCCGGACGGATATAATTACTATTTTCATATTATAAGGGAGGAACCCAGGTTTCTGGAGCGCCACCATAGCCGAGAAGGTGGTGTAATGGCGTGGGGTGCGATTTTCTGGTTTTATACAATTGTTCTGGACTTGCCCACATTGAAAATGACGGCAAGGAAATACTGCAAGAAGCTTTTCCTAAGTTTACCGATGTCTGTGGACCAATACCATGGGTATTTCAACAAAAAAACGTGCCAATCCTCAACGCAAGGATCATTAACAGTTGGATATCCGAGAAAATGTTACCTTACTTCAATGGCCACCGTATTCTCCGGACCTTAATATTATTAAAAACGTATGAGGATGGATGGTTCGTAAAGTTTACGATTCTGATCGACAATATGAGGACAAAGAATCACTTTTTGCTGCAATCAAAAAAGCATGAAGTGCAATTTCTTTAAATTATATAAAATAACTGCATGATTCAGTCTCCAACTGGATTTTTCAAGTTATTTCAAATGAAGATGGTAGCAAACATATTAAAATAAATAAATATACCTAATTTGAGTGCACTTTTTCAATTTGTTTCCTCATTTAAGATAATGTTTCTATTCAAGTGGCCCAAAAAAACAGTGTTTTAAATGAAGTAATTAGAAAAGTGGTAAAAAATAACATAATCGTATTTTCCTGAATTATTCTGTCTCTGCAGTTTTATTCGCAATAGATCCCTCTTATACGAACTTAAACCAAAAGGTGAGTTTATACATTTACCATGCTACATGCTCAGACAGTAAACAAAAAGTTTTTTTTCTATTCAAGTGGAGCGGAGTGTATAATGAATTCCTAACCTTAATTTGGTTGTTCTTAGAAATTAAAGAAACAAATTTCAATTATTTTTAAGTTAATTTAAAGGTTTAAAAAATTTTTAAAAATGCTAAAATATTGTTATATGCATTTGTAAATCATTTTCATATTTTAACACCAATTTAACAAAATAATGCAAAAATAACCTTCAAATCAAATCATTTCCCAACGAGTTGATTATAAATTATTTTGATACCTTATAAAAATAAGAGTGCAGATTATAACAAAACAATATGTACCTAATATAATAAATCATTTTTTTCTCATTTTTGTTCACCAACCGCCCCACAGTCATAATTATTTAACTAAATAAAGTACCTACCTACTTTTTACTAAGCATTTATAATTGATTACTCACATACGACTATAATAACATTTTCCAACAACAAAATTATAATGATAAATCGACTTCACTGAGTGTGTTATATTATAACAAGATTCACAATAATTATTATATAATATCCTTAACGAATATACTGGAAGAAAATATAATAAACACCTCATCATCGAGAGTTAATAATAACTGCAGAAATTAAAATTTTCTAACTTTTGACCTCTAAGAACATTAACAATAATATCTCATTCTTCTTAACAAATATACACATAAACAAAAGATAGAAAAGGATATGAATATTATTCATTTCCTGAGCTCCATATCATCCAAACACACACATTATTTGTATGATGTAATAATCAGCATTAAAAAGAATTCACTTCCTTAAAAAGGATTCCTTACAAGACAAATAGTGAGTGGGAACGCTGAGAGGAGAAACTTTTTTGTTGTTATTGTTATATATAAAATGCATTGCTTATAATATAGATGTATCTATATCAAAGTTTTTATGAAGACTCGCGGTATGTACATACATACATATGTTTACATTTTCATGTTCCGGTGACATTCATTTTTCAAAGTCAACCATTGAGTGTATGGTATAGGGGGAGCTTTTGACTGATGAAAACACACCACGAGTGGAAATGAAGCTTTGATAAAAAAAAATACATATATATATATATGTGAATTATATTTATTTTTCACCACCCCCAATCCGTCCCGCTGAGAAGCACCCTCTTTGCAACACAGTGAGGAGCCAGAAGAGGAAGTGTTTTAATACAAGTAAGCGGACACATACCTCTTTCGCATCCTTTTCCGGCATGATTTAAAGATATAATGTAGGATGATCTTTCAACTTGAGTATTAAATGCACATTAAGTGAACACCCGGATCCTTGACACTCAAATGACACACAAGTAGGATTTTGTTCTTCGAAGTTTATTTATTTATTTTTTTTAATTTTTCGCTAAATTTATATATTTTGTTTTCACCGTCAAATAAATAAATATACGGTTTGTATCTTCTTTTTTGTTTTCGAATTTGTTTTTATTCACGCAAAGATCTAAAAATATACACGCACGTAGACCTTGCAAAATATTTCGAGGTAGGAGTAGGTATATTTAGGCTGTCGGAAGCTAAGATGTTTGTCTGCGAATTATTAGATCCCTACTGATACTGAAACATATTTCGAAATAATATTCTTAAATCCAGCAGCAGAGATCAACAAAATGTTGTTGCTGTGATTTTCTCTTGATTTGAAAAAACAATAAAAATAAGAGTAATAATTTTATCGCTTAGGGAACAAAATAAAAGCTTTTGTGTTTTGATGGCAATTGAGAAAAATTAGTCGTCCGCAAAATGATCCAGTCGATTGAATTTTAGAGCTTGAAAGTCTGAATCACATCTCTTGATATACACAGCCCCTATATACCGTTAGATTGAACGAAACGCGAGTGACTAGAAAATTTATTATGATCAAGTACCTCTACCTATACTACTATCTCAATTCAAGTGCGATGTATCTATCTATTTCTCTTAGAACCAACAGAGATACTGATATACTGATAACAAATTTATTAGAGATTTTTATTTACAATTAGGTATGTAATAGTTTTCTGTGAAAAACAAATTCGCTCTTGCAATTTATTTTCATTGATTCATTTTTATTTCAAATACAATGAGTACAAATTTCATGTGTATATCGGAGACCGGGTAGATATATTTAAAAAAAAAAAAATAAGTGTGGCACCTGGCACGCATGTGAATAAATTTGTGATAGCGACTTTGGTAAGTGATCTGATTCCATGGTCAATATAGCAAAGTAAACACTACATACCTAGTGTTGTTTGTGAATATAGGAACGATGAAGTTTATTTATAATTTTATTTATTTTTGTTGTTGTTATTAACGTGTTCAACAAACCTCAAGCTTGTTTTATAAATGGTTATGTTATGATAAACAAAAAATAGGGTGTTAATGGTATTAGGTGTTATTTTAAATGTAATAAGAAATTCAAGTCATTCTTTGAAGAAGGCTATTAAAAGTACAGAGCGAACTTTCATAATGAAAAAAACTGAGGGGTTGTGTGTTCGTATACTTTGTGGAAGCGGGAAGCTATGCATATAGCAAAATATATTGTTCCAATTGGGTTTTAGAGCTCTTTATTAAATTGTTTTGTCCTTAAGCCATATTCTCATATGTACATAGGTAAGAACCCCAAAAGTCATTACATCAATAGAACACACTTTAATCATCAATTAACAAAAAAAAAAGAATGCATGTTGAATGTGCTGCATGTAGAAATGCACATCAGATTACAATTTTGTTTTATAATTTAAATTTAGTGTTTGGATTTTTTTTTAGCTTCTCGATGTTTTTGAGTTTTTTTTTTCGATGTTTTTGAGTGTTTAGATGTTTTATGATTTTTTCGGTGTTGTAGAGTTTTTCGATGTTTTTTTAGTTTGTCAATGTTTTTTTTTCGGTTAAATTTAGGGGACCAATATTAACTGACTGAATAATTATAGTACATCGAATAAAGGTGTATTTGCAAGAAACACAGTGAGTATTAAAATGGCAAAGAGGCTACAAATAATTTAAAAATATGGGAAAGTGGGGCTAATATAATTAACACTTAATTGATAGATACTCTTCCAAAGTTTTTGTAAATAAGTAAAACAAACCGTTTTTCAACGAAATCGCCATGTACAGGGTGATTTGCACAAGGTTCGAGAAAAAGCTAAAGCGTGAAGGTTGGGTAGAGACATGAAAAAAATCATATAGGAGGAGGCAGGCTATTTCCTGTGGCAATTGCGTTAAAATGTTGGTAAAATTTGATCCCAGTTAAATTTGATTGAATTGAAGGGTTTTGCTGTGTCAATTGCATTAAATGAATTGGCATTGGTTTGGGAGAGCCTTTAAGGTGAAACATTTGCTAGTCAACATTTATTTGCATGCAGATAAATAAAAGTGCCCAATCAAACGGCGAATGTTGAATGTTTCTAAGCTGCACCGAATGTTTGGAGTTGATTGGAAAGAGCCTTAAGCCGGGTACACATTATCAAACCTGTTTGACAAATCTGTTCACGTTTGATAGTGTGTACTCACTGTTTGACAAACACGTTCTTTGTTCACAAATTTTTTTGATACTGTTGAGTGTTTGACATCAAACAGATTTTTCAAACAGGTTTGATATTGTTTACCCCACTTTCATCCATGATTATTGAAACTGAACAAATTGTTTTCGAAAAATTCAAATTATGAGTTCATAATCATGGATATTGCTAATAAATCAATTTTCGTTGATAAGCGTTAATTAATAAGAGTGTGTGAAAGCACATACTAATGTTCTTTTCGATTGGATTTTGGAACAGTACTGCTCCTTTTTGATTCCAATCGAATTATTTTCCCATGTTCCGAGACGAATTTGCAAAATATTTATGTGTGTGTGAGTAATTTGTCTAATATTTATGTATCTTTTGCACGTTCAGTCGAGTAGAATTAATTTGACAAATAATTCAATGAAAGGGTTTATATGTATATGTGTGTTCCGGGTCTACTCCTTTATAAAATCAGGAACAGAAAAACACTCCGAAAACATTACTCGGAACAGCCAATCGAATTATTTTGAAGTAAGCGGAGTCAAAATGGAATAACTCCGAACCTCCAATCGAAAACGACATAAATTTAACCCACTGGGAACAAACTAAGTCGTTTTCAAATTGCCGCTAGTGTATAGCCTTTTTTTTAATAAAGGGAACCATCGTGATGTTGGCTCCTAGCAGTCCAGGTATAATAGGTCGATGGTGTAAGTAATGTGCAATAAGCTTAACACAAACGTCAAAATGTATCCACTAGTTAAAATTTAAACGAGCTCCTGAGCAGGGTAAATTTTGACGACTGTATTCACCTCAGTAATGTCAATATTTAGCCATGGGATCAAATTTAACGCACTTTTAACGCAATTGACACACGGTCTAAGGGCTTATATGGGTTTAAATATTTAATGTTCTTATAAATCTAAAACACATTATTAAAAAATAAAGGAACAAACTTCTTCAAGCGCTATAATATTAATTTAAGTGTTGCCGTTGTTTTTTTATTCATTTTATTTTAAGACAATTTTTTTAGAAAATTTGCCCTGTCCGCTTAGACGGGTTGAAACAAGAAAATATCGTTTGGAAGGGGGGCCCATGTTCTCTGTATAGTCGAAAGGGGCAAGAAATGTAAAAAAAACTGCAGACATTTTACATTTTTTAGAAATTTTTGTTAATTTTAAGTCAAACGGTTACCCGGTAATATTACGGTTCTGCGTATTTGTAATTATGGTATTTTGGGCAGACGGCAAAGACAAGCTCAAACGATTTAATGCAATAACACTAATTTTCTTGTAAACAATGTTATATAAACTTTTGAAATAATAAATCTATTTATCTATCTATCTATTTGGTATGTATGAACCATTAACTCGTATGAAGCAAAAAACAAATTATGTTTTTGCCCAAAATTCGTAGCCATTGAAAGCTATACCTGCTGAATTATTAGCATTTAAAAACGCCAAAATAAGATCTGTTGACGTTGAACGCAGCTTTTCGATGCTCAAAAATGTATTTAGATCCATTAGACAAAGTTTTCTGTCTGAAAATTTTGGGCGACTTTCTATTACGGTAGCACGCCTAGAATTTCGATTTTTTTTTATAGTGAGCTAAGGGTCTCTATAGGATAGCTTTGGAAACACCCCTAAATATGATTAAATAATATTAAAAATTTTCGATTTTTGCATTTTTTTTTCACAATTCTCAAGTTTCCCTTAAGATAGCACACATTTTTACACGCGAATACTTTTTTTTAAATACTTTTGATTAAATAATGCAATTTAAAAATTTTAACATGAGCAAACTTTTATTTAAATTTTTAATGAACATGCATGAAATTTGTGGTCACTAAATAAAACCATTTTGACAGTTCTACTACTCAGGAACTTCGCTATTATAAGTGTTGTGTGATGTGTGACTTTTTAACTCCTATTGCACCTTTATGGAGTGAATTCTGTTGCTTCGGAGAACATTTTTATAGTAGTTCGAAAGAAGTGATAAAGGATTAAGGAATAGAGTATAGAGAAACCAAAAAAAAATCATGTGTCTTAACCTAGGAATCGAAGAGCAGTTTTATCACCTATAACGTTTTGGCTTCCCATCAGAAGGATTACTGGGGCGCTAAAACAACTAATGCTACTTTAATGTCTGAAATCGGAAGCAATTTTGTTAGTTGGGTCGTACTTCTAGGAATGCGCATCAGTTTACCCTTGAGCCCAAATTCGGACGACGGACGTACTGTTAAGTATAGAGATTCTTTCTTTAGTCGCACTACAAGAATTAGGAATGCTTTACCCGGCTCTATATTTCCCTCCCATTTCAATTTGCAGAACTTCAAAAGCAATGTGCATCGGTATCTCCTCTTTAACCCTTTCCTATTTTCCTAACTTTTGCACTGTGTTTATTCATCTTAAGGGTATTAAAAATCCCTTAAGTGCACGCACAATCTACCGAATACAAGTATTCGCGTGTGAAAATTCATGCTACCGTAAAGGAAAGTTGAGCCATAGCTTTTATTATTTTGTTCTTAAATAAATCCGAATTTATATGATTCAACAAAAGTTAAATGTCTACATGTTTTAATTTATTTGAGTTAGACGCTGCTTAGTTTTTCAAGGGCGTATTATCGTTTTTTTTTCTAGAATCATGCATACAAAATCAAAACCCTTTAATTTTTTGAACATATTTTTATTAAGAAAATCAAAACTATGATTCTCTATTTATAAACTACAGAAAATAATCAAAAAGGCTGTTAGATTACTACTGCACTCACGGCGTCATATCTTATACCCACTTTTATCTACTGTCAATATTTAAATACGACTAAAATGATAAATTTCCCTACATTCGAAACTAACTGGGTATACAAGCGTTGGGTAACCAGTTACTCGAAAATTGAGGGGTACCCGAACTCCCGGCTACCCGGTTTATATCCGCGTATCAAGAGCTGTAATAACTACATACAGTTATGTACATTATGTAAATCAGGATAGCATATGTCCTATGAAATGAAATATCCTGCACAACGACGATTACAGTTTTTAACTACGCACAAGTTGCGGACGAAGCTGGCCTAATTATTATAAATAATAATTTAAATACAATTAATTGTAATCAATCGTTTTCAATTTGAATTTATTATTTCATTAATGTTCGTCCTTGAACCTTTAACACTATCAACAAATAAAGCAATAACAAATTCAAACAAGAAAACTGTTTCCATCGATATAATTTATTCTAAATTAACTTTTTTTATGGAAATGAAAAAGTTTCCATGATGGTTCTTATTTTTCTTTTTTTCTTCTTCATCTTTAATACGTATCGCTGTAGTGACAAATAACCGTTAATATAATTTTGCGCAGCAAGTTTTAATTAACAAATAATATATTTTCAATTTCATAAGCTTCACAACATAGAATATTTAAAATAGACTCTCCAACATGCAAGCACGCCATGCTTATGCCTGACATTCATTCATATTTCATTTTGTTGTTGAATATGATGGCTTTAAGTTCAGACAACAAATGATAAGGTAAGATAATATGGTTCCAGTGATAGAGTATAATGTATATTTTACTTTCAATACTCGTACACATAAATAAAAATCATGAACCAAATCTCCTGGCTGAAGAAATCACAAGTTAGGAGCGTGATTCAAACCCCATCACCAAGTGTACTGATAAGGGAAGGTATTTACGAGCACATCACTGCTATTTGATGGATTTGTTGCAAATCTTATTTTAGAAAGAAGTATAAACCTATATCTAGGTTAATGCACGATGTCTGGTTGCTGGAATCATTTGTAGTCTAGGAAAGATAGATTTAATATGGGTAAGAGGGAACAAATTAATTTATGAAATTTTATTGCTGGTATCGACGCAGAATTTCATCCTGTACAACATACACAAAGTGCCCCAAAATGCCCTCATTGGCTTTTTGTATAGACGCATTTAAAGACGTGGAGAGGGAGGGGGAGGCGTGAATTTACCAAGCTGACAAATTTATTATAATACAATCTAATCATATGACACATGTTCTTAGGATTTTTTTTCAACGCTGATTCTAAAGAGACTAAAACTGAAAAGATTATGTATCCTGTAGAAAGTTAAAGTCCATTTTATGGAATGATTTTTTTTTTAATAACAGCAAGTAAAATATTACCCAAAACCATTTTAAAATATAAGGATATTAATTGAATTTGGTATAAATGGTTCATTTGTCATGTTTACCAAGAATCAAGACAGTTCCCAAAAATATCTGTGGTTAAAGGGTGTTTTTTTGAGGGAGAGATGCAAGTGAGTGATTATTACCATAACATCCATGAACAAGTTCTGACACTTATGAAATTTGCCAAAAATATTAAATTTATGTTAGCAACAAATGGTCAAAAGAGTCCATAGAAATATCTAAGGTCGAAGGGTGTTTTTTGGGGATGTAATGTTTTGACCTGCTTAACGGAAAATACAGTAATTTTTGGTTCAAAATTAATCTAACTTTTTTTTAGGGTGCTTGTATCATATTGGTTTTTCTTTTATTAGATTCAGTGTTAAAAAATACCTTTAAATCATATATCATATTTCATATATACTATCTCGATTACACGAAAATACAATTTTTCGTAAGACCTAACATTTTGCTGCGTAGGTCAAAAATCTCTTTGGATCAATGTATTTTAATAAACTCTTTTGATTCTTGGGAACCATGACATATTCAATATTTTTAGCAAATGTCATTAGCGTCAACATTTATTCATAGATGTTATGGTAATAACAACGCACTTACGCACTTACATCTCAGATATTTTTGACAACTCTATTGATTCTTGGTAAACATGCCATATGAAACATTTATTCCAAATTTCATTAATTTTCCATTATTTTATAATGGTTCTTTTGGGTAATATTTTACTTGCTGGACTTACAAAAAAGTCATCATTCCATAAAAAGGACTTTAACTTTCTACATGATACATGTATATTTTCAGTTTTGGTCTCTTTAGAATCAACGTTGAAAAGCATCCTAAAAAGATGTATTATATGATACGATTGAATTATAATAAATTTTTCAGCTTGATAAACTTCCGCCACTCCCCCCCCACCCCTCACCAACTCATTAAATGCGCTTATATACAAAAAGCCAATGATGGCATTTTGAGGCACTTTGGACATGTTGTACAGGATGAAATTCTGCGTCGATATCAGCAATAAAATTTCATGAATTAATTTGTTCCCGGTCAGATCTTATCTTTCTTAGACTATTTGGTTTCATCGATTTTTGTGTAATGTAACTTTAACAATGTAATGTAACTTCAAAATGTATATAGGTAACTTACTGAGTGAAAAGTACCTACGTGTTATGCATTACATTTAACACACATAAGTTAATTACAAGCGCAATCCAAGCCGGTTGAACAAGTTGTAATTATTTAATGGATGAGTCTACGTATCACGTACAGTTAACCTCAAAAGTTAATGCACACGCCTAATTTTTATTATTTTCCTTTATTTAAGATCTACATACGATATATTAGGGTGATCCCAATTTGTTTTTTGTGTGTTTATTTTTAAGATATCTCTAGAACAGCAGCTGTTACAAAACGACTTAGATTATTTCTTATAAACATATATATTCTTACAATATCAAAGCCAATTAAAATATCTAACCATCGATATTTCAAACCTTTTGTCATTTAAATAATTTTGTCACTTCTTAAGCTCACTGTAGTATATGTCTTTATTTATTCTCAAAATAATATAGGCAAGTAGGTACATTAGTTCAATTCGAAAAATAATTATTAATTGTTAATGAATTCAAAATACACTTAATTAATATTGATTGTGCTTTTATTTAACTGAATATAATTTGCTTGACTTGTCTAACTATATTCTTAAAGCCGGAAAGACACCTGTCCCGTGTGTTGTGTTGTGAAATCGTGTGTCGGTGTCATTCCATATAAATGTCCCACAGCGACACAAAACAAATATATAGTTCTACGGATATGAAATACTTTGTAGCGATAGCGACACAACACAACACAAGATACAGGTATAGGTTCTTGCTTAAGATAGAACTTAAATCCTTGAAAGCCAACTTAAAAAATGTCATAATCTAACGAAAAGTGGTTCTCGAATTGTCAACAGGTTAAATACTTTTACTTAATTAAAAGGTATCATCTGTTTTCTTTTATTCCTTATTAACTAAATGTCAGTTCATTTAAGTGAAGAGTGGCGCTCAAAAGTACTACACAATTGGTAGAGTAAACAAAATAAGATAAAAAGTAAGTATCCAAAATTATGAATATTTGATTATGAATTATTGATTCTTTGTATTCGTATAATTCGTAAGCCACTTAATTGGCTCTCCACAATTATCCAACATAATTGTACGTTTAGTACCTACTCAAATTCCAAAATAATAACTAAACAAAAACAATCAAGATGTTTCTTATACAAAACGAAAAGATAAACACCAACCAAATGCGCATTTGTGATGTAGGTTTCTTTTTAAATCAACATAAATGAATTTTAAGTACTTTTGAAGAGTCTGAAAATGGCAAAGGATTATGTAGTTTCGCTAAGAGGATACATACTTCAAAAATTTCAAACAAGAGTTAATTGATGGCGCTCCTTAGACAAGAAAAAAAAGTGTAATTTTTTGTTTGCCAATGAAGTCGTTGGTGTTATGACTGATGGGTGGATGTTGCTGTTTGCATCCCACAAAGGAGGAAAACGAATGTCATGTTCATATGAAGATAATTGATAAATCCTTACAGTGGGCAGTCATTATGCTTCAATTCTTTTAAATAAAAGGCCTCTGTAAAAAAAAAATACCTATACAAATCAGCTTAACATGCAACATTAAGAATGTCATAAGAACGGTCACAAGATCCGCAGAGATTTTTTTTAACGGATTACCAGTCGCGCAAGCACATTCACAACATCAGCTGACTATAGAAAAATTTTACGAATACTACAACCGTCTCAACTTTATTTATTAAAAATTTCTTCTTTGATTTACGTATGTACATACATAGGGGTACGGGTACCATAACTTTGGTGCCAAAAATTGATAACGGTTTTTTGTAGAGGGGTCAAAAGAAACATTTTTTTACTATGGGATGGGGAATATCTCACTCCGTTTAAAAGGCAGGGGCATTTTGAAAAAAATGACTTAAAATGGAAAACAAAATATTAAAAAACAATGGCAACACTTATAATGAAGTACTACACCGGTTTTGAAAGCATTAAACTTGTTCTTAAATCCTAAAATTAAGTTTCAAATTTCAGTTTTAAAATTCGCATGCATACTTAAAATTTTGTTAAAAAAAAAATAAAAAAAAAGCTAGACCAATTTTTTTTTTTCGAAATTGTGAAATGAAATGCTAAAATTGGCTTTTTGTGGTCAGTGCCAATATGATTTCTGAATTGAACAAAAAAAACCGAAGTCTTCAAGTTTTTGAGAAAATTAAAAATTACTTAAAGTACTTTTTTATGAGATTTTTGTTTTATTTTTTTGTTTTTGGTATTTACGGTGATCTCCGTTTGAGTATTATTGTACAGGGGTACAATAACTTCGGCAAAGCAAGATAATAATAGATTAGAGACGGGTTTTATATAATCATTTTTTACAACGGAGGGTGGGTATATCTTACTCCGTTAAGGCGGAAGGGGCAATTTTCTACAAAATGACTAAACATTAAAATATATAGATTTAAAAACAACGGCAACACTTACAATGCTTAAGTTATAGGTTTTCTGAAAGCCAGAAACTTGTTCTTTTAGCATTTGTTTCAATCTAGTCTGTTAACAGTTTTTTAATAAAATACTTTCAAACTCAAAATTTATCAAAAAAAAACGGTAATGTCTTTTTATTCAAAGTTGTGAAATTAAGTACTGAATTGACTTTAATTATTTGATGTCCTTATGAATTCTGCATCGAACACTGAAAACTAGATGATTGTATGTCTTCAAGCTTCGGCTCTTGGGGTCTGATATATTTAAAAATTGTATTTGCGTATTATCTGACCAAAAATATTATAATTTATTGTTTTGGAGCATGATAGTCATGACCCCTATTCACCCTTTATATCCTGCTTGGAAATATGTGAAGCTTATGGTAAGTTTGGGCAAGGCCCAAGTATGTTTTTAGTAGGAAAAATCTAGGCAATGAAAACTTGTCAGATACTTGGCAAGTCCTTGCTGGATTGCAGTACCAAAAATTTAGACGAAGGAAACTTTTCAAACACTCTTGAGGCTCTCCTTAGTAAAAACTTGTTGGACATGTTTCGGTACCCCATCGGTGGAATTTCAATATCATACGACACTTTTTTTTGATATCACACTTTTTGCTTTGGGTGTAAGACATCTGTATTTTATAGGATTGTTCAGTGAGGAAAAAGTCAGATCAGAACAGAACTACACAGATTTGTGAGAAACGTCACACAAGTTAGAACAGAAAACATGTTATAAGTTGTTCTATTCTGTATATACATATGTGTTCGACATTAAATTTTTGTATAGCAGGTAACCCCAGTGGGTGGCGCATTGGACTGACAAGCAGAAGATCGCACGATCAAGTCCCACAAAAGCCAACTTTTTCTTTGCCTGATCATGCAAAAGGGTTCATAATCGCCAAAGCCTAGGGCACAGCCGATCCAATCGATAAAGAAATTTCTCATACCTACAACATATCCGGTGTTTTGAAATTTGTTCATTTCTTTGGCTATTATGGGTTTGTATGTATAACTAGGGTTCCCGCCACCGCTTCGCTGGTCGTTAATAAAAACTCAATACAACATTTTTTGTCTTTCTATTTGTGGAATATATGTACATATAAATAACGCTAATGGTTTGCTTTCTCTGGAGCATGCAACATAACTGCCCATGTGAAAATACTGGGTATTCTAAGTCTATGCCACACACTTCTAAAGACTGGCATTGTAAAAGCAAGGCGAATTGGAAATTGAAGCCGTTTGAAATTGAATGGTAAATCAGATGGAATTAGCGGAATTCTGAGAATAAGAACGTCTTCCCCTTATGCTTTCCTTTTAAAATATTGACTTCGATTACATTATTCATTTAGCGCTTAACAGCAAGTCTAGTTCCGTTGCAAAGTTTTTGTTGATTTATATTCCGAAGCATGGATTGACACACTGACTTTTAATCGTAAATTATGGGATGGCATTCCTTTTAAATGTAGTGAATTAAGAAATTCTGTTGGATAGTTTACTACGTCATCTTCGTCTATAATAGTATCGATTGACTTATACCTATGATTCACCAATTATTCCATTTCGAATATCTCAATTAACATCGTTAACATCTTTATTTTTTCCTGCCAATATTACTCGATCGCTCTTTGTATCGCTGTCCAATATTTGGACAAACTTTTTTAATCAATTCTTCTTTAGTTTGGGTAATCTCACAAAAATTTTCCGACAATGTTAATAATCCATCTTCAATGGGCCTTTTTGCCATCTCCAATATTCAACAACTGCTTTGAAAACTCAACGGCCGATGAATCGTTTTGCAATTAGACACCCATATTTATTGTCAATCTGATTGTTTTGACATATCTCCACAAATAAGGTGATTTCAAGCATGCATTAATTTCATCCACTGGAGTTGATTGTGGAACTTTGGGCAATGTTTGTCGTAAATCACCGGCCAATAATATAAAGATACCACCAAATAAATTTTGATTGTTTTGAAGATATTTCAATGTTTTATTCTTTTATCCCATTACTTTTATCCCACACAATAATCTTACATTGTTGTAATACCTGTGCTGTTCCCAAGTTGTTTGGAATGTTACATGTGGTTGTTTTATTAATATGAATGTTCAATATGGTAACTTAAGTAGGCCGATTCTGAAAAGCGCGGCAGATCGCTTATATTGGCGGATTTGTATTTTCTTAGTCTTAAAAAGGCTTCCTCTTTCCAGTTTTTGTTTCAAAATGATAGGTTTCTAAGTGATCGAAAAGTTTATGATCGATTTGAAACAAAAATTGGAAAGCTAAACAGCTTTTGAGAATATGAAAATAAAAATCGGCCAATGAAAGCGATCCGCCACGCTTTCCAGATTCTGCCTACAGTTCAGAATGTGCAGTTCGACAACCTTCCAATAAGGTAGCAGCGATTCACGAGGAAGCGTATTTGTGACCGAATACAAACATACATGTTAAAATGAGTTAAATTAAAAATGTCTATCCGTGGTAAATCCGGTGCATCCAAAAAATAAAATCCACCTTTCGCATCATAAACAGCTTTCATGATTTATAAACACTGATTTTTTGTTTCGATTCTATAAAGATTTGTTGTTTTGTTTGATTTTTTACTTTGAATGACGATAATAAAATCTGAATGTCCGTTTTGAACAAATTTTGTTTGATTTTTTTTCTTATTTTTTTTTTTTTTACTTTGATTTTTGTTTTGGCATACAAATTGTAAGCGGTCACAGTCATGTTTTTTACATACATACAAACCTGCTACAGAACAATACCTTTCCAACAAAAAAAAAATCATCAAATTCGGAGCTGCCAAACTTGAGATATAAGAGAACAATCGAACAACAATTTATTTTTATATATATAGAAGATAGATAGATAGATAGAAGATTATTATAGATTTACTTTTTTTTTGCAATTAATTTTTGTTGTATATTCAACTTAAAACTATCTCTCTAGGCTAATTCTAATTTTTGTTTTCCAATCGAAGTAATTTTTCGGCAAAATGTAGATTTACCTACTTCTTATCAACTATGTGATTTTCTTGAATTTAATTTTGGAACTCATTTTAAATAACTATTTGTATATAATCGAATATTAAAAAATTAACTTTTTTTCATATTATTCCCATCATACCTACAAAATAAAAAAAAAAAAACAGAATTCGACCTCGATTGTTGTACATGCACGTGATGCCACGTTATTGATTAATACAAATGTTGGCATTGAGCTGCATTATATTGTGCATAGTCTGTAGTTGCCTACTCCAGTAGAGAGAGACAAGCTAAGAGTGGTGGGTTTTAGCCAAGCAATATTTCTGATTTAATCTTCCAGCTTTGTTTTTTGTTTTATTTTTTTTTTCAGAACAATATCTTTTATCGGTTATTGGAAATAAATTGGAAACATTTATTATTTGCAAACTTTTTCAAACGGAGTTACATAGATACGTACAAGCATAGGTAGATAAAATAAGTTATTCCATCGATTTAGATTTAATAGATAGGAAGATAAAAAATAATAAACTGTCGCATATTTCTAGATTAATACACTCAAAGAAACTTAATTGGCATGACTATGACCAAATTAAATAGAAAATAAAATAAAAAAACGTGCTGGAAATAAAAGAAAAAAATATTTTATAGAACAACATGATAGACTTTTGTCTTGGGTTAGAGGGAAAACTTATTTTGTTTACTTTTTTCAAACAGACTTTTTTAATGATTTTTTTCTTCCAACACGTAGAGTTGCCATTTTAGTAATTTTTTTTTAATCTAAAATGTTTAAAAAAAAAACGATAATTACATTTTTGAATGAATAACAACCACTTGTGTTATTATTGTTACTAGTACCGCCCAGTGGTTGAAATTCGACCATTCTCTATAAATTTCAATAAAAAAGATTCTAACCCACTGAACAACGTTCAAATTGTTGTTGTTATGCCCTGCAAAATATCGTACACTCCACCATGACCTTCTCATTGCATTTTGCATGCCCAGCCCAAAGCACACTGGTGATCATATAATCGTTTCTTTCTACTTTGGCTGTGTGAGCTAAAAATTGCGCCGCTGTTGTTTTTTAGTCGGTTTGTCCCGGTCTACATTGAACGATTTTTCCAGTGCCGATCTTTTGTTCGTTAGTGAAGAGAGTGAAAAGTGAGGGGTAAGTCCCGGTCTACATTGAACGATTTTTCCAGTGCCGATCTTTTGTTCGTTGGTGAAGGGAGTGAAAAGTGAGGGGTAGGGATCAAATCGTTTGTACCAGAAAACTCGAACGATTATTCCAGTTTGTTTATGTTCTCTCTCTTCTCCTTTCCAGTTTTTTGTGTGTGTTCGGTGTCAGTGTGTCGTTCGTTTGATGGTGTGAGTGAATATCAATGAAAAATGAAGAACACAGCAATAAAACAAGGAAGAAAAAAAGGAAAAAATCTTATGGAAAAAATCGTTCTGTGTGTACATTTCACACGATTTCTGGAAAAATCTTCGTGGAAAAATCGGGTAATGTAGATCGGGACTAAGGATAAAATCGTTTGTACCACAAAACTCGAACGATTTTTCCAGTCTGTTTATGTTCTCTTTCATCTTCTTTCCAGTTTTTTGTGTGTGTTCGGTGTCAGTGTGTCGTTCGTTTGACGGTGTGAGTAAATATCAATGAAAAATGAAGAGCATAGCAATAAGAAAATGAAGAAGACAAGGAAAAAAATCTTATGGAAAAAATTGTTCAGTGTGTACATTTCACACGATTTCTGGAAAAAGCTTCGTGGAAAAATCGGGCAATGTAGATCGGGACTTTTTCTCTGTGCTTGCACTGACGTCTATTAGAAGTTTCCCTTCAAGCAAAATCACGGACCCAATTTCTCGGTTCACTTGGGACTCCAAAAAAAATGAGTGTCTCACACACAATAACAAATTTTCTGTGTACGCATGTAAAAAGAACGAGAATCGAGAGTATTTTTTTCAAGCATCGAGAAATAGAGAGAGTATAGGCGAAGTAAGGTATACAATCATTTTGCCTTAATTTCCACCACTTTTTTTAGTTCAGTTTTGTAGGTAGCGTGGCGAAGACGGTTGCTTTTTTATCTCTCTTTCCTGTTAAAAATTTGAAAAATTTCCAATCAGAAATACAAGTTTCTATTTATTAAATGTAAATTTATATTTGTGGAAATATGTCATGGTTATTAGTGCAAAATAGTCTTTAGAAAACCTTTTATGAATGATAAATAAAAAAAACTCTTGAAATGAAAAAAATTTGTTTGTTTTATTTTTGTAGGCAATGGAGAAACTGGACTAGATGGGAAGTTTTTTTTTAATACATTTGGGTTGGGTATGCCTCAATTCATTCATTTTTTTGGAACCGTTTTAGATTCCATTTGGTTTCGGTTGTCCGAGTATGGTGAATTGAAAAACTCTCTCTCTCACAATACATTCACATAATGGCTCCGTGGTGATTCTAATTTCCATACTAATTTGAGCCGCAAAACGCAGTTTTTCGATCCGTATTTGGATCCGAATGCGAAGTCGTCCATACGTTGTTTGTTACGTTTGCGGACCGAAAACGAGCTCGCTTGCTTGAAGGGTTGGAAGGTTGGAATATTGAATTCGCCGCACAAACGAAAAGTGATGGTGGCGGGGTGAGTTTACAAGCGCGGTCGGGGGGTGTAACAGAAAAAAACTATAATTTAACTGCTTTAGGCCTAGTATACACTTCTTTTAAACGAAACAAAAAAAATTAGTGGTGAGAAATTTTTTTTTTAACATCTGGGGTGAAACAAAAAAATTATTTTTTTTCCACAAAACAATGTCACTGACATTGTTTTGTCTGCTATTACACCATGCATCTAGACGCGTGCAACTTTTCGAACATATGTAAGTGCAAAAGAGAAAACAAATTCGAAAAGATGAAACGGAAGAAAATCTGTTGTGTGTCGCGTGGTAAAATATTCGTGCAACAAGAGAATTCGAAAAAGTTCGAAGAAGTTGCACGCGTCTAGATGCATGGTGTAATAACACACTTTGCGCGAAAAAATATTCGTGGTGAGCAGTTGTGAGTACAAATTTTTTTGTCGATAAAAAAAATTAAACGTCAAACTTTCCCATAAGATATGCATGTCATTTGTTTTTGTTGAGGAACTCTATACTTAGCTTTAACGGCAAAATATAAACAAAATAATTAGTTTGGCATATAGCTTATGCCCATATCTTTGAAAAAAAAATATGTTGCCATTAAGACATTCAAAAAGGTGTGGGTAGAAATCACCTTTGGGTATTAATATAATGATTATTGTACTATTCGTACTAGAATGTCAGCTTATTAGGCTTGACCATTCTTTATTCCGTCAATATTATTGAATTTTTGAACATCAACAACAACTTAAAGTCGCTACCGCCAATTGTTTGGCTGGAGATATAGCTATTTCGTGTTTTGCCACTTTTTGCACTCATCAGTCTCCTTTTTGTGGTGCTGAGCTTTAATCCAATTTTATTTGAAAAACTTTTTGTGCACACCATAGGATTCGAACTTGTGTTGGCTACCACCATGAAATTCACAATAGAGATGATTTCAAGCGATTATAAACTGTTTATCAATCGCAACGGGTACTTGAAATGAAATGATGTTAACTTAACAAGTTAAGTTGGTTATGTATCTCTCAGCTAACTCAATACAATTCAACTAAATAAAATTCATAATTTTCTTAATGAATTTTCTTATGTACTGGCAACACTAAAATCATATACCATACAAGGGAATAATATATGCATGTATGTATGTACGTACATGTACCTATGTTAATTCTTTTTTTTGCATTGAATTTTCAAAGTCAAGGCATTTGAACTCAAATAGTATAAGGTAGGTAATATACATACATGTACACAAAATGACTAAACTTTAATATCTCATTGGTGAAATTCGACAATTTGTTTATAAATTCAAATATAAATTGGAAAAGAGTCAACACGTTTTTTGTACACACATTTTTCTATTTGATCAAATCACAAAAGTAAAAAACTTTTGCCTTCCGCTCATTTCTAACATTAAAACCTATGTATATCCACATACATTGTACATATTCGAAAGAATGTAGAACCTAAGTTAAGTTGTTGTTGTTGTTCAAAAATTCAATGAAATTGACGGAATAAAGAATGGTCAAGCCTAATAAGCTGACATTCTAGTACGAATAGTACAATAATAACAATAATAACTTAATAGTCTGGTTCGTTACCGATCTTCCGACCTCTCCCCCTTTGATACGTACTTCGAATTGTAGTCTATCAAAATAAGGTATGGAGAAAAATGGAATTTGGAGCTGATGCTCCAAATGCATTTGATAAACAAATAACACATCTCGACCTGTGACGTCAGTGGTCTAAAGCGGTGGAGTGCGTAGTGCACACGACTGCTAAGACTGAGCAAATCTGATATGCGTGGGTTCGAATCCTATGGTGTGCATAAAAAGTTTTTCAAATAAAATTGGATTAAAGCTCAACACCACAAAAAGGAGACTGATGAGTGCAAAAGTGGCAAAGCACGAAATAGCTATATCTCCAGCCAAACAATTGGTGGTAGCGCCTTTAAGTTATTGTTGTTGTTCAAAAATTCACAGAACCTAATATTGTTTACTATTTTATTCTAGATGGGCATGTTTGGTGAGGTAAATACTACGAAGATGTAGAAAAACTATTGCGTTTATTTTTGAAAAAAAAAAAACTTTTGCGGCTTCCATCAATCACAAGTATGCTCTTAATTAAAATTGGAATGTCGTCTCTTTATGTTTTCACAATTCAACTCAGCTTAAACTATGTGACCAAAGTTCTTAACGAGGAAGACCAAGGTTTTCTCGTCAGAAAGACGCTTAGATTGAAAACAATGTTTTTGATCGACTGGAAAAATATCGCAGCATAGTACAACAGCCTGCTAGACCTTACAGAAAATAATATTTTAGAGTGGAGAAATCCATCATTCATTTTTTTTTTTGTATCGGCAACTGGAACACCAACAGATTAACTATCTATCTGAACCTTGGTTTAACATCAGCAGCGTACTAAGCTTAAAGCCTAGTGATGCGAAACGAAAAATCCCATACAAGACATGACGAAATCACAAACGAAAAATTTCGTTGCGTTTTTCGTTCTGTGGTACGCTGTTCGACCAGCGAAATTGATTATTACACTAGATTGTTTTGAAAAGTCTCCACTCTCTTTTCGCAGAAAAATAATTGCCCGCACCATTAATTGTGTGTGGAGAAATGACATTTGGGTTTGTTGGTGTTTTTATTCGTTGCTACTTTCATTACAGCATAGCTGTTGTTTGATTTGTTTCGTTAAATTTTGTTTTATTTATTTGGCAATTAGTGAAACTCTCCATGAATATTTTTCCGCTATTTTCGTAAGCATTTCGTTGTCTTTTTGGAGACCGGAGGAAAGTTCGTTTCGCATCAGCAGCGTAGGTACTAGGATGAAGTAAACAAAATTGTGAAAGACGGTAAAGACGTTAACAAGAAATTTCAAAATAACAGGTACCGTTAATAACCGTTATTGATAAAATTTATTTTAATCAAAGTATTGATCACACCTATATAATAAAAATCGTTAGAGCCGTTTTGGAAATAAATACATTTGTGTACCTATATTGTTTGTAGATATGGCAGGTACCGTTATTTTTCGAGCTAAAAAAAATTATTCGATTTCCACTCTAGGAATAATTCCCAAAAACCTTAAGTCCAAAGTTTGAAGAAAATCGCTTCACTGATTTAGACTGCAGGAGTGCAGGACCGACTTTTTCGCGTTTTCTATCATCGCAATTAAATTATTATCTCGAGTTCTATTTTTTTTTTTTACCTTACGAATCCAAAACTTTTCCTATAGTACTTATGTAAATACATAGCTATTTATATTGCAAGTAAAAAGGACATTGCAATTTTAAAGTAGGTGTTTGAGTTAAAAAAAAAGTGCTACTGCTGCCAAAACTGCGAAAATTATATTATATAATCTGTTTATACCTATAAAGCATATGGGTGAATCTCCACTAAAAGCTCCTTTTCGTGGCCCAGACCAAAAATTGTTCAACAAATCAACGTTTCTAACTGGGCCACTTCTAAATTTAAAATATTGGCAGATATGTTATAAAAAAATAATTGTTTTTATGGTCCAAATGTCATTTCCGTCCTTGTTTCAGCGCGGAAAATGGATTTTTTGGTTGTTTTTAAATGCATACATTTTAATTTTACTGAGTTCCAGAATTAAGAATATGTAGTTAAGTACAACTTCCATAAAAATTAAATTTATTTATTTCAAACAATTAACTTACAATCTTTCAAACATGTGTCTCCATATATTTGCATCATTTCCGTAAAAAAAATGTTAAATGCTTATAAATTCAAAGTAACAGCCGTCAGTTTATAGACTTTAGACTAAATGAAGAAACTCATTCATGCTTCCTTTGAAATATATTCAATTAAATGGGTGGAACATCAGTTTCGTGTGTAATTTTAAAGTAAGTGGTTGTATTCGTCACGAGTTTCATCAAATTCGTCATTTCCGTAGGTGCTTATAATTTAAGTAAGTGATAGTAAAAAAAAATATTTTGTAACAGTCTTGTGAAGTTATGTTGCAGTTAGTTATACAAAATTAAAAAAAAAATATACTTTCTATTTTTATTGTCTAAAAAGTTAAAAAAAACATCGATTTTCGTCATTTCCGTCGCCTTTATTGGGTTATGGCGATGAGAAAATGGGTACAGAAATGACTTTAGATGTGTTTTTTCTTTAAAAAAAAACATGAATTTATTGCAAATCATTAAAATTTTTGTGCCTGCATTTAAAACCTCTAAAAGGCAATTGCTAGTTAAATGTCATTTCCATACCACACAATCATTTCCGTAAATCGATTTAATTTACATTTTAATAATTTTAAATAAATTCCTGTAATACCGTAAGTCTTTTAAATGCATCCTGAATTACACGGCCCTTGTTACAAGGAATATTTTAAAAGGAAAATGTTTGTACTGGTACATTTATCATTTCCGTATCGAAAGCGTCATTTCCGTATCCAGCCCAAATTCTCAAAAACGCTTAAAATCAAGTGCCAGCACTTTAAATCATTAATTTATTCCATAATTTATAGCAACACTTGAATGTACATAACTTTTTCTTAAATTTAGGTAGGGGACATTTTGGGTGCTAAAAAGGAGCTTTTAACAAAGAATCACCCATATCTAGTTTCCTAGTTTCCAGCACACGTGTGAAAATTTACAAAGCGCGTTTCCATAAAAAAAAGCTTTTGGTGTTTTCGCATCCACTATGATATGTCGACTTCTAGCAACAATTAAAAAACGTTTCCTTATAGGTAGATAGTATAGCAATATATAGGACAGGATGTTACCATAAAGACAACTTAGACTTTGAGGTAGCTAAGAACTTTGTCTGACTTCGTTCTGCTTACCTATTACACAGACATTAATAGCGCCGATATAATATTTAAAGAACCTAACTTTGAACAAAGAAGTAGCAAGTCACTGCACTGTATAGTGCAGGGTCATACACTTTGTAAAATGAGGCTTTATGATTTTTTAATCTTAAATAGGTACCATCACTAAAAACTAGAGCCTTCCACTTACAAAACTAAAATATTTTATTATCTGTAACGTGGCATCCTCTTTGATTTTTTTAATTTTTAAATAGAAAATGATAATTACAGGCTCCGTCGTAATAAATTCGTACCACGACTGCCTTAAAAGAATTAGGTATTATGGCTCCGGTCAGCTGATAAGGCTGAATATAATTTTTTAAACCCAAAAAAATTATTTTTAAAAATTCTCATTCTATCGATTTAAAGAATTCATCAGGTTGCACATGAGTGACCTTGACTGGAAAACCATTGAAGGTCGTATCAATTTATTCTATTGAAGTCGAAGTTTATTTGTTCTATTAACGGTTTGAGTCGTATCCTCCTCCCACTCTTTTCCAAGCATGTCACGAACAAAAATTGTATAATATGCCGCCCAACCCCTTCTGGATTATTGACATTTTCAAGTCAGTACGAACTCAAATTATTAAATTCATTAATCCACATGTTTAAGCTTAGTTCGCAAATATGTACATACATCGCTCTGTAGGTAGGTATGCATGTATTTCATATTAAATAATATTGTGTCACCATCCGATTCAATTAATTTGACGTTCTTTTACATTATGTATGTTGATAAATAATGGAAATGGATAATCAACTCGTAGAAGGAAAAAAGGGGCTACACAGACAAAAAAAAAAATTGCTGACATGACGACAACTCTCGGGTCTCGGCCATGGTCAATGGCGAATATCACTCCCTAGTTGAGATTCAAGGATATAACCAATTGTTGAAACTCACCTCTTGGCATTGGACTGCGGGTAAAATCCATTGAACTGGTGAAAATGCACTTTTCATTATCACGATTGCAAAACACCACGTTAACCAATTTTTCTTTTTTTTTTTTCAATTTCCTTTTTTGAAGCAAAACCAATTACGGAAATCCGATTCTTCTTTCTTGACTAAGCGCACTCACGTTTTATTCTTTGAAGACAAAAATTCAATAAAATTCTATTAGAACGCAGAGAAAGGATATATTAATTAAATTTGTTTAATGGATATGGAATATTTTTTTAGGAGAAATATAATAAAACATACACGAAAGTCTTATTGGAAACAAATGTGTGGGGAAATATTAATCGCGTCCAGGTACCAGGTCTAATAAATGGCAAAATTGCAAGAGATGAATCACACCTCGAACATGAGCAAGGGAACTGTACGTGTACGTTCTTCTACGATGTGGTCGTTGTGCAAAACGAGAAATCAAGAAAAAGGTATGTAGGTAGGTTTGTTTCGTTGGGGAAAATAGTGCTCCACGGTGTGTATGCAATGGAATGAAGAAATGTCAGATATTTGTTGATTTTTGTCGTTGGCTACACGCTACAGATGTTGTTGTTCTTAAATGGGGATGGGGATCAGAAACCAATGTTTTTTGACGTGGTTCTTGGTGCTTGGAGCAGGTGGTCGTGGTGCGCTCTCGTTGACAGCTGATGTCATCGAAAAGTGGTTTTGAACAGGGATGTTCAACAAATAAGAACGGCTGCATTCAGGGATTTATGTTCAAAACATAAGGGCCGGGCCACACAAAACGCGGTCAAGTGGTGCGGTCAACCCTTCACACAAAAAAAAGAACAAAATGAACGTACAATTATGTCGTTTAAAGGCCTTCCACACTAGCTCACTGTGTATTTATACATGTCAAAAAAGTGGGAACAAATCATGTAGAATAGAGTGGAAACAAAATATGAAAGCCCAGCCTACAAAACATGACATTCTATCCCACACGATTTGACATGTGTTAATACATGAATAATTTTAGGAATGGTTCTAATTCTATCCCACATTCTATCACACTTTTTTTTAGGTTAAGGTAATGTATTATTACAAGCAAGTGTGGAAGCAAAATATGAAAAGTCATTTCTTCACAGAAATTTGGCAGTCGCGTTGAATTCTTTCCCACTTTCAATTTGACATGTATTAATACACAGTGGGTAAGTGTGGAAGGGCTATTACGGTTGGAGTTAACTCTTTTTGACTCCGCTTACTCCAAAATAATTCGATTGGCTGTTCCGAGTAATGTTTTCGGATTGTTTTTCTGTTCTGGATTTTATAAGGGAGTAGACCCGGAAAAAACACATACATATAAACCCTGATCGAATTATTTGTCAAATTTATTCTACTAGACTGAACGTGAAAAAATGCATAAATATCAGACAATTTACTCACACACACATATATTTCGCAACCTTCCTTGCCTACCGCAAAGCTGAAAGTTCTTGTTTTTTTGTTTCGATTCTCAAACTGAAGAGTACTACTACAATTAAAGCCGGTTCATGTACACATAATTTTGAGTCAGATTTGCTCACTCTGTGTTCGATTGAAGTAAAAGTTAGTGTGGGCTTGGTTAAGTTCCAAACTGATCCAGTCTGTGATGGCCTATTGGAATCAAAAAGGAGTAGAACTGTTCTAAAATCCAATCGAAAACGACATTAGTTTGAAATAATTTATTTACAAAGTCTGAAAAAAACTGACTTGCCAGCAGCTCTGGAAAGTGGGAAATAATTCAATGCGATTGCCAAATTAGTGGGAAAGAAATTATTTTTCATATTTTGCTTCCACACTTGCTTGTATTTATACATAGAATATTGCGTTGTGTAGGATGGGCTGTCATATTTTGTTTCCACACTATTATTCATGATTTCTTTCCCACTTAATTGACATCTGTTAACATAGTGGTATAGTGTGGACGGGCTTTTAGAAGGGAACGAAGCAAAGGTGAGTAAACACTATCCGATCAACGATTTGCACTCCTTCTCACACTGTCCGCGTCGGCCTAATTTGCGTTGAAACAGTACACAAGGAATCATACAAAAATCTCTGTCATTTTTAATTTTTTCGTGTCCAAGGTAAAAGCGATTTTTAAGATTAGAAAATGTCAAAAGAAAATCTCACTAAGGATAGGCTTATCTACATTGGATTATTAATGCAAGTTGCAGCCAGTAATAACGATGGCCATCAACGATGTCCTAAATCCAAACTCTAAACTGACCCTGGTTTTACCTCATGTAAAGTATGTGTACCTATATGTACGTTATGTATATATGCGATTCCACGTGATAGCGTTTTCTTTTAGTAATCCAGATCCAGAAGAACTTTCTAAGATTCGAAATGAGAAACAAACCAGTTTGCAATTTTTATTCTGATGCTTGCATCACATGTGGGACAAACTTCAGACAAAACAAAGAATGCTTTATGCTTTTTTGATGATGCATTGCAAAGGTGTCAACCGCCTTGTGCATCAACATCTCACAAAAACAGTGATGCGAATTTTTTGACGTTTATGAATTTACACTGTGATTTAAACAAAAAACACGATTTTTGTTTCATAACGAAAAGACGTAAGCAGTTTTGCAAAAATTAGATATCTTCCATTAATGGTAGTAGCCCGTAGCTTAAAGGTTAGTGCGTTAGACTGTCACGCTGGAGGTCTGGGTTAAATTCTCAGCCTCGTTCCACTTAAAGCAAACGAACATTTTTTTGTCGGCGCTAATACCTCTTGCGAGCAATTGACAAATCTTCTAAGAGTATTACTTGAAATGCCGTTCGTGTTCGGCATACACAATTTTAGGTCCTCTCCATTCCTGTCGACACGCGCACACAAGCATGGTTTTTAGTTGTAAGTCACTAGGCCCTGGTTCTTCCCTAGCTGTTGCGCCATCCAATTTATTTACTTACATTAACGGTATAATAGAATTTTCATTTTGCGTGGTTGCCAAAACTATGGGCATATGGAATATCATTTCGATAAAAATTGAATCGCAGAATATATTGGTGCAGAATTATGTTAAATTTGCTCTTATGAAAGTTAAAAGTAGGGATTTTTTGGTCCAATTAATATAAGCTTAAAAATAACTTTCATTAAAAATACAGCAAAATTTCGCCGTGATAAATCATTTTCGCTCATGAACAAAGCCCATTGTATACCAAAATTACAACTTTTATGCGTCACTGTTATGCATAAAGGTGCTAATAGGCCTGGCGCCCACATGCAACTTTCAGTCACGAAACTGTTTGGTTGCTAAAATGAATCATATATGCATTTTATGAAAGTGCGCACACATGCATGTATGCGTATTAAAACTTTTATGTGTCACTGTTATGCATAAAGGTGCTATTAGGCCTGGTGCCCACATGCAACTTTCAGTCACGAAACTGTTTGGTTGCTACAATGAATCATATATTCATTTATATGAAAGTGCGCACACATGCATGTATGCGTACTTTCATATAAATGCATGATTCATTTTAGCAACCAAACAGTTTCGTGACTGAAAGTTGCATGTGGGCGCCAGGCCTTAGACTATATATATATATGGCAAATTTGCAATTGCAAATTTGCCCAATAATACGTTCCACAAGCCAAATACATAGTGCCCGATTACACGATTCGTTTTTTAGGTTGTTTCGTCTTTTTGACAGCTTGGGTGAGGGGAGTAGAAATGTAGTGGGAAGGAAGTAACGAAAGCAGGAATGAAAATTTCAAGACTTTTTCTGGTTGAACTTTGACGTTTCTGATTTGGCAACCACAATTCTTCTCGATGTTAGCAAAAAACGATTTGAACAAAAATTATTGAATTGAAAAATAGTTTTTCGTAATTGGATACACCTAATATGCGTTTGTATTTGCGAAATAAGTGATTAAAAAATATTTTTATTTATTACTACTGATTATTTTCTTACAAAACATCCCTCAATTCTATGAACGTCCAAATAACGAATGGAAGTACGTACGTATTTTTGCGAACTTTCTTGCCTGTCAAAAACACGAAAGACGAAACGAACGGGAAAACGAACCGTATAATCAGGCTCATAATAGAGCTCTTTATCAAATGGCAATATATGGCTGTCTCATTCATTTTACTTTGTGGGGAATGTCATAACCATAAACACATCGGTGTTATCATCGGTCTACGTTGTTCGTTGTTGTTCGTTCGCGGAACAACGAAAATGTAAATGAGAAAACCGAACAACGAACTAAGAACGAATGAAGAACGTGCAAATTCAAATCAGGTCAGAAATTTCGGTGTCCGTTGTTCGTTGTTACCCTAACAACTTGTGTTTAAATGCTAAAACTGTTTAAATGAACATTGTTTTGGAGTGTCGTGCCACTTGTAGGGACATTTTCGAAGTTTTTTTAATTACTGAATGGCACAAGAAGCCTAGTTATATAAATAAACAATTTTGTCAATAGAGTTTAACTTTCTAATGTAAATGCTTTCTTCGTTGTTCGTTGTTGAGAGAGGAACGGAAACCGAACAACGGACAACGAATGAAGAACGAAAGTCTAAAGCCAGCTTAAAATTATTTCAATAAAATCAAAAAAACTTTTAAATCTTGTGAAATCTTAAGATATTTCTTTAAATTTATTTATTTTATATTTATCCATTCTATCACTTTTCTTTTATCAACGCAGAACTTCATTAAAATTTAATATCAAGCTTTTAATTTTTTTTTGTCAATTTCCTTTTGTTTGACATTCCCCAAAAAGTGCTGGCTGTTACTTTTGAGTTTGACAGATACGCAAAGAGATCTATAAATTGTGATAGACATATTCATATGAAAAAATATATATCGCTCATTAAAAAGAACAACGTCATAACTCAAAAAACATCAATTTTGACCTAATGATACGGTTCAAACTCATTTTTTATAAACTATTTTTGGCAAAACATCATTTTTAAAACTGAAAAATTAAAGGCTATAGAGTATCATTTGTCGTTATATACACTGTCACTTTTAAATATTTTTTTAAGGAATACTGTATTTTTTTCATTTACGCAGGGACCTACGAAGTGAAAACAGTCCAATAAATATTTTAAAAGCGTCATATTTTGCGACAAAAATTTAATTAATAGCTCTACCAAGAAAAAGTAGATACAAATGAAGATGAATATGAAAAACAGCCATGCGAACTTTAAATTGCGATTTCTGAAGTTTGAGGTTTTTGAGTTATGACGTTGTTATTTTTAATGAGCGATATGATCAATATTGTGTCATATAAATATGTATATCACCGTTATATGTCTCTTTTGGATCGTATTTATATGGCATGTTTGCCATTTACATAGATTTATGATAATGTAATAGCACCTTAAGTAGGCAAAAGCTTCGATAGAGTTTTTTATTCTATTATTGTTAATCTAATAAAAACGTTAGAAATAAACAACACCTTTTTGTTTTCAAATCTATTGGTAGGTGCTTCATGTTGTAGGATTTAGAAAACAAATAAAACAAATCCTTGAGCCCGTATGATACTACATTTTTTTCTCATTTTGAATGCATTAAAAACGAAACTAGAGTAGTTCAAACTATTTATAATTGAAAATACCAATATGAGTGAGCGCGAACACAATAACCACATTAATGTAAAAAAGTCACAAAAAATGTATTAAAAATTAACATATTTCAGATTCTGGCAGCTTTTTTTTTACTTTTCAGAAATTGAAAATTAAAAATTATTTCAAAGTATACTGTGACTACAAAAAAAGTATACACTTGGCTCATAAGAACACTAGGTTTTTGGTGTATATTTACTTTTGTGGACATTGTAATTGTTAAATTATAATGTCGTTCTTTTCATAAAAAATACTAATTTCTCTTTTCCTCTTTGCTGAAAATAAGTCATGATTTAATGAATTAAAAATGAGAAATAAATGTAGTATCATACGGGCTTTAAGATTCTGTATACATATTTTTTTTAAATATTTATTTATGTATAGATAAAAATAATATCATGTATATGTATATATTATGGAATATTAATTTTATTAAAATGCCAAATTGTCTTTCTAAAAATTATACATCAACTTAAAGTGAATTAAAAATTAACACAAACAAAATTTAAAAACGATGATGTTTTACACAAAAGGCTTTCCTACAAATATAATTAGAAACAAAATATTTAAATGCAACTGCATTTCTTAAATTCAAGCTATCTTTTTCTACTTCCCATTCCATATACAGTTATTTAGGTATTTGGTGTAGGAGCCGCCTTTATAAAGCACTTAATTTTGGTTTTTTTTTTTTTTGTTTGTAAATGTTTAGCTTCAGCTAGGCAACAACATTAAACATGAAAAGGGCGTGTAATTATCCCTTTAGTAGTATTGTTTTTTGGTATAAATTCAAAGAGATCTTAAAAACGCGGGTATTTAGACTATCTTCTAAGATCAACAAATTCCACACTTAAATGCTCATCAATATGGATATGAGTTGCGTCCTTAATACAACAAAAAAAGATTTTGATGTTAGATTATTGAGTTTAGGAATAAATAAAAAAAACATACCATAAAAAGTGGTGGATCATTTGGATGTGGGTGAAATCCAGCTTGACGACATTGGGCAATATAATCCAAACCATAATTTGGGGTCAAACAAAAGAAACCAGATCTGTATATAAATGAAATAGTAATAATTAATGAAATAATATATTTAATTAACATCGTCAATAACTTACGTTTGGTATTTCGGAGCACATACAATGGCAATAGCTTCAGGCATCATCATTTGATAGGAGCAGTGAGTGTGAAGATCTACCGACGAAAGAAAAGCCGTCTGGCTTGGATGAGTCTGCAAGTAAAGATGCATTTTTGTATTGTTGTGGACAGTGAATTGAAGGCATATGTGTATATGTATTTATATGGATGAACGATATACTCTTGATATAAATAGTAAATTAGAACGTCAAGACAAGAAAGGCTGCTTTAAGTACTACTCCCTCCCATTTTGATCCTTTTATGTTTTGCATGGATTAATTTTAATTGTTATTGGTGTGTAGTAGCCCGTAGCGTAATGGTTAGTGCGTTCGACTGTCACGCTGGAGGTCTGGGATCGCTTCCCAGCCTCGTCCACCTAAAAACTAAAAAGTTTTTTTTTCAGGGCTGTTGCCTCTTGCGAGGAATTGACAATTCCTCCAGGAGTATCACTTGTCACGAATAAGTGCTTCTCGTCTATCCGTTCGGATTCGAAATAAAATTGTAGGTCCCTTCCATTCCTGTCGAAAAGGTGCACACAGGAATGGTTGCGAGTTGTTAGTCACTAGGCCCTGGTTCTTCATAAGCCGTTGTGCCACCCGATTTATTTATTTATTTATTGGTGTGAGAGAAAAGGTGCTTAGGAAAAAAAATGCTTGTAATATTCAAAATTTGTTGTCAATACCAGAAGACAGCATGGAGTTTTTGAAGTACTAAATTCCAAGCGGTTTTTAATCCCCATAAAAACAATGCTGTCGAGATCAGAATTTAATGAGCTTATCATACGTCGCCGTTGAAATTCTACATCTGAAACAACCGGAATGTGAATCTAGAAAAGAATATGAAAAGCTGAGGGTACTGTCGTTAGCAACACTTTATTGGATTAGAAGTTTCAGACAGGTGATCGTTAATGAATATGAGAAAGAGAGTAGTAGACAAAACGGAGCCCTGGGGCACATCAGCATTTATTTTGTAAATTTCAGATTTAAAACCATCCAATACAACTTGGATTGAGCGGTCCAAGCAGTAATTTCTATTCCATCGAAGAAGATATTCCAACGAAGAAAAGATTCATCGATGCCAAATGCAAGCATTTTCGATAAGCGAGCTTGATGACAAACGATCAGGCCCTTTTGAAATATCAAGTCCGATAATATAACAAGAGCTGACAGCAAATTCTGGGAGTGGATGTATAACTAAAACCTAGGCCAGATCGTGTACGACTAAAACGATTGTTCGATTGAACGATGGTCGTTTTGACTATTGTTCTCTCTATATTTTCCTATATGTGTGTATACAGACTAGTTTTTTTGAACTTATTCCGGTTTTCTTCATAAGGGTTGCCTTTATAACATAGGAAACTTCCTTCTCTATGCCCAATAGTCTCTTTAAAGCTCAAATCAAACCATGAGTTTTCTTTGGGTCTTATTGTTTTATACTTTTCGGGATAAAATTTTTCATTCCACAAAGAATTAAATAAATAGTGACCAGTTAACCGGACCTGAGGACCAATATGTACATAACCTAACCTTAACCTAGATTATTATTATTTATGTGTAAATTGAATAGTCACTCATTAAGCACCACGAATAAACTCACATGAATCCAACCTAAAGTAATGAGATTTTGTTGATCCTGTACGTCGAAGATTTCCTCTTCTTTCATTGTGTTGCAGCTATCTGCTGTGCCTTGCTGTTTCGGTATAATCACATGGGTTATAAGCAAACGATTGTGAGCCAATCGACCAGCTAGAATTCCACATGTCTCTACGTTGTTCGCAGTGTTTTTACTTGCCAGACTAAGAAATAGCATCATGGTGTTATGCGGAATGACAACTGTTCGCAGAGAACCCGAAGCTAGAAGGGATTCTGGAGACTCGTTAGCTGGCTTTTGACTTCTGTCAAAAGCAGGTCTAGAATGCAAACATAAAGGTTGAACAAAATTCAAAGTACAAATACAAAATCCACATACTTTCCTGGTTTCTTATCAGAATCTGGTAGAAGCAATCCCGACGAAGGGAGATTCGACCTGCCACCAGTTCCACTTGGAAAATCATTAGGATACACAACTTGATCCAATAAGCCTAAATCGGGAGCGCTGGGCTGTACTTTAGTATCAATTTGCACCTGCAAACCCATACCCCTGTTCGATTTGTCTTTTTGTTCCTGCAGCAAACGTTGTTTTTCTCGCTCCAATTCGCGAGCTTTCTCTGCCTCTTTATTGGCCAAGAATTGTTCATATTCTTTTTGATAGCGAACAAGCAGCTTGTCTTTGAGTTTCTCAGTGACTGGAATGATTTCTTTGAGTTTGACCCGAATCGGTTGCTTTACGGCTGCTGGCACACTATTGTAGTCCGGGTGTTTGCGGATTTTCTCAATGAACAAGGTCATGAACTTAATGTAAAGAATGTAAGCATTTTCATGATTGCCTTCGGTTAGATAGACGTTGGCCATTCGAAGAATTTCTGTTCCCGAACGAAAATATCTACAAAATGTCCAAATAAATATATGAAGAATGATTTATATGTAATTTGGAAGAGTTTTTTTATTTGTTGTGACTCACCGTTGGACAGGCATATTAGGATCAACTTCGATCATATTGCCATAGTTGGCTAAATGCTTTATTCGTGCTTGGGGCTCGACTATGCTCATGCCCATGTAGTTGGCGACTTTGGACATATTTGGATAGTTTTGTCCAACTTTGTAATTAAATTTTAATAAGCGTGCAAGGAGTTGATGATTTTTTTTTCTTATCTTCAGCAGGTTGATTTTATTTTAATTTTACTACTTTTACGATTTTTCTTCTTTGACCTCGAACACAGCTGATTGATTCAAAACAAAATACAAGTGTCAGGTAGTTTTTGACGTTTCTTTTTGCCAACTCCGAAAATCGAAGTAAGTAGGAGAAAAAGTGGTGGATGGTTGGTGTATTAGATAAAAGTGATGGTAGATGGAAGGAATTTTGAATTTCGAACAGTTTGAACAATTCATTGTATATAGAATCATGTAGAAACAATGTATCCATATTTTTTCCTAAACAAATGGCGTTTTTCTTTTTTAACTCTCAGCAGATCACGAAACTGTCAAACAAAAATTCTATGTTTTTTTTTAGCTCAGACATACCAGAGCTCAAAAAGTGCGTTTCTTTTTTCCATCTGAGCTAGCTCAGAGCTTAATCGATTAGCTCAGAATAAAATGACCGAGCAAATCGAGCGAAACGCTGAGCGAAGCCAACTTCACTTTTTTTCAGTGATTTGACAGACGAAAGAAATACAAAAAATTAAAAATGGGATTCCCAGGACAGTCGCCCGTCTAAATCAGGTAAACAAAAATGTATTTTAGTAACACACCTATGAAATGACAATCAGTGCTCAAATGTGTTTCATAAATAAGTCTGAGGGCTCTGATCATAATCTGCTCAGAGCTCTGCTCTGATCGCTCAGCCTCTGCTCAGAGGTTTATTTAGAGCCAAAAAAGAAAAACGCCAAAAGACGCTTTAATTTAGTCGGAGGGAGACTCCTGTGGAAAAGACAAAATCCGAGGTAGTAGAAATCTTCCCTAGAATTGGCGATAAGTCTGAATAACTTTTCGCCGGCCGCACTGCGAGCTATGTTTTGAAGTTTAACAAGAGTTTTTAACTTTTTTTTTAAATAAGATTGCTTTGAAAGACCTATTAATCATCAATTCTCAAGTTTCAAATAAGATTGAAAAAAATTCAATAATAATAATTTATCACTTCATACAAATATCCATAGCGAATTATTTATGTAATTTAAAATTAAGATTTTCCTTGATTGTTTAAAATGGAAGACGATTCTGATAGCTCTCCCAAAACTATGCCAGTTAGCCGCAATCGAAATTTTATTAAAACCGAGAATGAAAATTCTTTTCAAAATACTGATCGAACTAGTGAAATCGTTTCAATTCCAAAATTCAATTCATTTGAAGACACGCTTTTTCAAAGAGGAACTCGCAGCAATAGTAATTATGCAATGTTGTGTTAAATTTCTTATACTTAATATTAATTACAAATATTACTTAGGCCGTTTAAATGTAACAGACGAAGTGGAATATGAATCACAAAATCTGGCCTTAAAACATGCTATGTCAACGGATAGTATCGTCTCTAAAGGATCGAGAAACTTTTCACGTCACAGTCCATTGGGAAGTTTTCGAAGCATTCGTAATTCCACAAGAAAAGAGTCAAATCAGAATGGCATAAATATAATCATGGTTATTGGATTCGCAATTGTCATCGCTTTTGGTTATGTATTCAACAAAATTGAAATCTTTTTAAAATGGTTTCAATTTAAGCTGAATGAAATCCAGTTGCATTTTTTCGAAGGAAAATCAATCAGAGAATTTTATGAACAAGAGAAATCAACTGCAAGGAAATGTTTATACAGCCCTTTAAGTGGGTTGTATTATATTTTTCAAGCTTTGATCTATGTGTTTTTAAAAACTTTTGAAATTCTTAAAAAACCGGCTCCAAAGGCACTGGTTAAAAATGTATTTACTCGTTACATAAAGGATTGATTGATTTTTAGTTAGTTTTTGTTTTGTATGTTTGAATTTAATTTGAAAGTTAAGTTGCAATAAATTCAACTAGACTAAAAGACTGATTAGCGATATTTTATTATTTGATAATCCAAATACGAAGTGTTTATGATACCATTATAAGTATACATGCCTTACGCCCTTTAGGAGTAACACTTCTTTGGCGTAATGCAAGAGTCCTTAACCAAAGCTAAAGCACAAACAGTAATCAGATAACCCTGTATCTCACAAGCGAAACAAAAAAAATTCTAATTTTTCTTCGTTATAAATTAGCAATAAATTATTTTTAAACATTTATCCACTCTCGGGTCGTTTATCTACATTTTTGAGAAAGTTGAACTGCTAAGTTGACGTCTAGTTAGCAGGTAATCCCGTATCTCGAAATTCAACAGCGCAAATTTTTTTTTTTCGTTATAAATTAGCAAATCAGGACTATCAGACTAAACGATAGTCCGTTCCGATCGGAACCTAGATTTCGTTCGAGGTATCCACTTCGGAACAAAAACGGTAAAGCATACAATCGCATTCATTTGACACATTCGTCCGGATTAGGTCAATCAGTGAAAATCTTTGTGATGTTTAAAAGTTTATAAATTGGTCCACAAAAATGGATAGTGTTGCTTTACCATCTATTTGTTGTTTCAACCAACCTCTCTTGCTGAGTCGTCTTCGTTGTTTATTGCACTAACGAAACATAATTATATTTGTTTGCTTACATTTCTTTAAATATTCCGCAACTATTTTCTGTCGGAGAATTTCTTAAGAAATTTAAAGCTGGCTTTAGACTTTCGGTGTTATCATCGGTGTACGTTTTTCGTTGTTGTTCGTTCGCGGAACAACGAAAATGTAAATGAGAAAACCGAACAACGAACTAAGAACGAATGAAGAACGTACAAATTCAAATCAGGTCAGAAATTTCGGTGTTCGTTGTTACCCGAACAACTTGTGTTCAAACGCGAAAACTGTTTAAATGAAAATTGTTTTGGAGTGTCATGCAACTTGTAGGGACATTTTCCAAGTTTTTTTAATTACTGAATGGCAAAAGAAGCCTAGTTATATAAATAAACAATTTTGTTTAACTTTCTAATGTAAATGCTTTCGTTTTTGAGAAAAGAACGAACACCGAACAACGGACACCGAATGAAGAACGAAAGTCTTAAGCCAGCTTAATGCACAACTGTCAAAAATTCTGGACTGAACGCAATTCGTTACATTTTATCGGAAGATTGTCCGATCTGTCAATCGGAACGGATACCTCGGTAGACAGTTCTCCGATTTTGAATAGATCGGAAAAAAAAAAATTCTCCGAACGGATACCTCGATAGGGCTGTATATATTTTTTAATCACCCCTATTACGATTGTTGTTTCACTAAAACCACAGTAAAACGACAAGGCTCTAGAGACGATAGTTGGCGTTTAAATAAACCTAAATCTTCGACATCCTCTCCAATCTCCACGCATCTTATCATTATAACGAAATTCGTTTGAATTAAACATCAATTGACGCCTACAGGGACGTGTCGTTTTACTTTCGTATCAGTGAAACGACAACCGTAATAGGGGTAAGTATGAATTCAATTTTTGGAAATTCACTTCTAACTTTATACACATTATCAAATTGCTGACAAAGATTAAAAAAAAAATCAGTTTAAAAAGCATTTTAGTTTTTGAATTAAAAAGTACAAGTGACCTCAACTCCAGAAATTATTGTGTTTCGCCCAAGGTATAACAGTTATACCATGTCCTTATTCTTAAGTAAAATAATTGTAAAACCTATTTTATAAAATAAAGAATTTATCTATCTATCTTTCTATCTACCTTGGGCGAAACACAATAATTTCTGGAGTTGAGGTCACTTGTACTTTTTATTTGAATTTTATTCATTCACTCCACTTTTAAAACAGAAGTAATTTCAATATTTTAATATTTTAATTTCTTCATCTTCTTATTTTAAAAACTAATTATTTATTAGCTAAAACAAATTGATTTAAAAATACAACAAAAGAACGGATTGCTGGCCTTAAAAAATGTGTACCATAAAATTGTAAGTACATTTCCGTACAATTAACGTACCTACAATATTTTTTTTTATTATAAATACATTTTTTTCAATTGCTCCTCCCGCCTAAATGGGAAGAAATAAACCCTACTCCTTGTTCCGTTTTTTTTTATCTCGACCCAACCTACACGCTGTACCTACCATGTTTATTAATTATTATATTCATTCGATTTGTTTAGCTCAGTTTTTGTTAAATTTTCCTACCTACATTTTTTTATAAAATTTGTCAAACCATCTATTTTGCTTTAGAAATTATAATTTCCAATAAAAAGTCATTTAAGTTCAATTCTAAAATTCGGCCATGACCAGTGTTACCATGGGCGAATTTTGTTGTTTAAAAACGCTTATGTACCAAACAAATATAAGTTTTCAATAACAAAAACTTTTGAATGCAATATTGTTCTTTTCTTCTTTTCATATTCCGGTATATAATATTCAATATCCTAAAAGTAGAATGAGTACAAATGTATGGGAGATGGTCTATACCTACTCAACACGAATGTGTTAGCCGTTAGTTTATTGCGTGTATTTTATTTCATTATATAGCGGAAGTTCTAAACCATTTATGGGAATCGAGAGATATTCGACTTCAAACCACCAACAACAACAATAATAACACAGGTCCTCATTACTCCTCTACCTTCTCAACAATAAGGAGTCATACGTCAATGAAAAGTTTATTGTAGGTATGCCCTTTATTTGGCGGATAAGGCAAAATATATTTGGAAAAACCGGATAATAGAGCAATAAAACATTTCTGTAGTTTTGCAAAATATTTTTTGAAACCATCAATCGTCTAAAGCTTATCATTCATATAACAAAATAATGGGACGCAATAAGCTTTTCAACGATGAATGGCTCATAACGTTTGAGTATATAGGTAAACCGCACTTTGCCCATTCTTATTTGAATCAATTTTTGTTTGATTAAAAATTACAAATGGCCTCCACTTCAACTCCAGAAATTATCGTATGACAGACAACATACTGAAGAGCCCACTGTAATATCTGGGTGAAACACGTTAATTTCTGGATTTGAGGTCACTTTGTACTTTCTAATTGAATTATATTCATTCGCTGTTCGCTCCACTTAAAGCAGAAGTATTTTTACTATTTAATTTTTTTTATCTACATTATCAATTTTGTTTGCAAATTAAATATATATATTTTCGAAACGTCATGTTCAGTCCACCTTTGAAATGCATTCTCGAATTGTATGAATTTGAGACTTTTTTCACGTATTAGAAAATCACTACTTGTGACTGTAATAAAAAGGATGGCTGTGTTTTGAAAATAAATCGATTCAATTGCACTTAAATAACAAAGACACTGATAATAAAGACACAAAACTAGCAGAATTATTGTTAATAAAAGGTAGGTATGCTGTATGACAATTGCATTTGCGTATTGAACATATTTTTTTCCAACCTCTGCTTTAATTAAATCTTATCACTCGTGGTTTCTTCCCCCTTATTAAGTAAATTCAGCCTTATCATGAATATTTGCTACATATGTATATATGAAGTGTCTAACGCATGGTCTGGTTAACTCATTTCGGTACAAGTACATACTATCTTCAATTTAAAAAAAAAATGCATGACTGAATTGCGCTAACTTAATATTATACTTCAAGGTTATAAAGTGGCGGGGCTTTGAAGACGTCATCAGGGACGTATACAGCTTTGCTTTTTGGGAAAGGGGGTGATGTACATACCAAGAACGCAATGTTTTATGTCTTTCGTTGTTTTACCGTTATTTTCATAAGCAGTGCTCTACTAAAATAGCCAGTTGCATTCCTCCCCTCAAAGAATTTAACCGTAATATTCGTACTTCTAGGAATGCACATCAGTATACTCTCGAGCCCAACTTCGGACGTACTGTCAAGTATAGAGATTCTTTTTTTTGCCGAACTACCCGAATGTGGAATGCTTTACCCGGCTCTATTATTTTTCCCTTCCATTTCGATATTCAAAGGTACAAAACCAATGTGCATCGGCATCTCCTCTTTAATCCTTCTATGTTTTCCTAGCACTCGCACTGCGATGTTTAATTTAACATTTAAGTGTATCAAAAACCCCTTGAGTACTGTTAAAAAAAATAATATTTTCCTCAGATTTTTTGCGTTTTTTCTTCAACATTTTTTTTCAACGACTGCTAAGACTGAGCAAATCTGATATGCGTAGGTTCGAATCCTATGGTATGCATACAAAGTTTTTCAAATAAAATTGGATTAAGGCTCAGCACCACAAAAAGGAGACTGATGAGTGCAAAAGTGGCAAAGCACGAAATAGCTATATCTCCAGTCAAACAATTGGTGGTAGCGCCTTTAAGTTGTTGTTGTTGTTCAAAAATTCAATGGTTAATTATAGCTCATTAAAGACAAATTTTAATTCAATTTAAAATATAAGAAAAATATGCATAGACTTTTAAAAAATATACATAGACGAAATTATGATTTTCTTAAGTATTTTTTTAAATTACGTGAATTAATAAACTCTAATTTGTATTATAAACCACACTCATATGTAAACAATGCCAGGCCACGGGTAACAGAATTTCCAACAATTCTTGATTAGAAATTCTAATTGGGTTGGATATAGTTCACAATTGATTTTCGCAGTAAAATTGATGTAAGCTGGACTGAACTTAATAAAAATTGCGTCTTGACAAGGCCCTCACTGTCAACTGAAAAATCCAAGTGAGAACACCGGGACGAAACGCTAATTTTTATGGACTAAAGGCCATTAAAAGCTATATTGAATCAATGATTCAAATAACCTTAATAAACTTTATAAAAAAATACTTTTACACAATTTTCAAAATCCAAATTTTAACTTTATTACGTAATTTTTAAAAGTTTATGCGTGAAAAATTCAAATTTAAAATCATTACCGCGAAAATTTAAGAATTAACTGCTAACTCACTGAGAGTATCCAGTTTTTACCTGCTAAAGTTTTTTCTTTAAATAAGCTAAAATTTTAAAAAATGAATTTCTCTTTTAGAAGTTTAAATTGTTTTCCTACCTAGAATAAAGGCTTAACAATAAGAAGATGAAGAAATTTAAATATTAAAAAATTGAAATTACTTCTGTTTTAAGTGGAGTGAATGAATATAATTCAATTAATAAGTAAAAGAGACCTCAACTCCAGAAATAAATGTGTTTCGCCCAGGTATAACAGTCGGTTCTTCAGTCAGTCTGTTTGTTATACCTTAGTAGCGTCAATGTAGTTAAACCTTTATAATTCAATTACAAAGTACAAGTGGCCTCAACTCCAGAAATAATTGTGTTTCGCTCAGGTAGTTTCGGTTGTATGGAGAGAGTGTCAAAATTCAATAAAATCTGAACCGCTCAACCGATCTTGATGAAACTTTCAGGCATTATAAGAGATTTCATAAAACATCACCACAATAAATTTCCACCTATTGCCACGCCCACTTAAAAAAAATAATATAATCTCTAAAATTGCTACGAATTTGAGTTGCTATTATAGACATTTTTGTTTTAGATAAGGCTTTTTTTATCAATATGAAAGTTCTTTTCCCATACCTACTTTTTGGACGTTTTTAGAATTTGTTTTATCATATTGAGGAGTATAGTATTTGAACAAAACAATCGATTTTAATGAAACTTTTAGGCATTTTAAATAATAGAATAAGGATGATTACAGACAATTTTCGCTACTGATTGCCCCATTTGTGTTTTTTTGTAGCCCAAATGTCATAATATTTTTTCTTAGACACCGAGCAAAAATACATTGAACCTACGAGTAACAGAAAACTGAAATGTGCATAAATAAACAAAATTCGTAAATGTTGTGAAATCAAAAGAAAAACTTAAATTTCACTGTTAGTGGGTGATTGTGGGTGGTAAACCTATATTTTTCAAAAAGCTGTGAGTTTTCTCAATACTTGGGTCAAAATTTATTTTTAAGCTACATTCAGGACTAGGTTAAAGCTTTACCTAAACTCCAAAGAAAATTAAAAAAAATCAACTTTAACATCTTCAGAGTTTTACCATTATAACTTTTAAAATTAAAATCAAAATATCACTTAAGAATTGATATAATATTCTACACACCTTGTTTTTGTAACTCCATTAAAACAAAAATTCTAAAAAATCCCTTTGATAAAAAAAATTCTGACTGACTAAAGAGCCCACTGTTATACCTGGGCGAAACACAATTATTTCTGGAGTTGAAGTCACTTGTACTTTTTAATTGAATTATAACCCCGATATTAATAAACTAAGCTATCTTTAACTCGTGGATTAGGAGTAAGATTACTGCCACTTACGAGCTAGCTAAACCAGCAAGGAAGGTATATTTATTTGTCATAGTTAATCCTTCGCTAAACTACCTTCCTTGGTGGTTTAGCTAGCTCGCAAGTGGCAGAAATCTTACTCCTAATCAGCGAGTTAAAGATAACTCGCCGCTAGATTAGTTTATTAATATGGGGGTAAAGGTTTAACTACATTGACCTCTACTTTTGCCAAAAAGTACAAAAGTAAGAAATAAATATCTATGCTTAAGACACCTACACACTTGCAAACAAAAATTGAAAATGGTGTATGGTGGCTTAATTTATCTGTCAGAACAATTTTCGTATGTTTTTGTGTAAGCAGGTTTCTTTATCGAACATTTTAAATTCTCACTTTTGTACTTTTTGGCAAAAGTAGGTCTACATATGTAGTTAAGCCTTAAGGCTGCCGTTTTTTGAGAAATAAATTACTTTGTTCACATTTGTATGTTTTTATTAAAAACAATTTTTTTTAATCAAAAAATATTTGTTTTTAAAATATTGGTACGGAATGCTAACACTTTCTAGAGGCGACTGCATGAAAATTTAATCAAAATTAGTTAAGCCATTTCAGGAAAATTCGAAGATTAAACAAAAATATTCACGACTGGATTGCAATATTTTAATATCATTAACGAAAAAATAATTAAAACATATTAAAATAGCAATTTTGAATTGTTTTGATTTATTACAAACAAATTTGAAAAAAAGCTTAAAATAAAAAATTAAAAATTTTTCTTTGGTTTTATCTGTTCGTAAAAAAAAAAATATTTATACAAATTTCAAATATCAATAAAATTATGGAGCACTTCCCGACATCGTAGAATCTTGTAATTTCGCACAACGGTAGGCCTTGTGGTGTACACAAAGGAAAAAATTTAAGATTTTCCACTGAGGGGAGGATGGCGTGGTACCCACCCATTTTCATAGAATTGATATAAATTATTTGGAGCACTTCTGTTTGTCGTAGAATGACGAAATTTGGTACAGCGGTAGGGCTTAAAGTGCAGGAAAAGGGAAAAAATTTAAAATTTAAGATTTTACATTTAGGGGCGAGGCACCATCCGATTTGCATAGAATTGATAGCAATTATAAGGAGCACTTCTGATTGTCGTAGAATGATGAAATTCGGTAGAAAGGTAGGGCTAGAAGTGCAAGCAAATGCAAATTTTCTTTCTCACACTCAATAGAAAAAATAAATCGCGTGGCACAACGGCTCATGAAGAACCAGGGCCTAGTGACTAACAACTCGCAACCATTCCTGTGTGCGACTTTCGACAGGAATGGAAGGGACCTACAATTTTATGCCGAATCCGAACGGCTAGACGAGAAGCACTTATTCGTGACAAGTGATACTCTTGGAGGATTTATCAATTCCTCGCAAGAGGCAGTAGCCCTGAAAAAAAAACTTTTTTTTAGTTTTTAGATGGACGAGGCTGGGAAGCGATCCCAGACCTCCAGCGTGACAGTCGAACGCACTAACCATTACGCTACGGGATACTACTCAATAGCTTAAACGGCTTTTTTTTCCGTTTTTATTTTTTTTTTTTAATAAATATTAGTGTTGTATTTTGTTAAAAACGGTGTTAGGTATTTAAAAAAAAAAATATAACGGGCTTTCGTAATAAAATAGAAAATATGCCCCTTAATAAGTTTTTTTTGTGGGAAAAATGACAACAAAGTCAAAAAACGACCTAAAAATGCCAAAAAAATGGGTTTGATATTTTATTCTGGGAAAACCGTTATCCCGTAAAAAAAATTGTATGGTATGTATAAGCTGCACACTCTCCTTGTGTAAATAAAATTTAAAAAAAATCAAGAATCGTATACGGTTACATACAAACCGTTATAAGTCGAAAAGGAAGCTAAAACGGTAAAATTACCTCTTAAGTTTTTCGACTTAAAATTAACTCCGGAACCCATAGTTTTCCAGCCCATGTGACTTACAACTCGCAACCATTGTCGTGTGTGTGTCCATTGCCGAATCCGAACGGCTAGACGAGAAGCACTCATTCATGACAAGGGATACTCTTGGAGGATTTGTCAATTCCTCGCAAGAGGCAGTAGCCCTGTAAAAAAAACTTTTTAGTATTTAGGTGGACTAGGCTGGGAAATGAACCAAGACCTCCAGCATGACAGTCCATCGCACTAACCATTACGCTACGGGCTACTACACCCGCCGCGGCGGCGGCGCGCCGTGAAAAGCAGTGAGATTTAAAAGTACGCCAAGTTCTAAGAAAAAACGTGATATGCAGTATTATTGGAACTGGTCTAAAGATGACATGTAGAAAGTTTAATCAAAATCGTTAAAACCGAAATCGTTGCATTGGCAGCTACCTGTTCTATATTAACTAAAACAAAAATTCGAATTTATCCTTTAGGGAATCATATAAGATCACTTCACACCAAATTTGAAGCAAATCCGTCAAACCGTATAGGTTTATTGACAAAAAATTGGAAAATCGTTGTTTTCAAACGCTTAACCCTGAAAAAAAACATGCCAGACTTTTGTTTTTGATGCCACGATTTATGCACCTATAACCAGTCATACTCATATTTTGGTTTTCCATATCTGCTCCCAAAATTTACTGTCGGCTCTTGGTCTACAACAGAACATGTTCGACGGGCGGCACCTTTGGCGTCCTGCAACCAACTAGATACCTTATACGAAGCATTTCAAACAGGTGGTGGAATGCAAGATTCTCGTATGTGTAGGGGTACATCTCGATTGCCACAGATAATAGAGTTACTATAGTATCTGTGCCTGTATCTATTAAAAATATTTATTCCTTATCATAAAAAGCATAATAATAATAAAAGATAATTTTGAAAAAAGAACCCATCATTCAAATGAACTAAACTACATAAACAACTGACATCTATTTACCTACAATCGTTATCTTTTTTTTTTTAAATTTGATGATGTTTTCTATCTTCTTTTATATTGAACCCAATATAAACAAATTGAACAAAACTTTCAATGGGAAAGCTTTGATCTTGTAGTTTAATTCTTAAATTATTGTTCCAATTTCTTCTATTTCATTTTGCGCCCGAAACCTTTTATTGATTTTTTAATAAGCTTTTTTGCACACGCCTTATTCAGCGTTATAAAAATATTATTTCGTTGGTTCGTTGGAATGAACTTTTAGCTGTCGAAGACCTACTAAAATCGTTTAAAACGTATGGTTTTATTCAGAACACAAGTCTGTGTACTCCAACAGTTGCTACCTCAATTCAGGCGACAAAAACAAAAAAAAAAAACAAATCTACCTCACATGTATATATAATTATGATTGAAGATTGTTAAATTTTAATGCATCAGCTTAATTTTATTATTACCTTTATATTTATATAATTTTTTTTCACCGTTACTTGCAATTTTTTTTTTGTTGTTTTTATTTTTACATATAGGTAAAGATAAAAGTACACAGTACACTTACAGGGACAGAAATAAAAACCAAAGATTGCAAGTATTGGAAAATATTTTAAAAGACTCTTTATCGATTTTCACCTCCTACTTTTTTGTCTGTCTTACAAAATATTTCTTTTAAAAAATATATCTGACGTTTGAGTAATCCAAAACTGGTGATAAGATATACACAGTGGATCTCCCATTGTGCCTTCATTGCGATAACACTTTGTTGGATTTTCTGATAACAATTATGTTATGTTTTATATTTATACAAGGTTCTGAACATTAATTTAATTTAGTCGTGTGAAATACACGCTTGCAGTGCAGTTTGAAACGCGGTAAATTGTGTGTCGAATTTAAAAAAGAATAATTGTTTTTGTTTTGTTTTTTGTTTGTTTGTTTTGGTTTTGTTATTATTTGATATAAAATATGGATCACGGTGATCATGGTATGGACCATGGTATGGATCATGACATGGATCATGGTGGACATGGTGGTGGGTCTTCAGACTCTAGAACTTGCCCGATGATAATGACAGTGAGTTAAATTAAATTTAAAGAATGCTTAAACAAATTGGAAAAGTAACATTCTGGGTTCCGATTTTATTTTCTAAAATAAATTATGTGCCTGTCTGAACAATGTTTACTTGCGGTGGAGATAAAGATTATTTTTTATTTACATATTATTTTAGTTTGATGTTCATGTTTATCTTTTTTATTATTATCTGCTATTTATACAATATGATATCAAAAATAATTTTTGTTTTTGATTAAAGGAAAGTGGTCAACGCTCTTTCAGTAGGTACTAATATTATTTATTTTAAGTTAAAACTGTCCTTCAGAAATCGTATAGCGTACGTTAGGTTTGTTAAATTCATTTTTTTTTTTTCTGAAAGGTTAGGCTCATAAAAGTTAAAACCTTGTCCTTAAGCTTTAACTGTTCAACGTCTTTTCACATTGTGTTCTATTTATATGAAGGTGTTCGGAACAGTTAAGTACAATATTTTCTGCATCTATACTTTTAAGGTAAGGTGTCTCAAAGTTTCAGCTTATTTTGTTTGTTTTGCTTTTGGGAAAATAATAAGCTAAAATTTATCAAAATTTCGTAGTTTTTTGGACTTCAAATGAACGAAAAAACTAAGACCTATTTGCTGAAACGAAACTTAAGTTTTTAAGTTCTACATAAGAACATACACTCCAATTCAATCGTTTAAATACACATTTTTTTCAATAAACTTTTAACGATTTCTCTATAACCTGATATAATTATGACAAATCTAATTATAAAATTTATTAAGTGTAATATAGGGATTAAGATTCAGGAAGAATTTTGAATCCACCTAAAAAATTGGCAGTCTTATGGCTCTTTGAACAATTTTAGTCACAAAATCTACCTTATTTTTTGTGTCATTCGTTTAACTACACCTTTAAAAACAACCAAGTAGCTCAGAAAATCGTTAAAAATATTATGCAAAAAATCAAATAATCAACAGCTAAAGACATTTTTTCATGAATTTAACAATTTTGTCAAATGGAAGTGTTCTAACAGAAGAGAAAAATCCTCAAATCAACAAAAAAATATAAATCAGGTGGCACAACGGCTCACGAAGAACCAGGGCCTAGTGACTAACAACTCGCAACCATGCAATGGAAGGGAGACTATCGAGACTATCAGGACAATGGTCATAGCAGTCGATGTGAAGGTCAAAACATTGGACTTAGTATTCAGCTGCCTTCGATATAGGGAAAACATCACCTCAAGAAAAACAACGCATACTCCGAAAAGTCTCAAATTCAACATTATCAGTTAGCAAAATCAATGATATAACCGTAGTTAAGGCCACCAAGAATGCTTTTTATCAGATTGTCCGGAAAGCCACACATTTCAACCATCTGAAAACTTAAAAAGATCCACCGAAATCAGGCTGGAACAGATCTGTTTCGTGAGCTTTTAAGGTAATTAATTGCCGGAAAAATGTTACCCACATAGAATAAAGTTGTAGAAACTGCTCGATGCCCTGTGGTCTATTTCACCAACTTACAAATTGTAAATTACAAGTGCTTTTTTAACAAATTTATAGAAAAATTGATTAATTCTGTTTCACGAGATAATTGTTTTACAAATTTGTAGTTGTAGATTACAAAGGGAAATTTGTAGAAATTTCATTATTTTCGTTTCACCAAAACTATTTTTTTTTTGTAGATTACAAATACAAATTTGTAAAATATAATTTTTCTTTTAAGTTTGTGTTTCACCAAATCAAATAACTTAACAATTTTGTTCAGTTTATAAAAAATTCTTACAATAGAAAGATGATGTGTAGATTTGATTACAATTTCAATAAGAATCTCGTTTCCAGTTTAAGAATGTCCTTGTCTCGTAGGCATAGTAGCACGGATAGTGATATAAGTGACCTTTTCGTGCTAAATAGACGAAGAAATATTTATAGACCGCGTATAAATAATGAAATTTCTGATACTTTTACATTCAACGGAAAGTTTCGCTTGAAACGTGTTAAGGCAGAGGAAATAATAGGACAAATTGAACTGCAAATGAGACTGAAAAAAACTTTTCATTGACACCGATGCAGCAATTTCTTACAGCTTTATACAGGCTTGGAAATGGAGGACAGTATCATGGGATCGCAGACATGCAGGGTATATCTAAATCTACAGTTTGCATAACGGTACATCGTGTTTGTGCAGCCTTTGTTGATGTTTTTTTTTTTGAAAATACTGTACGGTGGCCACAGGAAGCAAAACATTTGTGAAAGGTTCTATAAAATTGCTGGTAAATATAATCTACCTTACAAACTTATGTATTTGAAATCAACATTTGAGATTTTTTAAAGGTATGCCATTTGTTTATGGATATATCGATGGGACTCTAATCAAAATTGATTCACCTACCGAGTTTGAATCAAAATATTTCTTGCCACTCCATAACCTTGGCATTATGTGTAATAACATTTGAAAATTTACCAAATAATATATTTTTTTTCACGTATCAAGCTGGCAACAAAAATTTTATTTTGCTTAGGAGCCAGTTATAGCTATCATTGAAAACCATCATTGAAAAAGTTAGCTGTTGATTTTGAGACCCTTCGAAAGTTTAATCATTAAATATTTTAATGCAGAAATATAGCTTACGACTTAAAAATTATTTCTCCTCCAATAAAAAATCATTTTGACCCAAATCTTCCCCATCTTAACTTTTAATTTTTTCAAAGATCATCGGTAAGATAGTTCATCATTGAAAAATTAAAAGTAATTTTATGAGAAAAGTTTTGCTAAATTTAATTTTTTTTACCTAGAAATAATTATTAAGCCAATTAGCTTTACTTTGGCATCAAAATAATCATTTATTTTTTCTTCATAATCTCTCAAAATTGACAAAAAATATTTTCAATGGGTAGGTTCAGAGAACTAAGGGAACTTGCAAGTAAGGCAAAATTATAGACTGTGATTGGCCAGCTGTCGAAAGTTCCCTTCATTTGAAACAATTTTTCGACAGCTGACCAATCACAGTCTAGAAATTTGCCTTACTTGCAAGTCCCCTAAGTTCTCTGAACCTACCCAATGACGGTTTTCAATGATATCTATAACTGGCACCTTATTCATAGCTGTTGATGTTCTCTATCGGCCGACTTACAAATTTGTGAAAACAATTGTAGTCCACAAGTCTGAAAATTAAACGGTGAAACGGTTTTTCTTTGTATAATTATCAAATAAAATTCAAGAATCGGTTGTAAAGGGAGCGGAAACGAGAAAATTACCTGTTAAGTTTTTCGACTTAAGATCACCTCAGGAACCCATGGTTTTCGTCTTCTGGGCCGGTGACGATGGGACACCCTGTTAAATAACAGTCATTTTAAACTGTTTCTAAAATTGTGTGTATAACAAATAAATAAACATATATATTTCAATAAAATTAAAAAATTTTTAATGAAAATAAGCTGTATTCACTAACCGAAAATTGTCTTTAACTGTAGTTTAGCGAACCCCGAGTTATTTAGCGAATGTGAATTCTATTGATTCTCAATTATTTGAGAGATATTTAAATAAGTATCAACATTCTTTTTTAACAATGAGTGATTATAAATAAATTCTTTGTTTATATTTATACATGAATGTATATAAAACAGAAAGCGATCATAACAAATACTTTGTTAAAAAAAAAAATATGAAAATTTATAGCTAATAAGTACAAATACTAATAAGAAAACCCCATTTCAGGAATAACGAAATTTCTTTTAAAAAAATTGTAGGCAGAAGGAAAAAAGTTAAAGAAGAAAGCTATAAAACAAGAAAAACAAGATATAAAACACAAAAAAAAACGAGAAAATAAAATCGTTGTTTTTTATTATTTTATGACATTGATTGTTAAGATCTCTCTTGATTATTTATCTTTGTTTGTAAAGCAAAAAATTAAAAATAGGCTTCACCATTATGGTGTTGAATATTTGCATTAGTCATCAATTGCGATTCCACACAGCTAAATTTTAAATTAAAATAATTCATTGATTGTGTGGTCCCATTTCTATTTTGGTTTTTGGGTTTTTTCCACACCCGTCTGAGCCAATTTCTAATCTCCATTATTTTTCAAATTAAAATCTGGCTTTTTTTCGATTTAGAAAAGATAAATTTTGCCGGTGTTTTTTTCCAAATAGAATTCTGAAGTAATATTCAGGAACCTCCATTGAAACATTGAAAATAGATCAAGTAACCACAGGTGAACAAAATTCTTTTGTTTTTGCCATTCAGTTTAGAAAATTTGAACTACAAATTTTTAAAATCAAAAGCAATTTTAAAATATTTTATTAAACACATAAAAATATATACAAAATTATCAATAAGTAGTATCTACATATGTTTTTGTTTGATTTTATTTTTTGTGTTTTTTTCCTTGTCTCAGATCATATAAAAAATATAATAAAATATAAAATATTTCATGGTTTATAATACACAAACAACAAAAAAAACATACTTACCTACATATAACAATCTCGTTCACTTGAACGAGAAACCAACGAAACCCCTCAGGTAAATGATTTACATTTCACTTGTATCAACATAAACATCAGGGTGACAAAAAGCTTGCAGGTTTATTGGGGACAAGAAAAATATCGTATGGGAGAGAGGGGTCTATTCCCCCTCCTATAGGTGGGTGGCGCAATTTTCTAAACAAAATCGACTTCTTAAAACAGAAACAAAATTATTAAAAACCAACGATAAAACTTAGAATGACATGATAAACTTTCTTGTAAAGCGAGAAATCCCTTCTTTTATTATCTTTTTAAATAAATGTCTTTTAGTAAACAGTTTTTGGAAAAATAATTTTCAAACTAAAAATGTTGAAAAAAAAAAAGATTTAAAAAAAATTGTCAAACTATTTTTTTTTTTTTTTTTTCAAAGGTGTTTTCTCGTAATAACACTTGCATAGGCTGCATAGCTTTCGCTCCGTCATATTTACATTGAAGGTTTTGAATGAACAACAACCACTTGTGTTGGCTTCCACAAAGTATTACTATAGGCTGGAATTATTGCAATTTCCTGGCTGCCACACTGATCATCAGATTCCTTTACAAGTGGTGCTTAGTCTATAGTTCCAATTTTAATTTATAAACTGTTTTGCCGTCAGCTGGATTTGAACCTAGACCAAGCTACCTCAGAGGCCGTTGCACTACGCATTGCACCACCGAGGTCACCTGATCGTGTCCATCCAAATGAAGGTTTTTCTAATTTACAATTGCATTTGGACAACTAGCATTTAACCACACACAAGTTAGATGTTGTTCATTCGGGTTCTTTCTTTTCCTTCTCTCCGTTATCACCACAACAATTCTTTCGTTTTTTTTTATTTTCAAAATTGTTCGTATAATTTTTGTTTTCAAAATTTAATGCTCTTATCAATTTTTTGTCAAACAACTCTAATAACTAGATTGATCTAAAACTTTTACTCTTTAAAATATTAAAAAATAAAGAAACCAACATTGTAGTCAAAACAAGAATAAACGAGGTCGATGATGAATGATCATTTAGCCGGATTCTTCTTATATAGTTTTATGAGAAAGTTGGTTTATTTATTTTTTAATATCTTGAAAAGTTAAAGTCCTAGAACCCTTCAGTTTTCAATGTTTGACTAAATATTGATAAGAGAGCAATGCATTTTGAAATCAAAAATAGTACTTAATACGGTAGGCAAAATTTAAAAAAAAAAAACAGTTCGAACATATTTTTTTTTTCCAAATTTTGAGTTTAAAAAAACTTTTTTCAAAAACTGTTCATTAAAACAATTTTCTTAAAAAGACAATAAAAGAAGGGGATTTTTGGCCTTAGAAAAAAGTATATCAGGGCATTGTAAGTGCTGCATTGGTTTTCTGCTTTAAGTGTTTTTTTTTTTTAGAAAACTGGCCCTCCTACCTAAACGAGGGAGAATACCCTCCCCCTTCTCTACGATTCTTTTTTTTTTTCTCGAAACACTCAAGCTTTTAGTTACACCTTAGGTGAATCACCCTGTATATGAAGGTGTTGGGTTTTAGTAAATCGGAGCCAATTGGGTAAAATGTTAATTCAACGAATACAAAAATTGGGTTTCTAAATATGCAAGACATTGAAACGTCGCACACCATTTAAAAAACGTGTTTTTTTTGACCTGGAGGCTACTATAACTATATTTATTTGTTTAGCACATTGTTTATGTCGGTATAAGATATCAAACACGGGTGCAAACGGTATTTCTTTATTTAGAGACGAAATAACCAATGGGACACCCCATTTTTTTGATTCAAGGCTATAATGTGGTTGAGATTAAAAACGACTTTGAAAGGAAAAATATAATACTAAGGCGAACGAAAGAAAACAAAAAAACCAACATTTATTTTTCCTTGTTACTTAAATGCTTTTCAACAGTTTTGGTACACAATAGTATCTGTTATACACACATATAATGAGTAAGAGAGTTCCTAACCTGCTTAAACATTTTGAACAAAATCACTAGAGTCATTTACGAGAAATTGTAATTAAAAGTTTTTTTTGTTTGTGAACCGGTAGAGCGAATTTTAGAGAAAAAAAGCGCGCGTGTAACTCAGTACTCGTGGCAGAAGTGAAACTTCTTTGGCGATCTAAAAATCTCGATATGTATAGGGATATTAAGCTTATATGCGTAAGACGCAGCTATGTGTTCTATAGCAAAATGATCGATGGGTTGGGGTTGTAAACTTGAAAATTAAATAATAATGGTGAAAATTAAAAGTAAAAAAAGCTGAAAATTTAAAAGATATAAATCAGTTTATTTGATACTAAAAACTGCAAAATCAAAAATTTGTTTATGACAACTTTAATTTGGTTTTATTTATTTTGCGCTCAGAGGCTTAGGTTGGATAAATCCTTACGGTCTCCCACCTTACCATAATAGACTGAAACTTATTGACATGCCTAGTCTTGAAAGCAGACGTTCTTATTTGTGTTTTGCTTTTATTGTAAAATTAATAAATGGGAAAATAGACTCTTTGCACCTTCTTTCCCGTGTCCACTTTAATATTCCTCAAAGAAACTTAAGGAATTTGTCCGAATGTATACATATTTCTAACTATCGGACCAATTATGAACGTTTTTCTCCTTTAAACAAAATGTTTTATTTATTAAATGATTTCAATAATATATATATATAAATTTGTTTAATCAAAATGTAAATTTTTCTAAAAAATTTAAATCCACTTTTTTTTTCAAACCCATAAATTGTACATAAAACTTAGCTAGTAATTAGTTAACTTGTAAATAAATAAATTCAAATTTTTAGCGGACTCTCCTGATTTATTTCAATTTTTTGAAATTAGCCTATTTTGAGGTAAAAGTTTAAAATAATTTATATCTCAATACCAGTAGGAGACAGATAAAAATCTTAAACTAATAAGATTCTTAGAATTTCATTATATTTTCAAAACTCTAGCATTCTAATTAAAGAAATTAGAAAAAAGACATAGAAGGACATTTTCCCTTTAATCTGCTATACAATAATATAGATTATCAAAAAATCCAAACTTATTGCACTATTAAATATATTAGCCTATCAATACAAGTTTTTACTTTTACCCTACCTCCCACCACTTAGCTAATCAACGATCTCAGCGTTGCACATGTGGGGTTACATTTTTTCGTTTCACAAAAATTCAACCTTGAAATTTCACTCTCAACGAGCCCAAAGAAGTTTCACTTTAAAAATGAGATATATCTTAACCGCTTAAACATTTTGTGTCAAGAACCGTTATTCTTCGCCTTAAAAGGGTTAATATGACAAGGGAATGCCCAAAAAAAAGGCTAGGAAGCGTACTAAGTGTAAGGAAAATCGACCCTTCTGTTGTAACTTATCAGACTGGCACATTATTCATACAGACGGATAGACTCAAATACCTTTTCTTCGCCTTCCATCACCGTTATATCAAGTTTGATCAAACTTTCGGATTCGATTTTTGTTTACGAATGATAACTATGTAAATATAGTTATACAAATATTTACAGCAGAACATCGCAATTAAAAATGTATTTAATTTTTCATGTTTACCTCAGGTATAAGCAAATCGTTACTTTATATTTAAAACCAGCTTTACCAAGTAAACAAACAAAATAAATAAGTATATAGGTATCAGTGGGTTTGGAACCATTTTAAGAACTCCAATGAGATAAAATAATTGGGATAAAATTTGACTTCTTTATTTCCGGAAAATTCAAGCGCACAATTAACTTGAGGTTAAGGTTATGACTCTACAAAACTTTATCACCAAACTAAATTTAAAATCAGCCTTGAGAAAATTAGGCTGATGGTTTTTTTTGTGCGGTATGAAGGTTTCTAGGCTTAATGAACATACATACATATGTATGTACTGTACATGTATGTATGTATGTAGGTACAATGTAAATACTTAAAAGCTTATAAATAATAATTAAAGACAATTTATTTAAACCGCAAAGTAACATGGTCACCTAGTTGCACAGGAATAAACCTAAATTATAATAAAAATATTTGCCCAGGTTTTTTTTTTTTGTGGTTAAACATTGGTTTGTATAATATTTTGTGAAATAATATGTAGGTTCAGTTCATTTCTATACATGGTCATATTTTGGATTCATACAAATAAATTTCCCTCCAGATTTTAATCGGGCGCTACCTTACATTTTGATAATAGCGAAAGCGTAGAATACTGGTTCCCACAATTCTATCTTATCTATATATGATTATGTGTAATTATAGGTACATAAAATTGTCGTGTAGAGAAACTTAACATTTCTTTTTTATTTTTATTTTAGTTCCACGGTGGCCATTGTGAAAGAATCCTCTGGAAAGAATGGCTAGCATACACCCTCACCGAATTTATATTCTCAGCGTTAGCAATTTTTGCTGTTGCATTTGCTTATGAAGGAATCAAATTCATCAGGGAATATCACCTGCGCAAAGTACTCAAAGAAGAAAGTGATCGTCTACGAGCATTGAATTCCAAAAATTGTATGTCCAACGAGGGATCCTCTTCTAATACACCACTCCATATTGCATACCAAGTGAACTATTTTCAACGAGTCTGTAATACACCACACATCATGCAAACCTTGCTCAATCTACTTCAGATTATAATATCCTATTTGTTGATGTTGATTTTCATGACATTCAATTACTGGTTGTGTCTTGCAGTTGTACTCGGCTTGGGATTGGGCTTCTTTGTTTTTGGTTGGATAAAACAAGATGTTTATGAAACTGAGTGCTGTCACTGATGAAACTCTTACTTAAAAGCTGAACTTATCTAATTTATCTTTTTTTTTTAAATTTATATTTTAAAAAACGTGATGTTCAGTATTTGAAATACCAACGATAATTACCTTAATTTTTCTTTATTTTATAGTTTTAAATACAAAAAATAAATAAAAAATATTTTGTATTCTGTGTTATAACTTTTCTACATACTCAATAGCCTGTGAATAAAAAAACTCTACAGAAAAAAGGGGAAGCAAACTAGATACGCCTTTTTTAACATGCTTCTAAAGAAAAGACAGTTCAATCAAAGGACTAGGACACGAAAAATGTGACACTCATGAAAAAGTATGTTCTGTGAAATTTCTAGCTATGGTTGATTAATGTTTAAGCGGTTGACTTTTGAAATAAGACACCACTGTCAGGAAAGGTACACAAATCGGACTGGAATTCTGGGACTGCGACTCTAACTATTTATTTTAAGATACGGTTTTGAACTCGCATTATAAAATGTAAACATATGGATGTATGTATGTATAGATATGTATGTTCATATTTAAATTTGTACAATGAAAAATGGGGTTTACTTTTATTTTTTTAAATTTAATGAAAGATTTTTTTTGCGAGCAAGTGCCATCAAATTAACGTAAATCTTATTGCATGGTTTCAAAAATTAGGGTAGTTTTGATTTCTTAACATAAGTCTGGGAGAAATATTAAAGTGTGCAACCCTAGGTTTTATCCATATTTCTTGAGACATTCTGAAACCCTCATAAATGATGATAGGAGAATTATATGCGCATATATAATACCAACTCGGGTACAAAAATTAAAATAAAAAACCTATAAATTAAAAAAAAAATATTTTTCAAAAATTCACCTATACCCAAAACCAAAACTTAAATAAAAAAAAAAAATTCCTCTTATGGCAAAGAGATGAGGGTAGATCGTCCTATGGCCGGCTCCAATACTATTATGTTGCTTGTGTTGGCAGTGTTGAAAAATCAAAGTTTTCCAATTCTCGAAAAACCCGCGAGTGGTTCTGACAAAAAATAAATGATTATAGGCAGTAGCGGATCTAGGATTTGGCTGTGGAGGGGGCTTGCAGTTTGGAGATCCATTTAGAGACCTTAAGTAATAAAATTTGCTTGTCCGAAGATAAATTTTATAATTTATAACAAATAATAGAGATCAGTTTAGGTTTAATGCAAGACCGTACTCAACTTAAGTCGAACTAAACTTCACGACAACGCGGCAAAACATTATTTTTTATGAAATTTAAGGAGCTATATCGCACTCAGCGGCAGCTGAACTTCATACAAATTCATACGAATTCGTGTGAAGTGTAGTTCCGATGCAGTGCAGTTGCGGCGAGTGCGGCCTAACCTTTAAGGCTCAAGTATTTTTTTTTCCTTTTCCTTTAATGATATCCATTTTTTGTGTGCCTTTATATCCGCTCCTGTTGCGCTTCAAAATGTTTTCAATACAAAGTATAATAACAATTATTCATAATCGCTGTAGCGGAGATAGAAGCAAATTCAAAGGCGCACAATAATTTTTAGCCATATATGCTTGAACCACGCGTACAAATTCGTTTATTTATATTATTTAAAAATTGATTAGGTACCTACATTATGTAGTTATATTTTTAAATTAGCTGTGGGTATGTTTTGAACTTCCCATTTTTGACAAGATTTGAAAACTGTTTTTAATTGGATAGTTCAGAAAAATTATATTTAAGTGTTCGTACTGGCAAAAGCTCATATATGTGCTTTGACACGGTATTAGTCCTCTAAGATCTCATTTTACCTGAATTATCCAAATCAAAGAGAAACTATTTTGTTCAAAATGACACTTTACGACATAAGACAAAGCTGCTCTAAGAAATAAGCCGCGGCCCAATTCTGCCAGCGTGAATGAGTTTTCGTGTACACGCTGCATACGCTTTATAGGTATTCATGCTAAAAAAATATGTCGACAAATTTGCACGTCACTCTAGAGTCTAGAGGGATTGCAAATATTTATTTGCTTTTGCATGATTTTCTGAGCGCGCACAGAGAAAACACACGCTTTTGGAATTTGGCTCCTTGACTAGAGAATTTCTATGTTTTGTATGTACAATTGCCTTGGACCTTTTAAATTTGAAAACGTAGCCCCAAAAATTTCTAAGCCCAGCCAAGGCCGTAAGAAACAATTCCCGTTGTATTAAACATACACTAAACTTGACATCCCGTTGTTCTCCAATGGTTTAAGCCACAAATGCGTTTCTTTCGGTAAATTAGCTTTGTTTTTAGTATATACAGTTGGGGCATTTGACACGTTAATGTAAAGCCTCGACCATTTTTATCTCTTTTTACTTATCTCTTCAAGCCTTAGCCCCAACTTCGGACTTTGACAGTCCCTAGACTTGAGCCCCCAAAACTCTCTGGAACAAGGTTAGTTTTTAGGAAGTAAGTTGCTTAACCCTGGCTAGGTTTTTTGTCCAATGTTCTCAGACCTTATTGCGCCAAAGCTGTTTTTTTTTTGATCCAATTTTCTGGGTTTAATTTTTAGGGGAAGATTGTCGTTGCATTAAAAATATCCATATTCATAGCCCCCAACTTAGTTTTTGTCCAATTCGCTTCAGGCTTCAACCCCAATCTTAGGACTTAGAAAAAAAATTACATAACATGTATGCAAATAGTTCAGCCCCAACCACGTTATTTTGTCCATCAAATTTTATAGCTTAACAATATTTTAGACGGAATATAAAATTCTACACGTTGTAATGTATTGCTTTCTATATTTCAAATTATTTTATGATTCGGCTGTGGTGGGGGCTTTAGCCCCTATAGCCACCCCCTGGATCCGCTACTGATTATAGGTACAGTTTTCTAACTAACTTAAATTATCTTATTTTTGAGACCTTGAGATTTTAGAGAAAAAGGGCACGGCTTGATCGCACAACCTTTCTCTCATAGCTAAAAACTTTAACGTAGCTTGAAATTTACAGTATATGTAGGTGTAGGTATACATGTGTTAGTTCCATAACATTATGATATCATTGAAAAAAGATTTAAAAAACAAGTTAAAATATAAATTGTTACTTTAAATTACTACAAAATAATATGAATTTGTTATTTTAATAGCTTAAACAACTAGAGCTCAAAAAAATGTATGCACTCTGATTTGTTTGATTTATATGCACTCATGCAAAAAAAATCGTTAGAAAAATCGTTTCTAAAAATTAATTTTTTATATATAAACGTTTTTAAACATTTTTAAAAATAAAATTTTGAATACTAACTGTTAGTATTTAATAAAATACAATTTTACACAAAATGAAAACAAAATTCACTCACCCATTTTTTAATTACTACCAATCACCATTATTCATTCCAAATTGGTCAATAAATCATTTTTAGTCTAACCCATTTTCAAGATATTGATTAAAAAATTTTATTTTTTAAACTTAAAAAAAAATCAAATTCCTTTAGGGAATCACATGAGAACCAAGTCCAAAGTTTGAAGGAAATCGATTCAGCAGCTTAGGCTGCAGGGAGAGGTTCAGTCTATCCGGCTGACAGACAGACTGGAAGACTGGAAGACTGGCAGACTGACAGACAGGAACATAGATACACAGAATTGCGGGACCCACTTTTTTCGCGTTTTCTATCATCGTAATTCTAGGAAAAATTATTATCTGAAGTTCGATTTGTTTGCCCAAATCCTAAACTCTCCCTATAGTATAGTACCTACATATGTACATTATGTCGCAAGTAAAAACAAGAGCACACAAAATGTGTGACTGAGAATTAAGAATTTTCATACTTAATTAATAAAATTTTAAAATTCAAAGAGCTCAGTCGCACAAGTTAGATAATTTAAATAAGTAAAAATGTTTACATTTTTGAATGTTGAACAACGACCCCATGAGTTGGATACTACTATTGTTTATAGGCTGGAATTATAGCTGTGTGTGTGTTTCAGAAAGTTCAATGTTTTCTAGGTTTATTCTACTTATTTGACTTCTTGAATTTAATTTTGCGAAGCTTCACTCTCGTCAAAAACGTTAAAAACTTCTTAAATGGTTTATTGCTTTATAATTTGCCTCTCTCTTTCATTAATGTTTTGTGAAAATTTAAATTTTATCACGATTCATTTGCAAAATATTAAAAATATAGTGAAAATAATTAAGCAATATAAATTCTAAGAAAGGATTGTTTTTGAAAATTTTGTATCAACATATCAAGTAAGCAAAGCTCATAGAAGACATCAAACGAGAAATACAAAATTGTCACAATTGATGGCGAATTAAAGCTTATAAACAAATTTTTAAAATCTCAATTTCTTTTAATTGCCCATTCTTAGATACAAGAAATATTTTCTTGTAGGGGACTTTATAAATAATCTCTAAATTTTATATGAGTACTTTTCAATTACATATGTACATAGATATAATATGTTACTACGTTTAAGAGAAATATGTTGAAAACCGATATTTTCTACATTTGACATATGTATGTACACTCCTCGTCAACTGAATACGCAAAAACATTTTTGAATATATTTGATTCATTTTTTCCAAACAGTGATGGTTATTATGCCATCTGTTGATGGTAAAAATTTTCGTAACATATAAATAACAGAATTTCAAAGTTTTATCCAAAAACAACCGTGAGTTTTTCCTTCAACCACTTCCAAAGTGTAACTTATGCAAAGTAGAAGTTTTTTTTTGAGTCAACTGAATAGGTACAAAAATTAAAATTGGTATTGGAATGGAATGAAACAAGTTTTTGTTTAAGTTTAGTAGTGGGTACTTCCACCTTTATTTTTAATTACTTCGTAAATTCGATCCGGCATGGAATCGTATAGCTTTTTAATGTAATTTAACGAAATTTCGCTCCACGCTAATTTGATTGCAGAAATTAAGGTTTCTTTGTCTTCGAACTGACGACCACCCTCATAAACTTTGCGTACTAACCATCCCCAGACATTTTCTATGATGTTTAGATCAGGTGAGTACGGCGGCCATTGAAGCAACTGCACTTGTTGCTCCTCTATACATGTTTTTATTATGCGCGCTGAGTGAATAGGCGCATTATCATGTTGGTAGGTCCAGTTTATGGGTCCAAAGATGTTAGAAAATTTAGGAAAATTTCTTTCCAAAATTACTTTATACCCAGCTGCTGTCATTCTTGATGTTACAACCTCGAGCTCAACTGTTCCATAATAACTGACTGCTCCCCATATCATGACACCTCCTTCACGACTATGATGGAAATTAGACTTTTTTTCATCTGAAAAAACCACGTGATACCATTCTTTTTTCCAACTCATGTGAAGTCTTGAAAAATCTAATCGCAACATTTTCCGTCTCTCGTCAAGTGGTGATTTTTTCTTGAGTTTCATTCGTTTAAGATGGCTTGAGTTGTTGATTACTCTTAATACTGTTGAGCAACTTGCGTTTACGCCGACCTTTTGTTTTATTTTTGCCACAGAATCAGAAGAATTTGATGCACATCTTAAAATTCTTCGTCTCTCAGCTGCTGTTGTTGCTGTTTTCTTACCTCCCTTCATGTTTTTGCCGTATGCATCTTTATTTTTCAAGTAAGAATAAACTACATTAAAACTTCGGCCAACTTTATCAGCTATTGCACGTCCAGTTAGGCCTTGGTCTCTAAGTAAATCGATTTTAGCTTTTTCAACACTGTTAAGACACGTAGATCTACCCATTTTTCTTAAAATTTGAAATCAAGAATTAAATTTTACTGAAAACATTAAAATCGTTAATTTAAACTGTCAAGCACTCCAAAAAACTTATAAGCAACGAAGAAAATGGCGTTGTACCTATTCAGTTGACTAAAAAAAAAACTCCTACTTTGCATATAAAACACTTTGCAAGTGGTTGAAGAAAAACTCACAGTTGTTTTTGGATAATTCTTTCGGAATTATCTGCTTAACATCTTAAGGGAATAGTTAGCATCAACAGATGGCATAATAACCATCACTGTTTGGAAAAAATGGATAAAGTATATTAAAAAATGTTTGTGCGTATTCAGTTGAAAATTCGCTTTGCAGGGCGAATCATTCACAATGATAACAAAAATGACAAATAAACTATGTTAAATAACAAGAAAAACTGCCGGCGAATGTGCCAATTTCGCGTTGATTTGGGAGAACCTTTAATTTGAATTTATGTGATTTTTAGTCCCAAGTTCTGTCAATTTAATTTTTTATATGTATCAACTTGACAGGACTTCGGACTGAAAATCACAAAAAAAAAATCACAGAAATGTTCGCTCTATCTGAAAGAATAAGTACCTATACTTTCCAATGATTAACTAACTATTGAAAAAGTGACTGAAGATACCGTTGAGTGTTTGACATCAAACAGGTTTGATAATGTGTACCCCACTTTAATCCATGATTATTAAAACTGAGAAATCGTCGAATGTGTATATTGTTGATCAAATTGTTTTCGAAAACTCCAAAGTATGAGTTCCTAACAGTGTTGCCGCTGAGATATTTGAAAAAGTGGCAAAAATAGGGGTCCCGAGAAAAAAAAAGTCGCGATAAAAAATAAAACATACTTTGGTTGTTTTAAGTTTTAGTTTTATTTAAATAATTATCAGTTGCAAGAGAAAAAGGTTCTTAAAATAAAAAAATTAATTTTAACAAAAATAAATTCATTTTGATTAAATTAAATTTAATTTTTAGATAGGAACATACATACATACATATATCTATATTTCAGTATCACTTTTTTTAATGAATAAATAAGTTAAATTAATTAAAATTAACTTTAGTATAAGCTTTAATAAAGAGATCAGTGTTCAGTCAATTTACAGTCAAAGTTTAAAACAAAAAATAAATAAATTTACATTCTATTTGCAGAATTTTCTTTAAATAAGAATATTAAGTACATTTTGGGAATTATTGCACATTATTTATAATGCAAACTCTGAGGCTTTTATGTATTTATATTTGAATTTGAATTGCTTTTGAATTGAATTTGAATCTCTGTCATTTCTCTTTTTAATTCTGATAATTAAAAAAAGAAAGAAGATACAAATCTTGTTGAAGGGAAAAACATATTGGGGCATATTCATAGTCGCAGATAGACCCAGGTTTAACTAAACTACAGTTTAAGACAATTTTGGCTCAATGATAAGATATAAGATAATTTATTTGGTATACTACACAAATAGCTTCAAATATTTTGAAATGATAACCTTAAAAAAAAAGAGTCAACGTCCGAAAATTCAACCAAAGCTATGTTTAACTTAGACCCAAGTCTAAAATGACTATGAATATGCCCCATTATACATCGAGTCGAACCAAATACATTTCATTGAATTTTTGAACAACAACAACAACTTAAAGGCGCTACCACCAATTGTTTGGCTGGAGATATAGCTATTTCGTGCTTTGCCACTTTTGCACTCATCAGTCTCCTTTTTGTGGTGCTGAGCTTTAATTCAATTTTATTTGAAAAACTTTGTATGCACGCCATAGGATTCGAACCCACGTATATCAGATTTACTCAGTTTTAGCAGTCGTGTGCACTACGCACTCCACCGCCTTAGACCACGGATAGACGGAATAAGGAATGGTCAAGCCCAATAAGCTGACATTCTAGTACGAATAGTACAATACTAACAATAACAAATACATTTCAGCTTGATGCCGTTTTACAGATTGAAATTCTGTGACTGTTAAAGGAAGGTTGGAAAGTTTTTATCAACTGAAAAGAGAAGTTTTCTAGAGACTTGGTCAAAAAGTCGCCCGATTTCAAAAAAGGTGTCAAATTAGACACTTTTTGAAAAAGTCGTATCCTGGTCGCACGGGGCTAAAAAAAGGGTCCAAATGCGACTAAAGCCGCACAGCGGCAACACTGGTTCCTAATCATGGATATCGCTAATAAGCCAATTTTTGTTGATTAGCGTTAGTTAATTAGATCGTGTGAAAGTCACATACTTGATGTAACCCACTGTGAACAAACTAGGTAAAGGCCCAACTATAATAGAATTAAGCTTACTTATGCACGCATAAGCAACGAGCGAATACACACAATCCCTGTTCATAAACCATAATGCAATTCAGGGGCCGAATTACGTCTTCAGTGAACGAGTGTGAAAGTTTTACACGTTATCGAACTATCGAGTAATCACATTGGTATGATGTTATACGAAGTATCACGTATCGAATTAAGTTCGTATTGTACTAGGATAATTCTAGTACATTTTCCTAAACGTCAATGTACCTTACTTTTCATTGGTCGATTGCCACAGCTGCTTGTGTTGGGTTCATGTTTTGTTTACAATTGCCTTTGGAATTTAATTTGGCCAAAAATAGTTTTTGGCTAAATCGAATTATTGTGCCTTAAAATCAAGTAAGAATAATTTTGTGGGTGATGTTTAACCTATTTTAATTCACCCTGAAACACCATTAATTGATATTGTGTAGGAATATTTGAAGAAAAGAGAATAATTGTATTTTTCTACCATTTTACTGCTCACTCGTCTACCTAGCATCTATCGTATGAAAAAACACTCGTTCACTGACGAGGAAATGCCAAAAATCGAATTGGATACTCGATACTTTACTCGATATCTTAGGAAGGAGTCCCAAATGCAGATAATTCAGTAACGTATTGCTCACTCACTGATGCGGTAATTCGGCCCCAGGTGTGATTCGATAAGTTTCGTTAAAATTTTGCAGGAGCGATTCCAGTCGCTCGTCACTTTATTGAATTTGACAGCTCGAAGAAAAAAAAAACAAAACGTTATAAAAAGCAAAATGGAGAGAGATAGGTAGATACGCGAGCAAAATTGCATTATGGCTATGCGGAGTACTTTACCAAACATGAGAACATTTTCGTTGGATTTTTGACACCATAAGCTTATGTTGGCTTAAGCTATTATAGTTGGGCCCTAAAGGACCATTCACATGAGAGCGACCAACGACCGACGAATGAACAAACAAATAGGAATTAAAAAATTATTAAACCTTAATATTTCACAAAATCTAGTCAAAATGGTAGAATTCGATTAAGGATTAATTTTAAAATTATAAAATATGAATTTTTATTTGGCTTAATATGAAAAATTTGAGAAAATAAATTGGTCGTAACGAATAGCGTCTATTCGCGACGAACAAATTGCTTTCTTAAAATTCTCTTGTTTTAGCAATTAAAATAATAATTTTAGTATCTTAAAATAATCGTCAATTACATTTCTTCCATTTTGTCTAGATTTTATAAACAATTTAGGTTTAATAATGTTTTAAATCCCATTTGTTCATTCATTCGTCAGTCGTTGGTCGCTCTCATGTGTACAGTCTTTAAGTCGTTTTCAAATTTCCGCTAGTGTATCTTTTTTTTAATCAGGGGAACCATCACCATCATGATATTAGCTCCTAGCAGTCCAGGTATAATAGGTCGATGGTGTAAGCAATGTGCAAGAAGTTTACTACAAACGTCAAAATGTATCCACTAGTTAAGCTTTAAACGAGCACCTGAGCAGGTTAAATTTTGACGACTGTGTTCACCTCAGTAATGTCAAAATTTAGCCATGGGATCAAATTAAAACACTTTTAACGCAATTGACACACGGCATAAGTCTCAGTGGCGAGTAACACCATAGTTGGCTATTTCTGAACATACATTTGTTTACAGTAAGGATACTCCTGAAGCAATGCGTCAGAGAGACTAAGCAAACTCAGTAGATAAGATATTAAAAGCATTTACGGAGTTAAACCGGAGCTAACTCATCAGTTATTTGAATTTAACTTTAATTTTGCATTGGAAACTTGGTTCTAAATCTTCTATATATATGTATATTTTTTATTTTAAAGGTATATTATAAAATATACGCTTTATTTTTCGTATTCCCACAAAAAAAGCAGAATCGTTTTACTTATTTTGACATACAGTGTTGTATGTTGACTTTGAAGTAAACAGAAAACTTTTATCAGTTTTATTTACAGTTAAAATAGAAGATACGCCTAAATGTATTCTTCGTCAAAACGAAATTTTATATTTTATTTTATTCAGCCAATGGGGTTCCAGTTTGCAATAATTGCATACTTTAAAAAGTAACTAACCTGTTTTAAAAATAGTTTTATTTATAAAAAAGAAGAACATTAGCAACTTTGTTCTTGTGCAATATTGAAAAACTGTCAACAATGAAGAATGAAATAATCTACGACCTCTGTACGAGTAGTTAAATCAAAAACGATCGAGAGATATCGTTTTGACGATTTCTGTCTCAGAAACAAATATTCTACAAATGATTTTGTTTGATAGTTTTAATTTTACAGAAGTTCATATTTAGATAATCATGATTTGCTATGCGAGTAAAATGTGCTGTAGGGGAAAATGGTTTTTGTTTGCCAAAGTTAGAGAATATTATAAGAATCTTAAATTATAGTTTCTTACCATCGACACCCTGTTGAGTTTCCAACATCTTAATATAAAGAGTGTAAATGGTTTTCGATATTTTTCTAAACGGCACAGAAATCATTTGTTTTTTTAACATAAACAAATCTTTTTAAAATTAATTTTTAGTAGCTTTTGATTTTTATCTGTTTAAGGGATGGGTTAAGAATTTTGTAAAATACCAGCGAGTTTCACAGAACACAGTCAATCAATTGAAAATATAGTCTACCCATTGCTTACTTAAAATAAATATTATTTAAAGTAGGTACTAAATAAAACGTTTTTAGAAAATACAAATGTTTTAAATCCGTGATTTCATCATATGATTCATTGTGAGACTTTCCTGATGGGGTACCGAAACATGCCCAACAAGTTCTTACTGGCGAGGCTATCACAAGTGTTTGAAATGTTTCCCTCGTCTCAATTTGTAGTACTGAAATCCAGCAAGGGCTTGCCAAGTATTTGACAAGTTTTTTTCTTCTTGATTTTCCCTACTGAAATCTTAGTAGGGCCTTGCCCGCAAACTATACAGAAACTCGGCATTTTTCCAGCCGGTCATCTACTGTATTCACCCATGGGTAAATCACAAGGTAAGTGAATCACAAGGTAATGTTATTTTCAAATTAAATATTTACTTATTCAACATTAATTAAGCTTACATTTTTTTTACTTAAATTTAAGGTTTAATATTGGAGCAGCTTCGGAAAGAAACCCCTTGACTTTTAATATAATAGTAGGAGCAACAGCATAAGAAGACAAAAGTGATAATTTTTCTAATGCACTATGTATGTATACCTATTAGCTTTCGACGTTAATAATTCGCATAAGAATCTTTGGTTAGGAAATAGTGAAAATATATCTGAAGCCTATTCACTACGCATTGTGCCACCGCTAGTTGTCTCAATATGCAATTTATAAAGACAAAAACCCTACATTGGATGTGCATGATCAGGTGACCTCGGTGGCGCAATGCGTAGTGCATAGGCTTCAGAGGTAGCTGATCTAGGTTCGATTCCAATTGACGGCACTTATAATTTATAAATTAAAATTGAACATAATGACTAAGCACCACTAATAAGGTATCTGATGATTGGTGTGGCAGCCATGAAATTGCAATAATTCCAGCCAAATACAATGGTGGTAGCCCACTCAAGTGGTTGTCGAACATTCAAAACATTCATAAATAATATAAATGACGGAGCGAAAGCTATGCAGCCTAACTGCGAGTGTGATATCACTTATCACACAAAAAACCCAATTGAAAATAGTATGTATGTAGTGTTTTGAACAATATAACAGTTTTAAATAAAAATTCTTAATGTTTGTTTTTTTTTTTAACTTTTAACTTTTAATGTTATTTTTATTTTTGTTAAATATAAGACTGAATTAAATTCTTTATTTATAAAACCTGAATAAAAATTCTTTTTTTTTATTGTTTTTTTTTTATGGGAAAAATTAAGTATTATAATGGTTTTAAGTGGATACATTTTATGGAAATTGCTAACCAATAAATTAGTTTTTCAAACTTAGTTGCTCGCAAGTTTCTAGAATTTTTGCTGGGAAAAACAATTCAATATAATCGAATTTGATGACAACCACTTATATTAGATGAGTCTACACTTTTTCAAAAAGAAAGTAGGAGCAAGAAATACTTTTTTTAAATTTCAGGGGGGAGGCCCCTGTGATCACCCTCCTGGTTACGGCCTTGCGTACAGAGCTAGACACGCACAGTCCAATGACGGACACGACGGATGTCACGACAAAAACCACTTTTATCACCTTAAACTTTAGATTTGATCAATACCCATAGTCAGATCCAGTACAAAATAGTGGCATTGAATTCCAGTTTTAGTTGTAAATAAATGTAATTATTTATTAAGTAATCTAACAAACATACCAACCAAATCTTAAATAAATATATTTAAAAAGTAATAATTGATTCTCATTGGGAAATAATAAATAATTGATTGTTTATTCTTAAATTGGATATTATCTTCTTGTTGTTTTCAAGTGTGACACAAATTCAATATAATGTTATCATTTTATAAGGATATTGTTTATTATAAGAGGTTTTTCCATCGATAAGACGTTTTAAAATGTTTGCTATAAATTTCAACTCGTTTCAATAATTCTCATCATCTTCATTTTAAAGTTGAAACCAATTTGTTCACCTAGTTTTGTTTTGCAATGAAATTTTTTGGTAAGGATTATGAAACAAAATAAATATCTACTCGTACACCTATTCAGCATAACATGGGGGTTTCGTTTAATCTATAATTTTCTTAACTTTCATCTGCAGTTGTTTTGGCTTTTTTGATAGTCTTGGCGGTTAGCTCGGTGGTCGCAGTGTCTGGTAATGGCCGTCCGGGATGTGCTACCAGCCAGGAAATTGAAACTCAATTTTACAGAAATCTTTGGGACCCAACTGCTTACTGGAAGTGCTCTGAATTGAAAAAAGCTGCTTCGCCTGAAAGATGCGCCGACGAAGAAGCCTTCCAGGATAGCCTTAAGAAGTGTGTTCCATGGGACGAATGGAGTTGGGAACCTCTTAGGGCTCCACCAAGTGTACCAGACTTAAACTAAAATAAAATGTTCTTTATAATTTATGTATAAATATAGAGTTACCTGTTTAAATAAAACAAATTCCGAACATTACAGTTACATAGATTTTTATCCGATGAAACTCATTTTAAATAAACACAAAATTTCCAGCCAGCTTACCAATAAGTTATTTCCATTTCTTTTAATAATTTCTGGGATTTTAATAGAAAAAAAAAAACAATAAAATAGATTTTTATTTCTTGTAAACATTTTTAATTCTCAAGTAGTTTGTTTTGTAAATAGGCACTTAACAGAATAAATTCACATTCGATGTGGGCATAATATAATATTACGTATTTTCAATGCTTCACTGTTGTTTTTTTTTTACTTAGGTAAATAAAAATAATGGTCCTTAAAATAATGATATATTTATTATTCTACAGTAATATACATTTTTTTTAATAAACTCAACATAATACTTTTTATTTATTAATAAACTTGCACATTAAAAAAAAAATAACTTAAACGAAACCAAAATCTATCAATTAGGCAAAATGGTTCCTCAGGAGCTTTAATTTTACAAAATAATATATTAATCTTATTCTATGTGTTTTTATACCAAAAATAAATTTAAATTAATTAATTATATTAAAATCAAAAAAATAATATTTAATCTAAAATTATAATTAAAATAACTTCACAATCCCGTCGCAGTTGTCATCATTCCACCATGATGCATCATACTGGCATTTTGGATGTACATATAGTAATTCGTTTCGTCTACGCCTAGGTGTGTTGCTACGGGCGATCCAGCCGTTGGCATAGCTGGAAAAGCACCCATATTGCCATTGCAACTGTTTCGCAGTGCATTATTGGCCACCTGCGCTTGATGGGCAAGAATATCCTGGACAGAGTGCGAAGATGGCCAACAGTGTGTAGGCCTTAGTTGACCTTGTGGTGGGGATGGAGAATTGCAAGGCACTGACCTCATCCCATAGGGGTAAGTTTGGTACAGGGAATTGTAGAGATGCGTGTGATTATGGTGATGTGCCGCCGCCGATGCAGTCGTCGGCGAATGATGCGGCATCGAGCCCAATTTGTTTCGAAGAATTCTCGAAATCGAACTCACACTGGGCACATTGGTTTTATCACAAACACCTTCGCTGAGCAGACGATCACGTATTTCCCATGCAAAAATGCCCGGGTCACGTTGTTTTAAATCTCGAATGTAGTTTACAACCTTTGGGGTTGTTACTCTCGGCTTAGAGCCTCCAATTGCTCCGGGTAAAATCGAGCCGGTCTCATGGTATCTCGCCAGAATTTTCGACACACAACCATGACTAACTCGCAGATGACGTGAAATGTCACAGGGTCGAGTTCCTCGCCTGGCCAAATCAACTATTTGCAGACGAATGTTGTTTGGCAAGGGACGTCCATTCACGAACACTCCACCCAGCTGGTTAACCTCGCCATATTGTGGGCATTGATTTTCTGCAACAGACAAAAAAAAAAGAATAAAAATTAATAGAAGCCAAGAGGAGAGTGGTTTTGTTTATAATTATTTTTGTATTTTGTAACTCATGTTAAACATGTAAGAGCAGAAATTCTTAATGATCTTCGTTTCCGATTGTATGAGAACGCAATTGGCATGTTTTCTAGGAATCACGGATGTGGAATAGATGAGGAAGTTACGTCATAATCGATGAAAAGTTAAAACGTGCAAAGTTCAATATTTTTGTATACTTTCGTTTTTTATTTGTGTATGGTTTTTGCATTTGGTGTATTTACTTCTCAATTTTTTTCGTGAATAAAAAAATATTTTCAAAGTAACAGCAGTTTTTAAGTCTTTTTTTGGGAGAATAAACAGAAGGCATATTCTTCTAACTAAATCTTACTTGAGAAACAATTTGGTATTTTTGTCTACTTTTCTTATCAAGGGCACTTTTTTCTGGAACCTGTTTTTACACAAGCAAATATTTTATTAACAAGAGCCGACAGCTTATTGTGAGAGTGGCTATACGTAACCAAAATATGAGTATGAGTGATATTTAAAACAAGGATTTGACAGGATTTTTTAGATTTTGGCGGGGCTGTGTTGAAAGTAGCGATTTTCGGCGTTTTTGTCAGGGATACTATCAGTTAAATTAATAAATAAGAATATTATCATGCTTTGTAATTTACAATTTCACTGAAATTGGCCAATCTCTACTTTGGTTTAAGTAAAATTTATAAACTGCCACGCCCACTTTTAGATATTATTTTTTGGTTTCTCGGAACAAAAAATTAGAAAGGTTTAAATAAAATCCGCCCGCTGTCGTGCTTATTTTTGTGTTTCCTGTTTTCTCGGAATCATCCTCTAGGATTTCGGTGAAGTTTTCAGAGTTTGGTCTTATTAAAGGAACTCAATTTAGAAATCAGTTTTAGTAAAATCCGTCCACTGCCACGCACACTTCAATTTTTTTTTTTTTTTGGTCTTTCGATTTCTTTAACGATTTCTATAAAATTCTCAGAGTTCAGTTAAATGTTACAGATGAAACAAATTACATTTTAAGTTTACCCTGGCCCGTAGCTAAGGAGTACCAAGGAACGCGAAGTATCTAAAGGGGTCAAAGTCCAATCGTTCGAGTGCGAATTTGTCAGAAATAAGAAGTCACTTATTTCATACCAATAGTTATCAATATTCTCACAACAACGTCAAAAGATGCTGTGCAAAGCTCAAAATGTATTTTTACTCCTAACTTTCTCCTTAGAAAGTGTAGATTCATTTTGTTTGAGTGATTATCATGTTTTCCCACAGTTAATTCAAGAAAAAGATAAATACTGTCTGAGTTGCTGGCAACTTCCGAGGACCTTAGTTCGGCAAACTGATTGATGGTGGTAATTTGTAAAAACATTTTTTTTTTCGGTTTTCCAGATATTCTATATGGAAAACCACACGTTGTAGGTCTTATTTGAAATTAGCGAATCAAGAACCTTGGGAAGAGTAAAGCTTAATCACGGTATAAAAAAACAGTGATTTAGTAGATTTTGTGTTATCAATGAGAGTTAATACTCTTGATTATAACTAAGTGCTTCAAAAAGAGACAATGAATTAAGTCACTTCCGAATAGCGAGAAAAACTCGCCGAAATATTTGTCTACTTACAACCTTGCCCCAGGTACTATTAGCTCCATTTTAAATTCCTCCAAAAATCCGATTCAGATTGGATTTATATTCGAAAATACATGTATTACAAAAACAACACACGATCCAGCTTTGATTTTGAATTCACAAATCCATTCCTTAATGCCAGATCTGGGGAATAATAAAACGCAGCTATTATCTTTGCAGGTGTTCATTTTAAAAACAGCAACCGTAATAATTTTATCACCCCCTACCAATAAAAATAATTAATTATCTTCTAATTCACAAACAAACTTTTCTTATTAAAAAAAACATAAACATAAGAACATAACCACTTTCTGTACAATATCTTACCGCTGTTCCAGAGTACTACCCACAGGAACTGTGTATTTAAAAAAAGAAATGAACCAGAACCAGAAGTAATTTCTCATAAAATCAGATAGGACCATGACTCACTTTGAACTAAAACTCAGACCACTTACTTCAATAAAGTTTGTATTTGTCCAACTAATGGAAAATGTTTTTGAAAATGCGCATCTTTTGAAGGTTGGCACTAGTTAAGAGTCGTATGGATTTGCATAGCCTAAAGTGGCGCCATTATTGCCTAAGCTCCGGGAATTTAAGCTAACTGTGAATTACTTATGTTTATAAAAATAAAGTAAAAGTGTGTTGATTGGTACAACAAAGTTCCAAGTCGGAAGAGCTTTTCTGTTTAGAGTATAGAAGCTCTGGCTAAAGATGCTCAGAGGACTCCGGAATATCGACCAGATAAGGACCCAACAATTGGACATGGCTACATGAAATTTGGCCCCAATGAAAAATGCCCCCAAACGAAAAATGCCCCAAACTTATGAAAATTGGCCCCAAAAATAAAATGAAAAATTGTTATGAGAAGCAACAACAAGAGAAAAATTACAATCGTAAAAATAATGTTTTGCGTCGGTTTGGGAGACCCTTAAAAGTACCTTGCCTGGCCCGCGTCGCGGGTTCAAGGATTTTGACTCCCTTTTTGGGTCCTGTGTCCCGCTCACGCGACTCCGTCACTCCGCTTAGGCAAGACGCATATTGAGACGCCTTCTACGCGAGTGACGCGACACAGTCCAGCACGAGTTTTTGTAAAGAATATAAATCAATAGAACAACGCATATTGATAGAGCGACACGACATGACCTGACGCTCGTTTTCCGAAGATCGCGGGACACAGTGATCGAAATACAGTTTTTCGTGCGAGACCGGCACGTGTTTGTTTTTTTCTGTCAAAAAAATAATATAATTAACTGTCGTTAGATTTGGAAATAAAATATCGTTTGCTTTTTTAGAAATTACTTGGTTTTTTTTAAGTTTATTTCAATTATCGATTTATCAGACGATTTCTGCTTCAAATAAAATGTATTTTGACACGAGACACGCGTATCAATATGCGGAGAACGGCATGACGCGTTTCTAAAATCGTATCGTGCAACACTTGTCGGGGTTACGTCACAAGCGTCGGACGCGTCTCAATATGCGGCTAGCCTTTGGGTATGTTCAGTCGCCTGGCAGGCGCCTGTGTTGTCACAAATGAAAAAAGGCTCCAAAACAATGAAAAATGGCCCCAATTTATAAACTTTAAACTTTTTTTTTTGTTTTTGTTGTTTCCCATATACATAAATTGTTGGGGCCATTTTTCATTTGGGCTAAATTTCGTGTACCAAAGCCAGCACACATCAGCTGTTGGCTACTTTTGCGCCACCTTGCATTTTGTCAAAGTTCAAAGATCTTTAGGTAGAGATCTATTATTTTCGAAAACTATGAACAGTCAAAAGGAGAAGTCAGCCATATTGCACTCCGAAATGAATCATCTTTCTACTTTGTTAATTCCTACTTTCCCCCAGATGTCAGTTTTTCTTAATGAGGTGCGATTGCGAGTGATCTTCCCCCGGGAATGCAAGAGTAACCGGAGCTTGACGAGATTATCTACAAATATAGACGCATATCTTAAGATTTTCTTGGTACCGTTTTGCTAGTTTTGGTACCACCACTTCAGTTTCATAAGTGACCACAGGGGAGGGCAAGGGGGGCACTTGCCCCCTGACTCTGGCCGTACAATCAAACTAGTTCTATTTTTATTATTAACTAGGAAATTTTCACAAAAACGACTGTTTAAATGTACTTTTTTGTCAGAGTCCATGGTTTCCCCGCCCCCCCTGACTCTGAGCCAAGCCGTGTTGTATAGCCGCTTTCATTTTACTCTTTCTTTTGTTCGGAAATGTGATTATTTGCTTGGCAGCTTTGTTTCCAGGTCCATGGTTTGCCTTGGGATTTTATCATTATCAGGGGTGGAATCAATTTTGTTGATTGTCGATTTGAAGATATCTGTCTTTATCACATCTATAGGCAAAGATAGAGAGATCAATCATCAAAACGACAATCAGCACATCAACACAAATACAAACGCCTTCGAGTTCTGAGAGAGCATATCGTTGTTGTAATTGAGGCACTGCAAAAGCTTTCGGAAGAGGGTAATAGCATAACAAAGTAACGTGCCTTCCAACTTCATTACTCTTACACAAATTCAACCTTTTTAGTTTAGTTTAGTTTGTTTGTGATGTCACATTACTCATCGATGCTAGAACGTGTTGCTAATATTTTACAGGGCGTTGACCAACATCTATCAACAGTCAAAGATCAAATCAATGTTTTGAATAAATTGTTTCAACAAAATTAAGAGGACAACAATTGCTTTAAATCTCTATGGGAGGTAATGGAAAAATGCTTGAGTGAATCATGCATAGTCCAAGAATTATTCAAAAACAAATCCATCGACCGTATGTTCCCGCTTCTTCCCCCCAAAGTTATTTTAGATAAGCTATTTATGTTCCGTACATTGATTCCCTGATAATGTCGCTTACGGAAAGCTTTTCAGAAAAAGATGAAGCTGCATTTTCACTATTTCAGCTATCACCAAAAACTATGCAAATTATGGATTCTCCAGAAGTCGATATAATTATACAGAAAATAATGGAAAAATATGGCTACTTTCTGGATAATTTCCTGGCGGAGTCCAAGATGTGGTACAGTTTTAACAAAATGCAGACTAATTGAAATGATTGTTCAAACATTTCTGATTTATTGAACAGTGTAGAGGAGTTTTATCCATCGATTTTTTCAGCTCTTTGTATATTACTCTCAATTCCAGCAACTACTTGCACCGCTGAGCGATCGTTCAGAACCTTACGTTACGCAAAGTAAAAACTTGGCTTAGATCCACAAACAACTTGATTCGTTGTACATGATGTACATTGTTCATTCATCGAAATATTGTCAAAGAACAAACAAACTTTTACAATGAAATAATTGACCGTTTTCGAAAAGAGCCCAGGCGGTTGCAATTGATATTCACTAAGTAACAGATTTTGAATAAAAATCATATATTTGCTTCCTTTAATAATTATTTAACGAATTCAAAAATTTCATATTCATTTTTTATCTGCCCCCCTCCGAAAATAGTTCCGACAGAAATGTTCATGTCCTTAAATATTCATAATGGTAAATTGTAATGGTAGTTCCAACTTTTGCCTTTGCATTAGCAAGCGAAATTTATCCCTCTAAAAAAACTGCAGGACTAAAAATGGAAATTACGTTTTTTGCATATATAAACAAATTTTTTATTTATCACACAAAATGCAAATTAATATTGCTAATATTATATATTATATTATATATATTTTATTTTATTATATTATACACCGCATTGATTTTACTTGTTCAATAAAGCAGTATTTAAAAAAAATACAAATTGTTAATTTGAAATACAATCTTTAGATTTCTTTAAGCAAACGAAAGCTGTCTCGTAAACTTCTGAGTATGAATGGATTTACACATATGTACGTAGATTTAGAACAGTTTGTTTTTGTTACTTATTTTGAGATTCAGATAGTCTAATTCTGCCCATCTGGCACGATATAGCTAGCAAAACAAAAAACATGAAGCGTAAGGTCTCTCATTCATAAGATTGTACTATACCTTCTACTACAAGTTGCTTTATTATTGTTTTGAAATCTATTGTACGAAGTACGAGTGGATTGTTAAAGGGCCACTTGCTGCATGCATTTTAGTCACGGACGCAACTTCTTATTTCTCACGTTTGAACAATATGTGATTTTTTTGTTGTTTAAATCATTTTTCCCTTTGTTCGAAACACCATATAAATACTCATTATTTTCGTTTACACTCTTGCCTTCAATATACATATATACATATATGTATGTATATAAATTGCGCTAGAGTTATTAAAATGAGCAATTCCAAGTTAATTACAAACAAGTGTGTGGAACTAATCGAATAATAATACGCGGAACACTTTCTATAAGAAAATGAAATTGGATATCGATAGCTATACTGCTACTGCCACAGTTACTGAACTCATTTAATAAGTATGACTCAGTCAAATGGGAAAAATACACATATTAATTTAGAATTTGAGCCTTAGCAAGTTAGACTAGGTGCAGTGTGAAATGGTGCATGATGGCGAAGCATATTGTCGTAATTATTGTCAATAAATGTGGCATTTCCTTTTTCAGTGACTTAGTTTTGATAAGAATTGAAAATTATATCGACAGGAATATAAGGGAACTACAATTTTCTGACGAATCCGAAAGACTAGAATAAGATTCTGTTATTCATGACAAGAGATATTTTTGACGATTTTCCATTTAAAAATCTTTTGAAATAAAATAGACTGCATTTGAACCCAGCAGACATGAGAGTTTTTCGAACCACATGCGAAGGGGTATTGAATTAGAATCAAGTTTTCTACTGAAATACCTGCATACATTCCTATTTTAGTTTTTTTTTTTTTTAATTTTATCTAAGTATATGCCTGTAAGATCTAATGTCTTTTTAAATGCAACCTGAATTTTATGGGATTATAAGGTTTTAATACTTTTCAAAAGAAGTTGAAATGCCAGAAGAGAGAGCGAAAACTCTTACCTGCCAGGTTCCTACATCATTTCCAGATAAGTATAGATAGATATCATTATATCAACGTTATCATTTGGAATAAGCAAAAAACTTTTGCAATTTAAATGAATGTTTAAAAATAAATAAAAATTAGTTCATAATTAAAAAGAATTGAAGGTCTGCAATACATTAAATGTTTTTCAAACTATGCTACGTAAAAAGTTAAGTCGAAACTATAATTGTCGTTGGGGAACTGAACTGTTAGGACAAACATGAGTAAATATAAAGAAATCATAATGCTATGTACGTCTAAAATGGCGGCTTGTTGCTCTTCGTTTAGTTTCGTTCAACGAAATGCCCAAGGAAAAAACGCTCAAATCGATTTCAAAAAAATTCTGAACTAATTTTTGTTGTTATTTATGGATATGTATGTATGTATGTACATATGTAGATTATTTTGCGCCTGCATCCGCGTCCGAAGCGTGTGACGTGACCTGGCGAGTGTCGCATGACACGATTATAGAAACGTGTCATACCGTTCTCCGTGTCACGTCAGTCGTGCCGAACGCGTCTCAATATGCGCCTAGGCAAAGGCTAGGCGCATATTGAGCCAAGTCCGAAGCGTGTGACGTGACTTGACGAGTGTCGCACGACACGATTATAGAAACGTGTCATGCCGTTTTCTGCATATTGATTCGCGTGTCTCGCGTCAAAATACATTGTAGCAAAAATCGTCTGATGTATCAATAATTGAAACAAACTTAAAAAAAAAAAAACAACTAACAAAAAAGCAAACGATTTTTTGTTTTTAAAAAAACAAACATGCGCCGGTCACGGAAAACGCGCGTCAGGTCATGTCGTGCCGCTCTATCAATATGCGTTGTTGTATTGATTTATATTGTTTTCAAAAACTCGTGCTGTGCTGTGTCGCGTAGATCGCGTCTTACGCGTCTCAATATGCGCCTAGCCTTAGCGTAGCGACAGAGTCGCTTGAGCGAGACATATGACCCAAAAAGGGGGTTAAGACTATTGACAATAAATTCTGTTGAAATTTAGTTTGGGAAAAATCGCCCAAGATTGAGGAAATAATTTACAAAAATAATTTACATTGAATATATTTGGGCGCCATTTCTATTTTATTATTTTGGCGACAAAAAGAATGTGTGCGATAATTAGCACAGGAAAGATAGATTTTTTTGTGGAACGAAATATAGGACGGCTGAATTTTTCATAGCTGAAAGATGGGTATTAGAAAAGCTTATGTCCAGTTTTTTGGGACGCCATCCCCTTGGGAAATCCGCCATTTTGGAAAACGCGAATTGATCTATATCTCGATCGAGAGACTTTTCTCGTCTTGTGGCCAGCCCTAAAAATAAATCAATTAATTTTGGATTTGTCAAAACACAGATTTTGCACTCAATTGGGCAAATAAATCGCTATATTTTTTGATTTAAAATCAATTTTGTAGACCTAAATTTTTCGCCAGATTTACCCTCCGTGCAGCAACACCAATAAAATTTTAAGTTGTCACTTTAAAAATTAGATCTTTTATTGTTTTGATTTATGTCGATTATGAAAATTACGTTCCATATATTAGGGAAATCATTTCTGATATGAAATGGAAGCTGTTAAAAGTGAATTAGTAAATTCTTACTGTCTAAATTTGATAAATTTGCATTGTATTAATGCTGTAAATTTAATTTATATTTCGGTAGCCAACGACTAAAATCTTGTGTCTTGTAAAGGTAACAACAGATCTAACTGACGAGAGCCAACTATTGTTATCATGCTCTAAACGCATTTGGACTAAAGGTGGCATACAAATTTTGTATCTTAAAAGTGCAAAATTTTGATTTTTAAATGTGATTTCAAAAGCCAACAATATTCTAACTATTTTTATTAATATACCTATCGCCCAATGCCTTTATTGAGTTTTAAAAATAGGATATATACCTACTGAAAATTCAGTTTGAACAAAGTGATTTATATTGGGTAAACAGAATTTAGTAAATGGATGAATTTCTCTTTAATTTTGAAATATGTTGTTACTTGAGTCAATATGTGCACTTTGTTTAAGAATATATGTCTTCATTCTTACTTATTCCTCCAAATCGTTTAAAAGGTCATTAAATATATTTAAGCGTTTAGCTAAAGGTTTTACTATACCTCTAAACCAAGTCTTATTTATATTACTTAAATTAACGATCACTAGATTATGCAAGTCAAAAATATGTCAACTTATTTTAATTAACGAAAGACGACAAACTAAATTTGTTTGTCTTCTGTAACGACATATTATATGCCACCGGGAGGCAAGGCAGCACAGATTCATATACCACACAATGTGCGAACAAGATTTTAATGTCAACATGAAGTTGACACTGATCGCACAAGAAATCTAGCTACTTGCTCCATAATTTTCCAGAGTAACTTTAAATGTATGTTATGTCGCCCACCCGAGAGACCTCTTAAAAATGACAAATTTATTTACATATTCCTTCTTTCCTAGCCATTTTGCAAAAATTTAGCATGACGTTTCGAAGATCGAATGGTAGACAGTACAAGCGCCAACTTATAATAGAAAAAAAAACTGTGTGTATAAAGACGAAAAATGTCTCCAATGTGCAAAAATAACAGTGCGCCAGTGGGTTTTGTTTTTGTTGTGAGGAAAATGAAATGTCAAGTATTCGGCATAGGCGGCAGCTCATTTGTACAACACAGTGACGTGAATGTTACATAAATAAACAAGAAGTGCACAAATGTCACAGTTGATAGGTTCGCGTTTTGTTCGGATGGTTGAATGTTCCTTTTGCATGTCACTTTCAATTTGTTCATGTGATATGTACTACCATGTTTTCTAAATATTTTTATTTCGAGTAAAGTATTTTAAAGGATATTCACACATTTTATAGCAAAGGAGTTTTTTTTTATATGAAGACCAAGAGAAGAGGTGCACATATTTGACACTTGTTTGTAAGTCGGTTTTGATAATGTACAAATGTATATGTAGCACTCGGAAAACAATTAATAATACAAACGAATCTAGATCAGGTCAGCAACTTTGGAGGATTAACTGCAGGTTGTAATATTAGATTTTATATTGTGAAATCATCGCCACCGATATTTGTGGGTTAAAATCGTGAACTGATGATGCTGAACCACGTTTATTCAACTCACGGTCTCGTCATAAGTGTTTCCCCCATCACAAACATATTAAAAAGTAGATTGTCTAACTTTGAAAGCTCTATTCAAAGTGCAAGTGCTAGATAATTTTTTCTCATAAAGTAAAACTAAAAGTTATATTTATGTCAACCGATGAAAAAAACGACTTCCGAATTGAGGCATTCAGCGTAATATAGGTAAAGCCTATAAAGGTAGAGGTTTGTATGATTTGAAAAACTGTTAGTTCTTTGAAGATATTATATAACCACACTAATTTCTAATCAACCAGAGGTTAAAGAAATAAGTTTGAGTGGTTAATCATCAAGACTTAAAAGTCGATTAATGTTAAATCACACCTAATCTTAGTTGAGTAGTCGGTAAACCCTAGCACATACTTCATCTTGAAGTGAACAGTTTTCTATGGAAAAAGTGATCTTTTGACTTGTTAATGCCTTCTGAACGTTTGACGTTTGAAACCACAATGCCCCAAATGTATGGCTTCATCAACATTTTCCCGTAAATTTTGTTCTGGAATTCTATCAGAGCTCTTGAACAAAAACTCTCCACTTTGCTGTCCATACGACTTCACGAGGTCATTATTCACGGGTGAACAAAAACTCCAAATTTCTATGGTTAGTTAACCATTCGGATTAAGAAATTTATGTAAGCGCCAATAAATAGTAATAATCTGACGGAGAAGATGGCAAATCTATAAAAACCCATAGGTTTTTGTTTTATTTTTTTTTTGTCAACTTCAACGCATCATTATACCTACTGTTATTTAAAAACAAACAAACAGCCAAGATAAGGAAGCGTCTAGAGACAGTTTAATGATCAATCAAAAGAGATAAATTCTTATAAGCAGAATTCCGAGTGCCAAAGTTTTTTTTTATCATAATGTTTTCATTCAGTTATACCTCAAAGAAAGATCACAATGATATATAAAGATTCTTTATATGTACACATTATATAGGTGTGTATGTATGTATGCTATGTCTATCTATAAAATAAAAACAAAACGGCAGGACAACCCACAAACAAATATTTTTGCCTTAAAAAAAAAAAAAAAAAAATGATGCCGCCGCCGCCACGCAGTGCCACCGTCACTGTGTTGTCGTTGACATCAATTCTGTTGACTTGAGTAATATGAGGGCGCGACTCCGATGAAATTTTCGGTTTTTCAGATTTCAAAAAATATATTGTGGATATTCAACATTATGTTAGTCAAGCCTGCACATTGTATACCCTTAATCAAGAGATGGTTTTCTATAGAAACATGGTGGGTATACATTCACACAATCATGTGGTTCGTCCTCGAGCACAATGCATTAAATAGAAATAAGCAAAGCAAAATAGGATTTTAACGGACCGTTTACACTGAATTATTATCCCGAAATAGGGCGCATTTTCATCAATCAGTCACTGAAAAACTCGTAGAACGAATTTTTATTGTTTTTTTTTTTTTTTTTTTAATTTGTTGCTCCTTGTTAATGGGTTCATGGTTTTTTATTTTCTCATCTCAGATGAAAGCTTTTAAATATGAATTGAACCCCGTAACCAAGTGTCACTTATTATATAATAGTGTATATTGGTCTCAAACTAAAAATGTGTTCAAGATAATAAGTTATAAATTAGGATGGTCCATATACATAAATATCATTGTTTTATTTTAATTGTTACACTTTCCAATTTCTTACCAATATTTATGTTCTATTCTGAATACATGAAAGATAAACTTTTTCGTAGAATGAAATATAGGATGATAGCACAAAATTTCCAATAATTCTTGAATACGAATTATATAACCAGGTTATAGTTGCCAAATGATTTTCGCTGAAAGTTGGACTTTCGGCAATGCGAGTGGCTAACGCACAGTGGATATAGTGTTTGACTGCTTACCTGGACGTGTGGGTTCGAGCCCCAGTCTAGGTAGCATTCTTTTCTATATTCCCAAGTGTCAACTGGATGTCACCCGTGGAATTTCATGAAAAAATTAACATCTCATTCTCAATCCACTGTACCAACAGAAATATTTTTTTCCTTTCTTCTATTCCTTCTTACTAGTGCCGTGCATTGTATTTAAAAGACCTGAGGTCTTTCAGGCATATAGTTTAAATTATTATTATAAAATTATTATTTATTATAAATTTTGACATTGTGTATTGACAAAGCCTTTAAAAACAATTGTCCAAGTGAAATAACCCAGACGAAATGCCAATTTGAACCGCAACGGCCGTCAACTTTATTTTGAACCAATAAATTAAGAAGTTCAATTAAATAAAGCTAAGTCTTCTAAGGCTGATTTATTTCAGTACATACGCACAAATAAATAACTTAAGTTTTTATTTTCTTTTTCTTTTACAGAAACAATTAAACAAAACACAAGAAAACTCAAGACGACAGAAAAATGGTACACTCGGCCGTATACGCACTTTTTTTATTTTTTTGAAGTTTTGAAAAAATGTAATATAGGTAAATTTGCTTGTGAACGACAAATAGGAAGTAATGTGGTCAATTTATTAATAATAATTAATTATATCTATAGTAGTAGCCCGTAGCTACTAATTTTGGAGAAAGTAGTAGCCCGTAGCGTAATGGTTAGTGCGTTCGACTGTCACGCTGGAGGTCTGGGATCGCTTCCCAGCCTCGTCCACCAAAAAAACTAAAAAGTTTTTTTTCAGGGCTACTGCCTCTTGCGAGGAATTGACAAATCCTCCAAGAGTATCACTTGTCACGAATAAGTGCTTCTCGTCTAGCCGTTCGGATTCGGCATAAAATTGTAGGTCCCTTCCATTCCTGTCGAAAGGCGCACACAGGAATGGTTGCGAGTTGTTAGTCACTAGGCCCTGGTTCTTCATGAGCCGTTGTGCCACCCGATTTTTTTTTTTTTTTTAATTATATCTACATAGAGGTACTGTAAAAAATTATGGAGTGAGATGAATAAAGTTCACTGTGAGTTCTGAAATCGATTGCATACAAAATATTGATTAATTGTGATTCTGTTGCAAGTTCGTAGCAATCGTTTGAATTGAATTAAGTTTTGTTTGAACAGATTTACAGAAAAAAAAAAACAAAAAAAGAATTAGTGAGTCATGAAGCATTTAAAATGAATGATATTCAAGTGCAAACAACCATAAGAAACAAAAATACATTATTTTAATGGTGCAGTGCATTAACGCCCATGGAACTTACACCCGCGGTTGTTGTAGAAAAGGATTTAATCCCCGCGGGTTTTAATTCCTTTTTAAATTGGGAATTAACAACCTCAGGGTTTAATTCCTTTTTCTGGTAGATTTTAATTCGTATCAGTCGGTCTGTTTTCAAATTTTTTGTACTAAATAGTACTTTGGGTGGCACGCTTCGCGGGTACAAGGATTTTAACTCTCTTTTTGGGTCCTCTGTCCCGATGACGCGACTCCGCTTAGGGAATGCTCGGTCGCCTAGCAGGCGCCTATGTTGTCAGTCGGTCTGCTTTCAAAGTGTTTGTTGTAAACACTAGTTTGGGTAAAAATATTTAAGAATCATATATGCATGAAGTGTGGGTCTAAATGCCAGTTCCAAAAAGCAAAAACACTCGCGGGTCTTAGTTGTTTTTTGTGGTGGGCCTTATTACCACTTTAAAAAGGAATTAACCCCCGCGGGTGTTATTTCCTTTTTTTTTGGGAAATAACACCATCATTAATAATACGGGGCTTAATTCCATGGGCGTTAATGTACTGCACCTATTTTAACTGGTTTGTTGTTAAATCAAAATACAAATTCAAGTCAAGAAATAATAAATTGATTACAAATTCACAAAAAACGATTACAAACTAAAGGATTGAAATTTGTACAGGACGACGTATAGCGGATCGGCAAGTATTGGAATAATATATTTAATTAAATTTTTAAAATTTGTATGGTTTAACGGTGGTTAACACATGACATTGTAAAGATTTTCACCTTATCCGCATCACATTAAAATTATTATTTAGAGAGTAAAATACTGTACGGGGCAGGTACAGAATTGCACCTGCTAAATATTAATTATTTATTTACGCGATTTGTCCGACAATCTTAAAAATGTCAATATATTTATTATTAGTTTACAAAATATTTTAAAACCCTTACAACTTGATCAATCTTCGATGGTTGTCAAACAATACAAGGCTGGGGTCAATATGTCCCAGAAAATTTACCCTCACTACCTTGCAACCTCAAATCTAACAATCAGTTGTAAAACAAAATATTTTAAATCAATGTCATAAAATTTTTATTCATATCTGTCAAATAGTTTTTTTGTTATAGCGGCTTTAGTCAGAAGTGGTCAAAAAGTTTTCAACAAAATGTAAAAATCCAAAATTCGAGTCCTGATAAAACACCATTTTTTATACGCAAAAAAAAACATTACGGAAACGAAACAAAAGCTCCAAGAAAGTTATGGGGACTCTTCTCCATCTATTGGAACAATCCAAAATGTGTTTACAATAAAATGACGCAGAACGCTCTGGTCAAGTCACCCGATTGAAGTCACCAAACCTCAAATGGTCGACAAAATCCATGGTCTTATATTGGATGATCGGCGAGTGAAGGTAAGAGAACTTGAGGATGCTTATCACAGGGCTCGGTAATTTCAATTTTACTCTTAAATTTGGATATGAAAAACTTTTGGCAATATGGGTGCCGCGTTTGCTTTCAATCGATAACAAACGAAATCGTTTGAACTTTTTGACCATCTTCTACCGTAATCCAAGCGAGGTTTTGAGTTCGAGATAACCTTGATAAAGGTAAGACAATGACTGGAGCTTATTATGCTGACCTTTTAGAGCGATTCGAAGTTGGCTTAAGGAAGAAAAGACCCCTTTTGGCGAGGAAAAAACTTCTTTTCCATCAATCCTGCGCTCAAGTCCGCAGTCGCAATGGCAAAATTGCAACAATTAAGTAACGAGTTACTCCCCCATCCATCAGCGTATTTTTCGGATTTGGCCCCTGCAACTATTTCTTATTTCCAAATATGAAGAAATGGCTCGATGAATAATACTGAATACTGAGTTTATTCAAGAAAAAAAAAATTGCGGAGTGAGTACAAAATTTATAAAAACGTTGGATGAAGTGTGTATCGTGTATGTGTTTTTTTTTCGAAAAGAGCGTTCTTTCTTTTAGTTTTCAGGGGCTTATTGACCCACTACTTATGTGGTCACGTATGTGGTCATGAATGCTGGGCTATGTGAAACTTCCTTTCTAATAGCAAATCAATTGAATGAATTGCTTGCGTTCAAGGGTTTTTGGGGTTATAAAACCATACAAGTTTTGCACTTTCCTGTGTGTGACGGTGCCTTTAATAAAAAACTTTGTTGCCGGTGTAGCGTGTAGGAAAAACGTTTCAAATTTTTTTTTTTTATTTATGAAAACTTTTGGATATTGTTTTTATTTTGTAATTTCATAAAGGGGTCGATTGGTTGCATTCATCAATTATCAACAAAAATAACAAAAAGATAATGTACCAATACTTATGAACAATGTACATATTAATAAATTTAATGAACCAAATAAATGAACAACTCTATCACTAAACCGTATAATTAGTATTGTCAATTATGAGAACATACACAATTAATATGGAAAGCACTTATCAAAGCATAGGTTATCTGTTTCTAAAACCATTAAAGTCATCAAAAGGTCATCATTATACGTGATTGTAGGATGTTTTTTATGAGAGCTCTGAAATATTATGATTCCTTATCATATGATGATTTTGGTTTTTTTTTTTTGTATAGCTGGAGAGCGACAAGTTGACTAGACAGACACAAAGTCGTACTCCAATATCAAATAGAGCTACATAAGATATTTATGTAGAATGCAACTTATTGCCTGGCGACACGTCTCATTTTTTTTAAAATGCTTCTTTTGATTTATAGCATACTGAAACGTCTGATGATGGTTTAAGTTCAGTGAGGTAAGTTCAGATCACATTGATCTGCGAAAAAGAACTTTGAAGAGTTTATGGAAGAAAAGTTTTTTTTTGTATTTTAAATATTTGTGGACATATAGCGAACTTCGAAGGTAGCCATTTACTTACTTATAAATTATTTTATAACATTTTCGTTAAATAGTTTAGTTGTGATTTTTAATATTGTGAAAAAAAAATGCATCACTACAAAAACGGCAATTCAATATTTGGTTTCAAAAACCTTCTTACTTGTTAACGAAGACTTAAATAAGTCAAGAAACTTAAATAATATTCCATATGGCGTGCTTAGTTTTTTTTTTTAACGAAACAAGTCTGAATTATTTATATTCTACAACATTTATTTAAAAAAGACAAAAAGCTAAAGTTGAACCAAATCCTTTCCATCCCTTTAGGTTAAAAATTAAATTAAAAATCTTTTAACCTTTTTATAGGCAGAACAGGACTTATATTTCATGTTAATGAACTGTGACTGTATCTAAATAAAAACAAAAACACTTGGAAACACCGCCTTTGAGTTGGGAAACAAAAAATAACACAGACAAAATCCACCCTCTCTATACCCCTTACATACATATATATACATATCTACATATGTTATGTATGTTTGATGAAATAACATTTTCGATAGAAATATATATTTTATAAATCTGTTGAAATATTTCAAACAGTGATCGCGATTGTATTCTTCAATTTCCCAGAATTTATGCGGTTATGCTTCTTTAAGACAGTTTTAATTAGCCTTTTTACGATTGTGCGCTTGGTGGAGAGTGGGAAGATGTGTGTGGACTTCATCAGTGATACGAGTTGTATATTAAAAAGTCTCTTATTTTATTTGCTTTAATTTGTTTGGGTTTTTGTTAAGTTTTCAATTATTAAAAATACAATACAAATATTAAAAAAAAAACAAACTATTAAATTATATATGTACATTTATGTAGGCTTGGAGAATGAGGGGTAAAGAAATGCATTCTGGATTTACAGTCCAACATATTAAAATTACAATGATAATAATAGATGAAAGTTTTGTTAGTTGTGTCCAAACACACTATTTGAGTAAAGGTTGCGTATTCACATGTGGCCAAGGCGTAGGGCTGCCACGCTCTGATGACGAAAATTGTGGAAACAAAACTGTCGTTATATGAAGGGACGAAAGTTTGAGACATAAATTTCCATAAATCAGCGTAATTTTTTCAGGAAATAATATTTATAAATTTATATTTTTAGAAAGCAAATAAAAAATAAAAATATTTGAAAATATTAATATGTTCGACATAAACTTCGACCCTTGCTGAAAACTATTACAACTCTTGTCGTGCGTCGTTTGATCAAATCGGTAGGCTAGGCAATCATGAAAATCACTAGGTACTCCGGGAATGAAGGTCGCGGGAATAACGCCGAAATGGGTTTCATGAGAATTAAATCGAAGTTATTAGAAAATTGAATGTTATTTAAAACTTACTCAGCTCTATTCTGCTAAACGTTCGCGTGAAAGTTTGTATTCTGCTATCCGCCGGAGGGAAGAAAATGTTCGAAAATGCGTATAAATTCCAAAAAAATGCAATTTAAATCGTATTGCTTAGAAGGCTGATTGTATAGCTTCTTGCAAAACACAAAAATGAGTAGGTACAATTTTTATATCGGTATAAAAGAAAAATCGTTCACGTGAATGTCGAATAGAATGGACGAGATACCAAAATGTCCTTTTAACTTGAAATGAATCACATAACTGAGTTGTTATCAAACTTTTACATCAATATCTCTGCCTATAGCATATAACAAACAGAAAGGTTCAAAGAAAATGGATTTATTTTATTTACGATATTTTAAATACACTCCGCTCCACTTGAATAGAAACAAACTTTTTTTACTGTCAGAGGATTAAACCTTGATATTATTTTTATAAGAGAAAGAGTTGTAAGTACATATTCTATAAAATATTAATAACTATGTTTTATAAACCTGAAGAAAAACGTAACCACATTGAAACGTCATCTGATTTAGATACAAATATAGATCTGATGCCCATTTAGAAATTTAACAAGAAAAATTATTGTTCTAATAGTGGGAGTGTAGATTAAAAATAATAATTGTTTTATCAAACAAAAGATGGGCCGCGGAAAACCATTAAACCCTGCAGAAAAAGCCAAAATAGAAGTACACGCGGAAAGCAAGCTTCCCCTATGCACAATTGCCAACAAAATAAGTAGAATTGTGAAAATTGTTTGGTTGAATCTTAGAAATAAAAAAAACCATGGAAAAATGTGTAAGGTAGGCAATCAAAAGCCACAACAGAAGCAGACCGAAGAAAGATAATTATAGACTGGCTCAAGCTACAATGCTGCTAAAATCAAGGCGAAGAGTGGTTTTACAGCCAGTTTTAACACTATTAGACGTGTTATTCATGGGTCACAACATTTAAAGTGCTGAAAATTGAAGAAAACAATATAATAGATTTTTGGAGGAAGAATATGACGTGGAAGGAAGAGTGGACAAAAGTGGTATTTTCAGACGAAAAAAAAAATCAATTTAGATGGCCCTGACGGATATAATCACTATTTTCATCTTAAAAGGAAGGAACCAAGGTTTCTGGAGTGCCACCATAGCCGAGAAGGCGGTGGCGTGGAGTGCAATTTTCTAGTTTTGAACAATTGATCTGGACTTTCCCACATTGAAAATGACGGCAAACTCATACAAGGAAATATTGCAAGAAGGTTTCCCTAAGTCTACTGATGTCTTTTGACCAATACCATGGACATTTCAACAACATCATTAACAGTTGGATATCCGAGAAAAATGTTACCCAACTTCAATGGCCACTGTATTCTCCGGACCTAAATATAATTAAAAATGTATGGCAATGGATGGTTCGCAAAGTTTAAGACTCTGACCGACAATATGAGGACAAAGAATCACTTACTGATGCAATCAAAGAAGCATGAAGGGCAATTTCTTTAAATTATATAAAATAACTGCATGATTCAGTCTCTAACTGGGTTTTTCAAGTTATTTCAAATAAAGGTGGTAGCGCACATTAATAAAATATGATTGCAAATAGAAAACTACCCACTTTTACTTAGGGTGTCCATCTTATCTCTTTAAAAGAGAACATGTTCTCTTTTTTCACTCTGATCTTTTTTATACTATCTTTTTCTTTAGGGATCTTTTTTTGTTCTCTATTTTTTTAATAAAATTCTCTTTTCCATTGAATTATTGAACAACAACTTAAAGGCGCTACCACCAATTGTTTGGCTGGAGATATAGCTTTTTCGTGCTTTGCCACTTTTGCACTCATCAGTCTCCTTTTTGTGGTTTTGAGCTTTAATCCTTTTTTATGCACACCATAGGATTCGAACCCACGCATATCAGATTTGCTCAGTCTTAGCAGTCGTGTGCACTACGCTTTTCTTTTATTGCAATAATTTGTATTTCAATGTCAATTAATAGACTTAATGGCCCTATTCTGCTATTGCGAGGCTCACAGGTCACAATTTTTTGTGAGTGAGGTTTCTTATAAGGTGGTCACAATTTCGTATTCTATGGGAGCCCTTATAAGGTTATTCTGACTTGTGAGGCATCAGTGAGTTTACCAGAATAAGGATGTAAAATTTCGTTCTTAGGTTTTATAATAAAATAGGAATATGTTGTCAAAGCTTCTATAAAATTTTTAAATAATAGAGTTTTATAAGAAAAAGTACAAGAGAAAAATAGTAAGACGATATTATTGATGATTGAGGCAACTCCACAATTCTTACCTACTAAGGCTTATTTTGTATTTTACTTTTTAGTTGTATTTTGTTCAGCAATTCATACATTTATCAACGTGTGTATGATTGTTGAAAATTAGGACACTTGATTATTTAATTTTTATTTTTTTTTATTTTGTTGTGTTCTCTTTTTTGTTCTCTATTTTGCTCTAAATATTCCCTTTTTTTATAGCTTTTAGAGGAAAATGTCCTCTTTTTGTAAAGTACACAGATGGACCCCCTTCTTTTACTGCACTTTTTCAATTTGTTTCCTTATTTAAGAGAATGTTTCTATTCAAGTGGCGCAAAAACAAAAAACAGTAAGGGAATTCATGCAACGTCGTAAGTTTACAGGTTTTGTAAAATGATAAGTTTACACAAAAGTTTGCATGAACGACCTTTTTATTAATTTGGTTAAATGCTATGTAATTGAATCAGCTGTTTATTTATTTGACAGATTTGCTGTGGGACACATTAGAAAGAACCTCTCCCAAACCAATGCGAAATCGGAGCCGAATGTCTCGCAACGATAAGCAAAATTGTAAGATACACGATGGAACTACAATAGTCGTAGGCTTACGTAAATGGTCGGACGAAAATGATCGAATACAAAAAAATCATATACCAAGTGCGCCCATAATGTCGATTTCTTGATTTGCGCCCCCGATGTTGATGTTCTTTCTTTTTTCGTCGATTTCCCTCTAGTGATAAATTTAACCAAATCGTAAACTTAACTAGTGTTTTACGACGTTGCATGAATACCCTTAGTGTTTTAAATGAATTAATTACAAAAGTGGTTAAAAATAACCTAAAGGTATTTCCTGATTTATTCTGTCTCTGCAGTTTCATTCACAATAGATCCCTCTTATAGGAACTAAAACCAAAAGGTGAATTTATAAATTTACCAAAGCGCTACACGCTCAGATATTAAACAAAAATATTGTTTTTATTCAAGTGTATAATAAGTTTGTTATCCTTATCATATTTGAGTTATTGAAAGAAATCAATTTAAAAATTACTTTTTTTCATCGTTTTTTTTTTTACCTCATAAGGATTGTCTTCATCATATAAATAAATAATATGATATAAATTCTACCCGAGAGAAGGATGGATTCATGTTGTTCCAATAAGTCATTGTACCGATTCAGGGTTTGCCGCAATATAAACTATTGAGTTTTTTTTTTTTAATCAACAAAACAAATCTAATGGCCATAGGTGTGAGTACGTGTTTTTAAAGATCCAATCATCGTGATATAGAGCACAAAAGTACATATGTACATATATTCCGGCATCAGTTCCAAAATTGCAGCTTGGTCTTCATTTCATTCATACAGTTAATCAGATACCTGATTTCAATTACCTGAGCCGTATGTCAAAAATCCCTTATAATGGATGTAAAGGTTTTTTTTTAATTATTTCCTCAAAAATTAAATAAGTTATGTTTATTAAATATCATATAACTGTATTATATTCAATATAATTTTAAGAAAACTGTTTTAAAATGTTCGAGTCTGTCATCACAAAAATATAAAAGCACAACTGGATTGCACGAAATTTAATTAATACATATGGCAAAATTTTAAAAAATAATATCTACTAGTTTTTGTAGACAAATTCAAAATACCCTTCTGTTTTAAATGGTATAGGTATATTTACAGTTATGTACTTCAATAATTGCAAAGACATAAAGATGTATCACAGCGCATCTGCCTCATTAGCTCAATTATTATGACAACTTGAAATCAAACAAAAAACCCACATCCCAAATACCTATGTTTGCACAAAACATTAATGCACAAACAAACATTCAAGCCCCCACTTTCAACACTAATCTCTTGTTTGACATTCATTTGCCTGCCATTAGCCACTTACAAATTTTGTTCGACTTCCGTTATGAATTTTGAAAAAGAAAATAATGCATTCGCATATGAAAAAATTCATCAAATTTTGCGGGACATTCTATTAAGAATCAAATACGGGTTAGGTATGCGCATGGTTTATTATTTTTAAATGGAATCATCCTTCGAAATAGTAAAAACTGATCAATTAGGAAGGAACATTTAAGTTTGAAAATATACTTAGGCATAATCGCAAACAGATGAATCGACCACCGGCACTGGTGTTGTTGATCCATTATCCCTTCATGTCATCGTCGACAACAACACCGCCACTACGAAAACGACGAACATCATCATGAACTCTGATGTTTGTTCGTCTGTCTGTCTGTCTGTCTGAGATGAGAAATAATGCCAAACAATATTTATATTTCGGCTACCGTCCATTCGGTCCTATAGTACCTATCGATACCGGCTCACGGGTTTTTGAGTCAGCATTTTAGCTTGTATACGACTTTACTCCTATCATGTATCATAAAATCTTAATAAGGTGTGCAAACAAATCCGTGTCCTCGGCGGATGCTGTCGTTGTGATACCGCGCGATTCCCTCAATGCACTCATTCGCTCTTCAGACAGAAGTCGAGGTCGACTTTTGGATTACTCCAAGGCATCAGAGAGGTTAGGTTTTAGCTTCTGAAGATATAAACACTCTGGACACTACGATCTACGAATCATCATCATCGAATCTTTGTTGTTGTTGTTGTAAATTTTCATTCGGATAAAGGTAAAGAAAAATGTAGCTTGGTACACAGTCCCGAGTAAATAAAAAAAAATCGATGGAAAAAAACGAGTAGCCCGACTATAGTAGCTTACTAATGCGCATCTTTATTCCGGCGTGTGATGATGACCGCTTTATGCACCATAAGTGATTTTCACTACTCTTTCATTTATTCTCGATATACATTATACATACATAGGTATGTCGAGAATTTCCTTTGAGCTATTGTTGTTCATCAACAGACCGGAGACCTCCAATGGTCTGAAGAAGAAAGAAAGATGCATTACACGAGTATATACCTTGGTATCGGTTCTGTATGGTCTAACAAATTTTAAACAAATAATTTTGTCGGCTACTGGCTTTTACATTTATCAAACGACATTTATACCTATACTCATCGCTACTCAAAGGTACACCACATCCATATACTTGTCTTGAGACGCAGATTTACTTAGCTTGTTTGTTTGCTGATTCCATTAAGCTTTAGGCGTTTTAATTTCATCTTAGGTTTTTTAGAGACTCTTAATGGTTTTGAACTTGATAAACCATCAACAACCTTTGAGTAGGTATATGTTTATATGTGGCTGTATGTATAGGTGCCATATCTACTTGCTTTTAAATTTTGCGTAATTCGGTAAAAATTTAAAAAGTACTTAATAGCTTATTGAAAATCAGTCAGTGGTGTTAGAAGGCGCGCGCGTTGACATTGGTTTATTCAATGCTTGTAATGATGTTTACCTTTCAGGGTGGTCTGCTATCATTGACCAAGGCTGACGAATTTTTGAAGAAATTATTTGTTGAAAGACAAAGAAAAACAGTGCATAAGTAAACAACATTTTGTTGAAATATCTACATATATATCCTACATATATGATTTATAAGTCAGTTTGGAAAATAAACAATCTGGTATATGTAGATAAGAACCTACAATCATTATGTCCGTCGTTTGTGTAATTTTTTCGAAGACTCAAGTAGGTAATTATTAATTAAGACTTACGTGAAAAAAGTAATTGAGAGTATTATATACAATTTTGAGGAAAAACCCATCCAAATGAGTTTACAATTAATCACATAAAAGCGTACATCCACTGTTTTAATGGTTTCACTTGTGGAAGCTACTAGCGTCAGAACCTGTATTCACTCGTACCATAACTATTATTTACTTATGCACGAAAGTCGATATAAGTGGAAATAATGCGTTTTTACGTTGATTTTATTAGTCAATTTAGGTATCTATCAGTACCTATAATATAAATCTTTGTTTAATTTTCATTGCGAAGATTTATATTCTATAAATCTATTAGATATAAAGTGATTTGCCTAAGGTGTGACATAGAGCTTCAGCATACTCATTTCAACCACAATTGATTTATCAACAACCTCGTTTTTTCTTGTTTTTATTAAGAAGTTGGTTTCTTTATTTTTTGATATCTTCAAAAATAAAAGTAATAGAAACATTCGATTCTCAATGTTTCACATGGAATTGATTAGACCATTGATCTTTGAAAACAAAAATAATACCTAATTATGTAAAATTTTTAAGAAATAAAATAGTTTGAATATATTTTTTTTTTAATTTAAGTTTCAAAATTGTTTTTCAAACACCGTTCTTTAAATAACTATATTTTAAAATAAAATAAAAAAAAAATAAAATAAAATAAGGTCTTTCTAGAAAGCTTGTTTTTTGTTTCAAGTCAATTTGGAAACTCGAAATTAAAAAAAAAAAATTAAGAAAAAAAATACTATATTTGTTGTCAAAATTCAATGCTCATCAATTTGTATTCAAACACTAAAAACCGTATAAATCTAGGACGTTTACTTTTCAAGATATTACAAATATAATTATTCAAATTTCTCATAAAACTAAGAAGAATCCAGCTAAATAATAATTTCAGCAACCATTTGATTATCATCCACCTCGCTTTTTCTTGTTTTAAATAAGCTGTTGGTTTCTTTATTTTTTAATATCTTGAAAATTAAAAGTCCTAGATTTATCCGGTTTTAAGTGCTTGACTAAAAATTGATAAGAGCATTGAATTTGGACAACAAAAGTAGTATTTATAGCACAGCCAATAATTACAAAAAAAAAAGTGCTAAATTCGCAAAGCGCGTAGCTAAGTTTGCAACTTCGAAAAACCTGTGTTCGCTGCAGGAAAAATGCAACAGTGAAAAAAAAACGCTAAAATCACCCCATTTTTTCCGACATTTTCCTTTATAACTTTGAAAATATGCAACTTAGGAAAAAACCATCCAATATAAACTTGTTTGTTATAAAATTTTCTAAAAGACCACATTAGTTTTAAATTCGTTCATGTTATATTTGTGTTGCTATTTAACCACGAACTAAAAAAAAAATGAAAAACTAAGTAATTTTGAAGCACTAAAAAATAGGTCAAAAATTGTTAAATTCTGACTAAAATTTGGAATCAAATAGTCTAGAGTATAACAAGACGAAATTCAAAAACTATATAGAATGTAGTAGCCCGTAGCGTAATGGTTAGTGCATTCGACTGTCACGCTGGAGGTCTGGGTTCGCTTCCCAGCCTCGTCCACCTAAAAACTAAAAAGTTTTTTCAGGGCTATTGCCTCTTGCGAGGAATTGACAAATCCTCCAAGAGTATTACGTGTCACGAATAAGTGGTTCTCGTCTATCCGTTCGGATTCGGCATAAAATTGTAGGTCCCTTCCATTCCTGTCGACAGGCGCACACAGGAATGGTTGCGAGTTGTTAATCACTAGGCCCTGGTTCTTCATTAGCCGTTGTGCCACCCGATTTATTTATTTTATTTATATGTTAGATAGCAACACAAATATAACATGCTTGAATTTAAAACTAATGTGGTCTTTTAGAACATTTTATGACAAACAAGTTTATATTGGATGGTTTTTTTCTAAGTTGCATATTTTAGTTATAAAGGAAAATGTGGGAAAAATTGGGGTGATCTTAGCGTTTTTCGAAGTTGCAAACTTAGCTACAGACTGCTCTAACATGCCCCAACATCATAACAAAAATGCAGAACTTCATCGCGCTTTGCGAATTTATGGTCGAATTTGACTGGGCTATTAATTATATACACTTTTGAAAAAAAATAGTTTGATTTTTTTTTAAATTTCGAAAGAAAACTATTCACAAACGCAACTTAATTTAAAATGAAAATTAAAAAAGAGATTTCTGGCTTTCCAAAAAAGTATGGCAGGGCATTGCAAGTTTTACCGTGTTTTTTTAAATATTTTTTTTTCTGTTTTAAGTCAATTTAAGTCAACCTACTCGTTACAACTTTTTAGTGCACCTTATACCAATCACCCTTTATACAAATTCGTGAACATTTTAAAAAATAAAATTTGGTATGCCAACTTTTAAAATTCAATAAAATACATTTTTACACAAAATTAAAAAATATTCATTGATCGGTTTTAAAGATATTGAATTTTTTTTTGAAAGTCCAAAAATTATTTCTTAGAAAAATTGTAGATATATGCAAAATTGTTAAAATTATAAAGGACCTCTCACATAAAAATCTCTTCAGTGGTTTAGGTTGCAGGTCGAGGTACAGACAGACAGACGGAAATGCGAGACCCACTTTTTTCGCGTTCTCTATCATCAATGTTAGGGAAAGTTCTATTTTTTGCACGAATTCTTAACTTGCCTTATACTACGTTACATAAAGCAAGTAAAAAAGTTGTAAAAATATAAAAAAAAATCTTTTATTTATTTGTTCGTACAAAATTTGTGTATTCAAAATTTTAAATGCTATATTTTTTCAGATATTCATTTCCTCGAATTTTTTTTAGCAAAAACCTTGAACGCAGTATTATTAAAATTGTTCGAGAGATTATATATACGAAGTTTCATCGAAATCTCGTTGGAGTCGTTTACAATAAAGCTGGATGTAACCGAAATCGATTAATTGCTGCTACACCTTCTAGGCAATCACATAAAAATGCTTCTCACTAATTTTGTATCAAATCCTTCCATTTGCTTAGGTTGTATAGTATACGCACATGCAAACAGATCTACGAATGTCATGCCGAAAATTACTTTTTTGGACTTCTTCATTATCGTAATCTTGAGAAATTCTACACTTAATGCCATAATAAGAAATTAATGATTTGTAAAAATATTCAGAATTTAAAAACGAATGTGCATCGTTATCTCGTTTCAAATCCTTCCCTTTTTTCTTAACGTTCGTACTGTGGTCATCTTTTTTAAGGGTAGTGAAAACCCCTTTAGTGCACGCACAAAATAAAAAAATAAAAATAACAATGCTACTAAATATTTTCCAAAATTTTCTTTCGTCCCCATCAATATCTCAAGAGCAAACAGTCCGAATTTCCTTTTCACGCATATCGTTTACATTTTGAATAGATCACATTTTATTATGATTACGAAAATCTTGAATTCTCATTTTGGGCGTCATTTCCGTATTTGTATCTTTATATGAAAAGAAGAAACGCCCAAAATACTGCAAAAATTAAATTATTATTTAAATTAATATCGTCCAAACCAAAGTCCTGCGAATACCATGATATACATCAGTCCAATAAAACTTAGTTCAAAACCAAATTTTAGTCTTTATATTTCATTGCGCCTTCACAAGCAAATCTTTATCTCTATCTTTATTTCAGCTATAATTGCACACAATTTTATTTGTGCTTTCAGAAGGTAAATTATTGCAAGAAATCTTAATTGAAATCAGATTGCCGAACAAACAAAACCTATAATATGTACCTACATAGTTAAAATAAGATAGAAGCATACAAAATTCTTGAATTCCAACTCGAAATTCCAATCTACATATAAAGGTGAAAACCAATGCAAATGTCAATTGAACTGACATTAATTGTCACAAATTATTTCTTCATTTACTTGGTAGTTAAAAACTGCTGAAATCGGTTTCATAAAATGATTTATTGCTAATTTTTATTGTATGCCGGATTTTCTAAAACAAATTATTGCTAATGGAGTTGCAGGTTCAGGCAATAATGCCCAAGGTAAAATCACCCAAATGAATTCAGAAATATCACACAAAAAAAATGGATCCCCAAAAATAAATAGCAAATTGTAAATATTGTTTAAAGTTATTTCTGACCCGTCACAAAAAAAAATTAAATATCGCCCAAAAATGTTGGGCTTAAATTGTTTTTGTAAAATTTTGGCGCTACTACTTTTCAAAAACAATTTACATGTACAATTTTCGGGTGATATTTCAGTTTCTTGTGAGGGGTCAAAATAATTTGGGAGATATTTCCAAAATAAATTTCAATAAAATATGCTGAGACACATCAACGAAAAAGACAAATAAGAATACCGACGGTATAATTTGTAATAATTTACTATAAGATTAGACTCTCAGAACCCTTTTATTAAATTAATAAATAAAAAACAATTGTTCATACAAAAATCAGTTTATAAAAACAGAACATATTACGTAAAAATAAAACATGTTACGTTCGCGAAATGCAGTGCAGGCGTCGGAGTAATTTTGACATATCAGATTAAAAAAAAAACGTACAAAAAAACAGCGTTATTGAGAAAACAAAGCTTGTCTGACAATATTGGACGATGTGTTTTAAAAGATTTCATTTTAATTCTGTTTGGAAATATCGCCCTAAATCGAGAAAATAACGCCTAAATTTAACGAAAACTATTTATAATCAAAATATTAACTTGATATTCTAAGTCGACATGAGCGGTTTTTCCTTGGGCTGTATATTGCCCAGAGCCTAACAAAATAACAAGGGTAAAGGGCACCAATGCCATGTTACAATGTGAGCTTAAGAACACCCACCCTCGTTTTGTTATTGATTTTTTTTTTAAATAAATCATTTGAATGATTTTTTTGTAAATCGATCATTTGAGAGATTTTTTTTTAAGCTGACAATGCGTGTAGAGATTTCGGCTAAGAGGTTCCTTATGATTTATTTGGTTTTAGAATATAATAATATGGGACCCACCACAAGCCTTAAGAAATTAATTGTAGTGCATTACTTATCCATCACTACCCCATCAATATTATCCCCTTTTAATTTGGTTCTATATATATTCTAAAGCAGCAAGCGCCAATTGTCATGACCTTATACTTGTATGTTGCCTCATTAATCTTTTCCAATTGATTTTAGGGGGAACCTATTGACAAGTGTTTCGTCCTGCAGACTAGCAAACTCCCTTTCTACACACAAGAGCATACTTTAATATGAATCTGCTGTGACACCCTGCTAGTATACATAGTCGGCACGCGATATAACATTCCACCGGATACCATAAACATTTTTAAAATACCTTCTTTTCTATCAAGAAACAACATTGATCCTTGCATTGTCATAATGGTTTATTTACCCTTTGGGTTGTCCCATTGGGAAATAATAAAATGGTATACCTTTCCTGTTAAATGCATTTTTGGCTTTAAACTCTTCCAAAAATCTCCAAATCATTCCCAACAAGTGGCAATGTGGCATGTGTGTTGAAACTGTCAACAAAAATGTTCCCAAAGTCATTTGTGGTAATGTTTCTACAATAACTCTCTGCACGATGCTCATTAGTGACCCCCGACTGCCAGGGGATTATATTCAAATCTTGTAAATGTTGTTTGTAGCTCAGAAATGTCTTCCGTTTGATTTATGAAGTCATTTATTTCGTTGACAAAGCGGTTTTTTTGTGTCTTATTTTCTGTTTTAGAACAAGAAAACACATCATTCGGAAGCACTTGCATACAAAATCATATACATAAATCTGTAGGTATAGTGTAGATTTTATATAGCTTTAATTATACATATTTGTTGAACTTCCTTAGCGGCATACAGAGAAAACACGATCGCACATTTAATGCAACAAATTGCAATTAGGTGTGCAGTATTATAACTGGGCGCAAAATAATAAATCGCCCACTTTTGTGGCATAAGGAGAGCAGAATATCTTGAGTTGGGACTCGGAATAGCGTTAATTAAATCAATTTGTAATGCAAAAAATTAAATTTCTTTTCTGTATGTACTATCCATCCTTGGCACACAATCACGAACTCTTTTGGCGGATGGATGATTATTGTACCAATGGATTTGATTTGATTTGATTTGATATGTGTGGTGGTTGGCTCTTGACGATTTTATTGTGGGGGTATTTATATTCAGAAAGAATATTTTTATAGTGGAAAGATTTTATTTTTTTCTGAGGAATTCAGTAATTATTAATTTTAACGTTTTTAATTTGGATTCGGTAAATTTAATTGAAAATAGCGTATCAGAAAAATTGGGTTAAACTAATTTACCAGTATCTTATAATTTAAATCAGCTCTATATAGACTGATGAAAGAAATGCTGTTCGTTATAGGAAGCACATCCCTTCAGAACGACAAGACGGATTCGGGTCCATTATTTTAAAGTGTTCGTATTGGCCCGAAAAATGTTTTTTTGAAGTGACAGGACAACGTCTATGGGGGCGGCTAGTTAAGATTATTCATTGATATAGCAAAAAGTAATATTTCAATATTAACATTGGGAATGAAAAGAAACAATATTCTGTTAAAGTAGATTTTTGTGATTTTTGGACATGCCTTTCTTAAAGTGCAACAAAGGCTAGAACGTAGAGGTTGGGTCAAAACAAGTAAAACAAAATGCACGACTATCGCACAAAAAATCTAATATATCTAGACATTAACGGCTTAAAATAATTATTCCCTAATTTTGTATATTTTTGATGAGGAAACATTAAAAACTGTTAAAATAACAATTTTGGTTTATTAAAAAATGGAAAACTTATCGAAAATTTAAGAAAAAATTATTTAATTTTTATTTCATTTGTTCGTAAAAATATAAAACTCTAACGCAATGTTTTTTTACTAACTTAGAAGCATCAAAGTTATGACAAAATCAAGCAAGCCATTAATTAGATGTCCAAAAATTTGATTTTCTCAATAGACCTCAAAACTTTATTTACGTTATTCACATTTCTTGTCAAAAACCTATTTGCTACTAAAACGGATCCGGAGATTAAATATACGAAGTTTAATTAAAATCATTAGAGCTGTTTTTGAGAAAACTTGATCACTCCAAAAACATTAATATTAAAAAAGGAGCCAAGTTCTTCTATATACAAAAACCTTTGCGTAACAAGTCAGCCGTAAACAGTAGTTATTAATGTTAAATATCAAATATTTTAAGTAGAGAAATAATGAAGAACCTCAAAATTATCAGAGAAATCTGTTATTTAATGATAACTGACTTAAATTGAGTTGGTTTACTAGTCAAGTTTTCATTTTAAAATTGAGTAATTAGGTAATAAAAGAAAACTTGCCAAGTAAATTAACTCAATTTAAGTCAGTAATCATTAAAGAACAGATTTCTCTGATAATTTCTTCATTATTACTCTACTTATAATATTTGATATTTAACATTAATAAACTTAAAACTTGGTGTACTTTTAGATCTCATTACTTTTTACGGCTGACTTGTTACGCAAAGGTTTTTGTATATAGAAGAACGTGGCTCCTTTTTTAACATTAATGTTTTTGGTGTGATTTCACACCTTTTTGCAAAGATTCTTTTTATTGGGAAAAAGTGGGTGGATGAAACACCCCTGCATGAAAAAGTTCGTGATGTCAACTTTTTCTTTGTAAACACCTAAAAACTAACCACTTTACCAAATTTCATAATCCTGCACAAATCGGAAGTGCTATCAATATATTTAATATTAATTCTGTTAAAATGGGTGGTTGCCCTTGCCATGCCCACTGAATATATAATCTCAATGTTTTAATTTTCTCTTTGCTTTCATGTCAAGTCCTATCGCTCTACCAAATTTCATCACTCTACGACTATCAGAAGCTCTCTACATAGTTGATATCAATTCTGAGAATATAGGCGGGTGCCACGCCCCTGAATGGATTATTTTAAATTTTCCAATATTGCCTTTGTATTGACCAAATGATCCACCAGTCTACCAAATTTTATTAGTCTGCAACAATCCGAAGTGATCCATATAATTAATAACAATTCTAAGAAAAAGGGTGGATGCCACGCCCCCTGAATTTTAAATATCAAATTTTCAAGTTTAGCCTTTGTTTGCAGTTCAAGTTCTACTGCTCTACCAAATTTCATCATTCTGCGCAAACCAGAAGTGCTTCTCATTACTGATATCAATTCTTATTCAAATGGGCGGATGCCACGCTCCCTGAATGGTAAATCTCAAATTTTAAAATTTTCACTTTGCTTGCAGTTTAATCCCTACCACTGTACTTAATTTCATCAATCTACGACAATCAGAAGTGCTCCAAGTAATTTTTATCAATTCTATGAAAATGGGCGGGGACGACGCCCCTGAATGGAAAATCTTTAATTTTCGATGTTTTTCTTTGTATACACCACAAGGCCTACTGTTGTGTCAAATTACAAGATTCTACGATGTCGGGAAGTGCTCCAAAATTTTGATGATCTGTCAGTGAGTGAGTGAATCAGTGAGTCAGTTTTTTGCAATTTTCGCAGTCTTATATCTGGGGAACCACTGATGCTAAGAAGTTGAAATTTGGTGAGTTGTCTAAACCTGGTGAGTTTACCAAATGCTGCGAGTTTGAAGTTTCTGACTTTATTGGTACTGAAGTTAGAGGGGGGTCAAAAATCGCCTGAGTTTGATCCTGTAAAAAGTGTGTAGTTCCAGAACTTGGCTGGGCACTACCGTGCCCTTTGATAAGACTGAAATAGTTGTATGACACCTATACTTAAAACAAAAATTTGCATTTCTCTCCTAGGGAATCACATAAAATTGCTTCATACCTACTTAATTTGAAGCACATCTGTTTTACTGTTTAGGCTATAGCTCGATGTACAGCAGGAGGAGCAGACAAAAAGGCTAACGGTAGTCATGCCGAAAATCACCTTTTTGGCTTTTCTATCACCGTAATGATTGCTTTGAACTTAAACCTTAAAATTCGTTTTGACGTGAAACTAATACTTGTGATTCAGAGGAAGAAAAAATCTTATGGTAAAGTAAATTTTAGAAAGAAACATAGTCTAAAAATTGAAAAAAAATATTAGAAAAAAAAACAATGGCAACACTTAGAGTCAGTTTCACAGTAACAGTAGTGGCACTTAAGTGCGTTATATATAGGACACAAAATAGCAATTTTTGCAGTGACAAAAATTACCTGAATAAGTTGCACTTAAGTATCCCGTGTTCTACACTTAAGTGTTACTAAGGCTAAGCGGGCATATGCAACTTGCAGTCACGAAACAGTTTGGTTGCTTGCTACAATGAATCTCAAGCTCTTATATGAGAGTGCGGGCACATGCAAAAACTATTTTTTTTACCAAAATATGCTTACAGTTAATAACTCTACCAATAACTAAACAACTAAAACGAATAATAATGGAAATCAGCTGAGGTTTGTTTACGTTTATAACAACCAGAGTTTTAGATTGGTGATTTTTCTGATAAAATATTTGACATAGGGCAGGCGTAACTAAAACGGCTGAGAAAATATTTTATCAATATGGATTAGTTTGACGTGGCGTAAACCCGGAGTAAGTGCTTCGACTCGGTTTAACTATTCCGAGGTTGAACCGAGTATTAGTGAAATCTAATCAATACGACTGTTTGTATTTTGATACAAACTAAACGATCAACCCAAATGAGTTGCTCTGCTTGTGTGGTAGATATTCATCGCCACAGACGAGCTTCAGTGAGGAAGCACAGTTATCCGAATTTTAAAAATAAATTATAACTTCGATTATAATAATCAGATCTCCAACGTAAAGGTCTTTAAGTAAAGATGAAATGTCAGGCTACATTCTGAATAATAATTATTGGGAAGGGGAAACAAATTTCATACTAAAATGGTGTTAAAAGATCTCATCAATTTGATTTCCCATTCCATTTTTGCATTAAACCTTGAAAAAACCGACTTGGCCACTTTATGATGCTTATAACTTGAGTTATACATATTTGTTGGATATTTAAAGACGAATTACTAAATTGACGTTAAAATGTCAGGCTGCATTAGTGTGTTTTATGCAGAAAATCATACTATAAAGGTGATTGAGTGAGAAATCAATTCGATTCCTGGCACTATAAAATTTAAAAGTTGGTAAAAAAGTTGCGTATGTGCGTGGTCATCGATCAACTAGTGATTAGACTATTTAAATTCGGTAAGAGTAGCATGTGCGCCATTATACAGTTTTTTTCTGTTATGTTTTAAAAATTTTTTGTTCGCAAAATACTTTGTATATATCTTTCTATACATACATATTTCCACGACTGGATCGCACAAACTTGCTCTCGTAGCTAACAACTTTAACGTAGCTAGAAATTGATGATGTACATATGTATTCGTTCCAAAATATTATGATGTCATTAAAAAAAAAAGTTTAAAAAAAATTCAATATAAATTATTACTATTAATTACTATATATTTGTTTTTTAATGGCTTAAGTTTTTTTTTTTACAACATATTTATCATAATCCTTATAGTACCTCTTATTTTTTTTTTTTTTTCAAATCGTTGGAGCCATTTTTGAAATAAATCAATCTTTGTGTATTGGTTTTATGGCAGTTACCGTTACTTTTTGAGTTTAAAAAAAAAATTCAATTTCCCCTCTAGGGAATCACCTAAGAACCTTAAGTCCAAAGTTTAAAGAAAATCTCTTCAGTGGTTAAGGCTGCAGGTCAAGGTACATACAGACAGAGCGAATTACGAGACCCACTTTGTTCGCGTTCTCTATCATCGTAATGTTAGAGAAAATTATTATCTCGAGTTCGATTTTATGTACGAATCCTAAACCTGCCCAATAGTACCTACATATATCGAAAGTAAAAATATGTCAAATTAAAAAAAGGTACACTATGTCGTAAACGTTATTATTTTGTATTGAAATTTTCCTGCATGTCTACTTTTTTAACAACCTACATATAAAACTCAAAGCAATTTCCCTCCCGCCCTTAAATATACGTCTGGCACGGCACAGACACGAAAATAAGGAGGACATAAAAAAGCTATGCTTTAGGGCGAAAGAAATATAAAGCCTCAATTTTGTGATTTAAGAAAAATATAGACTATACTTTGTCTGCTTTAATTTCATGTAATTTGAGCCAGCAGCTTTCCCGATTTAACCGTTCCAGAACCCATTTTGTGTTTTTTTTTTTGAATTCACGAATTCATTTCAAAAAGCCTCAGACTCTTGAAGGTCCTAAAGAGAATAGCCGCAAAGAATGAGAGGAACTATACATATATCGCTGGAAGTTCTGTAAAGAGTGATGAAAAATGCCATACATGCAACGGTCCCGAATGGTCATCAATTCTGGCGGCGCGGCTGGCGCGGCGCTGTGACCACTTAGCTGATATCATTTTAAAACAAAATTAAAGCAATTGGATCCCTAATCCTCTGTTGGTAGGTTGAGTACCGATGCCGGAACAAACCAAGCTTTTTTTCGAAAAGGTGGTACACACATGTTATGTCTGTTCCTATACATAGTAATACTTTAACAGCCTAATTTATTAACTCGGTTTAGCGGCAGCGTAAAGTTACTTCGACTTTACAACGCATCTTAACCTGGAAAGATTATTTAAAACAAATATATACCGGGAATAGAGGCGGAGTAAGCTTAAACTGGTTCATAGGAAGTTTAAAGCCGGAGTAAGGCCATTTTAGTATCTAAATGTCATTTTGACATGACATCGTCAGAAATTTACAGAGAGTACCTAATGCAAACAATTTTTTTCCTGGATTTTATTTTATACTAATACATCATTTAAATTCTGTAAACGGTTTAACATTACTGGAAGAAGGAGAAGGCCAAAGCAGTACAAAACTCGTTAAGATCCCATGACACTGAGGGATAATTAGTTGTCGGAGAAATATCTATGAACATAAACAAAAATATTTATTTCTGTCTGTTGTAATCTGTAAATTATATACATATATTTACATTTTTACATGCCTTTTTTGAACTATCCAGTTTTCCAGAACGTTTTCTTTTATTTTTATATTCTATTAGTTAATTTTTTTTACCAAAATATGTCTACAATTAATAACTCTACCAGTAACTTAACAACTAAAACGAATAATAATGGAAATCAGCTGGGTTTGTTTACGTTTATAATAACCAGAGCTTTAGATTGGTGATTTTTTTGATAGAATATTTGACATAAGGCATGCGTAACTAAAACGGCCGAGAAAATATTTTATAAATATGGATTAGTTTGACGTGGCGTAAGCCCGGAGTAAGTGCTTAGACTTGGTTTAACTATTTCGAATTTGAACCGAGTATTAGTGAAATCTAATAAATACGGCTGTAAAAGTGTAATTAAGGAGAGTTATCACTTTATCAGGTTAAGACAAATAACAAACTCAAGATTTCTCGAAACAAAAAGAACGCATTTGAAATCCACAAAATGAGTTTTATTTAAAGCCGTGCTGTTTTCGTGCATTTTTATCTGCCGTTAAAAATTCAAATTTCCATTTGAAATAAGACATAAATTCCGTATTGTTTTTTTTATCTCCCATAAGAATCTTTTTAAGCGCAGAGAGTAGTGCACACAAAATTATTAAAAATATTTTTCAAAGCTCCCCTCAAAAATGAATGCTGCATACGCCCCTGATAAAAGCACTAGTATACAATGTATGTTCTTGTCATATTATAATTAAACTAATGATACATACTTGCATAGGCTCAAAGTTCTTTGAATTAAATTGCATACATGCACGGTTATTCAAATTACATTCTTGGTTTTATAATTTATACAAATGTTGTTTATTCGTCTCAACGTCAACAAAAAAAAAAAACATCAGATCAATCTGCGTCTGACATTCCCAGTGTCGTCAGAGCAAAACAAATAAATATGTTTTCCTTCAAAATTCAAATGCAGTAGTTTTGCTAGTTATGTATAGGTACCTATAAGTATTAATTTTCCTTCTGTAAAGTGAAATATTTATCTTGCTGTTGTATTGAGTTTATTAATTAAACTTTCTATTTCATGCCAAATTTAAATTCAATTTGTGCTTGCTGATCCCAGAAAACTAAAATTATATATAGACAGACTACATTATGTTACATATGCATGTTATGTATTCAAAATGATCAAATATACCATAGGTTCTTTAAATCCAAGAGATTTTGTATGGTGTGCATTCAAAATGATCAATAAATTGCATGTTTGCTTTCCAAGAGACGAAAGATGCTATAGTCTCGTTTTGCATGTACCTAAGTGTACTTACCTATTTTTAGATAAGAAGTAGATTCTTTGAAAAGGAATTTTTATTGTTTGCTTTCTTTATTTTAGTTTTTGGTTTTCTTATTATTTTAATGAAATAAATGCTAAAGTTGATTAATGTATTTTAATTTATTACATGCAACATTAATAAAAGAACGTGTTAATTAAAGAAGCAAGAAATATTTGTTCTTTTCGTGTGTTGGAATTAAAAAAAAAAAAAAAAAATATTTTAGTTCAAAATAAAGATTGGGTGCAGTTTTCAATTTATGCTAAAAGAATAGTATTTAAGTACTAATTGTTGACTTACCACCAAACAGCTTTTTGATCTTTAAGAACTTATATAATTTCCTTAATAGAATATCACTTTACTTGCTTAAGGAGGCGCTTTAATCGGAATGCATTTCGGCGCATGGCGTTTCAGTGTAAGGCACACAGTGGGGCCGTTTCGATTTCCTGAAAGTGCTTATTTTGATAAGCTAATTTGGTCCAGTATATTAGCCCAGTATTAGCCCTAAATAAAAGTACATACACATTGTTCAAATTTTGGAAATTGTGTGATGTTGCGGGGGTGGAAAAAGTGTGAATATTTCTGCATGCTTCCTGAATATGGAGTGAGTAAATATAATTCAATTAAAAAGTACAAGTGACCTCAACTCTATTTAATTTCAAAAACAGTCAAGAATCAAAAGTCGGCGTGAAATAGCAGATTACGAATGTAATACTACATTTTCACTCCACCAAGTTAGGCAATTTCATTCTTCTTCTTCTTCATTTAACCGGCGATTGTCATGATCTCGAGGGGACCACAACTCTCCCACTGAACTGCTTCACCTAAGGTACCACTTGTGGGGATCGCCGGGTTGACCTCAGAAAACGTCGACAGGCCTCCCGGTTTTGGATTGTTTCATGTCTGAGGCAAACTAAATGCATGTGTCATTGCATATGTTTCATCCAGGAGTTTTTGCACCGGCCTTTCTTCCGCGATAGTGTTGGAACGTCTTGTTAGGCAAAGTTAGGCAATTTCATTGATAATATATATTTCAAAATAATATAATTTCAAACAAATTTGCACGAAGTTAGGGGAAGATTTTGCAAACACACTCGACTGGAATTCATTTCGAAAGCTTTAGTATGAATAAGAAAGAGAAAGCAAGTATTTAACTGCCAAAGCCAATTCATGAAATGAGCTATACGAACAAATTAACAAATTTGAGACAAAAACAGTTTTTTGGTATTCGCGAAGGTAACTCATTTTTGGTTCCAATGAAAAGTAAAATAAACAACTGAGTCGAACGAATCTTTATTAGCCGAACCATTGAACACGCTCTTCGTTTCTATTCCTGAGTGTTACATCAGGATACAGCAATCTCCAGTTGCCTGAACAAAAAATTTCAATTCAGCTGTCAAAATACTGGGGACAAAATTTTTGGATTGGCTTCATCATTTGTTTTGAATTTTAATCAGAATTAATTTTATTCCTATCAAAGTTTTTATTTCAGCTAGTTCTAATTCCAATTGAAGTTGCAGGAAAAATTATGAAAATATCATTAGGTACTGAGCACTGTTTTCTGTTTCTGAAATTTAATAAATAGTTAATTATAAATATTCACTACTGAAAATGAAAAAAAAGTTGTTCTGATTTTCAAAAATGAGCACTTGGGTAAATTGGTCTTTTTATATAATAGTGGCAAAACTAAAATACATTTCAAATTCGTATTTTAATTGAATATAACGTTTCGTTTTCGTTGCTTTTTAATAAAAGTGTGAAAAAAGTGCAGGAGTGATTTTATTAAAAAAAAAAAATGTATCACATCTATTGCGATTGATAATTGATAAATATTGAAATTTTGGATTTTTAAACACAATTTACCGAAAATATGATCAACTATTCATTGATATTTGTCAATTTTTTTTATAATTCACAACGGTCTGCATTATTTCCAATGACCAAACCTTTTTTCGGTTGGGTGGTTTTATATCGAATTTCAATATTTATCAACTATCAATCAGCAATCGCAATAGGGGTGTATGTCTCTAAGACTGCCACGATTCCAAAATAAATATGTACATCAAATATACCTAATCTATTTATCTTTCTTACCAATAAGCTTTTCTGATAAATATAATGGGCAAAGTTGTTAAATTCGGTAAACCTAGTCGCCTTTTCATCAAGGATTCCATCCGACTAGTCTAGAACCGTTTGTTCACCGCCTTTACCATTGCTATTGGATTTTGCATTATGGGATTCATAGGTTACTTTGTAAAAGTAATCCACATCCCAATCAACAACATTATTTTATTATGTTATTTGATCATATATTAGAATTCTACTGTTATGGGATTTGGGCTCAAATGATCTTTAAAAATGGATGCAAATAACAAAAAAAGTAATTCATCT